>CM010617.1:2968121-4185035 GCA_003430845.1 Xanthoceras sorbifolium | reverse complement strand
ATCAATATTTCGAATATAAACTATTTCAAAAATTCACTATTCAAACCATTCCAAAATCAATTTCAAACTATAAACTATAATTAATATAATCCAAAAAACTCAAAATTAATCAAATTCAATTAATCCAAAATATTATGGAAAACGAAAAATTTGAAAACGTGTGTACACCGAACCTGAATACCCTTCTTTCCTCCTTTCCTTCTTCTCCTTCTCTTTTCTTCTTTCTTTTCTTCTTCTTCTTCTTTCCTTTCTCTCTCTTCTTTCTCTCTCCTATTTTCTCTCTTCTTTCTTTCCCGTTTGCTCTGGTTTCGGTTCTGTTTTTTCTTGTGAGCTTATGCTCACTCTATTGCTTTTAAGTGGCACCGCTTCATGCCACTCGGTGCTTATTTTTTTTTAAAATTTTTGGACCATCGCCACCTCGCATTGCGAGCAGTGGTCGCGTCGCTCGGTCGCGATGCTCACTGGTGGAAATTTGCCACCTTTAGCGCGAGCGCTGGTCCCGAGCCTGGTCGCGGCACTCACTGGACCAATTTTGCTACTTTTGCCGCGAGCAGCTACCGCGAGCGCTGGTCGCAATGCTCACTGTCCAGTTTTTCACCCCTTTTCTTCGTGCATTGTTTTCTACCCCTCAAATCATAATTATCACATTTCACATACCCATATTAATCAACATACTTTTTCATTTGTGCGAAATTAGGGATGTTACATTAATAGTGAACACAGCTGTATGAAAAGCTTCCCACAAAAAATGAAGAGGTAGTTTAGCTTGAGCTAGAAAACTAAGGCCAACACCCAACTATACTTCTATGTTTTCGCTTAGCTAAACCATTTTGTTGGTGAACATAGGGACAGCTAAACCTATGATTGATTCCATGAGATACAAGATAAGATTGAAGAGCCCTAAATTCCCCAACCATTATCACTTTGAAGACATTTTAGCTTGGTATTGAATTGACATCACAGATTTATGAAACTGAATAAAGATGGATTAACTTGGGATTTGAGTGTAAGAGGAAAAATCTAGCAAAACCTAGAGAATTGATCTATGAAACTAACATAATATCTATCACCTTGAGAAAGATAGTATAGGGCTATGGTTCCCCATTAACATCAGAACACACTAATTCAAGAGGGGCAGTTCACTCTTGAAGAAGTATGAGTGAAAGGCCGTTTATGACCTTTTGCCTAATTGACCAGCATTACAAACACTCGATTTTGAACCTAGCACTATCAATTAATTAAGATTTCAAACACAGTAGACAAAACATCAAAAGAAGGATGCCCCAATTTATTATGCCAATTATTTACAAGTGCTGTTTAGGAGCTAGACGTAACCAGGACTGAACAGTAAATTGTATACATTAAGGCTTATATAAAGAATCAAACTGAGAGATATGAACAGGAGTAGTAAGAGGACAAGTAAGAAAATTTAGAATTAACAGTAGGGTACAGAAGGACTTGACACTCTAAGGAAGCTCTAATATGCTGCAGAGGAAGCTCGGTACAAGGACACATCTTTCAGAGTGCCTTGGAGAAGAACCTGGTTCGAGAACTTGTCCTTAATAAGACAACAATAATTAACAAACTGAACAATTAAATTGTTATCTTTAAGAAGTTGAGAATGCTTAACAGGTTCTTTAGTGATAGTAGGAACAAACAAATATTTATTAAGTAAAATTGTATGTGAGAGGAGTTGAAAAGAATGAAAAGAGGAATTACCAACATGTAACGCCCCTAATTTTTCGAATTATGAAACGTATATTCTTTTTATAGTGCATTTGGAGAATATCGGGTCTAATTAACTATTGGTGAAGTTTATTGGTAATTGGATAAGTGTGGAATAGTTTTGAACTAATTATTGAGATGGAATGTGATTAAGAGTAAATTTGTGCCATTGTAGGATTTTAAGAAATTCAAGGGAGCAAATGGTAATATGAAGATATTTATATATGTATGTGAGTGTTTACACACAAAGAAAATCTATTAAAAAAAAGAAAAAAAAGAAAAGAGAACTCTGCCGAAATTTTTACAGGTTTTGGGAAATCAGAAAAACAGAGGGAACTCTACCGAAATTTTTAAAACTGATTTTTAATGGGCACACTAGAAAAATGTTTTTAAATTACTAATTGATACGAGTTCAATGGTTTGAATGGAAATGTGAATTTAGAAGTTTTAAAACCCGGTAACGCTCCCTGGGTCGATTCAGTCGGGTCGGGTTAGGGGGGTGTTACACAACATGAGAGATGGGTAGTGTTTTGACCATTACCTACTGCTAGTGACTCATTCCTTTTGTAGGCACTGCTGTGAATAGATAGATTCCCAATGTCAGAGGTGATATAATTGGTTGCCATGTTGTCAACATACCAGTGAGGATCCTGCACAGTAGAGGAAGTAGCAATCAAGGCATTCATATCAGGAGATGGAATCTGATAGGGAGGAGCAGAAGGATATGTCACTTGTTGTTGATAGGTAGAAGCAGGAGGATAAGTCACATGCTGCTTCAGATAAGTAGGGGTAGAGGAGAATGTGACATTCTGCTTCTGATAAGGAGAAATAGAGTAATCTCCATATTGTTGAGCAATGTTAGCTTGCAGAGGCAGTGGTGACTCTTATTGTCTACCAAACTTACCAGTAGACTGATCATATTGATGATAACATACTGTAGCAAAATGCCCTGTCTTGCCATACAACTGACATGTAGGTCTGTGGTTGGAGAATCTACCACTACGACCTCTGCCATGACCCCAAAATCTGCCTCTAAAATTCTGATTCTCTCGCAGAAAATTCTCAGGTAGTTCACCCTTATGTTTCCTATGAAGTACATTAGCTGAGGCAGTAGGTAAATCAAGGGTGGTATAGGAAGTAAATTGCTCTAGACGAGCTTTAAAACTCATTAAAAGAAACTGAGCCTCTTGAAGAGTAATATCCTTTTTTTAGCAGTAATAATAGTTATAACAGATCAAACTCCTGACCTAGACCTCCTAGAATATAAGCCACTAGGTCAACTTCAGGTATTATCTGACCAGCTGCTGTGAGGGAATCAACTATCCCCTTCATTTTGACTACAAATTCAGTAATACTCAGTGTACCTTTCTTAAAGTTTTGCAACTGAGACCTAATGTGCATGATACGTGCCATGGAGTGTGTAGAATACAGTTGAACTAACAGACTCCACACTTTACATGCAGTGACACAACTAGTAACTTGCCCTAGTATATATGGACTAAGAGTGGAAAACAACCAAGACACTAGCAGTTGATCAATCTTCTTCCAATTCAGGTGTTCATCGTTGTAGTTAAGAGTGATCTCACCAGAAATAAAGTTGATGATTTGAACAAACTTGTCAGGACATTTGGTTGGACCGAAGATGAACTCCTCCATGTCAAAAGCTTGCACCACTGGTAGGATCTGAGTCTTCTAGTAGATGAAATTAGTTTGATCCAACTTGATCGTAAGGTTGTAGTTAAGATTCTTCGAGATCAACTGAGATTGAACCTCTCTTTGCTTCTTCGTTAGAGCTGGAGATGGAAGATTGACACCAAAATACATGACCGCTGGAGCTTGAGCAGAGGTAGAAGAAGAATTTATGGCCGCTAATCGCAGCTCTGATACCATGTGAAGATTACAAAACCTAATCTAAACTGTATAAACACAAAATATAGAAGAAGAAGATCGAGAGAAAACTTTCATCTCACATTTCTGATTATCATTCCATACCAATCTAGAACAGTACAACTCATATTTATACCTTCAGATTACACTTACACATGGCACAAAAGTATTGGTGTGTAATCTGCTTACATGGCAAGGATAACAACTAAACATAATACATGCAAACTTCAATAACAACCATACACCTCCAATCAATGAATTACAACTCAACAAATATTAAACTCAAAACAAATACAGCACACACACATCAGCTATGAACAATCCTAACACAGACATACTACGTTATTTTTATATTTAATAAAATTATTGTAATGTATACACATATGAGGCACAATAAAATTAAAGGAAAAAAAAAGATAATTGAGAAAAAACTTTAATACGACATATATATATATATATATATATGTATTATTTGTGTTTATATCTAATAAAAGTTTATTTTATATATATATTCTTATATTAATTCAAATTTATGATCGCTATAATAGTATGGTAGTTTTTGAAAAGAAAAAAAAATGTAATTATAGGTAACGAATTTTATATATTAGACAGATGTAAGGATAACATAATCCGTCCATTCTATTAAAATTTTGCCATTTGATAATATAAGTAATGGCTCACTAACTAATACCCACCACCTCTGGCTCTGGAGGCAGGAGACAAAAAATTATTAATGCATTGACTGATTTTTTTGAATAGAAATCTCTATATTTGATATGCCCGTATCAGATACTATGGGATTACAGCTAGCTCTACTTTAATTCTTTTTGGATAAATTGAACAAATCAGACATGTGAAATTAGATATAGGTAGCATGGGCATTGGTTGGGCTTAGCTGGATTCATTCTCTCAGAATTTTTGTTCATGTAAACTAATTAAATTAGATATATAAGATTTAAAATATTAAAAAAAAATCTTATACCGAACTGAATAAAAATCCGTTAGAATCTGTCGAGATTAAGTACTACATTTACTGTTCGAATATCTACTCCTAATACACCTGAGAGAAATCCTATATACGCCATCCGGATAAATCTTCCCTCACATATTAGTAAAATACGTATGCCTATTGAGATAAGACACTACTAATGTGAAATGAATATTTACTCCCATAATATCGAGAATAAATCTCCATACATATATTAATAAAATAATGAGATTTGAAACCCTACCACAAATATAAAATGGGAGGTACACATACTACTTGAACTAATATGAGATATGCTATGAGATTTTTTAATACATAGGATTTAGTTACATAAATTTTTTTTTGAAGGGTATAATTATAAAGTTAATAAATATCGAGACCTACCGAGATCAATCATTAAACACAGACCTACCGAGATCAATTATTAAACACATGGCTCAGATAACTATCCGATCAATTATTAAATGCGCAGCTCAGATATCTACCTGATATCAATTACTAAATGCGCGGCTCAAATATTTACCAGACATCAATTACTAAATGTGCGGCCCAAATATCTACTCCTATAACTTGAGATATCCACTCTCATAATAAGGGGAGAAAATCTACCAATATATGTTGGTAAATGTGTACGGTAGAACTAAAACCCTTATCATTATAATAGAAGGTAGACGTATTAACCATTTAAACTATGAGTCAATGTGTATTTAATTATGTAAATTAAACACATGCATGGACAAAGTTTTTATTTTATATTTTTTTTTCCTTTTAACATGAAATACAACCTAACCATGCCTAACCGTGATGTGAATAAGATTCGTATCCAAACAAGAGACCTTACAAAACCAATTACATTATTTATTTGTATTGGACACGATTACTACTCCTTCCACTGATAATATTATTGCTTTTTATTCAACCTGAACATCGGAAGAATATTATACCAACTTCAAAACTTCTTTTAATTAGTATATTGGTAGAGAAGCAATATGTAAAACTAACCAAAGATAAAGTAATTCTCACATTGAAACAATATAAAGTAATAGATGGGTATATATATCAAGAGGTGTTATAAGGTTATCCACATTATATATCATTTCTCATAAAAATATAAAAAATATAATCAAATACTAAGTGTGCAAACTTAACATGTTATCAGAGCCTTCGATTAATGTCATATAGTTTTTAGGCCAAGCACTGCCAAACGACAACTCATAAATGGTGACTAAAGTCAACCGGGCTCATATATGAAGGGAAATATTAGAGAACTTACATGTAAAGCTAATAGAAGACGTGGTGAATCCACGTTGAAAAAATAGAAAGTAATATAAGGGTATATATATCAAAAGAAGTCATAATTCAAAATGCTAGTATTTTGGATTATAAAGTTATCCACAATAAATATATATATATATACACACATCACTTCTCATAAAAATATAAAAAATATAATCAAGCATTAAGTGTGCAAGCTTAACATAAAGAAGCTTTTTAAAAGTTAAAATTATTTTTTTAATTCAATAGAGCTTTTCCGAACACTTTCTCAATCGTTTGGTTGCCATTTTGATAGAACATTTGAATGATTGAAAAAACTATTTTATATCTATGTAAAGAACCTTAAATTTTAGATTTTTTGTAGGAGACTCTTTTTTTGAGCTTTTTAAAAGCTTTAAAATATCAAAAATATCTTCATAAAATTACATAATTTTACTCCACAATTTTTTCAAACAAAACCCCACTACGCTTCTTTTAAGTAATTTAATAATAGGGCGAATTGCAATAGAATCCCTTGACGTTTAGTCATATTACAATAAAATCGTGCATTTAACCTTAATTACACATTAGTATCATTATTTAGTTAATTTGATCAAAAATAAAAGTTTGACTAAATTTTTTACTTATAATGACAAGAATACCCATAGTTAAAAAAAATAATATTAATTATTAAAATTAAAAAAATTAAAAATTTTAAATTTTTTAAAATGGATAAATCCATTTAAATTATTTTTAATTATTTATTTTTTTTCAATTTTAATAATTAATATTATTTTTATTTTATAACTAGGGGTATTTTTATCATTTTAGGTAAAAAATTTAGTCAAATTTTATTTTTAACCAAGTCAACTAAAGGAAGGTACTAATATAATTAAGACTAAATTCACAATTTCATTACAATATGACTAAACGTCATGGTACTCCATTACAATTCGCCCTTAATAATATCATAGCTATTTTAAACTTATAAAACCAAACTATCTATCTTTCTACTTAAAGTAACTTTTTTATCTGATAATCAAATAATCACCAACGTTATTTTCACAAAGCTCTATTTCTAAAATTTCACAAAACTTACTTTTAAACTCACAGATCTAACAGATAGAAAAGTAGTGAAAAAAAAACCCTAATATTACTCAGAAGAATGAAATCTAGATCTATTAAATATCAAAATCAAAATACCTAAAAGTCCAATATATTAAGTGCTTAATTTAAGAAGTTGCCCTACATACAATTGACAGAAACTGGTCCAATATATTAAGTGCTTTGACTCAAAGCAGCCCCCATTATTGGTTGCAGATCCAACAAAGATACAAACAAACTTTTACATCAATTAGTAAATGAATGTTTGCAGAGGTGTATGTGGAAGAAGGAGATAAAGCCATTAAACTTTTACTATTTTCATGTATACGCATGCGCCAGAGCTGGGTCCTATATATCTTTGTTTTATATGTATACATACTAGTGACTACTCATCTATCCACTCCACTACTACGAACCACGTCATCTCATCTGTATTATTATTGATTCAATTATAAATATAGATTGTCATCTTTAATGGTATCGGAGTGATTAGGTCATTGGTATATATCGGTTTAATTAAATTCTGTCACGTAAATCTTTTAAGTATAAATTTAATTCGAAATTATCATCATAATTAATAGTTTTTTTAAAAGAATACATTAGTATTTTTTAGATAAACATATACAAATGATGTGGTACGCCCATCAAGCTAATCGTTTTTTAAAATATATATTTAAAATATAGATAAATATATATTTGAACAAGAGATTTTATTTAATTGGCGTTACCGATGATGTAATACGTCGATACTTTCATGTTCGACAACGTGTCACTATTAAATTCTGGACAAGATATAAAGCTAAGAAATTCGAAAACAACATCACCTTCTTATGAACCAACAAACAGTGTCTCGAGAAGAAGTATAAAATTGATCAGTAGTTTTCAGACTCTTATTTTTTTATTTTTATTTTTTTTTTAAAAAAGAAAGTGATTTGGATCAATGCCTTAAAAACGACATAACCAAGAAACAAAAAGAAAGTTGGTATAGTAGGGCACTTACTAGGATGAATTAACATGCTGAAAATTTAATTGTTCAAGATATAAATATAATTATATCCATGATAGTTCCAACTCCACTAATTGGATTTTGTATTGTGTAATATTGGTCCATATTTCGAGTTCCACATTTAGAAAGATACTCCCCATAGTGGGAGTTGCTTTTCGGACTATTAAATTTGCAGTGCTATATATATTATGGATAATCTTGCAATCTAAAATATAAGTATATTGAGTTTTGGTGTATCTAACACGGATTATACTTGTAATGATTGATCATGTCAAGTCCAGATATATTTTTGATTCCATCGGCATCAGTCTTTAAAAAAAAAAAAAAAAAAAAGCAAAATGACTCCAAGTCTCTAACCATAATCTCAATGTATTTGTTAGAGGCATACCAATCTAATCAATATCCTTTATTCAAATTGTTTTTGGAAGTACTTTATGATATGTCCTTAAAATAAAATATAGCATAGTAAGATACTGAGCATCTAAGGAAAATCAAGGAGGACCCTCTAACATGGACATTCCCCCATTAAAAAAGTTTAATGATCATTCCATTCTTTTCTTCTAGGCAATGTTTAAATGAATTTCAAAATAAGACATATTTTATAATTTTTTTTTGAATGATCAATCATGGCAGGAAGGTTCCATTTAATTTTTTTTATTAAATTATGTTTCCCTTCATTGTTTAACAATTGTAGTATTATTAAAGCAAATTTTCAGTAGATATGTTGTCTACAAGTAGGCAACACACACACACACAGAGATATATATATTAACTTAGTATGGAAACTTTACCTAAATTTATGGTAATCAATCTGCAATAATTTTTTCATATAAACTTCTTAAAAAATTGACTATCAAACCAACTCTCTCTAAACTTAGTAAGTTATTATCTTCTAGCCAACTCAACAAGATTACACTGAAGAAACTTTAAAATGGGTCATTAATTAAGTGTGTTATAAGATCAAAATGTCGTTAAAAGAACATTTTTCTTATGAAAATTTGATAAATAAAAATAATAATATTTATTCGTTCAAAAGTATGAAATATAACTGAAATAATGCACTATTTATTATAATTTTTACCTCAGTGGATATAGATGTAATTGCACAAAAATCTAAGAATATATAAAAATAACATAACTCCCCTTTGATCAGTTGACTAACGATGATCAACTGTTGACTACAGCTAATCACTAACGTTAGAGGAGTAAAACCGTCTTTTATCTTTATCATCTTCGTTATCTCTTTCATCTCCTTTATCTTCATTATCTCCTTCATCTTCATCATCAATTCATCTTTATCATCATCACTTAGCAAATCCACTACTACATTTTTCATCACTTAAATTAAAAAAAAAAAACAATTCTTAATCACAACTAAATTATCACACCCATCATTCAACTTAAAATTTTTTTTTTTTAACAAAATTAAAAAAAAATTAAAAAAAACTTTAATATCCATTGCCAAAATAAAATAAAATTAAAGATGATGGTTCTAGATTTCTGGAACCATCTCTTTTTCCAGTTTTTCTTCCCTTCTCTTCTCCTTCTTTTTTTTTTTTTTTTTTTTCCAGTTTTTCTCTTTCATCTCCTTCATCTTCATCATCTTCATCATCACCCACCAAATCCACTACTATATTTTTCATAACTTAAATTAAACAAAAAAAAAATTTAAAACAATTCTTAATCACAGCTAAATTATCACACCCATCATTCAACTCAAAAACTTTTTTTAACAAAATAAAAAAACAATTCAAAGAAACTTAAATATCCATTGCCAAAAAAAAAGAAAAAAAAATTTAAATATGAACCATCTCTCTCATTCTTCTTGTTTTTTTTCCAGTTTTTTTTTTTTTTTTTTAAATTTTTCAGTCTTTTTTCCGGATTGAACTCAAGTGAGCACCTAAAATTCAACCTAAGTGAGCACAAAGAATCCATCTCTTATTTTCTTCTTGTTTTCAATCAAAGTCAAATAATTGTCTAGTTTTTTTTTTTTTATTGAATTGTCCATAAAGTTTTTTCTTTTTTTAAAATGATTTTACTTTTTTTTTCTTTTTTATTAAGTGAGGTTAAAGACTCTAAGGGTAAAATAGGCAATCCACCGTTTCCGTGAGATTTAAACGGTTCCAAACGGTCAGTCAACTGGTAAAAGGGGACTTATTATTATTTTCATATATTATTAGATTTTTATACAATTACACCTATATCCACGGGTAGTTATTGCAATTCCCTCTAATTTTACGCATAAAATTCTTCTCAACATATTAATAATAATGTGGTTATAGACATATTCTAATAGTAATAATGACAGTTTTACCTCAAAGGTTTTAATATTTAAACTCTTGTATTATTATGGTTTTTGTATGATAGACATAGGGTAGTTTCTAAGTGTGTTGTATTTTACCATTGTAAACAAACAATCGTTTGATAGTGAAATTAAGTGCACGTGCTCTTCATGAACGACGAATCACATTGATTGTCATACCATGCAAAAACCCTGTATCTTTTTTATTGTTCTTCGTGTTTTGGTATGTATGTACTTGATTTATTATTGTTTAAGGGGCTAATTTCACTCATAACCCTGAAGTTTGGCCTTATTGCACATGTTGTCAATTTTTGTATTTATTGCACGAACATCTCCCTGAAAAAAGTTGACTAAACGATTGACTAACCAAAAAGTTAACGTTTTGGACAAAAAGACTATTCTGCCTTTAATAAAAAACATTAAAAAAGAAAAAAAAATTTCATCTTACAAGATGGACGGTGGAGATCCTTCAAATTAAAAATAAAAAATTAAGATGGAGATCCCATATTAGGTCTAGTCTCCATCAAAGACGAGATTAATGGAAATCTTATCTCTGTCGATGGTCGATGGAGACGAGATCTCCATCGATCTCATCTCCATCGAAAATCTACAATCACCAGAATACAATAAGAAAAAAAAACGAAAAAAAAAACATCCATAACCTAAGAAGCATTTACCACCACCACCATCATAACATCCACCATCACCACCACAGTATCCGCTACAAACAGTAAAAAAAAAAAAAACCCTCAAGATTGGGATGAGGAGATAGAGGGACGGAGCCCGACCTCCATGGAGCACCGGCCTCCATCTCATGAACTGCCAGAGCGCTGGCACGTTCAGGTAGTATCCATAGGAGATGGAGCCCTTCTAATGGACCAGATCAGATCTCGTCCATTTTGATTTTTATCATTTATTTATTTATTTTAATTGTTTTTTAATGAAAAAAAGACGAGTTTGATCTTGGTACAATAACTTCACATTAACTTTTTGATTAGTCAACTATTTGATTAACTTTTTTCAAGGAATATTTGTACAATAAAAATAAAAGTTACCAGTATTTGTAATAAGGCCAAACTCAGGGGTATAAGTGCAATTAGCCCTTGTTTAAGTTTACATCTATTTCATACGAATAGCAAGCATAGATTTTTACATGATCAAGATAAGCATTTGATTCTAACCTATAGCGAATACACTTCCCTAGAAAGTTCATTGTACATTTGGTAGAATTCATTCACGCATTAAAAATTATAAATAAGAATAACAGAGAGACAATATATGCAATATTCTAAAAAAGTATCTTGAAACCAAGTACAAAATTCAAATGCACGAAGCCAAAATCTTTTTCTTTTTGTTAAGTTGTTGACATCACACATCTAAATCTACGTACTAAATAAATAAATTGTTGCTTATACTACACGTTCCTTTTGTCTTTTATATTTGTGGATTGTGGTAGGATAAGTGGAACTAGTCTTTTTCATTGTCATGAGAACGATGAATTCATTATATATATGTATACAACTTATTTATTTATAATTCTAAAGAATTTGAGAACAACCATTATGTCCTTTTTTTTTTGTTTTTGTTGGATATAAATATTTTTTTAAATGTTACATTTGAGATTAATAGGAAAAAAAAAAACATGGGTACACTTACAAAAATATACAGATTTTTCTTGTTTAATATTAATTATATAGTTCACTTTCATGTATAAAAGGCTAATTAGCATATTATTTTCAGCTGATGTCGCATTGATGACATAAATAAAAATTATTTGTATTTAAAAATAATAGATATATATGTAATTTTTTTTAAAGAAGAATAAATCCATCTCCTTTCTTATTTGGGATAATAACGAACAATATATAGATGATTTATTTTTTATGTAAAAGAAATTATAGGATACTATTTAAGATACAAATAATTAAAATAGGAAAATAAATTTGTTGGAAATAAAAACAGCAGGAGGAGACTGATATCTGCCTATCCACTTTCTTTTCTCTAAAAGAGGTCCACATCCTCCATTTCATGTTAGCTTGAATTTAACTTCAATTTTGTAGGGTTATATACATTTTTCAAAATGATTAGTTTTGTTACAATCTTATAATTATAATGCTTTTTGTAATATGTAAAAAGAAAAATCACTTTCAATTATTTAAAATTTGTGTTTAGTTTTATAATATAATATTCATTTTAATAAATTAACGTTAATATTTTTATAATAGTTATCAGATACGAAATCTATACATAAAAATATAAGTGATGCATACGGGATTCTCGATTTGCACCGACACAAGTAGTTTTGTATTCAATTTATATTGGTACCTTTTTGTATTCAATTTATACAAGTAATTTCTTAATATGTCTATACTTACGTCAATTCACAAGAAAATTGAATAAAAAAAAATTGTATTTAAAAAAATTGAAATCTACCTTTTTGTCCTTATTTTGTAGGATGTCTACTATTTAATATAAATATTTTTTGAGTAACGCTATCTTGGTACTAGAAAATAGCATGGGGTGGACCACTGGACCAGAGAAAATTACTAAAATCTGCCGATTTATTTATTTAAACCATTCTTTTCTAGGCTATAGCAACTTAGGTGACGTATGATTTATCCAAATATAATAATAATAATAATAATAATAATAAGAAGAAGAAGAAGAAGGAGAAGAAGAAGACGAAAAGTATAGTGATGTGTGAGGATTAGATGATTCATCTTATTGCCCTTTAGATACCTTTTTTTTATTCTTTACGTATGACATTAGATACTTGCCAACTGTTATTTTTTTTATTATTTATTTAAATTAAATCAGTCTCCTTTTATTTACGCTTTCGTATAAAAAATAAATATCTAAACTGTATATATAATGTTTGAATTTTAATATTAATAGGTAGTGATTAGCCTCTATCTCATTTGGTGTTAAATTAAAAAATACAATGATAAATAGTGGAGTTTAATGACATTTTGAGGGGTTTTCTAGGATATGACATTAGATACTTGCCAACTGTAATTTTTTATTAATTACTTTAATTAATTGTTGTCTTTTTAGTTGTACTTAAGTGCTTCACTATTCTGATATTGACCTCTAACACATTCAGTGTCCGGTTTAAAAAAAATAAAATAAATTTCAAATGGAGTTTTAAAGATATGTACATGTTAATATTTAAACTTTGGTGATTTGAAAGAGTTCATGAGACTCCAATCATCAAGGTAGGTAACCTTCGATTATAAGGTATGACATAAGATACTTGCCAACTATACATATTTATTTATTATTTATTTTAATTGAACCGTTGTTTTTTTAGTTCAAGTGATATATTTCTCTTTGTAATGGAGAGTTCGAATCACATCATACGCCTCAATGTCGTGAAAGTGGATATCTAAACTGCTTATATAGTATTTGAATTTTGATATGTCCAGTTTTAAAAAAAAAAAAAAATTGTAAGTTGGGTTGTGAAGATATTGTGAGATCCAGAATGTTGTTAACAATACGTGGTTAAGATTTTAAGTCATTTTCTTTCATATTCTTATTAACAACTTGTTGTATGTTTTATATATGCTCAAATAAAACTTTGATTAGTAGAGAATTTAATTTTCTTATTCTATAATACAACAACTTGCATGTTAGAATTGACCATTCAAAGATCCTAACCTTATTTTTGAAGTACATCCACTAATAGCTTAAATAGTTACTACACTTCTCTTTCAATATTCGGGCTGCGTATTTAGTGATTGATCTCGACAGGTCCCAATAATTATTAAACTTGTAATTGTACTCCTTTAAAAAAAACTCTTCATTTATGAAAATCCTTACCTTTTTTTTTTATAATACAATTATTAGGATACATGTTTTATTAATTGAAAGCTTTTATAAAAGATTTTTCTTCTTTTAAAAAAAAAAAAAGTGGATTGGGCTGGGCACTGGGCTGTAGCCCAGGCCCAATATTTTTGTCATTACTTTACTTACTAATTATTGTTTATTATATAATTAGTTCGGATTTTAAAAATTAAGGTCACGACTTTGAACGATGACCTTAACTGTGTAAATATTAGGGGAATATCACTCTAACCAACCTTTTTCGTCACCCGCTATTATCAGTTTTGAAAAATTATACTATGAAATTATTGTTGGTGCCGTTTAAAGCATAAAACCATTGGTAGGTTCCATACTCAAAATGGAGCTTATAAAATCTTCAATTTAGTTCGAATAAAAATTGATTTAATAAAATATTATCACGTGTAATTCAAAATTATATTAATGTTAAATTTATTGCTTTGTATAAATAGAAATTATTTTTACAATCGCAGCAAATAAAATTCAATCAAATACAGTCCAATATAATATAATACAATACATTTCAATACAATATAATGTGCTAAACGTGGTCTTAAAATACACGTTAAAAGGATGATAATTATAAAAGCTACATTATTTTTTGTAACTTAATTTTCGATTAAACATTAAAAAAATTGAAGAAGTTGATTTATAGTTAAATCTACAACCTCCAACACTTATTTGTGAATCAAATTAATTAATTAATTTAAAATGAGTTAAGTATAGAAACAGTATCATGCACACTCTGCTTCAACTAGCAAATCTTTGTTCATGCTTGGACATGGATCTCCTCCAAAATATTGGCTTGATCTTGGGATTAAACACTTCCTCTTCCATAGACAAGCCTGAAAAATTATATTGAAACTTTGTTAAAATCAATTGATTATATATAGATAGAATTATAGACATCTTAAGTTTATCGCATCTGATGAACTGTTTTGAAGATATAAAATTGTTCATCGTATCTGATAAATAAAAAAAAATGTGCCGGATCGCGCACTAGATAAGGCGTGGACAAGTGAAACTCACCTTCTCAGCAACAAATGATGAATTATAAGAGTGACAACTGCCAAAAGCATAATCTAGACTTCCACAACTACCAGAAGGGTTTCCATAGCTGGCAAATAGAATCTTGGTAATGTGCTTTCTTGGAGGACATTGTAGGTGTACTTGAGCTTCTCTTCTCTTATAATTGTTGTAATGAGAAGCTGTTACATGACCACATATTCTTGTGACCACACCAGTATCTAATGAGATAGATGGAGGGTATCCACCCTCTTCTTCTAGTATTACCAAAACGTTGCCAGTAGGTTTCAGGAAGGATCTTGGTACATGGTACCTAAGAAAAATAAGTTTATTCGGGCGTAAGAACATCATGAATAAAGTCAGTTCGCGTGGTTAAATTTCCAACAAATACTTATAAATAACTATTAACGGAATAACTTTAACTGTAGGTGTATGTTTGTATTCATTACAGTTGAAAATTTTGTCACGCGGATAAAATTAGGGTATGCTAGTTCAATTAATTAATACCCGAATATTTGATAGGAAACAAAATTTTGAAACTAAAAAGTACCATGTTTGTGAAGGAGAGCCTTTAGGAGTTCGAAAAGAGACCCAATATCGACCAATGCTCTGGCCGTTAACCCAAGCTTCGCCTTTTCCCATGGAACTAAGGTTCAACGCGATAGGGTCATCTCCCACAGGTGCATCAAATACAGTCTGTCACATAATAAACATATATACATAATGGAGTATGATAAAAAAAAATCTTTTGGTGTGTGATTCTACACGTTTTTTGGTTAAGAAAAGCAGATTTATAACATTTCAAATCTAATTTAGTACGTTGTAGTTTTTATCTTTTAGTGATTTGAAACAAGTTAGAAATCTGCTCTTTTTTGCATGAAAGAATCTGTTAACTTATACCATATGAAAGCTTGCATCAAATTTTATTTGTCTTTACCTTATACCATGAAAGCGGTTCACGAGAAGATGAAAACTTGCTCCATTGAACCTTACTTGATCCTCCCTTGTTGTAAATTTGCAACTTTTCTCCTATCAATCCTATCTGCACGCCACACACAATTAATGGTAAGTTGTACAACAATGGCACAGATGTGTGATGATCAAATTAATACTTCAAAACCAAGAATAAAAGTCTGATTGCCATGCCTGATAACCCCATGTGAAACTAGTGAAGTCCTTGATTTTCTGTTTATCTTTGATCCAAACGTGAATCGGTCCAGCTCTCCTGCTCTCTAGATATGGTCCTGAATCCTTTACACCACAAGTCCAGAAGCCAGAGTAATTTTATTGATTGGCTGTGATGACCATGGATTAGTCTTTTAAAAACATTGAAAGTTACTACTAATTTGCACTTATAACATGTATATTTATTAGTGTAAAGTCATTTAACGTTGATTATTTGAGATCGAATCTTGCTGATCTATCAGGGATACAATTTTTGATGATGAGATGATAGAGAAACTTGAGATTTCGATTGAAATAATGGTACCGGTAATCCAACCATCACGCTTAGAAGCGAAACGTTGTTGACTCCTGAGATTAAAGAAACTGTACTCTGTAGTGTAAAGCTTGTTTGCTTATGGCTTCCATGTGCAGATCCTGAAAAACAACAGAAACCTAAGTTATATAATTCATTTGCATTGACTAAATACTCAATCCAAATCAATCCTACTTCGATTCGATTAAGAAATCAAGCGTATTTACCTACTGGTACTCCATTAACAAATGCATGCAAAACATGTCCAAGAGAGTCCACATTAAGTAGAGCTTGACTATCAGAGATGTCCTGTTGAAACCTACATGACAGACCAATATATATATATATATATATAAATATGAATTGATGAGGAAATTAATAAAGTGACAAGAATGTACTAGAAAAATGTAACTACTTATGAATATTGGATTTTGATTGTTGTTTTTGAGGTGTACCTGAAAGTGTACCAAAGGTAATCAGATGCATCTTTTGTAGTACTCATGTGGTCTAACACAGAGTATGATATCAATGGCATGTCCTCAAAACGAAAGTTAATAATAGGCTCTTTGAATTCTTCCCACATTTCAATGGCATCAAACTTCTTCACAGACAACATTGATCTTCTACCGTACTGGGTGCTCACCTGTTCGAGGCATGCAGCGCGTTAATTAGAATTTGAATCCTCCTCCGCTGATTTAAGCTAAACAGTGCTTTGAAAGGTCTAATCTACAAGTGATATCTTTTCGAATGATATTAAGCTCAGATCAACAAAGAAATCTTATCGTGGAATATAAGCCTTACCTTTGCAGTATTGAAGATTACGTTCTTGCAATCAGGTAGGATGCTAATTGATTTAGCAGGTAATCCATATGATGAATTTCGAAAGATCACCTCAACATCTTCTTCATTTTCGTTCACCAGAAAGGCTGCACATGATCCTCCTGATGATGAATTTCCATGGAAGACATAGGCCTGCATACATATACAATTATATGACAATACAATATTTCACATGTAAACTAAACCTTGTTGATAGTGGGATTCATACAAAACCTTAGAAGAAGTATAGAGAGATTTTACTAACTAAGCTAGCCAATTTCACCAACGCTGATAACAATAATTCTAATCTTAGTGAAATAGGAAATTTTGATCTGCGATGGTGCTGCTTACTTTCTGTTTTTCACCCAAAGAAGTATTAGTTGGCAGTCCATAAAGTAAAGGTTTTGAACCTAACTTAATTGCTGCATGCAACTCCTTCAGATGACCCCATTTTGGTTGCCAGATCATACCTAGTAAATTATATCAAATGATTCAGTTCAAAAATTACTTCTAAAACATGTAATATAGTGAAATATCTATTATACACACACACACACACACAGAAGCATACCATACTCATCAAGAGGAGCTTGATCATAATAAGCTGTTGTTACATATGCGGAGCCTGTTCTTCCAAAATTTGTTCCACCATGATACTGTAAGAACATATACATCTATAGTTTAAAACACAAATGTTCTAATGTTCATGTGTGTGAAAATATTACGTTAAAAAGGAGAGATCGATAATAATGTTATATATTTAATAAAGGGGTCTTATCAGAGAGAAAAATTTTAGTGCACCGAATGCATTATTGAGTGGTGCATTTAGCCATTGAAGATGTAACACATATGCCACATCTTCAGTGATTGAAAGCACCACTCAGTAGTAGAGATGGCCCCGGTTCGGTTCGAACCGAATTGGGCAGTTCCTAACCGAAATCGAACTGTTCGGTTTTGATTCCTGTAGGAACCTTGAACCGAACCGTGACCACCCGGTTCAAGCTTTTTCGGAATTGGAACTGTCAGTTCCAGAACTTGGGAGGAACCGGTTCCAAATTAAAAAAAAAAAGAAAAAGAAAATTTTTTTATAACCGCCAAGGCCCAAAAAAAAAAAATCAGAACTGGTTCCAGAACTGGAACTGGCGTGGAACTATCGATTCCGAAATCGGAACTGTGACCATGTATACTCAGCAGTACTTCCAGTGCACTAAAACTTTTCTCTTTCTTAACGTATACTCTTAGAGTATGCTATAATTATTAATTCAACGCATCAATGTTATCACAGTCAGTCAAAAATTAAATTTAAACAATAATAGTCTTTCCTTAGTGTATGTCTTTAACGTACGCATTAATATATGATTCCCGATAAATATATATATATATATATATATATATAATTATCACTAACATAAAATTATGGAAGAATACTTTTAATTACCATATAATAATTTACAAAGCTTCCATTCCTTGCTACCCATAATGCAACATGAAATGCAATGTCCTCAGCAGATCTCATCCTTTGTTCTTCTCCATATACTTGATACCTTTCACACAAAAACTTGATATTATTATTATATTATTATTTAGCTTTTATATAGAAATCCATAAAAAAATGCATAAACATATCTTCTTGTATGTGTACATAATTGAAACATACCGAGAAGAGTAATTCTCTGTCCAAATGGAAGGCTTATTGGGTGAGTTAGGCCCTGCAAATGTCTCCCCACACTTCTTCCCATTGCATGTATTAATCTACAATTTAGAAAAACAACCAATAGCCTTTTTACAATAGTATTTTTAAAAAATAAAAATTACATTTTAAAAATGTAAATGTGTGATAAAATTAGGTTGACCCAGTGATAAGTGTTTCACACTTACACATTAAGATTGTGAGTTCGAGTAGTGTCCCTCCCCAAATCCCGAATTAATTATTAGAGCTAATTACATGGACCTCCCCTGAGGTTTTGCCAACTATAAGTGAAACAAACTTTATCGTTTATTGACAAATACCTTCCCTACCCTTAGTAAAATTGGTCAAATCCAACAGTTGATCAGAAGAGGTCTTTGTCAAAAAACTAAAAAGTTGGCTAAAAGTTGACTCCGCCTGTAATTGAGTAAACCTCAGGGGAGGTAGGCATTATTTACCCAAATTACAAATTATTAATAGTTTAAAAAAAAAAAGTAAACTTGTTTGGTAGTATTTGTTAAAATTATTTTCAATAAAAGTGTTTGATATTGTTATTTAAAATGAGTAAAATAATTGTTTAGATTTTAATTTATTTTAAAAACTATAAAAAACAGTAAATCATTATTTTCAATTTTTAGTTATAAGGTTAAAAAATATTATTTTCCATTTTCGGAAAAACATAAACCAATAACTTTACATCTAAACCAAAAATAATTTTTGAAAACGGATTGAAACACCATCCTCAAGTTTTGTGTGATTCTAAAACATCATCTGAAAAATGGACCCAAAAATACTTTTAATTTTTAAAAAATGCTTTTTAGTATATCAAAAACACTTTCAAGAGCCCTAACAACCTAAATAATAACAATATTAATAAAAAAAAAAGAATAGCGAATTGTAATGGAGTACCTTGACGTATGATTATATTGTAATAAAATCGTGAGTTTAGCCTTAATTGAACATTAGTACCCTACCGTTAGTTGACTCAGTCAAAAGTAACGGGTTGACCAAAAAATTTACCTAAAATAACAAAAATACCCTTGATTAAAAAAATATTAATTAAAAAAATTAAATTTTAAATTGTTTTTAAATTAACGAATATATTTAAATTATTTTTTAAATTTTAATAATTAATATTATTTTTTATTTTTTTTAACTAGGGGTATTTTTATTATTTCAAGTAAAATTTTAGTCAAACCTTTGTTTTTGACTGAGTCAACTAACGATAGGGTATTAATACGTAATTAAGGCTAAACTTTTGATTTCATTATAATATGACCAAGTCAGGGTACTCCATTTTAATTTGCTCAAAAAAGAAAGAAGACAAACCACTGAATCAGGAGCATCATCTTGTTTGCACATCAGCCATGGCACTCCAGTTTGAAGTTGCACTGCCATCGCTGCAGCCCATTTAACGTACGGAGGCCCTTTCACTGGATAAGCATCTTCAATCATTTGATACTCATTCTCAATCTACACAAACCCAATTTCAATCAATACCCTTTTTTTTCTTCCTAAAATCAGGGATATGTATTAAGTACTACATGCTCGGTTAATATATCTATTTTCATAACACCGATAAAAAAACTCTCCACACATACATATAAAATGCGTATGGTAGGACTCGGACTTTCGACCACAAAGAAGCAATGTGCAATCAAGACCAAATTTAATATTGATCAAATGGGAGGCTAGCCAACACATTTCACCATTTTTGTTTTGTTAAAAAAAAAAAAAAAAATTCAACCCACCTGGGACAGTATGATTGGCCCTCCTTGTGATGCATATAACTTCTCTGATTTCATCATGTTCACTATTTTTGTTGTAAACTTTTGCATGTTAACCTTCCAAATATGCAATCAACAGAAATGAGAGTGCGAAAATTGCAATCAATAATCGATCATTTGATTCGATCAAACACATTATTATAATTATAATTTGATAAAAATAGTTTGATTTTTTTTTTTTTTTACCTTGAATGGTTCATTGTCACATCGATATGTGATGTATGGAATGTCATGCAACCAGAATGGCAGCCCTCTGCAACCATTTAAATTTTATTAAATTTCTCCTAAGGTGTATGTTTTAAAGAAAAAAATAAAAGTAATTAAATTAATTAATTATACCCGTAAGTCCATTCGCTCTCAATAAAGGGTCCAATCCTGAGACTGACATATAAGCCTTGAGCTTGGATTTCTTTGATGAAACTTACAAGATCTTTTCGTCCACTAAAATCATACTACAAAATCAAATCCAATACTAAATGTCAGCCTACTGTGCTATATATATATATATATATATATATTATTATTATTATTATTATATCAGTAACATCTTGAAGTAAATGTCACGCGTCATGATAGTAGTGGTCTGATATTCGATGAACGAAGAAGAGAAAGATGTTTTCGGTTTATTATATATACCTGGCCTGGTTGGGGCTCATGGAGGTTCCAAAACACATAGGTTTGAATCACATCAAGTCCTCCTTTTTTGGCTTTGCTTATCAAAGATGCCCACATCTGAAAAATATGATCATCAATGCATATGGGTGAGTTTTAATTAATTTACTAGCTAGAATTAATTACTGGTATACCAAAAATTGGTTACAGTTTTGGTTTACAATTTTAGGAGCTATTCTTTTACTAAGATGGAGTGTCTTGGAAGGAAAGTGTTGTTTTATGGATCATGGATCGAAATTGAAAAATATCAGTGCCAGGCTAGCTTGTAGGCAAAAACCTTAACATTAAATTTTTAATACAAATTTGGTTTAGATAACTTGCTTTTCAAGCAACATTTAATGGGGAAAATATCAAATAGAAAACTTATCTCAACAATTATAATTTTTTTTAAGGGGTACAAGATTAATAATCTATTGGGATCTGCCGAGATCAATCATTAAAACGGGCGGTCCGAATATCTATTCCAATAGACAGAAAATAAACATCAAGGAAAATGACCATTTTTTTATCCTTGATCCAAAAATAATTTCCAAAATTTAAGATAATAGTTTCATCACTATTAATCCCATAAAATATTATTAAAAGGTGCAACTTTTTTTCCTCTCTCTTTTTTTATTTTTTTATTTTATAAATACAACACAACAATTAAACATGAATAAATTTGTCAAAGACAAATTAACAGAAAAAGCCAAACAAAATAACCATTGTGGCCTGCATGATATTACCGAGGAGTTCGGCTGATATTTCTTAAGAGAAAACTGCTGCCAATTCATAATGTTATTTATTTATTTAATTAATTCTCAGTTTCAATGTACAATATAATTAAAAACAAATCTGTCAAATGAAGAAAATAACTGTTTTTATTAATATAATAATTATTATTTTTATAGTTATGACAATATAATTTAAATCAAAACTACACTAGAAGGTGTATTCAGCTTAAATGGTTAAAATTTAAAAGATTTTAAAAGTTTAAGTGTTTTCAATCTAGACTTTTAAAGATTTTATCAAAATCTGAGCATATTTAATTTATAAATTTATAGTCCATCGAAATCTGGGTGTATTTAATTTAGAGTTTTGAAGATTCCATTAAAATCTAGGTGTATTAAAAAAGTGATTGACTTTACAGAAATTATTTAAGTGATAAAATTAAATGCAATTTGATGGATTTTAAAATGAAAATTATAAATAAAAAAACCCATAACAAATTTTGCCTTACTCCAATGGAATTTGATTGATTTTAAAGCATTAGCAATCAAATATATATATATATATAATTTTTAAGACAAATCATTAAAAGTTCATTCAATTTCAGTGAAAAAGTCCAACAAACCTTATATAGAACTCTTACAAAATCTATATTGAATCCATAAAATCCTGTACTCCATTAACATTTATCACTTAAAAAAATTTATTTAACCCTAACAAATTCTAAATTGAATACAACCCCTTAACTTTCTTTCTCGGACTTAGTATCAATAAGTAAGATCAACCCTAACATCTACTACATAACGAAAGAATCTCATCTATTAAAGCTAGTTGATATTAGCAATAAAACCGTTTAAAAACGATAATTGTAGATATATATAATATAAAAAATTGTATATATTTTTTCCTCATTAAATTATAGTTTCTTAATATTAGGCATTGTATAAGTTTAATCTTTCCTGATAGTGATACATACCCTGCTTAAAGTAATCAACCAAAACTCCAAAATTAGAAAATTTCAAAAAATAAAAATATATTTTTTGTTAATTTTTGTGAATTAAATTAAAAATATATATGATAAAAGTCATTCTACACCAATATATCTCACCTACCAAAAACAATAATAACTACATAAACGTTTATGTCTAAGGATCCATATAGTGAAGAAGTACCTCGGGAGTGCTCCGGGGATAGTGAATTGAACCGGAGAATAGAATCTTCCGTTGGCCCTCTATGATCAACGATCTGCCATCGTATGTCACCTCTCCTCCACGAACACCGCCCACCACCAACACCACTGCCACCACCACCACCATGATCAGCCAACAAAATACTCTCCCCATCAAATATATTGATGGGATTTGCAACTCTCTCACTCTCTTCTCAGGACTCTCTTGACTGAGCTCTTCAACACAAACATATATATATATATATATACACACACAAACAAATGGAAAAACGTAAGTTAATTTACTTAATTGAGAGATTATTTAATGGGATTGACGTAGAAAAAGAAGAGAGAAATTAGCATGCAATTAATGCATGGGATCTCGTTTTTATATTATCATCCCGAGTTCTTGAATATGTGATTTAATTGATTAAATAATAAACATTGCTTGTATATATCATATATATATATATATAATATACATGTTGATAATTATAATTATTAATTTACAACAATGACCAGTTGTAAATGAGAGAGAGAGTGAGAGGCGGCAGAGAAAAGGGTTATAGTGTTGCACGTCTCAACTGGTGTACTTGGTTTTCTTGCTTTGTGAAGAAGAAACGATTAATATTTACCAACTTGACCTTTTTATTTTGTTTTATTTTATTAATATGATTTAATCCAAGGTGTCATATAAATTTCCATTCACACAGGTTGCTTCAGATATTAAGCAGTTATGGATCATCAGGATCCTGACGGCAATTGCGAAGTTCTACTGAGTTTTTAAAGATATTTTAATACATTAACGTTGTTAATTAAAAGTGTTTGTTATAAGTTCAAGTTAAGTCTCTATCCACTTATATATATTTTTTAAAAGTATAGTTATAACATTAACAACTGTTGAACATGTCAAGATTAATTAATAAATAAAAATTAGTTACGCATACATATAAATACGCATATCCTGTCCACCTATTCTTAAATTGTAATAGTTGAGAGAAAGAAAAACATATCATCTTGTTTGTTTCTAATTAAAAAAAAAAAAAAATTGCATCGAATGTGCTTTAGGCGGAAGACTCAAAATTACAGGCTCCTTGCGATATTGGGTCAATCAGTAAATTATTAGCTCTAACTTCCCTCACGGAAAATTGTGTGGCCTTTAAGGAGGATTTACGAGGATAAGCCTATTCAAGGCCCAAGAAAGGATGGAAACTACGCCCATTTGGGCCTAACAATAGGCCCAGTAGACCTTGTAAGAGGAAAATCTGTTGGATGGACTCCATGTGTTCTAAATTTCTAATGTTATGGCCCAAGCCGAATATTCAAACGTGTTTATTTTATAAGTTGATTTTCGAGCCACAATGGGAGTTATTTTCGAAGTCGTATTTTTAGCAATTAAGCTCAGTGGGTTCCGATAGATCCTTAATTCGACCGGTGCTAAACTTTATAAAATTAAAAAATTAAAAAAATTCAAGTCAACAACAAATAATTAATTATAAGTCTGTTGGGACTTGCAGAGGTTAATTACTAAACGAAAGGCTTGGATATCTACTTTCATAATGGAAGATATTTACAGTTCGGATATCTACTTCCATAATGAAAGTTATTTACTTCCACAATAAGAGGTATAAAACTACCTATAAATATTGCTAAATGCGTATGGTGAAACTTGAAGTTGTAGGGATGAGAATGTACACTAACCACTTGAGTTGTAAATAGATGTGCCACTTATATTTAATCATATATTATATATTAAACTATTTTTTTTTATTTGGAGGAAGGGGGAATTTAAACTTAGTACCTCAACTTCATTGAGAGGTGTAGTTACCTCCAGGCTATACCTACGACCATATTAATTAAGCTTTCTTTTTTACTTCTTACTGATAACTATTATACACTCTGATTAATTTAATTTCTATACATAAGGTAGAAAATTTTGGGTTATAGATACAAGGACTTGACTTCTTCTACATGCTTATTACTTAATTATCATTTTTTAAATCTTGTTTGCCTTTGTGTTTTCAGGTGTGGAAAGGAAAAAAAAGAGAAGAAAACAACAAATGGAGAAGAGAGAGAAAATAGGTATGACTTTAGATTCAATTTGAATCTAAGCTTTTCTTTCATATTTCTTGTTTACAAATTTACAATATTTATACACTGAAAAGAATGATAGATTAGCACCCTTGGCTGACATGGCAGCCATAGGGTTTGTGTGATTTAATTTACCAGTCTGTTAGAATCTAACAGACTGGAATTTCTGTTTTTCAATAATAGAATTGTTCCTCTCTCTTCTTCCTGTTTTATCGATGGTCAGCTTGGCAAGGTTCAAGTTGACTGTATAGTCTAGTTGGCTGCTCTCTAGGTGTTTGATGAAATGCTAGAGCAGCCTGTACTCCAGGTGTTTGAGAAAATGCCCTAGAGATATTTTCTTGAGTATTGTTAACAGCCTCCCTCAAACTCACTGGGGAAGGAACCACGGTGAGTTTGCTACGCAAAAATTGGAACCTTGGAGTAGGTAAGGCCTTTGTAAGGATGCCAGCCACTTGGTCGATAGATGGAACATGGTTAACCTTGATCTGTTTACTCACTATTTTGTCATGGACAAAGTACAAATCAAACTCAATGTGCTTGGTTCGAGCATATAGAACTGGATTTTCAGACATGACGATTGTACTTTGGTTGTCATACCAAACTGTTGGGACAATAGACTGAGATATTCGGAGCTCTCGAAGGAGAGAGGTATGCCAAGTGAGCTCAGCAACAGTGGAAGCAAGGCTGCGATACTCAGCATTGGTGGAGAAGCGAGAGATCGTGTGCTGCTTGTTGGCACTCCAAGTGACCAAATTAGGGCCAAGAAAAATGCAAAAGCCTGTGGTCGACTTGCGATCATCAAGGTTTGTAGCCCAGTCCGCGTCTGAAAAGGCGACTAGACTTAATGCTAAGGATGCAGAAGAGGACTTGCAAAATTGCAGACCATAGGTAGCGGTGCCACGAAGATAATGCAGTATGCGTTTCACAACTTTCCAGTGCTTACCAAGGGGGTTGTGCCTAAACTGACATACACGATTAACTGCAAAGGAAATGTCAGGGTGTGTAATCGTGGTATAGTGAAGGGCACCAACAACAGACCTGTATTCTATAATGGTGGATACAGGGGAGCCAGTATAGGCAGAGAGAGACTGTCCAACGCTAGTGACTATAGGAGAGGGACATGATTTAGCAATTACCATATTGGTGCGATGTAGAAGGTCTAAGACGTACTTATGCTGAGAAAGATGAAACCCTTGAGCAGTTTGTTGAACCTCTATTCCCAAAAAATAATGTAAGGGACCAAGATCCTTGAGAGAAAAAGATTGATTGAGTTGAGAAACAAGAAGATCAATTTGAGAGGAGGATGGACCAATTATGATGATATCGTCCACATATACTAGAATATATGTGAAATAAGAACTAGAAGGCCTGAAAATTAGGGAGTGATCCACCTTGAAGGAGACAAACCCATGTTGTAACAGTATTGCGCGCAGCTTATCAAACCAAGCTCGCGGTGCTTGTTTTAACCCGTAGAGCGCTTTGTGAAGTTTGCAAACTAAGGCAGGGTCAGTGGCAATGAACCCCGGTGGTTGTTGCATATACATATCTTCAAAGACCTCGCCATTTAGAAAGATGTTATTGCAATCAAGTTGTCGATGACCCCAACCAAAAGCCATGGCAAGGGATAAAATAAGGCGAATAGAGGCTGGTTTAACCACAGGGCTAAAAGTCTCAGTAAAGTCGAATCCCTCTACTTGGTAAAATCCCTTAGCAATCAGCCGCGCTTTGTATCTTAAAACAGAACCATCCGGATTGCGTTTAATTCGAAACACACATTTATAGCCAATGATGTGTCGACCAGGAGGAGCAGACACTAGGGACCATGTCATGTTGTGTTGCAAAGACTTAAACTCCTTCTGCATAGCTGCCAACCACTGAGGGTGTTTGAGAGCTTGAACTGTTGTGTGAGGCACAAACTCAGCATTAGAATCTCTAGCCAACCAAGCCTTAGGTTTGGAAATGTCCGCCTTGGGACGAGTCACCATAGGATGAGTATTAGCCACTGAAATAGGTGGGATAGCTGTAGGTGGTAATGAAACAGATGAGGTTGTGACAATAGCCAAATCTGGTCCAGAGAGAGAAGCTGATCCTGCAACAGAGAGATGAGCAGATGGAGTAGGACTAACAGAGTTATTGGTAAATGTAGGCAAAGTAAGTCATGATGCTGCAGCTAAAATAGGCTGAGAGGGTGCCATAATAGAAGGAAAAAGGCTAATTGTAGGGCATTGAGTAGGACCAGCGACCTGAACACCCTTACAAGTAGCAAAAGGGAAACTGTTTTCATTAAAAACGGCATGTCTTACCACATAAATGCGACCTGTAGAGCTGAGGCATTTGTACCCTTTATTTTGTGAGTTATACCTAAGAAATGTACATGGTGAACTTCTAAAATCAAGCTTATGATGAGTATAAGGTTGTAGGTAAGGATCAACCAAACAACTAAAGACACATAGGAAAGCATAACCTGGGACATCATTGTATAAAACTGCGTAAGGAGATTTACCCACTAGAACCGGTGTAAGCATACGGTTGATGAGGAATACTGTTGTAAGAAAAGCCTCATCCCAAAATTTCAAAGGTAAAGAGGCTTGAGATAGCAAGCTAAGCCCAGCCTCTACTATGTGACGGTGTTTTCGTTCCACCAACCTATTTTGTTCATAAGTGTAGGGGCAGCTGTGACGAAATAAAATACCACAAGTTTGTAAGTAGGATGATAGTACTAGAAACTTTTTACCACAGTCCATTTGAAGTGTTTTAATTTTGTAAGGAAAGTGGAATTCAACATGAGTTTTAAATAGAATAAACGTATGATAAACCTTACTTTTATTACGAAGGAGGAATAGCCAATTGTGTCTTGTAAACACATCAAGGAAACGAACATAGTACTTATACCCATTAGATGAGATAGTGTGAGATGGACCTCAAACATCGGCCACAATTAGTTCATGAAGATGAGTATAGACTGTTTTGGATGATGGAAAGGATAATTTGTGAGACTTACTCACTTGACAAGCATCACACAATAGATTGATAGAACTAGAGACTTTAATATTGCAATTGTGTAACACATTTCTTACAATGGAAGATGAAGGATGACCTAACCTCATATACCATAGTTGTAAAAAAGACAAACAAGATTTAATATTAGGTGAGGAAGACACAGTAGTTAAAGCAATACAAGTAGAAATACAACACTTCTTTTGTGTTGAAGTAGGGGAAGAAACACTATAGGCAGTAGCTGGAGGTGCAAGACAGACTGTAGAGGGCCTTTAGAGAGGTAATTTGAAGAGGTAGAGGCCATTTCTAAGTGCTCCTTAAAGAAGAACTTTCTTCAAAATTAGATCCTTCACAAGACAATAAAAGGGATAAAACTTAATATAAATTTCATTATCCTTTTCAAATTTGGAGATGCTCAAAAGATTTTTTGTAATTTGTGGTATATGAAGAATGTTTCTAAGCTTAAACATGTGATTATTAACATTAGTAAACACATTGTTACCAATAGATGCAATAGATAGACCTTTACAATCTCCCATATATATCTTCTCTTTACTTTGATAATCGGTCTTATTGAGCAAAACATTACCATCTGGCATGCAATGGTCTGTTACACCATTGTCGAGGTACCATTGGGAGTCTGGAACACTGTCAGGGGCTGCCAACATTGCTATCATTTGTCCTTGATTTCTTATAGGATGATTTCCAGTTGATTGGTTCGCAGACTATGCCTGAAATGATTGGTCAAAGCGGTAGTAACACCTAAGTGCTCCATGGCCTGATATGTGACAAATTTGACAAGGTGGTCGAGTGTTGAAATTATTGTTGTTTCTGCCTCCTCGTCCCATTGTCTGTCTTCCATCACCATTGTTACCTCTACTACCTTAATTTCCTTTGTTATTGTTTTGAGAATTCTACCCAAAATTTTGATAATAACCTCGTCCAAAACCTAAGTTGTTACTGCCATTTCCTTTTTTGTTAGTAGCTAAGTTAATATTAAGATTTTCAAACTGCTGTTGCTACTCAATTCGTGCCTTATAAGCAAGCAACATGGCAGTGATTTCAGGTATAAAATAACAATTTTGCATGGAAGTAATGGGAATAATAACAGAGTTATAATCATATCCTAACCCTCCAAGTATATTCATAACTTTATCATCCATTGACATAGGTGATCCAGCAAATGATAGAGAATCAATAATACCTTTCTTTTTCATAAGGTATTCAGCCATTGAAGAATCTCCTTTCTTCAAGGTTTGCAGTTGGAATTTTAGTTGCATAATATTTGCCTTTGACTGTGAAGTAAATAATCTCTCGATCGTCTTCTAAGCTTCACAAGCTGTCAAGCATTCGACTAGCTCCGGTAACAGATCTGGACTGATCGAGGAGAAGATCCAGTATAGAAGGATTTGATCCTGCTGATCCCAGTCAATCCAAGCTTCGTTGATTGATCCATCATTAACAAACTGATTTTGAGGCTAAACCTCTAGATCTATGAAAGAGGCAGGACGATTTCCTCTAATGGCAGCATGGACTTGCTTTCTCCACAGCAAATAATTGCGGTTATCAAGCTTCACCGTTAGGATGAGCTTTATGGGTGATACATGCCTTATGTCACCTCGAGAAGAAGACTGATTTGCTTCAGTTCCTAGAATGGCTGAAACAGAAGCAGTGGAATTATGTAGCTCTGATACCATGTTTGCCTTTGTGTTTTCAGGTGTGGAAAGGAAAAAAAAAAAAAACAACAAAGGGATAAGAAAGAGAAAACAGGTATGACTGTCGATTCAATTTGAATATAAGCTTTCGTATTTCTTGCTTACAAATTTACACAACATATTCACATATTTACACATTGAAAAGAAGGATAGATTAGCACCCTTGGCTGACATGACAGCCATAGCGTTTGTGTGATTTAATTTACCAATCTGTTAGAATAGACTGGAATTTCTGTTTTTCAATAACAGAATTGTTCCTCTCTCTTCTTCTCGTTTTACCCATGGTCAGCTTGGCAAGGTCCAAGTTGACTGTGTAGTCCAATTGGCTGCTCTCCAGGTGTTTGATGAAATGCCAGAGTAGCCTGCACTCCAAATGTTTGAGAAAATGCCTTCGAGACATTTTCTTAAGTATTGTTAACAAATCTCTTATTTATTTCATTAACTGATGCCTTTCTATTCTTGACAAGAAGAGAAAATAATCAACACCATAAAAATTTGAGACCATTTCATTAAAATTAATATTGTTAACAAGCTCAAAATTGAAGTTGGAATAACCTATTAATAATAAGGGCGAATTATAAAGAAGTACTTTGATATTTGATCATATTGCAATAAAATCGTGAGTTTAGCCTTAATTACACATTAGTACCCTCCTTTAGTTGACTTGGTCAAAAATAAAAGTCTGACAAAATTTTTTACCTAAAATGACAAAAATATCACTGGTTAAAAATAAAAAAAATAATATTAATTATTAAAATTAAAAAAAATTAATAATTAAAAAATTAATTTAAATGGATTCATCCATTTTAAAAAATTTAAATTTTTCAATTTTTAATTTTTTTTAATTTTAATAATTGATATTATTTATTTTAACTAGGGGTATTTTTATCATTTTAGGTAAAAATTTTGGTCAAACTTTTATTTTTAACCAAGTCAACTAAAAGAGGGTACTAATGTATAATTAAGGCTAAACTCAAGATTTTATTGCAATATGGACAAATATAAGGGTATTCCATTGTAATTCGCCCTAATAACAATCCACCATTCCAAATGGAATCATTTCAAAATTTGGAGTTATTATTTGGGAAAATTTCAAATTCTCTCTTTTTACCGATGGAGTTGTTAATTTTATAGGAAAAATTGCACCAATACACCTGACTTTAAAGGTGCGTTTGGTGTACGGAATTGGATCGAACTATTTTTATGGGATAAGATAGGATTGAATTGGATTAGATTGAACTTGATTAAATTAGTACTGTGATATGTTTAGTGTCGTATGGATTGAACTAAAAATAGTACTATATCATGTTTGGTATAGTATGAGATCGAATAAAATTCTATTGAATTAAATTAATTTTCACATTATAATAAAAGTATTTAAAATAAATTAAAATCATTTTAAATTAAATAAATAATAAAATAATTTAAATTAAATATAGTGAAAAAATATTTTTAATAAAATAAATTATTTAAATTATTCTTAAAGAATATATAAAACTATTTAAAATATATTTTTTTATTATTAAAGATATATAATATTTTGACAAGATTAGGTTGGCCTAGTGGTTTACCCCTCACACTTATACCCTTGAGATTGTGAGTTTGAGTCGAATCCCCCTCCCCAAATTCCGAATTAATTGTAATTTTTTTAATATATATATATAATATTTTAATAAATTATATTATATATAAAATAATAATATTTTATAAAATAATTTAAATTTAAAAAAAAAGGAGGTGGGACTCATGGAAGTCCGGCCTCAGCAGGATATCTATAACATGAAGTGGGACTGTTGGGATTGATTTTATCTAATCTCAATTTGTCTCCAAATATAAGATTTGACTAATTTTAGTGCAACCCTGTCCTTATTCGGGCTGCCAAACGCGTCCTAAGTGTATTACCAGCCCAATTAGTTAACCATTTAATAAATAATAATTTGTCAGAGTGCAATTTCACCTAAAGTGAAGGGTATAAGTGCAATTTTCCCTAATCCGATTAAAAGCATTGATGTTGTTTTATAATCTCTCTACCTAGACGAAATTATTTTCCTTCCTAAAGTTATTCCAATCAGCATTTATTAATGCCAGAATTGCTTGGAAAATGAGCCAAGTTTTTTCCCATTAGAATTGTCATAATTAGCTCCTAAATTAGTGCAACGATTAGTCAATTACATGTTCTTTAACTGCAAGCAACAAAATTGGACAGAGAAAATATGAACCGATATTTTGTTCACATGCTACGAAAAACATTGATAAAGTTTGAGAAACAAAGAATATATTAAACCAAAATAAACCAATATAAGTCAAAGTTTTTTAGTCAAATATATATAATAATCCTCAACATAAAATAATAGTAACATAAATTTGATTTCATATACCCATCTTTAATTTTTACTCCACCTGAACATTATTCTATCTTTTGTCACTATAGAGAGAGATACCATCTTACACATCATAATCAAACCATATATCATCAATATTTCATATAAATATGGTAGCCTAGATTGCTTTATCATCAAACCATCTCTCTCTTCTACATTTTTTTCCCTTACTTGAAAGCATACAATCAGAAGAAATTAATGGATTATCTTGATTTCTTCAGTCAATACATACTTCACCTTGTAGTCCTCTATGTCTCTGTCGGTTTCGTCTATTTTTTCGTTAGTTACAAGTCATCTGCTACGAAAAATATTCCACCAGGGAAAAAAGGCTTGCCATTCATAGGTGAGACCTTGGCCTATGTCATGGCTGCCCGGAAAGGGACTCCGGAGAAGTTCATCACTGATCGAACGACCAAATACTCGCCGGATGTCTTCCGAACCTCCCTGCTCGGAGAAGACATGGCCGTATTTTGTGGTGCTTCCGGCAACAAGTTCTTGTTCTCAGGCCAAAACAAATACGTCACTTCCTGGTGGCCAAATTCCATAAAAAAGGCCCTGATGGATCCCTCACAAATCAACAATTCTTCCATGGAGGAATCCACCAAATTGCGCAGCTTCTTGCCTCCATTTTTGAAACCTGAATCCCTCCAACATTACATTCCTGTAATGGATTCCATGGCGATAGAGCATCTAGAGAAAGAATGGTCTCCATACAAGGAAGTGAAAGTCTTCCCGCTGTCGAAAAAGTACACATTTGCATTGGCATGTAGACTCTTCATCAGCGTTGTTGAACCAAAGCATGTCGCTAGGTTCGCCGAGCCTTTCGCTCAGGCCACAGCCGGGCTGATCTCAGTCCCAATTGATCTTCCTGGAACAACTTTCAATGGTGCCTGTAAAGCAGGCAAGACGATTCGCCAGGAGCTGACTGCTATAATCACAAAGAGGAAGTTGGAGTTGGAAGAAGATAAAAATTCAGGAACTATGGACTTGCTGACAAGTATGCTTCTTGATGGATTGAATGAGATGGAGATTTCTAATAAAATTGTAGGGTTCTTCATTGCCAGCCACGATACCACGAGTACCGCGATCACGTTCATCATCAGCTATCTTGCCGAGTACCCTGATGTCCACCGCAAGGTCTTCGCAGGTATTACTAACACATCAATCACTACATATATATTAGTGTGCAAAATAATTTATCGAAATTTGTTAAAAAATGTTTTTCAAAATTTATCTGAGAAAGTAAATTGATGTCTTATAATGGAATGCAGAACAAATGGAGATTTGGAGGTCCAAAGGAGAAAGAGAGCATTTAAATTGGGAAGACATTCAAAAGATGAAGTATACATGGTGTGTGGTATGTGAAGTAATGAGACTCTCACCACCTGCTAATGGAGCTTTCAGAGAAGCCATAACTGACTTCACTTATGCGGGCTATACCATTCCAAAAGGATGGAAGGTACCATTTACAATCTCTCTTGATATCTATTATATCAGAGCCGCTTCAGCTTATATCAAGGACAACGATTCTGTAATGTTAAAGACTGACTTTTCTAGTGTTAGATGTGGGATTTCAATTCTAACATTAGAAAAATGGTTCTCTAATTGTTATAGAACTGTTGTTTCGAGCATAATTGTGTTTGTGACCCTGAGTTTGAGAAAAATTATCTAACATATATTATAAATAAACTGTGTTAAAATCAGGAGTTCACTGATTTATAATAAATTTTTGTGCAGACATTTTGGACCGTTCATACAACGCATAAAAATCCCAAATATTTCCCTGAACCGGAAAAGTTTGATCCTTCAAGATTCGACGGGAATGGACCTGCACCGTACACTTTTGTACCGTTCGGAGGAGGACCTAGAATGTGTCCCGGAAAAGAGTACGCTCGATTGGAAATTCTTGTTTTCATTCACAATGTGGTAACAAAGTTCCAATTCCAGAAAGTATTTCCAGACGAGAAAATTGAATACATTCCATCACCAATTCCAGTGAAAGGCCTTCCTATTTCTTTGGAGACCATCCAAATATAAAGTTAAAATTTTTTTTTTTAACACTTAGGAGATTTCCCATGAATGATGTTTGAAATTGTGTGTTGAATAAATTTGTAATTGTATGTGTCATAGGAAAAAAAGAAAGAAAAGAAAATTATCATGTTGATATATAGTTTGTTTGTTGCTGTGTCTACCAAACAAGCAGCCAAACAAATTAATTGGCTTTGTTTTTATTTTATTATTTATTGTTATTTTGGCCTGTGGAATTCTCCTATAGAAGTGACACTATTTATTTATTTTTCATGCACTTAATGAATTTCTTTATTAATAAACTTTGGTTCTCATCTTATCTATCTGCTTTCTTTTTCTTTTTTCCTTTAATGAGACGTATTTTGTGATATAAATCTTTATTATTTTAGAATTATTTAACTTTTAAACACTTATTTTTTAAAAGGTATAATTACATAATTAATAACTATCAGAAATTGTAGTAACTATTGTAAAACTGTACTTAATTTTGTCAAGGATAAAACGTATTTAATTCCTGTCAAGTTTATAATCTTACAGCATAATGAATTCAGGTATTCAATTCTTTACTTAATTTTGTTCATGTGAACTTGAATTACTTTCTGACATATCACCTTAGATGCAGATACTCGAATATGTAATATTGTCAGGTTAAATGAATGCCCTTTACTATCAAACTATATTGAGCGGTGGTGAACTTGAATTATCTTGATCATTAAATTAATATTTTTTATTTATTTTTTTTTGAAAAGAGGATATATATAAAACTCAGAAACCGGGAACAACATCAACAACCTCATCAATAATGAGACACTGTGCACAAGAAGGAGCATCACCAATTCAAACTGAGTCAAAAATCCCAATCAAAACAAACTTTGATAAGCCGTGAGCTACTTTGCTCACAGAGAACAAAGGAAACACTAAAAATATGAGAAACACTCATAAAACCTAAAATCTCACAAATGATTAAGCCAATTTCCAAAAGTGGCGGCTAATTATAATTAATAAGAGTAACCACATTAGCCGTATCAGATTCTAACAGAATATGCGAAAAACCTGCTTCAGAAGCTAATCGGAGACCAAGAAGAATCGTAGAAGCCTTTGTAAACGTAAAAAAATATTTTCTCTCTTAATTATTTCAATTACAAGCTTGATATTTATAATATAAATAATAATAAAAATAACAACTGGAGATATGAAGGAGTCAAGGTGGTTGGAGGTGATTGCGGCACCGTATGCTATCACCGAAAGTTACCACCGCCATTTGACTTTAACACTCCCCCTCAAGTTGGTGCATAGATGTTACTCATGCCCAACTTGTCTAAGAACTTTGAGAACACCCGATTGGATACTCCTTTGGTAAGTATGTCAGCTAATTAATCTTCTGACCAAATCTTTGGCAGTCCTATAATCTTCGTATCCAGCTTCTCTTTAATAAAGAACCTATCTACCTCGACATGCTTTGTGCGATCATGTTGAACTGGATTATGGGCTATATCGCAAGCGGTTTTGTTGTCGCAATATAGTTGGACTGGCTGCTTTCGGGGGTAGCCTAGGTGCTGTAAGAGAAATTTCAACCATAGTGCTTCACAAATTCCTAAGGCCATTCCTCTGTACTCAGCTTCTGCACTAGATCGTACAACAACATTTTGTTTCTTACTCCTCCAAGTAACTAGATTCCCGCCTACAAAGGTAAAGTATCCTGAAGTTGATCGCCTATCATCAACTGCACCGGCCTAATCAGCATATGTATATACATGGATATTTTGCTTGTCTGAATTTTTAGAGAATAAAATTCCCTTTCCTGGAGCATATTTGAGATATCTCAAAATTCGCATGACATCATTCATATGTTGCTCACCAGGATTATGCATAAACTGACTAACGATACTCAGAGCATATGCGAGATCTGGTTTTGTGTGAGCGAAGTACATTAATCTCCCAACAAGTCTTTGGTATCTCTCCTTGTCCACTGGTACCTGGTTTGTTTCAATACACAACTTCATACCCTCTTCAACTGGAATATTAACTGGTTGACATCCTGACATTCCAGTTTCATGTAAAAGATCTAAGGCATACTTTCTTTGGGATAGAAAGATTCCTGAAGATGACCGAGAAACTTCAATCCCAAGAAAGTATTTTAGATGACCTAGATATTTCATTTCAAATTCTCTTGAGAGGTAGTCTTGTAGGGCTTTTCTTTCTTCTTGATCATCTCCTGTTACCGCCATATCATCCACATAAACAATGAGCGCTGTAATCTTACCATGTTGCCTTTTCAGGAATAAAGTGTGATCTGAATTGCTTTGACGATAGCCGAAAGCTAGCATTGATTTTGTGAATCTTCCAAACCATGCCCTTAGGGATTGCTTTAGCCCATATAACGATTTCTTCAATTTGCATACCGTGTTATTCTTTTTCTCTGACATCATTGATCCTGGAGGAAGCTCCATGTATACTTCTTCAGACAACTCCCCATGCAAAAAAACATTCTTCACATCAAATTGTTGTAACGACCAATCTAGATTTGCAGCTAAAGACAATAATACACGAACTGTGTTGATCTTAGCTACCGGTGCAAATATCTCTGTATAATCAATTCCATAAGTTTGAGTGTACTCTTTCGCAACAAGTCTGGCTTTGTAGCGTTCGATTCTATCATCTGCCTTATACTTCACAGTATAAATCCAACGACACCCAACCGATTTTTTTCTGGTGGACATTTCATAAGTTTCCATGTCTCATTCTTCTATAATGATTTCATTTCTTCATTCATGGCTGCTTTCCACTTTGGATCAGTTAAGATTTCATGCACATTGTTAGAAATAACTACAGTAGATAATTGATTTAAAAATAACTTATTTGATTCAGACAAACAATGGTTAGACACATAGTTACTCATGGGATATCTGACTCTGCTTGAAAGTTTAGGTTCATATGTAAGTTTAGGAATACCTCTAGTGTAATGATGTGGTAAGTGTTTTCTGGATGACTCAGATTCTAAATTGAGAGTACCTTCAATAGATGACGATTGGTTTGGTATATCAGCTAAGGCTTCCTAAGACCCATGTTGTTCGGATAGCGATGAAGATTGTGTCATACTGTCTCTTCCTTATTCTATCATTTCTTCTGTATCTAGGAGGGCACTACTAGTGGGTTCCAAGTTTATACCACCCAAATCTAATTCCCCAACCTCTTGCTTTATGGATTCAGATTGGTGATCATAAGTAAGAGTCTGAATTTCCTGATGATTAATTTCTTGATGATTCTCCCCCTGAAGTTCAGACTCAGAGGAAAAATACATCGTGTCTTCATGAAACCCCACATCCAAGGTAATAAACATTCGTCGAGATGGAGGATGATAACATCGATACCCTTTTTGGTTTAAGGCATATCCAACAAACACACATCGCAATGCACGAGGATCTAACTTATTGCGTTGGTGTTTATGAAGATGAACAAATGCCACAGAACCAAAAACACGAGGAGGTAGATTTGGAACAGCTGGAGCAACTAAAGCCTCTGTCAAAGCTTGGAGAGGTGTTTTGAAGTCAATTGAGCTGGAGGGCACTCGATTGATTATATATGCTGCAGAGGTAACTGCTTCTCCCCAATAAGGGGCTGGCATGTGTGCTGATATTAAGGAAGCTCTAACAACCTCCAATAAGTGCTGATTTTTTCATTCAGCAACTCCATTTTGCTGAGGTGTATTAGGACAAGTAGTCTGATGGATGATTCCATGTGCTTCCAAATGTCGCTGAAGATTAGAATTGTGATATTCTCCACCATTATCACTGCGCAAAATTTGAACCTTTCCACTATACTGGGTTTCAATGAACTTGTGAAACTTTTGAAACAATAAGCTCACTTCATCTTTAGTCCTCGTCAAGTACAACCACGTCATTCTGGTACAATCATCAATAAAAGTAACAAACCAACGTGATCCACTTATAGTTGGAACCTTAGATGGACCCAATACATCAAAATGTATAGTCATAAAAGAAAGAAGACTTTTATTCAAAATTAATGGAAATGAAGTACGATGACTTTTGGCCAACTCACAAATATCACAGTGGAAATTAGAAACATTACACTTTATAAATAAACTGGGAAATAATTTTTTCAAATACCCGAAAGAAGAATGTCCCAGGCGTCAATGCCATAGCCAAATCTCTGATTTTGTTTTCTTCCCCTCTGACCCATCAATTATCAAGGCTTGGTGCGGTTTTTTGGTATCCGTCAACCATAAGTCTAAGTAATATAGTTTCCCTTGCTTAATACCATAACCAATCGTCTGTTTTGTTTTGATATTCTTAAACACACAATAGTCAGGCCAAAAAATGACAATACAAGATAATGATGTGGTAATTTGAGAGACTGACAAAATATTGTAATCTAAAGATGGAACAACTAAAACAGAATCTGAATGTAAATTCTCAGTTAAGGTTAAGGGGCCTTCCCAATAACTGAGACTGTGTTACCATTGGCTGTAGAAACAATCTTTTGTAAGGAAGATTTAAAGCGTGAGACCTGTCTAGAATCAAATATCATATGATGTGTAGCACCAGAATCAATTATTCATATACTATTTATAACAGGTGTAGAAATATTTAAAACCTTACCATTATCGGTAGCCGCTATCAATGTCGATGCCTTTTCAGTCATGTTGATGAACTTGAAACCGTTAGACTGGTATTGTGAATGAACCCAAATTCCTCTCTCTCTCTCGCTATTCTTTTTTGCTTTTCTCTGTTTACTTTTTTGCTTTTTTGTTTGCTTTCCCCCCTCCTTTTTTTTTTTCTTCCCAAAAATCAATTCACGTTTGCCTTTTTGACTTCGTTTTTTTTTTTTGCTTTTCTCTATTTGCTTTTTTGGTTTGTCCCCCTTATTTTTTTCTTTCCAAAATCAATACACACACATAAACACACACGCACACTATCTTTCAAAGAAAAATATATATATATATATATATGTAGGATTCTTCAAATACAAAACGATTAGTGAGGGAACCAGATCGGCGCCAAGTTCTGGGTGGTGGTTTCCGCTGAGCACGGCATCAACTTGACGAGAAGGTTCGTCCCGAGAGCCGTCCTTATGGATCTGGAGCCAGGTACCATGGACAGCATCAGATCCGACCCGTACGGTCAGATTTTTTGGCCCGACAACTTCGTCTTTGGCAGTCCGGCGTCAGCAACAACTGGGCCAAAGGCCACTACACTAAGGAAGATGCGTTGATTGAAGCCTCTTTTCAACAGATTGCTTATAAGAGTTTCGAGTGTGTCACTCTCTTGGAGACGGTAGTTGATCTGGAATGGAAACTCTCCTTATTTCAAAGATCAGATAAGAGTATCAACTGATGCTCACTTTCTTGGTGTTCCCATCCCAAACCAGGCTCTGATACCATGTAAACGTAAAGAAATATTTTCTCTCTTAATTATTTCAATTACAAGCTTGATATTTATAATATAAATAATAATAAAAATAACAACTGGAGATATGAAGGAGTTAAGGTGGTTGGAAGTGGTTGGAGGTGATTGCAGCACCGTATGCTATCACCGAAAGTTACCACCGCCATTTCACTTTAACAGCCTTATCCACCGTTGGTGAGAACCTTGCATTCAGACTTTGAGCACTTAAAAGCACAACCTGACCACATTTGATCCCTAATCACCACTCCTAAACCAACCCTTCCTGAATCCACATTTATTGCAGCATCAGAATTTAATTTGAAGCAACCATGGCTAGGTGCCACCCAGCGACCAGAAGGTTGAAAATTTTTATTTTTATATTTTCAAATTCATCACATTAAATCTATTGTGCGGAAATGATTTTATATCTCCCCACCACACCAACTGATTTTAATAAAAAACAGGTTCTGTCCTTCAATAAATTTTCAGATGTCTAAAGTTCATCAAAGCATAAAAATTATGTTCGGAAATCACTTTCCATGACAAAAAATTAAATTTTATATGTTCAAGATTAAACTAATATAATAATTTTTATTATATATATTGTTAATAGGAAATTTAGTTAAAGATTTAAGCATTCATCCAGAAAATCTATTCTCCAAGAAAATATGTCCTGTAGGTAGAAATGAAGAGTTTTTCTTAACATTGCAGAAATAATTCATTAGTATTGTATATTATAAAGATATTTTAAGTGTCCCTAAAGTATAGCTAAATATCAATAGAGTATGAGACAAAAGAGAAGGACACGTGAGAAGGCCACAAGCTTGAAGAAGAAAAAAAGAAAACGGTTAGCTAAAAGACAAAAAGGGGGGACCACGGACAATGGCAGGAAACTGGAGCATGAAATTAGTGTTGCAGACCAAGAAATATCAGATAAAACATGTCCCTTGCCAAGGAACAAGAGGATCTCCAAGTGTCAACAGTAGAAAACGCCATCTGAAATTCTCAGCCACGTGGCCCTATACAGTAAGGCACCAGGCTGTCCTGGAAGGATTATAAGTCACACCTCACGTCCTACCTGTTCAAAGCCCATTGGCTCAAGGCGTGTGTTCACTACATGGCCACGGGAAAATGACGAACGAAGGAGCAAGTCAGGGAAAAAAAGATGAAAGACCATAGATGAAACGGCACGTGGCAAAACTGTGAGAAAGTGTCAGTCTCCTGGAGACTATAAATACCCATGCAAACTCATTTGAAAAGGTTGGCTACTTTTTTCATATCTCTTGTATTCCTTTTCATTTTAGTTCATAAGGGAAAGTTAAAAGCTAGATTTTTCTATACTAACTTGGGCGTCGGAGCATGGTAGACGGACCACCACCGGCAACCACAATGACCCCAAGCTTTTATCTGTCCTTGCAGACTTCTTCTAGGTGCATGTTTTGGGAATCATTCAAGAGGAATAGCACAAACACTGAGAAGCATTCAGAATTCTTTGTTTACCTACTGAAATCTTATCTTATATATTGTTGATGAATACCCTGAATGTTATTATCAGTATTATTCCCTTGAGTTGTTAGTAATTTCCTTGCGTACTTTATGTATTGTGTTTAGAGAATGTTCTAGACATTTTCTCCGGGAGATGTATTTATATGTTTCTCTCCTTACTTGTTAACTTTAGGTTTACTACTGAATTTTAAGTTAACATGTATATATATATATATATATATATATATATATATATATATATATATATATATATATATATATATATATATATATGAAACAACAAAAGAAGGAAAAGCCCAAATTTGTTTACAAATTTGTTCCACACACAAATTAAAACATCATGAGGAATCACATGCACCAAAGTGTTAAAAACTGCTACAATTATATTTGGATGGTTTCCAGAGAAACAGGAAGGCCTTTGGCTGGAAATGGTGATCCAATGAATTTAATTTCTTCATCAGGAATCAATTTCTTCCATTTGAACTTTGTGATTATGTTATGCATGAAAACAAGTATTTGCAATCGAGCATATTCTTTTCCGGGGCACATTCGAGGTCCTCCTCCGAATGGTACAAAAGTGAAGGGTGGAGGACCATTTCCTTCGAATCTTGAAGGATCAAACTTTTCTGGTTCTGGGAAATATTTAGGATTGTTATGTGTTGTGTAAACATTCCAACATGCCTGCAGAAAAAAATAAAAAAGAATAAAAAAAAATTGGTTAGCAAGTGTTAACATATACTAATAATGTCAAACGTTAACATATACTGTAAAATTTTCTATTCAGTGCGCATTGACTTTGTTAAAATCTATACCGCAGAATTTTATCTCTACAAATCAGTGCATGACAAAAGAAAAATTAGTGATTTTATAATGATAGAAATTTGCACGCACACTGAGGAGAAAAGGAATATATATTATATTTTTTTTTAAATTAAGAATATAATCGACTTTATTTTATATTCAGCCATGGTTATATAAGTTGAAGAACCACTTCTTTAATGTCAGAATTAGCACCCTCAATATAAAACGTTATAGAACAGCTATCCCGAACATAACAAAATCAGAGATCCAAAACTGAGAAGCTCTAGTTCTGATATTTAATTTTTAGAATATTGTATAAAGCAGAGTTATTAAAAATATTGTAGTATATACCTTCCATCCTTTTGGAATGGTATAACCAGCATACGTGAAGTCCTGGATGGCTTCTCTGAAAGTTCCACTGGCAAGTGGTAATAACCTCAACACTTCACAAGCCATACACCATGAATACTTCATCATCTCTACATCTTGCCAATTTAAATACTCTCTTTCTCCTTTGGCCTTTAAAATTTCCATTTGTTCTATACATATATTCCCAAAAAACAAAACATTAAAAAAAAAATTAGAAATATTAATGAAATATGTATGTAGAACTTTTCATAACATTTGTTTCATAACGTTATGAAACTATTTTAGAACTGATTTGGTAATGTTGTAAAAATTTTAGGAGTCGGGACCTAAGTATTTAGAGAATTATCTTATATATACATACCTTGAAAGACCTTGCGGTAGACATCAGGGTAGTCAGCAAGATAGCTGATGATGAAAGTGATTGCAGCACTTGCAGAATCATGGTTGGCAATGAAGAATCCTCCGATTTTATTAGAAATCTCAGTCGCATCCAATCCATCAAGAATCATGTTAGTCAACAAGTCCATTTTGCCTCCTGGATTTTTACTATTATGATTATGATTGTTATCTTCCGTTGATAGTTCCATTTTTCTACTGGTGATGAGGGCTTTCAGCTCTTCACGAATTCTCCTGCCAGCTTTCACGGCACGATTGTATGGTGTCCCTGGAAGATTGATTGGCAGTGAAAACAATCCCGCCATGACCTGAGCGAAAGGCTCGGCTAATTTGGCTACATATTTTGGATCATCAACGCTGACAAACAATCTGCACCCTAATGCAAATGTGTATTTTTTCGACAATGCGAAAACTTTCACTTCCTTGCATGGAGACCATTCCTTTTGCAGATGTTCTTTGGCCACGGAATCCATCACAGGAATGTAGCTTTTGAGCGAATCTGGCTTCAAAAATTGTGGCAAGAAGCTACGCATCTTTGCGGCTTCATCGTTGGCAGAGTTTCCAACACCAGAGGGATCCATCAAAATCTTTTTAAAGCTATATGGCCACCAGGATATGATGTATTTATCATAACCTGAGAACAAGACTTTGTTGCCGGAGGCACCGCAGAGCACGACCATGTCTTCTCCGAGCAAGGAGGTTCTGAAGATGTCCGACGAGTATTTGCTCATTCGATCCGTGATGAATTTAGCTGGAGTTCCTCTCCGGGCCGCCATGATATAGTCCCAGGTTTCACCGATGAATGGCAAGCCTTTTCTCCCTGGTGGGATATTTTTTGTGACAAGTGTCTTGTAACGAACGTAGATGAGACCAATTACCGTGACACATAGTACTATAAAGTGAATCAAGTATTGCTTGAAGAAATCAAGTATTGCTTGAAGAAATCAAGATCCATGATCTTTTGAAATGGTTGATTACTACTGCCCATAAAATGAAGAAAAACAAGAATTGAGATGGTTTGAGCATTAACCAACTAGGCTGTCCGATTTATATGCAATTATTGATATGAATAGCTCTGTCAAGTAGGCTAAATAACTTAAAAAAAATTAACCCAAAAGTCAACTTAAATGATGTTGAGAGTAATTATATAAATTGTTAGGGGACGTGGTGAATGATATCATGACAAGTTAACCACTTGTCACATTATTTTGTTTGATTCTAATTTTTAGATTAAATTGGATAATTGTATCCAAAATTAATTTGTGTTAACATGACGAGGTTAGTTCAATAAAAACAAAAAATCGGTTGGTGTCTTGTATGCATAAAGTATTTTATATATGTATATTGATTGATAGTTAGCTTACTTCTATAAGTTTCGTTGTTTTTTTATCTTATGCGTTGATGCTTGCTGTCAATTAATAAATATTGCTTTGAATTTTTTTTTTTTATTCTTTTAAGGCTCCTCCGTCAATGACGCTTTCAATTAAATAAAATTGAATTGTATTAGATAAGATTAAGTTGAATGGAATTTGATTAACTACACTTATAAAAAAAAAGTTTTATTGTGCAATTTTATTACGGTTTTTATTATTGGTCATTTAGTACTGATAGTTTTTCAAACTCATTATATAATTTCATTAAATGGTAAGAAATGGGGGAGCAATTTTGGAAAATACCACATATCTTGATTTAGATCCCAAAATGTCGTTAATGAAAGCTTTTAAAAGTACAATCAGTTTGTTTGAAAAAAAATCAATATTTTTTCGTTTGATATAGTTCGCGGCCAAAAACTAATAGTTTGTTTAAGTAGAAATAACACTTATTTTAGTTTAAACCCCAAAATATATATATTTTTTTTTATTTCAACAAAACTCCTATTGCAGGAGACCAACAAGAAAATTAGGTTCAGGATTGAACCAACAAAAATCCTCCTTAGAGGAAAAGGCGAGGGAAGCAAGAGAATGTGCCATTCCATTCCTTGAACGAGGAATGGCATGACAGTTGGAAACTCCTACAACCCTAAACAGAGCCTTGATATCAGAAACAATAGGGTCCATAAAAGAACTAGGACACGAATTAAAAATCCTAGCCACAGCATTAGCAGCATCTAACTCAACCCACTCAATAATCAGGTTCAGCTCCTTAGCCAGCAGTAACCCTTCTCGCAACGCCAGCAGCTCACCAAGCTCAGCAGGAAAGAACCCCAAGAGGGGCTTAGCAGAAGCTGCAACAACCTTGCCCTGAGAATCACGTACCACAGCACCAGAGCCCATCACAGACATGCCAGGCTTCACTGCTGCATCGGTGTTCAACTTCAGGGAGCCTGCAGGAGGAGGTGACCACGAAGCAGAACAAGGCAGCCTGGGAGGCTGGGAGGGAGAGCCAAAGACCTTCTGGGTGCTCTGAAATTCACGAAGCAGAGAAAGAGACCAGGAAACCAAATCAGCACTAACCCTGGGGGATTTAGAATGAAACACGGCATTCCGCTCAGACCAAACCCCCCACAGGATCATACAGAACTCCTCGAACTCTGCTCTCTTGGCCCTAACAAAAACCCACAAAATCAAATCAAAACAAGAAATATGGCGCTGCAAATTGAGGACATCCCAGAAAACAGTGGACTCCCAAATAGGGTGCACGGAGCTGCACCAAAAGAGGGCATGGGCTGAGCTCTCGGGAGCATCGCCACATCTAGAACAACACGGGTCAACCACAATCTTCCTAGAACAAAGATTACAAAGGGACGGAATGGCATTGTGACAAACTCTCCAAATGAAGATTTTGATTTTAGGGGGAATGTTGAGATTCCAAAGTGCAAGCCACCATTTCGAATCCGAACTCGAGGAGGAACCAGAAAGGGAGAGTTTTTCCTGCGCTGCAACCCTATATCCGCTCTTCACAGAATACTCCCCAGTCTTATCGAAATGCCAGATTAAGGAATCAGCACAATCACCTAAACTCAGAGGAATTTCCAAAATAGAATCCCTATCCGCTGTCACAAAGACCTGATCAAGCTTAGCCAAATCCCAAGAATGGGAAGAAGGGGAAATAAGAGATGCGACCATAAAATCCTCCACAGGAGCAATCGAGAAGGGTCTGAAAGTGGACGCCCTAGGTATCCAAGGGTCCTGAAAAGCCCTGATAACCTTACCATTACCAACCCTCCAACGGAGACCCTTAAAAAGAAGACTCCTACCCCAAACCAAACTCCTCCAGAGATGAGAGCTCCCCTGCTTCAGTGAGACCGATAAGAAATCCTCTTGCCTGAAGTACTTTGCCTTAAGAACTCTAGACACCAACGAATCTTTATTCATAGCAATTCTCCAAGCCTGCTTGCCAAGAAGAGCTTGGTTAAAAAGAGATAAATCTTTAAACCCAAGCCCCCCACAGATTTTCGGAGAGCACAACTTGTCTCTAGCGACCCAGGAAATTTTCTTATGACCATCAGAGGCACCCCACCAAAAGCCCATAATCATGGAGCACAGCTCATTACACAGAACAGAAGGCAACTGGAAGATACTCATAGTGAAGGTAGGAATAGCTTGCGCCACTGCTTTGATAAGAACTTCTTTCCCGCCCATCGAGAAGAGATTGCCTTTCCACCCTCTGATCTTCCGCCAGACCCTCTCCTTAATATCACTAAAGGTTTTCCGTTTATTTTCTCCCACCATGGTTGGAAGGCCAAGATATTTATCATGGGCTTGGGCATTAGCTAGACCCAGGCAATTCAAGATACTAGCGCTGCGATCATCTTCCACATTAGGGCTAAAAGTGATGTTAGACTTTTGCAGATTAATCCGCTGGCCAGAGGCTTTCTCATAGATATTAAGGATCTGTTTCAACTTCTCACAATTCTGAACTGAAGCCCTGCAAAAAACGATACTATCATCTGCGAAAAACAAATGACTCACTAGAGGGCTCCCGCGACAACATCTCATACCCAAAGATTGTCCATTAGACTCGTTGCCTTTGATAAGAGTAGATAGAGCTTCTGCACATAGAAGGAATAAATAAGGAGACAAAGGGCACCCCTGCCTTAACCCTCTTTGCGGAGAAACTTCCCCCACAGACTTCCCATTTACCAGGAAGGAAAGCTTGGAGGTCGACACACAGTCCATAAAAAGGGCTCTAAAGTGATTAGGAAAACCTAACTTCTCCATAATGAACTCTAGGAAACCCCACTCGACACGGTCGTAAGCCTTACTCATATCCAGTTTAATTGCTGCATACCCTCTTTTACCCTTTTTCTGTTTCTTGATAGAATGAAGAAGCTCAAAAGCAACCATAATGTTATCAAAAATTAACCGCCCTGGTACAAAAGCACTCTGCTCCGATGATATAATGAAGGGCAGAATTTCTTTCAACCTATTTGCCATAACCTTTGAGACAGTCTTATAAATAACACTGCAAAGACTAATGGGTCTGAAATCAGTCATACGCTCCGGGTTTTTAACCTTTGGAATCAGGACAACATTAGTAGTATTGAACTCCTCGATTGAGCATCCACCATTAAGAACTTTAAGGCACACGCTAGAGACATCCTCACCAACCACATTCCAAAATTTCTGAAAGAAGAGAGCATGGAAGCCATCGGGACCAGGGGCCTTATTTGGGCCCATTTCGAAAACTGCAGAATGTACCTCAGCTCGAGTGAAGGCCTCTCCAAGTCTGCCTGCCATTTGGGCATTAACTTTACTTTCAAGAAAAGAGGAGGCAGCAGAGAGATCGGAGGATGATGGCTGGATAGACCTAAACAAGTCTGAGAAATAATCCAAAACCACACTGGACATGCCCTGCTCCGACTCCCTACGGACCCCTCTATTATCCAGCAAAGAGCTAATCTGATTCTTCTTCTTTCTGGCCGTCGCTCTTCTGTGAAAAAATTTAGAGTTCTTATCCCCTGCGAGTAGCCAATCGACCCTCGACCGCTGTTTCCAGTATAATTCCTCCTTAGAAAGGAGGCTTTCTAACTCTCGTTCCCTACACTTAATAGCATTCAGAACCTGTTCAGATTGCATCCGATCGTAGAGACGATTGATCTCACTTCTTTTTCTATCAATGGCTTTCTTCAGAGATCCAAACCCCAAAATACTCTTAATGAAAGCTTTTTCTTCTTCATTCTCTTTTTTCTTTTATCTTTCTTTTGCACGTATGGATGTAATTTTTTTTTATTATTATTTGCGATTAAAAAATCAAAGAAGCCTATTCGTATCTCTGTTAATCGAAAAAATCTATTTATTTGAAAAAATCAATAGTTTTTCTTTTGATATAGGCCGTGACCGAGAAATAACAGTTCTTGATTAGTCTGGGTCGCATATTAGTGAGTGCTTTTTTATTATCAGATGGGACAATTTTGTTTAAAACACCAAATAGGTAGCTATTTCTACTTAGACTAATAAAACATTATTGTTTTTTAAAATGGCTCTCTCATTAATTAGTACCATTTAAAAAAGGAACTCCTATATATTTACCACTCCCTCTAAAACACAATTATTTAAAATGAGATTACAATTTTTATTAGCCGTGATTAAATTATGAAGATAATTATTAAACACAATTTAGTTTTCCAGTGTGATATAATTATCATGATTTTTGTTACTGCCATAATCAAATATGGTGTTTTGGTAAAATCACATTGAAACCTGAATTTTTAAGTGTTGTTCTCTTAATTTGGTTACACAATTTTACGAAATAAAAAAAATTAAGGCATCGTTTTGTATTGCTTTTGAAAAATTAAAATTAAATTATTTAATAATTTGGTATAAAAAAAACTGTTTTGTAAAACTTCTAAAAATAATTATTTAATAATCTAAGCTAATTTTGCAGTTATTTTAAAAAAGGGGTAGGATGTTATTTTTGTAATGTAATTATGAAATAATATACTGTGAGATTTAATAATTTTTTTTAATGGCTAAATTAACCTTATAATTTAACATAAAGACAATCATATCCCAAATTTAATTTCATATAAATCAGTTTTATTACAATTCCTTTGTAGAATCCCAAAGTTTTAAGCTTTTCCATTTCACCTCATAATTTTGGCTCATCATCATCACCATCAACAACCGAATTCTTCCATGTTTCTTTTTAATTTGGAACACTTTGATATTATTTTTTTCTCTTCGTGTTTCTGTTTTTAATTTTTTTTTTAAAGAGATGTAGTTTTATTTTATTTTACTTTTGTTAAAAACATGTCTTTTTTGTAACTAATATAATTTTTAGAAACTTTTATTTTATTTTACATTAAATATTTGAATTAAATATTGATTTTGTTTGAATAACAAGCATAATATAAAGAATTTCAGTTTCATATATATTTTACTTATTATATAACATCACAATAATTAATAGTAAATTTACCAAACGTGTGCATACTGATTTTGAATATCACAGTATTTTTAATGACAATACTCACCAAACGGTTGATTGATTAATTTCACAGTAGATTATTCTTTCAGTATAGCTAACAATAATTATTTTAAAAGTTATAGTAATATGAAATTGGCCCTAAAGATTATTGATAAACGAATTTGAATTTTGAATGAGAAGATAATAACTAGCCTTTTAACTTAAGTAACGTTAATGAAGTCATTATACCTATTTATTTATTCTTCATTGTTTTGTTTCGCTTCCAAATAGAATATGGGGTTAAGGAAAAAAATATTTAATGGACCGCGTGAACCTGATCAGTGGTGCGCCCAACCACTGAAAAGTTGACATATCTTTCCTTCTTTGTTTTCTTTCTCTTTTTCCTTCCACATATTTTTTTAAATAAAAAACAAATATTGTTAAAAATGTCAATTATCTTGGGGTTGGAGCTTCACAAGTAGATATTTGGACCGCACTACTAGAGTTTAATCTCGATAGGTCTCGACAGTCCTAACCCATACGGTGTCACATTTTCATAAAAAAAAAATTAACATTTTGTATTTGTCAACTTTTAAGTAGTCTGGTGCACCGGATACACTAATTTTTTTTTTTTCAAAGTTAAAGATCTGTTGTATCCCGTTATTAAAACCGTAGTAATGGGTTACCGGCATCTGCTCGTTCTGCCTTTATGGCATGTAATTAGTAATTTATTTATGAAGTAATTACTCTCAACTTCCCTGAGATTTGGCTAATTATACTCGGAATTAAAGTTTGCATTAATTGACACTAACCTCCCCTTACATTAACTTTGACCATTAGAATAAATGTTGACTTTTGCCAAATTTTTTAGATGACCAAATTACCTCTGTTAATTAATATTATCAATTTTTTTGACTCTTCATTAAAAAAAATTGATGGTGAAATCCAGATTAGATCTCCACAAAAAAAAAAAAAAAAAAATTGAAAGTTGAATGTCTGGGTTCGTTCGAACCCAGAAGGGTTATATCTCGAACCCAGAAGGGTTCGACTTCGAACCCTTCTGGGTTCAAAGACGAACCTAGAAGGGTTCGTCTTCGAACCCTTCTGGGTTCGAAATTGAACCCACAAGGGTTCGAAGACATCTTCGAACCCACAAAGGGTTCAAAGTCTGGGTTCGAACGAACCCAGACATTGAAGTTTCAAAATTTATTTTTTTGTTTTTGGTGGAGATCCAATCTGAATTCCACCATCAATTTTTTTTTAATGAGGAGTAAAAAAATTGATAATATTAATTAATAGGGGTATTTTGGTCATTTAATAAATTTGACAAAAGTCAACATTTATTCTAACGGTTAAAGTTAACGTGAGGGGAGATTAGTGTCAATTAATGCAAACTTTGATTCCAAGTGTAATTAGCCAAACCTCAAGGAGGTTGAGTGTAATTACTTCTTTATTTATTTATTTTTATTTGGGTTGGGTTGGGTTGGGGGGGATTTGAATTCGGGATTTTAACTTCGTTAAGAGATGGCAAGATGAGGTTGATCCAGTGGTATGCCCATTACACTTACACCTTAAAGTTGTGAGTTCGAGTGGTATTTCCCTCCTCTAAGGGTCCGTTTGGAAGAGTTTTTCCAAGTATAGCTTTTAGGAATACATCTTTTTGAAATAGAGCTTTTACAAGTAGAACTTTTAAGGAAAAGTTGTTGGCCGTTTGGTGGTCAATTAAAAAGTTTTTTTAAACTGTAGATTGTTTAGTTGTATTAAATTTAAAAAGCTCTTTTAAATGATAGAATTACCAGAAAAGGGCATTAAAGAATTTTAAACATAACAAAGAAAATATTATATATATATATATATATATATATATATCTCTTTCATTGTAATAATAAAAAACACAACATAGAACAAAACATATATGTGCAGCTTGCAGGCAACATATATTATAAAAGAAAAAATAAAAAATAAAAACCATAACACCATATACAATCATGCCCAGTACAACAAAATTTAAACAAGCAGAACACATAAACATATATGTGCGGCAAGACAACACATACTGTAAAGAAAAAATAAAAAAAACAGAGTAACATATATGTGCAACAACTGTAAAGAAAAAATAAAAAAAACAGAACAAACATCAATGTGATTAGAAAGATATAAGATAGAAGAAACTCACAGGTTAAAAATGAATTTTTAAAAATTCAATACGTTGAGAGCAATAAAATTATGTTTCATATGTTAAAAAACTAAGTTATTAGGGTTTATAATTTAAAAGGGTATTGTGGAATTATAAAATATACTAAGATTATATAAGACATTTTAATATTTTTAAAAAAGCTGAAAAAGATCTACTTGAAAAAGTTTTAAAATTTGAGCTTCTCCGAGTAGACGTAAAATAACTTATTTAATCGTCAAAAGTTATATTGGGGTGGCAACCAAACGATATAAAAAAGAACTGAAAAGAGATTTTGAGATTAAATAAATTCTTTTCGCCAATAGGTAAGCTATTTTATATATATATATATATATATATATATATATATATATATATATATATATATGTTGAGATTAGCAGCAACAAAAGGACGGTACACAAGCTGTCATTCATTATAAGAAATTTTACTAATTATGTGGTCTCAAACTAGTCTAGTAGAAACATCTCTCAACATATATATATATATATATATATATATATATATATATATATATATATATATATATATATATATAAATCTAAAAATCTGATCTCCTCCATTACCCTCCATCTATGTAAAACAAAATAATAATATAAATAAAAACATGCAGATCTCATATAAAGATTGGAATTTCAAGATTGGAATCGTCAACAAAAAACACCTATTTAAAATAAAAATAAATAAATATAAAAATAGCAAGTAACATCATGTGAGTGTGAGAGAAGCTCATCTAGTGAATCAAGAGAAGGTTGGTCAACATGAGCAACATTACCCTCCATCTATGTAAAACAAAATAATAATATAAATAAAAACATGAAGATCTCATAGATTGGAATCGTCAGCGAAAAAGACCTACTTAAAATAAAAATAAATAAATATAAAAAGAGCAAGTAACATCATGTTAGAGTCCGTTTAAAATAGTTTAAAGGACATTGTAAAATTAATTAAGCTTCTCTCTATACACATAATCAGGGGCCGAGCCCTTCAAAATCTAAGCTGGGCAACATTTTAAGAAAAAAAATTATTATAATCAAAATTTTTTAAATTTAAATTTTAACTATATATATATATATATCAATATATTAATATCTAAATTAAAATTTCACTTTATCTTATTAGCCCTATGTTCATTAATGATCCTAGCCCAAGTTTTTGAGAAAAAAAATATTATAATCAAATTTCTTTTAAATTTAAATTTTAACCATATATTTATATAAATATATTAATGTCTAAATTAAAATTGTACTTTATCTTATTAGTCCGTTATAATCTTGTTACATATATTAATTAAAAATCATTAACTAAATTGAAGTGTATATATGTTTTACTAGTAATTTATTTAACAATATATATTTTAATAAAAATAAGTTATGGAGATTATTTTTTGGATTAATATATATTAAAGCGCCCTTTTTTTTTAAATTCTATTATCATTCTTATAATTTTATGAATCAAATATCACATCCTTTTTATATTATGCTATGTATTTACCTTATATACATCTCATATTTTTATTTAGATTTTTAAAAAAATAAATTTTATAATAAATATTCTCTCAATATACAATTTAGGTTTGTATATTTTGTTAATAAAATTATTGCATACCATTGTGATACATTATGGTAATGGAAATTTTAAATAATCTCAAATGTCAAATAGTAATTTTGATTTAAAATAAAAATCAGTTTAACCCACCCTAAAATAAGTTTTTGTCTACGCATCTGGACGTAATATAGTTTTTTTAATCGTCCAAAAGCTCTGCTGGAATCAAATAACATAAAAAAATAAAATAAAATAACTTTTGAAATTAAAAATAGCTCTTTTAGTTAGAAGAAACTTTATTAGAAACAAACGACATAAAAAAAATTAAAATTTTTTTAGCTCTTTTAATAAGTAGAAAAGTTCCTTCAAACGTACATTTTTACACACAAAAATAACTTGTTCTTTAAACGATACTCACCTCCCATAACCGTCAATGATATTTTGGTCATTTGATATATTAAAAATAAAAATATAAAAATATTTTTATTTTTTTAAAAATAAAAAAACTAGATCTCCATCGTCCATCTCAAATATATGGATAGTGGAAATTCATTTAAATAATTAAAAATAGAATAAAAAATAAAAAAAAAAATCTGGTCTCCACTGTTTCGGATGGTGGAATCTTAGGAGAATTCTAAATGATAGAGAATGCCAAGATCTAATTTTATTGAGGGCAGCCTTAAATAATAAATCCCTCGATGAATTGAGAAAAAAATAGAAGATCTTTTTTTTATTGCTATAGCTCTCCTTTTATTTTTTATTTCTATATTTTCAAAATCATCACATTTTATTTTAAATCTATTGTGCTGAAATGATTTTATTATCTCCCCACCACACCGAGTTCTATCCTTTAACAAATTTTGTACCATTCGGAGGAGGACCTAGAATGTGTTCCGGAAAAGAGTACGCTCAATTGGAAATGCTTGTTTTCATTCACAATGTGGTCACAAAGTTCAAATTCCAAAAAGTGATTCCAGATAAGGAAATTGAATACATTCCATCACCAATTCCAGTGAAAGGCCTGCTTCCTATTTCTTTGGAGACCATCCAAATATAATTTTTTTTTTTTAACACCCTGGAGATTTCCCATGAATGATGTTTGAAATTGTGTGTTGAATAAATTTGTAATTGTATGTGTCATAGGAAAAAGAAAAAGAAAAAGAAAAATTCATGTTGAGTAATATTTTATATATAGTTTGTTTGTTGCTGTGTCTACCAAACAAGCAGGCAAACAAATTAATTGGCATTTTTTTTATTTTATTGTTATTTTGTGGATTTGTCCTATAGAAGTGAAACTAATTTATTTTTCATGTGAATGAATTTATTTATTAATAAAATTTGGTTCGTATCTTATCTTTATCCCTATGCTTTCTCTTTCTTATTTCCTTTAATGAGACATATTTTGTGATATAAATCTTTATTATTTTAGAATCCTACAAAATAATGAATTCAAGTATTCAACTCTTTAATTAATTGTATTCTTGTGAACTGAATTACCTTCTGACATACTACCAACGGTGTGAAAACTCAAACCAATAATATTATCAGCTTAAATGAATGCCCTTTATCACCAAATTTATTGGGCGGTGTCTTATTGAACCATATAAACTAAAACAAGCTGAGCAAACACAGAAGGACAACAATCAAGCCAAATATTATCTCCCGAAATAGTGAGAGAAAACTCGGCAATGAAATGAGCAACCTTATTAAGGTCTCTAGGAACAAAACTTCAAGAAGAACAATTAACCTCAGAGAGAAAAAGATTAACATCTTGCACAAGTGGTCCACATGTAACACCCCCTGACCCGACCCGGCTGGATTGATCCAGGAAGCGTTACCGGGTTTTCAAAACTTTCTAAATTCATTTTATACATTTCAAACCATTTAAAAAAAATCGTATCAATTTGTAATTCAAAAATATTTTTCTAGTGAGCCCATCGAAATACACTTTTTTAAAATTTCGGCAGAGTTCCCTCTGTTTTTCTGATTTCCTAAAACCTGTTTTTCAATCAATCTCAAATCCATATAAAATTCACATCAACACTTCAAATATCATTTTCAATCAAATGCGCACTCTGCCGTTTAGTGCGACTTTCCAGCAGTTTAAAATAAAAGAATTCATAAGTCAATATTTACAAACAATTTACAAATGAAAACAGAAACCAAAAGATTATTTACAAAATAGATATATATGAACTCTTCGAAATTTACAGACTTTTGTATATGCATGCTTACAGAATATATATATACGAAAATATATCTACCCGACTGTAGTGACTCTGGGACTCTGTCAGCAACTCTCTCTTCGGTCTTTGGCCTCCTCAGTATCCCTGTGACCTACTCGCGATAAAACGACGCGCTAAGCATATAGCTTAGTGGGTGTACACTAAACTCATGTATTAAAACTCATAAATAACTTTTCATAATAAAAAATATCACAATATACATATTTCAATTCTAATCATTTACAGAAATAAAACGGATGAAATTTATTCAAAGAAACAACTCATTTCAATTTATAATCCATATAAAACCATAGCATAAACTAAATTATAATCATAAACGTATAAAATAAATTCCGAAATTTACTTATAAACATATTATTCAAATCACTTCAATTCTGGCCCTCTGGAATACTCAACATAAACCAGGACTGGAATATGGGTCGTTCGACCACAGTGACTGTCTGTCGAACATAACTCCCACCCTAGGACGAATCCTAAGAGTGGTACGTATCTCCCTACTCTAGGTCCGAGTGGTCGGAACCTAGAGAGGTACATATCTCCCTATCCCAGGAACGAATCCTTAGGAAGGTACGTGTCTCCCTACCTCAGGACGAATCCGTGAGGAGGTACATGTCTCCCTACCCCTGGACGAATCCATGAGGAGGTACATAATAAATCATCAATAGCAATGTCAATGTCGGTGCAGTACTGCTCACTGAACCTAGCTGGTATACTAACCTCCTATATCCATTTCTATGTCCAAGTATCCTAGGGCCTTTTCACAATATCATTTCTTTATGGTCAAATTACATTTTATTAAATTCAAATCACTAAATACATTTACAAAATTCAATATATAAATATATATATATATATATATATATTCAAAATCACTATATATCATAAACAATATATATATATATATATATATATATAGTTATATATATCTATATAGTTATATATTTATATAGATATATATATATATATATATATATATATTGTTTATGATATATAGTGATTTTGAATATATATATAAATATATTCAAAATCAATTTATTACATATACTAAATCATCCCAAAATCAATTTTACTTAACCAATCATAAACAATATATCATAAATAAACTAAAAACAATATAATATAATAATTCCAAAAAGTTCTGAAAAATCTGAAAACTACAAATATTAGTGTACATCGAACCTGGACAATTTCCTAACACTTTTCTTTTTCCTCTTCCTTCCTTCTCCTTCTTCTTCTTTTTCCTTCTCTTTTCTCCTTTCTTCTCTTCTTCTTCTTCTTCTTCTTCTTCTTTTCTCTCTCGGCCTTTCTCCCTTCTCTCTTTTTTTTTTTTTTTCTTTCTTTTCTCTTCCTCACGTTTTTAGATTACCTTTTTCTTTTTTTTTTCTTCCTCTTATCTAATGACACCTCACTCTCTCTTTTTATTATTTTATTATTTGTTTTTTCCACTAATAATATTATATATATATATATATATATATATATATATATATATTATAAATATCTTCTTAATTACAAATTGCACCTTTGAGCTTCTTAAAATCTTACAATGGCATAAATTTACTCTTAATCACAATCCATCTCAATAATTATTCCAAAACTATTCCACACTTATCCAATTACCAAATGAACTTCACCAATAGTCAATTAGACTCGTTATTCTCCAAATACACTATAAAAAGAATATACTTTTCATAATTCGAAAAATTAGGGGCGTTACACCACAAGTAGCAAACGAATCCATAGAATTGATACTTTTAATAGCACTAGAAGAGTCACTCTCAATACTGAATAAAGAAAAACCATGAGCTCTAGCAAACAGGGGAGCTTCACTGATAGCAAAATCTCTCCGATATATCATAAGAGAATGAAGCATGACGAATCAAAGCAAACACAGCTCGCACCATCCATCGGAACCCCGAATAACAGCACCAACATCAGCTCGAAAAGTTCCAGTAGGACCAAAAGTCACATGAACCTGAATTACCTTGATCATTAAGTTAATGGATTTTTTTTATTACTATAGCTCTCATTTTATTTTTTGAAAACAGAGGATATATATAAAACCGAGAACAACATCAAGAGCCTCATCAACAATGAGACTCTGTACACAAGAAAGAGGATTATCAATCCAAATTGAATTAAAAATCCTGACCAAAGCAAACTTTACTAAGCCATGAGCTACTTAATTTGTTCGCAGATCTTGGAATGAAAGAAATACTCAAAGTATGAGATAAAATCATAAAACCTAAAATCTGACGAACGATCAAGCCGATTTCCGAAAATGGCGACCGATTAGAATTAATAAGAGAAACCACATTAGCTGCATCAGATTCTAATAGAATAGGCGAAAGACCTGCTTCAGAAGCTAATCGGAGACCAACAATGTAACAACCCCTGACCCGACCCGGCTGGATCGACCCAGGAAGTGCTACCGGGTTTTCAAAACGTTCTTATTTCTGTTTATAAACTGAAAACCATATAGTTTGTAATTTTAAAATCTTTTCGAGTGAGCCCATCAAAAATTGTTTCAAAAATTTCGGCAAAGTTTCCTTTGTTTTACTGATTTTCCAAAACCTGTTTTCAACTAAAACTCAAATCACCAACAATTCACAAAAACACTTCAAATCTCAGTCCATTGAAATGCGCACTCTGCCGTTTAGTGCGACTTTCAAACAGTTTATAAAACAATTCAGTAACTACAATCCTTTTGGAAAAAAATACAAAACAGAAAGTATAAAATAATTAATTACAACACATAATTACAAATCATAATTACAAAATCCTCTGTATATGCACGCATATTTAATTATAATATACAGAAATACTTATATAACAAACTACCCCAAAGATACTGTGACTCTGAGCTTTTCTCTACAGCTGGTGCCTCTTCAGTCCTTTCCGTCCTCGGTATCTTTATTACCTACGCGTTAGAAACAAAACTAACGCGCTAAGCAAAACTGCCTAGTGGGTGTACACTTAAAATAAATGGTAATATAATATAAAACAGTATATGTAAATTCAGAAATTCAAAAGTTATATAAACGATAAAGCTTAAAACCAGTACTTTCAGAAATAGAAATATCTATAACAAGCGTTTTACAATTATTGAAATTAAGTAAACAGACGTTATTTCAAAACTTTCTGGAATTCAGTTCCATATCATCTCTTTGTTTCCATAACATTTTCTAATCATAAATTCTCAATTTGGCCCGTGATACACATAACAGGGTGTACAGGACTGGATTACGAGTTTTACAGTCGGGTTTCCCATCTCATATGAAATGGTATCCCAATATAAACAGTCGGTTTCCCATTTCACGAGGAAATGGTATCCGGGTATTCTCACAGTCGGTTTCCCATTTCACAAGGAAATGGTATCCGTGGTAAACAGTCGGTTTCCCATTTCACGAGGAAATGGTATCCGTAATCAATGATCAGAGACATTATACATCACGGTGCAGTACTGCCATAAATTTCACCCAATTGACATGTCAATCTCCTATATCCATATCCCTATACATATATCAGGGCCATAAAATGTAATTTATGAAATATAAATATACAGTCACTTTTCAACACTTTTACAATTATCACATTTCAAACTTAATACTCATCAATAATTAGAAATAACAGAATACAGAAACGAAATCTATAGATTCAATATAAACTCAAGTTATGTATCTCAAAAGCAAGTTCAGACAGTTTTCACAAATCGGAAAATAACTATTGCAATCAAAATACGAAATACGACTAACAAAAATCATAAATGTAAACTTAAATTCTTTAAATCAATAAACAATATGAAAAAGGTTTCAGAACTGTGTGTACACCAACCTGGAGACCGTTTTTCCGCTTCTACTTCTTTTTCCTTTTGGATTTTCCTTTTTCCCTCCTCTTTCCTTTCTCTTTCTCTTTTCTTTCTTTCTTTTCTTCTTCTTTCCCTTCTCTTCTTCTTCTTTTATTTTTCTTCTTCTTTTCTTCCTCTTCTCCTTCTCTTCTTCCTCTTCTTCTTCTTCTTTTCTTTTCTTTTTCCCTCTCTCTCTTGGTCTCTCTTTACTTTTTCTGTTTTCTGTGGCTTCTGCAAGAAGCCAAATTTTTTTTTATATTTTTCGGTCGTCGCGACCTGTGGTCGTGCCACCACGTCGCGGTACTCACTGGAGCGTTTCCACCGCCTTCATCACGAGCACACCTCGCGGTACCATGGTCGCGCTGGTGGTCGCGTTGCTCACTGCCAGAATTTGATATTTTCATCGCGAGCAGTTCATCGCGATCTGTGGTCGCGATGACTGGTCGCGGTACTCACTGCCAAAAATCACCATTTTCATCGTGAGCAGGTCATCGCGATCTGTGGTCGCGGTGACCAGGTCGCGATGCTCACTGCCTCAGTTTTCAATCTTCATGCATCATTTACACCCCCTCCAATCACAAAATTTATTTTCACATATTCAAAATTAATTATCCAAAATCCGGGATGTTACAAACAAGAATTGTAAAAGCACCGTTGGTGAGAACCTTGCATGCAGACTTTGAGCACTTGAAAGCATAACCTGACCACATTGATCCCTAATCACCACCCCTAAACCAACCCTTCTTGAATCCACATTTATTGCAGTGTCAAAATTTAATTTGAAGCAACCATGCCTAGGTGCCACCCAGCCACTAGAAGATTGAAATTTTTTATTATATTTTCAAATTTATCACATTTTATTTTAAATCTGGTGAAATCTAACCCTAGATTTATAGATCAAAATAGAAGAAGAAATACTCTCTGGAAACTGAGAGAAAAGAGAAATTAAAGAGAGAAACGAAATGCACAAAATGTGTGTTTCTTTACTTCGTGATTTTAGTAAAACACTATTACACATATATACAAAATACAACCACCGTAGATCTAACACTAAGAACATATCTTAACCATCCATAATTACGTGTCAATGATCTGTGTAATACAACCAGATTGGCTACTAATATAATAATAACAATAATAACATATTTATACAATGTAGATGGAACACAATTTATACAATAGAATTCAGCTCTCATTGGATGATATCTTCACATCCTCCCTCAAGCTAAACTGGGGAGACACTGCCAAGTTTAGCTTGCTGCAAAGAAACTGGAAACGAGTTGAAGGCAGAGCCTTTATTAACATATCAGCAGGCTGTATTTCAGTTGGCACATAATTGGCAGCAAATTGACCAAGAGCAATCTTCTCTATAATGAAATGAACATCCACCTCTACATGCTTAGTTCGAGAGTGAAAAACGGGATTATGTGCTAGAGCACTAGCACTGACATTATTACACCACAACACTAGTTTGGCAGTGAGAACACTACCTAGTTCTTGAAACAAATAGCTGAGCCAAATAACTTCTGTGGAGGCTTGAGAAAGAGCTCTATATTCAGCCCCGGTACTAGACCAAGCAACCACTTTCTGTTTCCTAGAGTACCAAGTAATTAAATTGGACCCTAGAAACGCACAACAACCACTCGTAGAGTGATGATCATCAGTACAAGAAGCCCGATCAACATCTATAAAGGCTTCAATATATAACTGAGGAGCAGGTCGAAAAAGAAGACCAATACCAGTGGAACCCTTCAAATACCTAAGAATACGTTTGCAAGACTGCTAGTGGACATTAGTAGGGGCTACCAAAAACTGGCTCAACTTATTCACAGCAAGCACAATATCTGGTCTGGTGTAGGTGAGATATTGCAAGGCCCCAAGTGTGCTACAATAAAGAGTTGGATTGGGAAAATGAGTGCCACATTGTAGAGACAGTTTGGTGCTCGGGCAAAGAGGAGTATCACAAGGTTTGGAAAGCAACATATTAGTCTTAGCAAGAAGATCAAGAATGTACTTAGTTTGAGTAAGATAAATCCCTTGAGAATTTCTAAAAGCTTCAAACCTAAAAAATAACCAACTGGACCAAGTGTTTTCAATGCAAATTAAGAATTAAGATCTGTAATTGTTTTGTGAATGAGAGAACTACTAGATCATGTAATTAGTATATCATCCACATATACAATCACATACAAAAAAGCATAATTTTTCTTGTAAATAAACAAAGAAATATCTGAAGTTGCATTCTAAAAACCCCAAGATAAAATAGTTGTTCTTAGTTTATAAAACCAAGCTCGGGTGGCTTGTTTGAGACCATAGAGAGCCTTATTAAGCCTACAAACATGAGAAGGAAAAACAGAATTCAGAAACTCAGCTGGCTGCTCCATAAACACTAACTCCTTCAAATCTCCATGAAGTAATGCATTATTAATATCAACTTGTTGAATCTCCCAACCAAAAGTAACAGCCATTGTGAAGATAACCCTAATTGTGGAGGGTTTAATAACAGGACTATAGGTTTCAGTAAAGTCAACCCCAGGAGTTTGATGGAACCCCTTTGCAACCAACCTAACTTTATATTTAGCAACAGTACCATCAGGTTTATACTTAATTCTAAATACCCATTTATGACCAACAATATTACAATTAGAGCTAGGAGCCACTAAAGTCCAAGTATTATTTCTCATAAGTGTAGTATATTCCTCTTCCATAGCCAATTTTCACTTAGGGTCAGCTAAAGGTGCCTTAACATAAGTGGGTTCAGTTTTAGTGAGTTTAGCACAGGGAGATTGACAAAGAGCAGAAAAAACCTTAAGTTTAATAGTACCCACCTTGGACCTAGTGACCATAGGATGAGAAGAAACTGTGTGAGGGTTATGAACAGTAGGGATAACAGGTGAGTGAGAGTAAGAGTTAGTAGAAGAAGTACTAACAGCTGAAGGAGAAGCAGACAAAGGAAGAGAATATTGCTGTAATGATACTGAATTAGACAGTGAAGAATTTGAATACTGTGTAGGTGTGGCAGCAGAAGATAAAACAGAAACAGTAGAGGACACAGAAGGAATAGCAGAAACAGACTTAGAGTCAGTAGACAAAGAATTAAAAATGGATAAAGGAAGACTAGACCTAGAACTAGATGCATTAGACCTAGAGGAAACTAAAATGGGATAAAGAATTATTTTCATGAAATATTACATTTCTAGAGACATAAACTTTCCCAGAAGGATGCAAGCACTTATAACCCCTATACTGTAAACTGTAGCCTCTGAAAATACACTTAGAGGAATGAAAACCAAATTTTTGCTTTGCAAAAGGTCTGAGATAAGGGAAACAAGCACATTCAAAAACTTTGAAATAATTGTAATTAGGTGTTCTGTTAAATAACAGTTCAAAAGGTGACAGGTTATGCAAGAGAGGACTGGGCAGATTATTAATCAACAACATGGCTGCCTGAAAAGCCTCAGTTCAGAAATGTAAAGGCAACTTTGCATGAGCAAGCAAGGTAAGCCTAGTTTCAACTATGTGCCTATGTTTTCGTTCAGGAACACCATTTTGTTGGTATGTATAAGGCCAAGAAAACCGAAAGAGAATGCCTTGTTGCCTAAGATAAGAACTAAAGACTTGATATTCCTTACCCATATAAGTTTGCAAAATCTTAATAGAAGTCTCAAACTGTTTTTCAACTTGAGTCTTAAACATTATGAATGTAGACAAAGCATCAGACTTGAGCTTCAGAGGAGAAATCCAAGAAAACCTGGTATGGCAATCAACAAAAATAATGTAATATCTATACCCTTTAAGAGAGATAGCTGGGGAAGGACCCCAAATATCAGAATAAATGAGTTCTAGGGGCTTTTGTGTCTTAATGCTAGACCTAGAAAAAGGAAGTTGATGCATTTTACCTAGTATACAAGAGTCACAACAAGTAGAAACAGATTGTGAACAAGATAAATTCAAAGAAGACATAACAGATTTCAAAGCATAATGAGAAGGGTGACCAAGTTTGCAATGCCACAATGCACAAACATTATTAACAGTTCACCATCCAAAACAGAATCAGCAACATTAGAGTTCAAAGCAATAGAAGTAATAGTTTGTACATGAGGAAAAACAGAATCAGATTGAACAAAATCTGTACAGTTATTGAATAAAAAATCAGCAAGATAGACAGACTGAGAAGCTATCCCTGATGGAAGACCAGTCATCTTGAGCTGATCCCCTTGGAGCTGTAGCTGGTATAAGTCATCCTTAGGTATGCCTCGGAGCAACACTTTCTTGGAAAGCTTGTCCTTAACAACACAAAAAGTGTCATAAAACTCAACTACAACATTGTTATCCCTAGTAAATTTGGATATACTAAGTAGGTTTTTGGTTATTTTAGGTACATGAAGAACATGATTAAGTAGCAATGGTTTAATAAGTGTGGTGTGTGACTGAACTACTGAACTACCAATACTGTTAATAGCTAAAGCTAGACCACTATCAACAGTTAATTTGCTAGAACCAGTGTAAACAGAAAAGTTGGAGAGCTTACCCAAATCAGAAGTCACATGACTTGTAGCATTGCTGTCTGCATACCAAGCAGGATTGGAGACAGTTTCTGGTGTTGCTGACTGCTGTTCATAATATGCCTAGAAATTCTGAAAATTTCCTTGTAAAACAGGCTGATTTCCCTGACCACCACCATCAGAGAATTTTAATGAAGCTTGAGCCACATAACCCTGATAATTGCCTCCTTGTGAACCTCCATTACCATTAGTAGATGTGTTGGTAAATGATTGCTGCTGATAAGATCGATCAAATCTGTTGTAGCACTGGAAGGCTGAGTGTCCAGGCCGTGTACATATCTGACATGGAGGTTTGTTGTTACTCCATGTGCCTCCTCTACCTTTTCGACCACGATTATTGTTGCTTTCTCGACCACCAGAATTAAAACCCCTTCTATTAGGGTTCCTGCCACCACTATTGTTGTTTGAAGCAAAATTAGCCACTGGAGTTTGAACATCTAACTGAGCAACTGAGTTGAGATGCTATATTCTCTGCTCATGGATCATAAGCATTTACTGTGCCTCATGAAGTGACATGGTCAATTGCTTTTGAGAAAGCATGACCACCACAGGATCATACTCATGTCTCAATCCGTTTAATACACAAAGCAGAAGGTCTTTATCTGTTACAGTATGCTCTGTTGACCTCAAGCTAGTTCCAAAACCTTTAACTTTCAGAACAAACTCACTAATTGAGCTTGAACCCTTCCTAGCACTCTGGAGTTGTTGCTTCACCTGCAACACCTTAGCTAAGGATTCCCTGGAAAATAAAGTTTTTATGATCCTTCAAAATTCCAAGGATGAGAGATAATCCGACACCTCTCCAATCAAACCTTCACTAATAGTTGACCTTAGCCAACACAGAAGCAGCTGATTTGCTTTACACCAGTCTTCAAACACTTCACTGATGACCGATTCCTTGACACCTTCAGTTACAGAAACCTTCACATACTTCGCAGGACAGAGACAACTACCGTTGATGTACTTTTCAAGACTTAAAGCTCTAATAACTGGAAGAATCTGAGCTCGCCAGTGAATGTAGTTGTCACGAGTCAGCTTCACAGAGAGATTGAAGTTGAGTGCCTTCGAGATTGAAGCAAACTCTAACTTTCTTCATAGACGAAGACGAAGTACCACCTGAACTACTTGTCGATGCCATAGATTTAGCCAAGAGAGTCTCTGATACCATGTGAAATCTAACCCTAGTAGATCAAAATAGAAGAAGAAATACTCTCTGGAAACTGAGAGAAAAGAGAAATCAAAGAGAGAAACGAAATGCACAAAATGTGTGTTTCTTTACTTAGTGATTTCAGTAAAACACTATTACGCATATATACAAAATACAACCATCGTAGATCTAACACTAAGAACAGATCTTAACCATCAATAATTACATGTCACTGATCTGTGTAATACAACCTGATTGGCTACTAATATAATAATAACAATAATAACAGATTTATACAATGCAGATGGAACACAATTTATACAATAGAACTCAGCTCTCATTGGATGATATCTATTGTGCTAAAATGATTTTATATCTCCCTAGTCTAGATTAAACTAATATAATAATTTAAATTTGTTTACAAATTTATTCCACACCAAATTAAAACATAATGACAAATCACATAAAGTGTTAAAAACTGGTACAATTATATTTGGATGGTTTCCAGAGAAACAGGAAGGCCTTTGGCTGGAAATGGTGATCCAATGAATTTAATTTCTTCATCAGGATTCAATTTCTTCCATTTGAACTTTGTGATTATGTTATGCATGAAAACAAGTATTTGCAATCGAGCATATTCTTTTCCGGGGCACATTCGAGGTCCTCCTCCGAATGGTACAAAAGTAAAGGGTGGAGGACCATTTCCTTCAAATCTTGAAGGATCAAACTTTTCTGGTTCTGGGAAATATTTAGGATTGTTATGTGTTGTGTAAACATTCCAACATGCCTGCAGAAAAAAATAAAAAAGAATAAAAAAAAAATTGGTTAGCAAGCAGTGAGCAGCTTTTGACTAATTGGAAATACCGGATTAATGATAATATCAAACGTTAACATTAACATATACTGAGAAATTTTCTACTCAGTGCACATTGACTTTGTTAAAATCTATACCACATATTTTTATCTCTACAAATCACTGCATGACAAAAGAAAAATTAGTAATTTTATAATAATAGAAATTTGCACGCACACTGAAGAGAAAAGGAATATATATATATATATATATATAATATTTTTCTTAAATTAAGAATGTAATTGACTTAATTTTATCTTCAGCAATGGTTATATAAGTTGAAGAACCACTTTTTCAATGTCAGAATTGGGACCCCCCCCAATATAAAATGCTATAGAATAGCTATCCCAAACATAACAAAATCGGAGATCCAAACCTGAGAAGCTCTAGTTCTGATATTTAATTTAGAATATTGTATAAAGCAGAGTTATTAAAAATATTGTAGTATATACCTTCCATCCTTTTGGAATGGTATAACCAGCATACGTGAAGTCCTGGATGGCTTCTCTGAAAGTTCCACTGGCAGGTGGTAATAACCTTAACACTTCACAAGCCATACACCATGAATACTTCATCATCTCTACATCTTGCCAATTTAAATACTCTCTTTTTCCTTTGGCCTTTAAAATTTCCATTTGTTCTATACATATATTCCCAAAAAATAAAACATTAAAAAAAAAAATTAGAAATATTAATGAAATATGTATGTAGAACCTTTCATAACATTTGTTTCATAACGTTATAAAACTATTTTAAAACTGATTCGGTAATGTTGTGAAAATTTCAGGAGTCGGGACCTAAGTACTTAGAGAATTATCTTATATATACATACCTTGAAAGACCTTGCGGTAGACATCAGGGTAGTCAGCAAGATAGCTGATGATGAAAGTGATGGCAGCACTTGCAGTATCATGGTTGGCAATGAAGAATCCTCCCATTTTACTAGAAATCTCAGACTCATCCAATCCATCAAGAATCATGCTAGTCAACAAGTCCATTTTTCCTCCAGGATTTTTACTATTATCATTATTATTATTGTTATCTTCCATTGATAGTTCCATTTTTCTACTGGTGATGAGGGCTTTCAGCTCTTCACGAATCATCCTGCCATCTTTCACGGCACGATTGTATGGTGTCCCTGGAAGATTGATCGGCAGTGAAAACAATCCCGCCATGACCTGAGCGAAAGGCTCAGCTAATTTGGCTACATATTTTGGATCATCAATGCTGACAAACAATTTGCACCCCAATGCAAATGTGTATTTTTTCGACAATGCGAAAACTTTCACTTCCTTGCATGGAGACCATTCCTTTTGCAGATGTTCTTTGGCCATGGAATCCATCACAAGAATGTAGTTTTTGAGCGAATCCGGCTTCAAAAATTGTGGCAAGAAGCTGCGCATCTTGGCGGCTTCGTCGTTGGCAGAGTTTCCAACACTAGAGGGATCCATCAAAATATTTTTGAAGGCATATGGCCACCAGGATATGATGTATTTATCGTAACCTGAGAACAGGACTTTGTTGCCGGAGGCACCGCATAGCACGACCATGTCTTCTCCGAGCAAGGAGGTTCTAAAGACTTCCGGCGAGTATTTGCTCATTCGATTCGTGATGAATTTAGCCGGAGTTCCTCTCTGAGCCGCCATGATATAGTCCCAGGTTTCACCGATGAATGGCATGTTGTGCGGAAGCGTCGGTTTAGTAGCGACAAATTGACGGCAACTCAAACAGTAGAGAAATAATAAACAAATAATGGACACAAGGTATTTACGTGGTTCGGTCTTGTGACCTACATCCACGGACGAAGACAGGAGAATAAGTTTTACTAACAAAACAAAGTATACAAATTTGAGTGAAAACTCTCAAACACCCAAAGCCCCAACACACCCAATAGATACTCTCACACTAGAGTAACTCCTAATAGCTCTCAAGATCACAAGCTCACTTTTCTCTCAAATGAATTCTCTCAAATTGAGGAATTCTCAAATTGCTTGGATTGATTACAAATGAAGGGAAGGGGGGTTTATATACGGACTGTTCACGCGCATACTGCACTGTTAACGTCACTGCTTACGTCACTGTCCCCGTGTGGGACCCACAGGCAGTGCCTACTAGGTACTGTTCACGCCGCATTTCACTGTTCATCCATATGTACGTACTGTTCACATGTACGGTACTGTTCGCGTACGGTACTATTTATATTTTGAGCCCAACACTATTCGAGCCACAAAATCCAACAAACCACCCCTTGGCGAGAATTCCGTGACAACTCTTTGTCCCTTCTCCACTTTGTCTTCATTTCAATATTCTTCCAACTCTGTCTTCGTCAAACCCAAAGGTGTTCAAATTCGCAGGATGTTGATCAAGTCCAAACAATGCCTGAACTTGATCGTTGTTACCGCCTTGGTCATCAAATCTGCAGGATTCTCAGCAGTCCCAATTTTCTGAAAAAATATATTTCCTTCATCAATAATATCCCGCACAAATACCAAACCAACATCTACGGTACCCATAATATACCGTAAAATCTATTTCACAGCCTGCCAATATCCTTTACCAGGATCATGCATATACCTACTCATCAAACTAAATTTACAAACTCAATTTTCTTTTCCAGCAACTCTAAATCCCTCTGGCTGAGTCATATAGATTTCCTCCTCCAAATCATCATGTAAGAATGCAGTTTTCACATTAAGTTGAACTAGTTCGAAATCAAATTGCGCCACTAAAGCTAGCAGAATTCAAATTGAGGAATGTTTCACGACTGGAGAAAATACCTCATTGTAGTCAACACCTTCCTTTTGAGCGTAGCCTTTAGCCACCAATCTAGCTTTGAAATGAATAGCATTCTTGTCAGGAAATCCTTCCTTCTTTGCATATACCCATTTGCACCCAATTGCTTTCTTACCCTGAGGCAAGCGAGCAAGCTCCTATGTTTTATTCTTCAATAGAGGCTGCATTTCTTCATCCATTGCTTGCTTCCACCATTCACATTCTGAACTTCTTGCTGCCTCACCATAAGTGGAAGGTACATCATCATCTACAATTGGAAGTGCATAGGCCACCATATCAGCAAATCGAGCAGGTTTTCGAATTTCTCTTCGTGGCCTTCTAACTGCAATCGAATCTTGTTGCTGCGGAGGCTCTTGGGTCGGAACCTCTTATTCTATATTGCTTTTTGTCACCTGAGTATCATCATCTGGCTCAGTGACATTAGCTGGGTCAACTGAAGTTGTCTCAAACTCCACCTGCTGCGAAATACTATCAGTCTGTTCTTGAGAATCTTTTTGCTTCAACATAGTAGATTCATCAAAAGTCACATCCCTGCTCAAAATTATTTTTCTCGAATTTGGACACCAAAGTCGGTATCCCTTCACGCCAGTAGTTAGACCCATGCACAATGCTTTCTTAGCTCTTGGATCTAACTTTGATTCCTTTACATGAAAATAGGCTGTCGAACCAAAGACATGTAAAGAATCATAATCATTTGCAGGTTTTCCAGACCATACCTCCATAGGCGTTTTGCCTTCAATCGCAGCTGATGGCAAACGGTTAATAAGATGGCACGCATATGTAACTGCCTCAGCCCAAAATTCCTTGCCCAACCCAGCATTGGATAACATATACCGAACCTTCTCCAGCAAAGTCCGGTTCATGCGTTTTGCCACCCCATTCTGTTGTGGTGTATTTCTAACAGTGAAGTGTCGAACAATACCCTCATCCTGACATACTTGCAAAAATGGATCATTCTTATATTCACCTCCATTATCCGATCTGAGTCGCTTGATTTTTCTGCCAGTATGAGTTTCAACCATCTTCTTCCATTTAAGGAAGACATTTAGAACTTCACTTTTATTTTTCATCATATACACCCACACTCGTCTAGAAACGTCATCTATGAATGTGACAAAATAATGCATACCTCCCAAAGAAGCTATTTTGGTAGGACCCCAAACATCAGAGTGAACATAATCAAGAATCCTTTCAGTCCGGTGAATTGCGGACTCAAACTTCACTCTCGTCTGCTTGCCAAATACACAATGTTCACAAAAACCCAATTTGCAGGTTTTTGCTCCTTTTAACAAGCCTTACTTTATCAAACTCTGCAAAGCCTTTTCACCAGCATGTCCCAATCGCATATGCCACAACTTGGTAGCTTCTAAATCTACATCCTTTTCGGATACTGAAGTTACTGATCCAATAACTGTACTTCCCTGAAAATAGTATAAGTTATTTCTTCTAACACCTTTCATCACTAAAAGTGCGCCTGAAGCAATCTTTAGAAATCCATCTCTTATCGTGATAGTGAGACCCTTGGATTCTAAAGCTCCCAATGAGATAAGATTTTTCTTCAAACTCGGTACATACCGAACTTCTGTCAAGACTTTGATTGATCCGTCATGATTTTTCAACTGGATTGAACCTATCCCGGTTGTTTTACATGTATTATCATTGCTCATGTAAACAACTCCACCATCCAGCTCCTTGAAGCTAGAAAACCACTCCTTATTCGGACACATGTGATAAGTGCAACCCGAATCCAGTATCCACTCATCAGAGTGATCTGACAAAGACGAACTGACCAAAGCAAAATCTGACTCAATATCTCCATGCTCCGCTACATAAGCATCAGAAGAAATCTTGCCCTTATTTTTCTTCTGCAGCTTAGGGCAATCCTTTTTCCAATGACCTTTCTCGTGACAAAAGGTGCATTCATCTTTAGCATATCTCGATCTCGATTGAGATCTGCCTCTTCTTCCAGGTTTGTGGCTAAGTGACCGGCCTCTTGTTGTTAATGCTTCTGCCGATGTGTCTCTGTGATCCTTTTTTCTCTCTTCCGAGTTTCACAGTTGTACAACGCAGAACATACAACATCAAATGATATATTATCCTTCCCATGAATCAAAGTGGTGCTGAGATGATCATATTCATCGGGAAGAGAATTTATCAACAACAAAGCCTTGTCTTCATCTTCAAAATGTTCATCCAAATTCAACAGATCTGCCAATATCTTGTTGAATGCATTTATATGATTGTTGATGGATGTGCCTGGTGCATACATAAACCGATAGAGTTTCTTCTTCAAATAGAGCCGATTTTCGAGGCTTTTCGTCATATACTTATCCTCCAGTGTCTTCCATAATTTCTTTGCTGATGTCTTCTTCATGACAGAATATTTCTGATCTTTAGCGAGACATAAACAAATCATACCGCATGCCTGACGGTTGATCTTCTCCCATTCCTTGTCATCCATCGTTTCTGATTTTTCATCAAGAACCAAATCCAGTCCTCGCTGACATAAGAGGTCCAACACCTCACACTGCCACATACCAAAATTATTGGTACCATCGAATTTCTCTACTTCAAATTTTGCATTTGTCACCGTCGTCCTAGTTGATGAAGATTCTGCCATCTTTCTTTCAGCTACAAAACCCAAAAATACAATAGTACTGTATTTATGAACAGTACCCGTACTGGAATAGTTTCTGTAGTCGTGAATAGTACACCAAGAAAGTTCCCAGGAAAGAGGGGTGGGTCACAACGGACACACTTAAATACCAAGTCTTTCCTTAGCCAGAACCTTTCCTAGACATGCACTTTCTACACTACCACACTTACTTCCAGCGATCATAAAATCAGTAAACTCAAGAACAATTCTTTTCTAATGTGGAAGATCAGATAATACTGCAACCACAGAACATACTAAGAATTGCCTAGAGAATCTATTCACATGTACGGTACTGTTCGCGTACGGTACTATTCATATTTTGAGCCCAACACTATTTGAGCCACAAAATCCAACATGGCACGCCTTTTCTCCCTGGTGGGATATTTTTTCTAACAAGTGAGTTGTAACAAACGTAGATGAGACCAATTACCGTGACACATAGTACTATAAAGTGAATCAAGTATTGCTTGAAGAAATCAAGATTCATGTCTTTTGAAATGGTTGATTACTACTGCACATATTTATGACGCTGTGAATGATATGATAAGTTTAACCACTTGTCACGTTATTTGGTTTGATTCTAATTTTTAGTTTAAACTGGATTATTGTATCCAAAATTAGTTGGTGTTAATAAAATGAGGTTAGTTTAATAGTATATACACTTATACAACTGAAATTGTAAGTTAGAGTAACGTGTTCGCCTAAACCCTAAATTAATATTATAATAGGTTAAAAAATAAAAACAAAAAATCGGTTGGTGTCTGGTATGCATCAAGTATTTTATATATGTATATTGATAGTTAGCTTACTTCTACAAGTTTCGTTGTTTTTTAATCTTAAAATGTGTCGATGCTTGCTGTCAATTAATACATATTTCTTTAAAATATATATTTTAATGCGTCGATGCTCCTTTGTAAATGACGTTTTGAATTGATTTAAACTAAAAAAAATGAAAAAAAATGACGTTTTGTATTAGATAAAATTGGATTAAAATAGATGAATTGAGTTTAATGGAATTTAATTAAATGCACTTGCAAAAAAAAAAAAAAATTATCGTGCAATTTTATTACGGTTTTTATTACCGGTCATTTAGTAATGATAGTTTATCAAAGTCGTTATATATTTGATTAAAGGAATAATTGCACAAACAATCCTCAAATTTAGGTCTAATTAGATGTATATAGAATTTTTATCAAAATTAACACAAATATTGATCCCTACCGTTAGTGATCAATAGTTTAAATTAACATTGACTCACTTTTTCATATAAAATGTCTAAATTTTTTTTATATATATTTTATTATTTATTATTTACTAATTTATTTATTTAATAAAAAATTAATTAAAAAATCAATTTTCTTTTCAAATAAATTTGTTTATTTTAAGTGATAAAATTATGTATTTGATGGGTAGTGAAATTTTTTTTTTTTAATTATTCTAAGTGATGAAAATAAAGTTAGGGTATTTAATGAGTAATGAGATTAAAGCTTTTTTTGTTTGCATTAAGTGATAAAGATGAAGTTTGGGTATTTAATGGGTGATGAAGATGAAGTTTTTTTATTTTTAATTTAATGAATTTGGATTGATGAAGATGAGGATGATTTATTTTTTATTTTTTATTAATATTTATTTTTAATTAATTAATTTAAATTTTAAAAGACTATTTTACCATTTGACCGTTATCTTCTAATTGTTGACCACTAATAGTATGAGATATTTGTATTAATTTAACAAATGGTGAACATATACATACAATTAGGCCTAAACTCGGGAGTGTTTATGCAATTTTCCCTTGATTAAATGGTAAAAAAATGAGTAAATGACATTAATGAGAGAGCACTTTTTAGTTTGACAATAAATAACACATATTTTGGTTTAAATTCCAAAATTGCCCTTAATGAAAGCTTTTTGTTTCTCTTCTCTTCTCTTTTCTTTTCTTTTTTCTTTTCTCTTTTCTTTGCACATTTGGATCTATTTTTTTTTTTTGTCTTCGCTTGAAAAATCGAAGGAATTTGTTCATGTCTCTGTTAATTAAAAAAATATGTTTGTTTAAAAAAATCAATATTTTTTCATTTGATATAGTTCGCGGCCATGAACTAATAGTTTGTTTAAGTAGAAATAGCATGTATTTTGGTTTTAACCCCAAAACACTCTTAATGAAAGTTTTTTCTTTCTCTTCTCCTTTTCTTTTCTCTTTCTTTTACACATTTGGATCTTATTTTTTTTTATTATTATTTTCATTTGAAAAGTCGAAGAAATCTATTTGTGTCTTTGTTAATCGAAAAAATCTGTTCGTTTGAAAAAGTCAATCTTTTTTTCTTTTAATATAGTTCGCAGCCAAGAACTAGGCCGAGAACTAACAGTTCTAGGCCACATGTTAGTGTACGCTTTTTCATTGTCTAGCTGACAGAGTCAAATTTGTCCAAAACACTAAATATGTGTTATTTTTACTCAAACTAATAAATCAGTGTTATTTTTCAAAACTGCTCTCTCATTAGTATCATTTAAAAAAAAACTCTTATATATTTACCACTCACTCTAAAACACAATTAATTAAAATGGGATGAAGATCTTTAGGATTGTTATGTGTGGAGGGTGGAGGACCATTTCCTTCGAATCTTGAAGGATCAAACTTTTCTGGTTATGGGAAATATTTAGGATTGATATGTGTTGTGTAAACATTCCAACATGCCTGCAGAAAAAAATAAAAAAGAATAAAAAAAATTGGTTAGCAAACGTTAACATATACTAATAATGTCAAACCTTAACATATACTGAGAAATTTTCTATTCAGTGCGCATTGATTTTGTTAAAATCTATACCGCAGAATTTATCTCTACAAATCACTGCATATGATTTTCTAATGATAGAAATTTGCACGTACATTGAGGAGAAAAGGAATATATATTATATTTTTCTTAAATTAAGAATATAATCAGACTTAATTTTATATTCAGCAATGGTTATATAAGTTGAAGAACCACTTCTTTAATGTCAGAATTGGGACCCCCAATATAAAACGTTATAGAACAGCTATCTCGAACATAACAAAATCAGAGATCCAAAACTGAGAAGCTCTAGTTCTGATATTTAATTTTTAGAATATTGTATAAAGCAGTGTTATTAAAAATATTGTAGTATATACCTTCCATCCTTTTGGAATGGTATAACCAGCATACATGAAGTCCTGGATGGCTTCTCTGAAAGTTCCACTGGCAGGTGGTAATAACCTCAACACTTCACAAGCCATACACCATGAATATTTCATCATCTCTACATCTTGCCGATTAAAATACTCTCTTTCTCCTTTGGCCTTTAAAATTTCCATTTGTTCTATACATATATTTCCAAAAAACAAAACATAAAAAAAAAATTAGAAATATTAATGAAATATGTATGTAGAACCTTTCATAACATTTGTTTCATAACGTTATGAAACTATTTTAGAACTGATTCAGTAATGTCGTAAAAATTCCAAGAGTCGAGACCTAAGTATTTAGAGAATTATCTTATATATACATACCTTGAAAGACCTTACGGTAGACATCAGGGTAGTCAGCAAGATAGCTGATGATGAAAGTGATTGCAGCACTTGCATAATCATGGTTGGCAATGAAGAATCCTCCGATTTTATTAGAAATCTCAGTCGCATCCAATCCATCAAGAATCATGCTAGTCCAGAAGTCCATTTTTCCTCCAGGATTTTTACTATTATCATTATGATTGTTATCTTCCGTTGATAGTTCCATTTCTCTACTGGTGATGAGGGCCTTCACCTCTTCACGAATTCTCCTGCCAGCTTTCATGGCACGATTGTTTGGTGTCCCTGGAAGATTGATCGGCAGTGAGAACAATCCTGGCATGACCTGAGCAAAAGGCTCGGTTAATTTGGCTACATATTTTGGATCATCAACGCTGATAAACAATCTGCACCCTAATGCAAATGTGTATTTTTTCAACAACGCAAAAACTTTCACTTCCTTGCATGGAGACCATTCCTTTTGCAAATGTTCTTTGGCCACGGAATCCATTACATGAATGTAGTTTTTGAGCGAATCTGGCTTCAAAAATTGTGGCAAGAAGCTGCGCATCTTTGCGGCTTCGTCGTTGGCAGAGTTTCCAACATCAGAGGGATCCATCAAAATCTTTTTAAAGGTATATGGCCACCAGGATATGATGTATTTATCGTAACCTGAGAAAAGGACTATGTTGCCGGAGGCACCGCAGAGCATGACCATGTCTTCTCCGAGCTAGGACGTTCTGAAAACGTCCAACGAGTATTTGCTCATTCGATCCGTGATGAATTTAGCCAGAGTTCCTCTCCAGGCCGCCATGATATAGTCCCAGGTTTCACCAATGAATGGCAAGCCTTTTCTTCCTGGTGGGATATTTTTTGTGACAAGTGACTTGTAACGAACGTAGATGAGACCAATTACGGTGACACATAGTACTACAAAGTGAATCACGTATTGCTTGAAGAAATCAAGATCCATGTTTTTGAAATGGTTGATTACTACTGCACATAAACATGAAGAAAAACAAGAATTGAGATGGTTTGAGCATTAACCAACTAGGCTGCCCTATTTATATGCAATTATTGATATGAATAGCTCTGTGAGTAGGCTAAGTAACTTAAAAAAAAAAACTCAAAAGTCAACTTAAATGATGTTGAGAGTAATCTGGGTTTATTATATAAATTGTTAGGTGACGTGGTGAATGATATGGTTAACCACTTGTCACCTTATTTGGTTTGATTCTAGTTTTTAGATTAAATTGGATCATTGTATCCAAAATTAATTGGTCTTAATATGATGAGATGAGGTTAGTTCAATAAAAACAAAAAATGGGTCCATGCATACAGAGGTTAGTTAAAAAAAAAACAAAAAATCGGTCGGTGTCTTGTATGCATCAAGTATTTGATATAGGTATATTGATAGTTAGCTAACTTCTATAAGTTTCGTTGTTTTTTTTATCTTAAAATGCGTGGATGCTTGCTGTCAATTAATAAATATTCCTTCGAAATATTTTTTTTTATTCTCTAAGGCTCCTCTGTCAACAACGATGCTTTCAATTAAATAAAATTGGATTAGAATAGATAGATTAAGTTGAATGAAATTTGATTAACGCCCTTAATGAAAGCTTTTTCTTTCTCATTCTCGTTTTTCTTTTATCTTTCAACTAGTAGCATCTTGCATGAAGTGCATGGCCAGTGATCCTCATACGCATCTGCTACTATATTTTGTCTCAGCTTAATTCTCTTGTAACTAACTTGCCACATGCGTGTTGCTGATTTGTCCAGCTCAGCAATGGCAGTTATTTTTGTCACAGCCTTTGCTATATATAGTGCTTGTAATGCATTTTCATTCAATGAAAAACCTGAGTAAAATCCTCTAATTTCTTCACTTGATTCCTTGCATATAATTTACATGGTATCAGAGCTATAGAATATCCAACAATGGCCGCCTCCAGTTCTAGCTCCAATCTAAATGCGGCAAATAGCTCTTCTATTGTTAATCAAGTACAAGCTTCTTCTTTTCCGAATCACTTGAACTTCAATCTGCCATTGAAACTTGATCAAGATAACTATGTTATTTGGAAATCACAAGAGGAGTTTATACTAGGAGAATCTAGGAGTCTTCCATAGTTTATTGAAACTGTAAATGAAGAAACCGATGATTGTGAACACTGAGTTTCTTCAATGGAAGAAAACAGATCAATTGTTAGTTTGTTGGCTTCGATCTACTCTTAGTCCCTATGTAATCGGTCAAGTAACTCAATGTATTACCTCTTGTGAAATCTGATCTGTACTTGAAAGAATGTATTCTCACTAGCAAAGATAATGCAAATTCGAGCTTAGATTCAAGCTACAAAGAAAGGCTCAATAACTATTACAGAATATGTGTTGCAGCTAAGAACAATGGCTGATAGTTTAGCTGCAGCTGGACATCCTATGAATGATAGAGATCTCCTATTGAATGTTTTACAGGGTCTTGGAAGTGAATATGATGCAGTGATTGTTAACATAACTTCACAACAAGGGATTTCTCTTCAAGATGTACAGTTTTTTCTGATGAGCTATGAGGCTCGACTGGATCAGCATAACTCTTCTTCCTCACTTGCTCTTGCAAATGCTTCTGCAAGCTTTGCTCAGTCTAATAATACACGAGGAGGAAACAATCAATACAATAGAGGCATACGAAATGGAAGAGGAAGAGGAATCATTTGTCAATTGTGTGGCAAAACAGGTCATTACTCAGTTATATGTTACAGCAGATTTGATCAAAACTTCCAAGGCTTCAGACCTCAAGTGAATCAAGGTGGAGGATTTCAAGGCTAAGCTAGAGGCAACTCAGGAAATAATTTTTATTGTAACGGAAATTTTAAATAATCTCAAATGTTAAATAGTATTTTTAATTTAAAATAAAATCAATTTTACCCACCCTAAAATAAGTTTCTGTCTACGCCCCTAGACGTAATATAATTTTTTTAATTGTCCAAAAGCTATGTTGGAACCAAATAACATTTTTCAGTTAGTGGAAACTATATTGGAATCAAACGACATAAAAAAAATTGAAAAAAAAACTTAACGCTTTTAATCAATAGAAAAACTCCTCGAAACGTACACTTTTACACCCAAAAATAACTTGTTCTTTAAACGATACCCACCTCCTATGTTGTTAGTCAACATAATCACTTAACCGTCAAAGATATTTTGGTCATTTGACATATTAAAATAAAAATATTTTTAGTTTTTTTAAAAAAAGAAAAAAACTAGATCTCCACCGTCCATCTCAAATATGGATATGGACGGTGGAGATTCATTTAAATAATTAAAAATAGAAAAAAATATAAAAAAAAAATCTGGTCTCCACTGTTCGGGTGGTGGAATCTTAGGAGAATTCTAAGTGATAGAGAATACCAAGATCTAATTTATTGACGGTGGCCTTAAATAATAAATCCCTCAATGAATTGAGAGAAAATAGAAGTTTTTTTTTTTTTATTGCTATAGCTCTCCTTTTATTTTTTATTTCTATATTTTCAAAATCATCACATTTTATTTTAAATCTTTTGTGCTGAAATGATTTTATTATCTCCCCACCACACCAAGTGAGTTCTATACTTCTATCCTTTAACAAATTTTCAAACCTGAAATTCATCAAAGCACAAAGATTAAGTTCGGAATATAATTCACTGAAAGACAAAAATTTGAATTTTATATGTTCAAGATTAAACTAATATAATAATTTATATATATATGTAAAATAAAACAACAGCCCAAATTTGTTTTACAAATTTATTCCACACACAAATTAAAACATCATGAGGAATCACATGCACCAAAGTGTTAAAAACTGCTACAATTATATTCGGATGGTTTCCAAAGAAACAGGAAGGCCTTTGGCTGGAAATGGTGATCCAATGAATTTAATTTCTTCATCAAGAATCAATTTCTTCCATTTGAATTTCGTGATTATGTTATGCATGAAAACAAGTATTTCCAATCGAGCATACTCTTTTCCGGGGCACATTCGAGGTCCTCCTCCGAACGGTACGAAAGTGAAGGGTGGAGGACCATTTCCTTCGAATCTTGAAGGATCAAACTTTTCCGGTTCTGGGAAATATTTGGGATTGTTGTGTGTTGTATAAACATTCAAACATGCCTGCAGAAATAAAAATTGGTTAGAAAGCAGCGGTCAATTTTTAAATGGTTGAAAATCCAGATTATAATAACAAACATAGGCAGAGAAATTTTCTTTTCAGTGCACATTCGATTTTGTTATAATCGGATCACAAATTTGTATCTATGCAAATCACTACATGACAAAAGAAAAAAAAATAGTGAATTTATAATGTTATAAATATATATTTACATGCCTACATAAGATGTTGAACCTTGATGGTTGGAAGAGTTTGAGGCCTCCAACCACCAACGCAAGGGACCTTGTGTAGATTTATGTTTTATTTAATTCGAAAAGATAGCAAAACTAGAATGGTCATCACCAAGAACCCTTTGGAGGTACTAAACTATGCAGACTTGAGAAAATTTTCTGTTACTCGTTTAGAAAAAAGAAATTAACAGAAAAGAAATTCAGAATTTGAAGAATGTTTTCCTTTTAGAATATATGGCTTGTTTGTCCTTTTAGAATGTATGGCTTGTACTTGTATGTGATCACTTTTCAAAATTTAAAGACTTGTGAATGGTGATAATAATTTAAGTGCTTTTGTAATAAATGTCTAAAACATATGTAAAAGGTAAATTTTACACAAATAGGGGCCTTTTGTATATTTTCTAGCTATATGTTTTCTTTAATTCCAAGATTTTTTTAAAAAGAAATGTTGTCTATTGTTGTTCTTTTATCATTTTCAAAATTTAAGAATTATAATTTAAGTAGTTCTTTTAGTGTATTTATAAAACACGTGTAAGAGGTAAAATTACTAATTGTATGTTTTTAATTTTAGAAAATTTGGCATATACTCTTCTATGATTATTTTCTAAAATATATTGAAATTTGTGATAATAAAAAATTTAACTAGTTTATTAATAAATGTGTAAGAGGTCAATTTTACACAAAATAACGTTGTTTTGTTAAATTTATAATATTATTATTTAATATATAAAAAGATTATATATATATATATAATATTATTTAGATACTGTATAATATATACCTTCCATCCTTTTGGAATGGTATAGCCAGCATAAGTGAAGTCATGGATGGCTTCTCTGAAAATTATACTGGCAGGTGGTAATAATCTCAACACTTCACAAGCCATACACCATGAATACTTCATCTTCTCTACGTCTTCCCAATTTAAATACACTCTTTCTCCCTTGCCCTTCAAAATTTCCATTTGTTCTATACATATATTCCCCAAAAACAACAAAACATTAAAAAAAAAAAATGAGAAATATTAATGAAATATGCATGTGGAACCTTTCACAACGTTGTGAAACCATTTTAAAACTGGTTATACAATGTCGTGAAATTTTCAGAAGTCAGGACTTGACTAAAGAATTATCTTATATATACATACCTTGAAAGACCTTGCGGTAGACATCAGGGTAGTCAGCAAGATAGCTGATGATGAAAGTGATTGCAGCACTTGCAGTATCATGGTTGGCAATGAAGAATCCTCCCATTTTACTAGAAATCTCAGACTCATCCAATCCATCAAGAATCATGCTAGTCAACAAGTCCATTTTTCCTCCAGGATTTTTACTATTATCATTATTCTTATTATTATCTTCCATTGATAGTTTCATTTTTCTACTGGTGATGAGGGCTTTCAGCTCTTCACGAATCCTCCTGCCAGCTTTCACAGCACGATTGTATGGTGTCCCTGGAAGATTAATCGGCAGTGAAAACAATCCTGCCATGACCTGAGCGAAAGGCTCAGCTAATTTGGCTACATAATTTGGATCATCAATGCTGACAAACAATTTGCACCCTAATGCAAATGTGTATTTTTTTGACAACGCGAAAACTTTCACTTCCTTGCATGGAGACCATTCCTTTTGCAGATGTTCTTTGGCCACGGAATCCATTACAGGAATGTAGTTTTTGAGCGAATCCGGCTTCAAAAATTGTGGCAAGAAGCTGCGCATCTTGGCAGCTTCGTCGTTGATAGAGTTTCCAACACTAGAGGGATCCATCAAAATCTTTTTAAAGGCATATGGCCACCAGGATATGATGTATGTATCGTAACCTGAGAACAAGACTTTGTTGCCGGAGGCACCGCATAGCATGACCATGTCTTCTCCGAGCAAGGAGGTTCTGAAAATGTCCGGCGAGTATTTGCTCATTCGATCCGTGATGAATTTAGCCGGTGTTCCTCTCCGAGCCGCCATGATATAGTCCCAGGTTTCACCAATGAATGGCAAGCCTTTTCTCCCTGGTGGGATATTTTTTCTGACTAGTGACTTGTAACGAACGTAGACGAGACCAATTACCGTGACACATAGTACTACAAAGTGAATCAAGTATTGCTTGAAAAAATCAAGATCCATGTCTTTTGAAATGGTTGATTACTACTGCACATATTTATGAAGAAAAACAAGAATTGAGATTGTTTGAGCATTAACCAACTAGGCTGTCCTATTTATAAGCAATTATTGATATGGCTAGCTCTGTGAATAGGCCAAGTAACTTAAAAAAAATTAACCCAAAAGACAACTTAATTGATATGGAAAGTAATTTGGGTTTATTATATAAATTGTTAAGTTAGGTGGTGAATGATATGATAAGTTAACCACTTGTCACAGTATTTGGATTGATTCTAATTTTTAGGTTAAATTGGATTATTGTATCCAAAATTAATTGATGTTAATAAGAAAATCGATTGGTGTCTTGTATGCATCAAGTATTTTATATATGTATATTGATAGTTAGAGTTTCGTTGTTTTAATCTTAAAATGTGTGGATGCTTGCCGCAATTAATACATATTCCTTTAAAATATATATTTTAATTCTTCAAGGCTCCTTTGTCAATGACGTTTTGAATTGATTTAAAATAAAAAATGAAAAAAAAAATGACGTTTTGAATTAGATAAAATTGGATTAAAATGGATAAGATTGAGTTTAATGGAATTTGATTAAATGCACTTGCAAAAAGCAAAAAAAAAAAAAAAAAAAAGATTTTATCGTGCAATTTTATTACGGTCATTTAGTAATGATATTTTTTTTTTCTTTTGAAAAGAAGTAATGATAGTTTTTCGAACCTGTTATATATTTGATTAAAGGGGTAATTGCACAAACAATCCTCAAATTTAAGTCTAATTAGACGTATATAGAATTTTTGTCAAAATTAACAAAAATATTCTATACCATTAGTGATCAATAGTTAAAATTAACATTGACTCACTTTTTCATATAAAAGATCTAAAATTTTTCATATATATTTTATTATTTATTATTTACTAATTTTATTTATTTAATAAAAAATTAATTAAAAAATTAATTTTTTTTTCAAAAAATTTGTTTATTTTAAGTGATGAAATTAGGTATTTGATAGATAGTGAAATTTTTTTTAATTATTCTAAGTGATGAAAATAAAGTTGGGGTATTTAATGGGTAATGAAATTAAAGCTTTTTTTGTTTGCTTTAAGTGATAAAGATGAAGTTTGGATATTTAATGGGTGATGAACATGAAGTTTTTTTGTTTTTAATTTAATGAATTTGGATTGATGAAGATGAAGATGATTTATTTTTATTTTTTATTAATTAATTTAAAATTTAAAAGACTATTTTACCCTTTGACCGTTATCTTCTAATTATTGACTACTAACGGTATGAGATGTTTGTATTAATTTAACAAACGGTAGGTATATACGTGCAATTAGGCCTAAACTCGGGGGCTGTTTGGGCAATCACCCCTTGATTAAATGGTAAAAATTGACATTAATAAGAGAGCAATTTTGGAGAAAAGTACTGATTTATTAATTTGACAATAAATAATAGATATTTAGGTTTAAACTCCAAAATTGCCTTTAATGAAAGCTTTTTTTTTCTCTTCTCTTTTCTTTTCTTTTTTCTTTTATCTTTCCTTTGCACGTTTGGATCTTTTTTTTTTTTTTGGTCTTCATTTGAAAAATCAAAGAAATTTTCATATCTCTGTTAATCGAAAAAAATCTATTTGTTTGAAAAAATCAATATTTTTTTCATTTGATATAGTTCACAGCCATGAACTAATAGTTTGTTTAAGTAGAAATAGCATGTATTTTGATTTAACCCCAAAACGCTCTTAATGAAAGTTTTTTCTTTCTCTTCTCCCTTTTCTTTTCTCTTTCTTTTGCACGTTTGGATCTAATTTTTTATTATTATTATTTTCGTTTGAAAAGTCGAAGAAGTCTATTTGTGTCTTTGTTAATTGAAAAAATCCGTTCGTTTAAAAAAATCAATCTTTTTTCTTTTAATATAGTTCGCAACCAAGTATGTTAGGCCACGGTTCGGTTCGAACTGGCTGTCCCAGTCCGGTTTTGGTTTAGAACCGGAGTACCAGAACCGGGATCAACGGTAGCGGTTCTATTTTGTTAAGAAAAGGAACCGGATCGGCTTGTTTAGAACTGGCGATTCCGCAGGTTCCAATTCGGTTCAAGTTCCATTTTTAAAAAAAAATTAAAAAATATATATAACCAACACTGTTGGGCAAAAAAAAAATTAAAACATATATATATATATATATATATATATATATATATATATATGGCCCAACAGTATTGGGCCACATAAAAAAAGTATGTGGCCAACATTGGAGTTAGCCTACATTCCACTTTCACCTCCTACATTCTCCTTTTATATACACTCCACCTCCTATACTTTTTTTTTTTTTATTTTTAATGTGGGACTAAAATCATAAGCTTGTATTTTATATACACTTCATCTCCTATATTTTCTTTTTATTTTTAATGTGGGACTAGTGTTTTATTTTCTTTTATAGTTCTTACTAAAAAATGGTGTCCCTACTTACAGAAATCATGTGGCTTTTGATTGATTAATTTTTAGATTGATTGCTTGTGACAAGAGAAAACAAGCATCGCAGCCTTTTACCCTGCACTGTTATTGTCCTCACATTCAAGTATACAACCCACCATTAGTTTTCCTTTTCCTCAACAACCAAACTCCATTTTTGTGCTAGCAGGGAAACTATGTTCAAAATCAAACATATCACAGTATTATGTACATTTAAAATGATATGATGGTTCAATACAATAATATCACGCATATATACATATTTCAATGAAACAGATGGGATCCCATTTGTTCAGATACATACTAGAGATGTACAAAAGAATGGCAAATAATGTGAAAATTGTTATTGTACATAGCACCTTATAATAGTGTGGTGCAGGTCTATTCACAGCAAGTGATTGTGATTTGAAAATTATGATTTTCAATTCATGAAACTGCAATTGATGGGAATGTAATTTTTTTAATTATATTCTCAAATCCCACATTGAAAGTGCACAAGTTTTGAAACCACCTTTGCTTATATTTATATAACAATTTTTCCAAATCTCACATTGAAAGTGTATAAGTTTTGAAACTACCTTTACTTATATATATATACATACACTTTTAAAAATTTTATTCCACATCCAAAATGATCAAAGGCATATTACCTTTGGGTTACCCATTTTTAATTTTTTTTAAGAATATTTTAATTTTTTATGTAATATTTTTAAAAAAATTTTGGAACTGATTTCATAATCGGAACCGATAACCCCCCGGTCTCGATTCCAGAACTGGAACCGTCGGTTCTGGAACCGCTGCCATCCCTACGGCCAAGAACTAATAGTTATTGGCTAAGAACTAGGCCAAGAACTAATAGTTCTAGGCCACGTGCGCTATTTCATTGTCTAGCTGATAGAGACAATTTTGTCCAAAATACCAAATATGTGTTATTTATACTCAAATTAATAAACCAGTGTTATTTTTTAAAATTGCTATCTCATTAGTGTAATTTAAAAAAGAACTCTTATATATTTACCACTCACTCTAAAACACAATTAATTAAAATGGGATTAAGATCTTTATTAGCCGTGATTAAGGTATGATGATAACTATTAAACACAATTTAGTTTTCCAGTGTGATATAATTATCACGGTTTTTGTTACTGCGATAATCATGTTATGGGTAATTTCTGTTCATGCACCGTCACATCATCTCAGCCCCAATACACAGTCATTTAGCCGCTAAGTAATCGTTTTGATTAAAGATAGTTTCGACGTCATTTGAAAGTGAACCGCTAAGAAGATGATCAGCTAAAGGAATAATCATTCGAGCATCTTCAATGCTCTCGTAGAATATTAATTGCTTGTCAGCATAATGTCAGCGAAAATAGTACGACCCTAGTCAGCTCAAAGCCTGACCACTTTTAATGCACCTGACAATATTTATAACAAACCTGACCAAGTTCAGAACCTTGTCATCAAGGAGGTCAGACACATTAAATACCCTAGTTCTGTAGGTTATTATTCAACCACTCATCCTGTCTCATCCCTGGATAGGCTCTCCGAGAAAGCAGTTATTTCACGTTTAAGGTAACATGTGACTGACCAAGTTTGCAGATAACCAAAACATTCCTAAAATAGAAGAAAATAAGAGAAGTGTTTGGTTTTCCATAAATAAGGTCATTGAAGAAGAAGGAAAGTATGCTATTTAATATAACTTACCAACCTTAAAACTCTTTGAATTAGTTCATTGATTTCTTTAATATATTTGAACTGACTTGATCGTCGGAGCTTAATCGTCGGCACAAGTTCGGCACCCCTCATCTCAACCGAGAACCTTCTCACAAACCTCAAAGGTCATTTATGGATATTATTAGCTCAATTAACCACTAACCGTCTTACATGGCTTAGTTGACTATTGTTGACCATTTTTTAATATCAACAATTTGGCGCTAGTAGGATGACATGTTTCTATTCCTCTGAGGAAACCTTGGAACCATAGATCCAAACAATCCAAACAAAGAACGCAGCCCTTAGCAAATTACCCCTACGAAGATTCCCTTATCTCCAATTGGAAAATCCCCCTGGGTTTTATTATACCTGATAGCATGCCCACAGCATCATCGCAACCTCTTCTTATCACCCCACAAACCGAAATGTCCACCCAAAATGTGGACCAAGTTGGGTATCATTTTTAGAAACTCATGGAAATCATGAGTAGCAGAATCACTCCCCCGACGGGAGGAGATTGCGGAGGAAGTGCAGGCCCTAGCAAAAAGGCCCCTTCCCGTAAGAGATGTGCCAGCAAATGGAAGGAAGCACTTCCGCTCCTAGAGCCTTTTTTGAGCGAATCCTCTTCTCTAATCACTGGTAGCTCACAAACTAAAAGGAGCCCAACCTACAACAAGCAAAAACATTGCCGAGGAAATAGCCAAAAGCCTAGCTTTGCAATAAAACGGAGAACAATCGGGCATGGACCTACACCATACACTTTTATATCGTTTGGAGGAGGACCTTAAATGTGTCCCGGAAAAGAGTACACTCGATTGGAAATTCTTGTTTTCATTCACAATGTGGTCACAAAGTTCAAATTCCAGAAAGTGATTCCATATGAGAAAATTGAATACATTCCATCACCAATTCCAGTGAAAGGCCATCCAAATATAAAGTTTAAATTGTTTTTAACCCTTTGGAGATTTCCCATGAATGATGTTTGAAATTTTGTGTTGAATAAATTTGTATTGTATGTGTCATAGGGAAAAAAACAATTTCATGGTGAGTAATATTTTATATATTGTTTGTGTGTTGCTGTGTCTACCAAACAAGCAGGCAAACGAATTAATTGGCATTGTTTTTATTTTATTATTTTATTATTATTTTGTGGATTTATCTTCAAGTATTCAACTCTTTAATTAATTTTATTCTTGTAAACCTGTATTACTTTCTGACATGCCACTAATGGTACGGAAACTCGAACCTGTGACATTGTCAGCTTAAATGAAAGCTTTTTACCACCAAACCATATTCGCTATGATAAACCTGAATTACCTTTTTTTTTTAAAGCTGGGCAAAAATCCCAAGCCAATCTTATTGAACCATATCAGCTAAAACAAGCTAACCAATGCAGAAGGAGAGCAATCAAGCCAAATATTATCTCTCGAAATAGTGAGAGCAAACTTGGCAATGAAATGAGCAACCTTATTTTGGTCTCTAGGAACAAAACTACAAGAAGAACAATTAACCTCAAAGAAAAGAAGATTAACATCTTGAACAAGTAGTCCACAATTAGCAAACGAATCCATAGAATTGATACATTTAATAGCACTAGAGGAGTCACTCTCAATACTGGATAAAGAAAAACCATGAGCTCTAGCAGACATGAGAGCTTCACTGATTGCAAAAATCTCTCCGATATTATATGAGAATGAACCATGACGAACCAAAGCAAACGCAGCTCACACCACCCTATCGGAACCCCAAATAAAAGCACCAACACCAACTCAAAAAGTTCCAATAGGCCCAAAAGCCACATGAACCTAAATTACCTTGATCATTAAGTTAATGGATTTTTTTAATACTATAGCTCTCGTTTTATTTTTTATTTTTATTTTTATTTTTTGAAAAAGAGGATATATATAAAACCGACAACAACATCAAGAGCCTAATCAACTATGAGACTCTAACACAAGAAGGAGCATCATCAATCCAAATTGAGTAAAAAATCCTAACCAAAGCAAACTTTGCCAAGCCATTAGCTACTTTGTTCGTGGATCTTGGAAAAAAAAAAAGAACTCAAAATATGAGACAAACTCATAAAACCTAAAATCTGACGAATGATCAAGCCAATTTCCGAAAGTGGCGGCTGATTAGAATTAATAAGAGAAACCACATTAGCCGCATCAAATTCTAACAAAATAGGCTAAAGACCTGCTTCGAAAGCTAATTGAAGACCAAGAAGAATCGTAGAAGCCTCTATAAGAGAAGTTAGTAATGTTGCTTGTAATGTTGCAGTTTGTGATGCTACAGCAATTAACACTACTGCCACTATTACCACCAATGCCACCAATTACTCTAACACGACAAGCACAACATGTGTACCAGCTTGTTATCGAGTTGACAAAAGCAATCATAGCTCCAGTAATTAGAGTGCTTTAGCTGTCAACAACAAAGGAATCAAGAAGGCTTGCAACTTTGTGTAACCAGCTAGGTCTAAAGCTTAATTGAATCTCACAAGGTGGCCATTATGAGGATAGCATGGTAGTCAATTTATATATTGCTGGAATTGTTTTTATGAGAGCTGATTGTGAATATTGTTTGAGTGATTATTCAATCAGCTATTATATAAGATGATTGCATGCCTATTCATGCTATCATGGTGAGGTTCATCTCACTCTAACATCTCTTGGAGTTTGTTAAGGAGCCTTCATTAGTTATAATGGGTTGGCCCTACAGTAAATAGTGAAGAAAGAGAGCTTAAGGTGCTAACATATAATCTCTTCTATGTAAGTTAAAGGCGTTAGCTCCCCTCGATTCGCTCGACTTGCTTCGCAAAATCTGTTAGGATTGCATGGCTAGGATTAAGTTAGTTACTAGTCAATGGCTGAGATTGAGTTCAGATTTTGTATAAATGTTTGAGGTATTTTTCGACGTTCAATTAATGAGAAATGCATTCAACTTTTCCTCTAAAATCATCTTCTCTTTCAGACTCCATTAATGGAGGTCAAAAGCTTTGAAGCTTTTGATTAGGCAATAAGTCGAACACCTTGGTGTTTCTATCAAACTCCTTGCCTTTCTTCACACTACTTTGTTGATTCTCATTTTACATGGTATCAGAGCTTCTGCTCACGTCACGATGTCTTCAAGCACCTCTTCCACTCAGCAATACAATCCAAGTTTGCTTGTTCCATAGGAGCCTTCCTTGGACTTCCATCGCTGTCCAAAACTCTGAATTTCAACCTTTCACTCAAGCTTGACAAGCTTAACTATGTCAACTGGAAACCTCAAGTGCTCTCTACAATCCGAGACTTGAAACTTGAGAATTATATCACCAGCTCTAGATCTCCTCCTTAACAGTATTTAGAGGCCTTGGATGATAATGAAGTGGTCAAAGCTGTGAAGATCAATCCAGTTTTCAAGTTTTGGAAAAGAGCTGATCAACTCCTATTTTACTGGCTGCGATCAATTATCAGCGAATGTCTTCTTGGTTAGGTAAATAAGTGTAAAACTACCTTAGAAGTATGAGAGATTCTTAAAAATGATTATATGCTCAACACTCTATGGTTAGGATCTTGCAGTTGAAGCAACACTTATAAACTATTAAGAAGATATCTTTGTCTATAACTGATTACATAATGAAGATAAAAGTTGTAAGTGATGTTGTTGAACTGCTGGTCATATTGTTACTGACTCAGATCTTGTGCTGAGTGCGTTAAATAGTCTACGACATGAATATGATTCAGTAGTTGTTCATGTTTCATCTCAAGATAAACCGATAAATCTACAAAATGTACAATACATACTCATGTTGCATGAACAAAGAATAGAACAGCTGAATACTGTTAGTAAATTAGATATATCATCAGCTTCAACAAATTTTTCTTCTCATTCTGATGGAGGTTGAGGCCAAAGAGGAGGTAATCAGTTTAAGGGACCAGGCAGAGGTAGAGGAAGAGGAAAATGAGGTCAATGGAATAATCAAAAGTTGCACTGTCAGCTTTGCCAAAAACCAGGCCATGCAGCTCTCTAATGCTATAAGAGATTCGATCAAAATTGGCATGGAAATACACCTTAGAATCCATCTTCTCATGCACCTTAACATAATCAGATTCATCTGGTGGCAATGCTCAAGCAAATACAACTCATACCTCAGCCTTTTATGCTTCTCCTGGTGCAGTTAATGACCCTTCTTGGTATGCTGATAGTGGGGCAACAAACCATGTTACAGCCTACAAAGGTAAAGACACTCTTGTTGTTGATAATGGCAACCTCACTCTAAGCTCAGAATACACAGGCAAGGACAAGCTTGTTGTTGATAATGGTTCTCAACTACCTATTTCTAATATTAGCAGCTCTTTGTACTTATCTCACACACAGCCTACAAAGCATATTGCTCTAAACAACATGTTGCATGTCCTAGAATTACCAAGAATCTTTTAAGTGTTTGTAGACTCACCAAAGACAATAACTTAGTTGCTGAATTTTATAGTGATTGTTGTGTGTTTAAGGACAAGAATTTGTCGACAATTTTGCTCAAAGGAACAATCAAGAATGGCCTATACAATCTTAACCTCACTACAAGTGCTTCTACTTCTCATCCGAGTCTATATGCTTACTGCTCTTCTATAAATTCATGTTCTAATAAGCTTAGTTCTCAATTCAATAAAGCTGTTAAATGTACTTCTTTCTCAATACAAACTGTCCCTATTTCTTCTGTAAATGCTGTCAAATTTGATGCCATGCTAGCAACCAAAGTTAACTCAGATCTTTGGCATGCCAAGCTTGGACATCCCTCTCAAAATGTGCTGCAATATGTACTCAAAACTATGCATTCTAATGTGAATATTACAGCTAGTTCTTTTTGTGATTCCTGTAAGTATGAGAAACTTCACAAATTACCTTTCAATACTTACAACATTACTATCAAACAGCTTTTAGAAATCGTTTACTCAGATATTTGGGGTCCTTCTCCTTATGTTTCAACCAATGGTTGTAGGTATTACATTGTAAAAACTTTGGGCTGTGTAAATTATTTTCTTGGTTTTAAGGCATATAGAAATGCTTCTGGTTTGCATCTTACACAACATAAGTATATCCTTGACCTACTTGCCAGACAAGTATATCAACATGCAAGCCCTGCAACAATCCCATTTCAGCTGGTACTAAATTGTCCTTACATGTTGGCTCCAAGTTTTCAGATCATACCCTTTATAGAAGTGTGATTGGAGCTCTCCAATATCTTTCTCACATACGACTAGATATTAGCTTCATTGTAAACAAACTAAGCCAATTCCTTGTAGCCCTAACTGATGTCCATTGGCTTGCTTGCAAAAAGGTGCTTCGATACTTGAAGGGTACTACAACCTATGGTCTTATTTTTACACCCTCCTCATCTCTTCAGCTGGAAGTTTTCTGTGATGCAGACTGGGCCAGTTCCATTGATGATAGGAAGTTTACTAGTGGGTGCTGTGTCTTCTTAAGAGGTAATCTCATCAGCTGGTCTTCTAAAAAGCAAACAGTTGTGACTCGTTGTTATGACCAAAATCTGCCAAGTCTAAATACAAGTAAAGGTCCAGCCCAAAAGCCCAATCGCATCACTTGACCCGGCCTAGAGCAAAAGGTGATCAAACTACATGGCTCAAAGCTTGGGCAACCAACGGCCCAGGCACTACCAAACCCATAGTCGCACGACACCTACGATAGTCGCACAATAGTTTGCAAAAGGACCACTGCGTGGCTGCATAACAGTTACCTCAATGGGACCCCATGTCGCATGATACCCTTGTCGTGAGACACGGAACCCTCTTGGGCCTGCATATAAACAATACCATGTCTATCTGAATAAGACCAAGCCTACGACGTAGGCCCACAGATTAATCCATCCAGTAGCGGACTTCAACATTCATTGACCAAGTCTATTGGGTAACCGTTGCTTCCGCGATTCAAGCCACTAAGAAAGCTACCGTTACCTCCCCACCAATATGAAAGGCATTACATCCAGATCCGGGGCCTTCAAATCCTGGATACGATCCACCCCCCAAATGGGTAGATGAACCTCTATAAATAGATAGCTAAACATTGAAAGGGGAGCTCGTCCTTGTATGGCACCCTCAGGTCGACACTGTCGAGTATGCCATAACTATACCTCATACGTATAAGGTCCTACTCCTTCAGCACGTTGGATGGATTGATCAAAAGCAAGCCCCGCTGTCTACTTAGACCCATAGGGCAAGGACCAGCAGCTTCCCCTAGCAGCTCGACAAGAGGGATACCCACGGGAATCTCTTCCATAACATGCGACGTACCCTCATGACTAGATATGGTCACAAGGTCGTGCGCAGGAGATGCCAACGTAACGCCACCACTCTTTGTCCTCGACTCACCCCACGAGTCGGACGACAGTTCTACGGTTTCATCGTATCCTCGCTCAGAAGTACTGGGGGTACTCTCGTCACCTCTACTCAACATCCTACCTACAGGTCGAGCGACAACATAGGCACTCGGTTAGTAAAGACAAACCCTAGCCAGGTGCTTGACTCGACCTAATACTAAACCTCAATACAATTAGTTAGATCCTGTAATTTGTAGTGTGACGACTGAAGGCAAGAAATGTCGCACGACAGGGGCTTCACAAATAAAAACCTATATTTCCTAATTGACTCCTTCAGATCAAAACGTGCTCTTTTCAAAGAATTCAGAACATAAATTTTGTGGATGCGTGTATTTGTTTTGTGAATTCAGCAGCATAACAACTTAATTCTCTACAATATGTTTTCAATGCTTATCCAATTGTTGATGTGTGTGAGTCTGTTAAGCACTCAAATGTTTTTTCTAGTACAATAAATGATGTACCTATATCCAAGTCTGTGTTGAATGATGCCTCTTCTGTAAATACATTAGCATCATCTACTGTAAATTGTTGTACATATTCTGCAATAAAACAGCTTGGTTAAAAGAGTTATTGTTTTTCTAGCACTAGTCCTCCTTTGTTAAAGAATTGGCACCACAAACTTGGCCATCCATCGTTCACAATTCTCAAACAAGTGCTATGAAAAATCAGTCTTCCATGCACTAGTTCACAGTCCCTAGACTTCTGTGATGCTTGTCAATGTGGCAAGCTTCATCAATTACCTTTTCCAGCCTCTCCCACAATATATACTAAACTTCTTCAGCTTATTCTAACTGATGTTTGGGGACCTTCTGTAACATCCCGGATTTTGGGTAATTAATTTTTGATATATGTGAAATATGTGAAAATGAATTTTACTATTTGAGGGGGTGTAAATGTAATTAAATGTATGGAAGGAAATGCAGGACTCCAGTATACTGGACAGAGTTAGGAGAGGATAGGTTAGTAGGCCCAGATTTGATTCGACAGACTGAGGAAAAGGTGAAGATTATCAAGGATCGATTGAAAGTTGCTTCTGACCGACAGAAATCGTATGCAGATTTGAAACGGAAAGAGATCGGTGAGAAAGTATTTCTGAAAGTATCTCCGTGGAAGAAAGTGCTTCGATTTGGCAGAAAAGGTAAGTTGAGTCCTAGGTTTATTGGGCCATACGAAATCATTGAACGTGTGGGACCAGTAGCCTATAGACTAGCTTTACCTCCATAATTGGAAAAGATTCATAATGTGTTCCATGTATCGATGCTGAGGAGATACAGATCTGATCCTTCCCACAGAGTTCAGGCCGAAAGCATTGAAATCCGACCAGACCTGACATATGAGGAGGAACCAGTGCAGATTCTTGACCGGAAAATCAAAGAATTAAGAAATAAAAGAGTGCCACTGGTAAAAGTCCTCTGGAGGAACCATAAAGTAGAAGAGGCTACCTGGGAGAGTGAAGAAATGATGCGACAACAATATCCCCAACTGTTTAACTAAGGTAAATTTCGAGGACGAAATTTCTTAAATGGGGGAGAATTGTAACATCCCGGATTTTGGGTAATGAATTTTTGATATATGTGAAATATGTGAAAATGAATTTTACTATTTGAGGGGGTGTAAATGTAATTAAATGTATGTTTATTTTATGATTTCCAGTGGACCAGATTAAATAGTGAAAAATGAAAAATGAAAAAAAAATTGAAAACTGAACTAGAGAGCATCGCGACCTGGTCACCGCGACCACAGGTCGCGATAACTCGCTCGCGATGAAAATGGCAAAATCAGGCAATGAGTATCGCGACCAGCCACCGCGACCACAGGTCGCGATGGACTGCTCGCGATGAAATTGCCAAAATTGGCAGAAAGCATCGCGATCTCTCGCGCGACCAAGGCGCGCTCGCGACGAAGGCGGTGCGAATGGTCCAGTGAGCATCACGGCCTGGTGTCGCGACCACAGGTCGCGACGGCGGTCACGATAGCGAAAAAAAATATATAAAAAAAAAAGAGAAGCTTCTCGTGGAAGCTAGAAGACAGCTGAGAAAAGAGAAAGAGAGTAAGAGGTCGAGAGAAACAGCAAGAGAAGAGAGAGTGAGCGAGAAAAGAAGAAGAAGGAAAAGAAAAGAAAAAGAGGAAGAAGAGGAAGCAGGAGGAAGGGAAAGAAATCGTGGAACCGCGGTTTGTCGAACGAAAAACACGGATTCCAAGTAGGTGTACGTTTGTTTTCGCAATCGTTATGAAAAGTATTTAGTTATCGTTTTCATTTCCGTTTTCGTTTGTGTTTTCGTTTTCAATTTCATTTCGTTTTGTTTTGTTTACGTTTTCGATTCTTCGTTTTCGATTTTCGTATGAAAATGGTTTATGTTATATGAAGAAAAATTGATGATTTGCATAGCTATTGTTGATTTGTAATACGTTTACGATAGACAGCATTTGGATCGTGTTTTCGAATATTTTGATTGTTACGATTTGTGAAAAATACTTGATTTAGTGACTTGAATGACTATTGTTTATGATTGTAATTTATTTCGAAGACTGGAACATCGCTTATTGTAACGGCCCTAGGATACTTAGACATAGAGATGGATATAGGAGGTTGGTATACCAGCTGGGTTTTACTGAGCAGTACTGCGCCGTTATTATTGTGTGATTGTTGTTGCGGGGCAATCTCGGACAATCACACCGATTTTAGCGATTGTTGTTGCGGGGCAATATCGGACAATCGCAGTGATACTAGTGATTGTTGTTGCGGGGCAATCTCGGACAATCACGTTGATATCAGTGACTGTTGTTGCGGGGCAACCCCGGACGTCACGTTGACCCATATTCCAGTCCTTGTATGTTTAGTATTCTAGCGGGCCAGTATTGATTTGAATTGAGAAGGAAACCGAATGATTATATTGACTGAATTCATATGATAATCTCATTTTTGAAAATTAAAGTGATCGAATTTGTTTAATGCTCTGATTTTGACATTTATTTGTTTTGAAATTGATTCGAAATAAATTATATATATTGTGGTGTATTTAGTCTTAAAGGTGATTTATATTGTGGTTTACTTAATTGAGTTTTTAGTACACCCACTAAGCTTTATGCTTAGCGCGTTAGTTTTGTGTCTAACGCGTAGGTACCAGGAATCCAGAAGAGCCTAAGGACTGAAGGAAGAACGAGTTGCAGACCGAGTCACAGAGATTGTACAGTTGGGTAGCTATATTTTTGTTACGTATATATATTCTGAAAGCATGCATATACAGGGAATTTGTAAATACGTTTTGTAAAATGTTCTGTAATTAATTAGTTTATGATTTATGTCTTTTATTATTAAAAATGTGTGTAACTATTAAAGTCTATTTTGTTTTATTTTATAAACTGTTTTGATAAGTCGCACTAAACGGCAGAGTGTGCAACTGTTTGAAACTGTATAGAAGTGTTGTTGAGAATTGTATTGGAATTGTTTTGGAATTGTTTTGTGTAAAAGCAGGGTTTTGGAAAGTCCGAAAAACAAACGGTACTCTGCCGAATTTTCGTAAAAAGTTTGTAATGAATGGGCTCACTCGAAAACGATTTTTAAACTATAATTTATATGGTTTTCTGTTTACAAAATGAATTTTAAAAGTTCTGAAAGTCCGAGTAGCGCTCCCCGGGTCGGTCCGGCCGGATCGGGTCGGGGGGTGCTACACCTTCTCCTCTTGCATCCACCCATAGTTATAGGTATTACATCAACTTCATTGATGCCTTTTCAAGACACTTGGATTTATCCTCTTACTTCAAAGGATCAAATCAAAAACACCTTCATTTTATTCTAAAAATCTGCAGCATTGTTGTTTGATTCTAAGATAAAATGTGTGCAAAGTAATTGGGGTGGAGAGTATAAGCCTTTAGCTTCTTATCTTGCTAACCAAGGCATCAAATTTAGACATCCTTGTTCACACAGACATCAACAAAATGGTATCCCGAAAAGAAAACATAGGCACATTGTAGAGATTGGTCTTACTCTCCTTTATGAAGCCAAGTTACCTTTATCTTTTTAGTGGGAATCCTTCCATACTACAGTTCACTTGATCAACTTGTTACCTACTTCTTTACTATCTGATCTCTCTCCTTTTGAGGTCTTATTTCACAAACAACCTGATTATTTGTTGTTAAAGATATTTGGGTGTGCTTGTTTTCCTTATTTGAGACCCTATAACAAGCACAAAATGGATTTCCATACCTTTAAATGCCTCTTCATTGGATATAGTTCAGACTACAAGGGTTATAAGTGCCTACATCCTAGTAGTAGACTTTATATTACTAAGAACATGAGTTTCAATGAAAATGACTTTCCCTATGCTCAACTCTTTTGTTCCTCCTCTCATTCTTCATCTTAGAAATTTTCTAAAAGTCTGCCACTGTCTACTTTACTGCCTATTCTTCAATACACTGCCAAGTCTTCTTCCTCTCCTGTGTCCATTCCACAGCAGCAACAGTTAGATTCTTCATCTGATTCTTCCACTCTTCTTATACCTACTGTGCTGCCTATTATTCCTGTCAATCATTACTGTATGCAAATAAGAGTAAAAAGAGGTGTTTTCAAACCAAGATCTTACACAATAACCTTACTCCTTTCCTCTGAACTAAGAACAGTAATCGAAGCCCTGCAAACGCCTTGCTGGAAACAATCAATACTTGAGGAATATGCAGCCTTCATTAAGAATAAAACTTAGGTTCTGGTTCCTAAGAAGGCTGATATGAATATTGTGGGGCACAAATGGGTGTTTAAGACAAAGTATAACAAAGATGGGAGTGTCCAAAGGCACAAGGCTAGACTTATGGCCAAAGGATTTCACCAAACTGTAGGCATAAACTACTAAGAAACCTTCAGTCCAGTTGTGAAATCAGCCACCATAAGGGTTGTTCTTTCTCTGGCTATCAACTTAGGTTGGGACATTAGGAAACTAGACATCAATAATGCATTTCTTTTAAGAAAGGTGCTTGTTTAAGGTCATACAAGACTCTGTGAGTTTACACACATGTGTAGGATACTTGGAATCAACAAAGCCATCGGTTTGCTTCATAAAAACCTGCTCTTGAAGGTCTCCATTTAGAAAAGCATTGTTGATGTCCACTTGTTGAATATCCCAACCAAAATGCACATCTAAGGAAAAGAAAACTTTGATGGTTGCAGCCTTAACAACTGGACTATATGTATCAAAGAAATCCACCCCAGCAGTTTGGCTAAAACCCTTTGCTACAAGTCTGACTTTATGTTTAAGAATTAAACCATCTGGATTAAACTTTGTTCTGAAAATCCATTTGCAGCTAACTAAATTTATATCAGTAATGGATGGTACCAATGTCCAGGTGTTGTTGTTTTAAAGAGCTCTAAATCCATTATGCATAGCTTGTAGCCATCTTGGATCAGATATTGCGGCCTTATAGAAGTGGGTTCTGTGGCAACAACCATGCTACTGTAACTTTCTGTGAGTAAAGCATTTGTAGACAGTAAGGAACTCTTTGATCGTGTGATCATAGGATGCTTGTTGATAAATGTAGTAGAAGTAGCAGAAGTGGAATGAGGTACCACGTTGGTGTTTGGCACATAAATTGGATTAGTGCTGCAGAGATCTGTAAGATGACTTGTGGCAATAATTGGTGAAACTGGAATTGGAGCAGATTGCATGTCAACAACAATGTTGGATTTGGTTTGCTGAACACCTCTTGTATTGGATGGAATAGGAATTGGTATGAAGGAAGCATGTGTTCGCTGTTGAGACTTGATTTTGCCAGGAAACAAAATAGAGAATGGAAACTCAAATTCATTGAATAAAACATGTCTTGACACATAAATCCTCCCTAATGGATGCAAACATCGGTAGCCTTTATGAGAGAGGTTGTTCCCAAGAAAAAAGCATCTATCTGAATGAAAATTGAGCTTGTGCTTGGAGTAGTTTATGGGATATAAAAAGCACGTGTAGCCAAAGGTTTTCAAGAACATTAAGTTTGGTTTTCTGTGATAGAGTTTCTCATAAGGAGATTAAAAACTCAACAAAGTTGTAGGGAGGTTGTTAATCACAAAGACATCAGTAGAGAATGCATCAAACCAGAATTGCAAGGGCATGTGAGCATGTGCAAGCATTGTGAGACCTATTTCAACCAAATGCCTATGTTTTCTTTCTGGAACCCCATTCTGTTGATGGGTATAGGCACAAGAAAATCTGACTTGAATGCCTGGCTTGGACAAGTAAGGAACAAAAGATACATATTTAGCTCCCATATTAGTTTGAAGACACTTTGTTTTCTTATCAAACCTTCGTTCAACATGTTTTTGATACTGAAGAAACATCTTCAAAGCTTTAGACTTCAACCTCATAGGAAACAACCAAGTGAACCGTGTATATGCATCCGCAAACAAAATGTAGTACCTATAACCCTCTATAGACATGAAAGTGGCTAGTCCCCGTATATCACTATAAATGAGTTTAAAAGGAGCATGTGCTGTGATGATGTGCCTAGTAAATGGCAGCTTATGTAGTTTACCAAGTTTACAAGAATCACGGAATGGTAAATCTGAAACATCACAAGAAAAATGCATGGAATTTAACACTTTATTTAAGATCAAAGGTGCGGAATGACCCAACTTGGCATTTTACATGGAAGAGTTAGACTTTGAAGCATAGTATGTATAACACATTGATGAATCATGAGTATGAGACAAACATTTTGCACAATCAACATGCTTGGCAGTATCTCTAACATTTTATTAGAATTACTAATATTGTTATTGAAAAATGTATGAAAACTTCGAGGAGGTAAACTAGACAGCTGATGCACACCTGAAGATCCACTTCTAGCTAGCTTCAAATGGTATAGGCCATTCTTAAAAGAATCTTGAAGCAACACTCTCTTCATTTTCTGGTCCTTAATGACACAATTATCAGTAGAAAACTCAGTTATGGCATGGTTAACCTTTGTAATCTTAGAGATACTAACAGGGGCGGACCGTAATGGAGATGGGAGGGGACCACGGCCCCTCCAAAAATTTTTGAAAAAAAAATTTAATATATAAAAATTTATATATTTAATTTAAATATAAAAAAATAAATTATATATAGTAATAAATTAAAAAAAAATTTACCTTGCCCCCCCCCCCCCCCCCCCCCCCCCAAATTTCCTCTTTTTGGTCCACCCCTGAATACTAAGCAATTTTTTAGCAATTATAGGAACATGCAACACATGCTTTAGATGAATATGCTAATTAAAATCTTGACAGCCATAAGGTTTAACAACTATGTCACCAATATTTAAGATAGTAAGTTGCTTACCATTGCTAACTAATAACTTTTCATTACCTTTATATTCAGTTCTCATGCCAAGATTGATTGAATCAGCCGTGATATGATTGGTTGCCCCGCTATCTATGTACCATGAAGAGTATGTCATAGTCTCAGGTGTGGCATAATAGGCTGTTGAATTCTAATGGTAATGTGCTTGATGTTGAGGAGCTTGGTGTTGATAATTCTAATAGTTATGGTTGTTATTGAAGTGATTTCGCTTGTTCTGACTTCCTCCGGCATCTCCAACATTGTACTAAGCCTGATTAGGTGGATTAGGTCCTTGAAAATCCTGATCAAACCTTCTAAAACATTAAAGGGCTCCATGACCTGGTTTTGAGCAGAGTTGATAGTACAACCTTTGGCTAAATTTTCCTCCAAATCAACCTTCTCTACCTCTTCCTTTATGACCTCTATGATTATTGTTTTGATTTCCACCTCTTTGACCTCGTCCAGCATTAAAAGAATTAGAAGCAAAATTGGCAGTAGGTCCAGTAATATCAATCTGACTTGAAAAGTTAAGTTGTTCAATTCTTTGTTCATGCATCACGAGTAAGAATTGAGCCTCCTCAAGTGGAATGGATTGTTGTTGTGAGGCAATTTGAACAACAACTGAATCATAATCATGACCTAAACCATTCAACATACTCAACACAAGATCTCGTTCCTTCACTTTCTCTCCAGCTGACATCAAAGCATCACCTATTTCCTTGATTTTCATAACATAATCGCCTATAGAACTTGATCATTTCTTCAGATTTTGTAACTTTTGTCTTAATGATAGAACTTTGACCATTGATTGATGAGAAAACAGTTTTTCAAGTTTATTCCAAATAGCAAAAGCAGTTCTACATTATGTTACCTCTCCAGTAACCTTTGGACTTAATGTTGGCAAGATTCACGAAAGAAGAAGTTGATCAGACTTTTTCCAGTATAGATAATCAGGATTGATCCTCTGTTCAACCACAGTTTTTCCTACATTGCTAACTGTCTGGATCTGAATAAACTTCTCAGGAGTAGCTTCTGGATTCTCGATTAGATGTTTAAGATCAAAAGCACATATCGCAGGCATAACCTGAGTTTTTCAGTGCACATAGTTGTTCCTATCAAGTTTGATAGAGATATTCAGATTCAACGTTTTTGCTAAAGTTGAGAGATCCATTCTTGCTGGATTGGAAGAGATCCAAGAAATAAAAAAAGCCATAAACGTTAGTCAAAGAAGCTCTGATACCATGTGAAAACTTGATATTACAAGTTGAAGAACAAGTAAGATAAGTATTTAGCTTGAAGAGAAACCATTAATGGAGGTTTATGAAATCTAAAGAGAACATTTTATTATTATCAAGCTTACAATGCAATACACGTGACTTGTATTTACATGAATACAAAGATGATCAATGGTCAAGTCTGATCAATAATTAATCAACCTTAACAGATTACTAACAACCTCTAACTACCTACAAGTGGACTACCACATCAGCTGACAGTAACTAACTTCTAACTACCTAGAGCTACACAGCTCCTCTTCAATCTTTGCACAGCTGGACCAGGTCGATCATGATCACTTCTTTGATTGATCAGATGATGATCACCTTTTGTTTGATGCTGATCATCATTTCTAACATCAGCTGGACCTGCACGCACAGCAGCTCTAACATTACTCGTATGTGCATGAGAGTTGTGAGGTGTGTTAGTAGCTTGAGGAACACTCTTCAAACTCTTTACACCATCATTCTTCGCCAATTTAGATCAGTCTCATTTGAGGGAGAATGTTAAGATAGCAAATTGATGTTATGATGTGTCAGCAGATTAGTGTTGTTAATTCAGCTGTATGTTAGTGTTGTTGTGAAAGTCTATATGTAATTGTTTTCTATTAGTGCCAAGTCAGTAGATTACGCTCCAGTGATATAGTACCATGTGTATGTGTAATCTGTTGTGTATATAAAGTGGTACTGTTATTGATCAGGTTGTTGATGAAAAATAGAAATCAGAAATGATAATGGAGAGAATACTCGAGAAATTTTTTCTTCTCTACTGTTTTTCTACTTGATCTTTAAAGTTCAAGGTTTCACAAGCCGCACCCTAATTAATTCAATTAGGATAAGTACACTTCGAGTAGGTCTGGATCCTCTCCCTCTCTCAAATAATTAAAATCACTCAATTATATATATTTGATTCTTTTCATTCATTGGCCATAACGTGTAATTTGACATGTCTACCATTACCTTTGGCGATCCTCTCTCTAGATAATCCACACACTGGTCTTATAGCAAGACATTTATTAAAACTAACAATTTAAAAAATGTTAAAAACAAAAAAAAAATTTGAAAAAAATCTAAAAATCTGATCTCCTCCTTTACCCTCCATCTATGTAAAACAAAATAATAATATAAATAAAAATATAAAGATCTCTTATAAAGATAGGAAACTCAAGATTGGAATCGTCAACGAAAAAGACCTATTTAAAATAAAAATAAATAAATATAAAAATAGCAAGTAACATCATGTGAGTGTGAGAAAAGCTCGTATAGTGAATCAAGAGAAGGTTGATCAAAATCTCAAAATTTAAACTTCTCTCTATAAACGTAATTAGGGACGGAGCCCTTCACAAGTTGGGTTGGGCAACGTTTTGAGAAAAAAAAATATATTATAATTAATTATTTTAAAATTTAAATTTTAACCATATACATCAATATATTAATGTCTAAATTAAAATTGCATTTTATCTTATTAGTCCGTTACAATCTTATTACGTATATTAATTAATAATCATTAATTAAATTGAAATATATACATGTCTTACTAGTAATTTATTTAAAAATATATATTTTACTAAAAATAAGTTATGTAGATTATTTTTTTATTAATATGTATTAGAGTGCCTTTTTTAATTCTATTATCATTCTTATTATTATATGAATCAAATATCACATCATTTTTGTATTATGCTATTCTATTTAGGTTATGTACATCTCATATTTTTATTTAGCTTTCATTAAAAATAAATTTTATAATAAATATTCTCTCAATACACAATTCAGGTGTATATATTTTGTTAATAAAATTGTTGCATATCATTGTGATTCATTTTTTGTGATGGAAATTTTAAATAATCTCAAATGTCAAATAGTATTTTTGATTTAAAATAAAAATCAGTTTAGCCCTCCCTAAAATAAGTTTTTGGCTACGCCTCTAGACGTAATATAGATTTTTTTTTATCATTCAAAAGCTTTGCTGGAACCAAATAACATAAAAAAAAAAAAACTTTTGGAATTAAAAAAAAAAACTCTTTAAGTTAGTAGAAAGTCTATTGGAACCAATCAATATAAAAAAATTAAAAAAAATCTAACTCTTTTAATAAGAAGAAAAGCTCCTCCAAACGTACACTTTTACACACAAAAATAACTTGTTCTTTAAACGATACTCACCTCCCTTGTTGTTAGTCAACATAATCACTTAACCGTCAAAGATATTTTGGTCATTTGATATATTAAAAATAAAAATATAAAAATATAAAAATATTTTTATTTTAAAAAAAAATAAAAAAATTAAATCTCTATCGTCCATCTTAAATATGGACAGTGAAAATTCATTTAAATAATTAAAAAATGAAAAAAAAAAATAGATCTCCACTGTTTCGGATGGTGGAATCTTAGGAGAATTATAAATGATAGAGAATGCCAAGATCTAATTTTATTGAGGGCAGCCTTAAATAATAAATCCCTCGATGAATTGAGAAAAAATAGAAGATCTTTTTTTTATTGCTATAGCTCTCCTTTTATTTTTTATTTCTATATTTTCAAAATCATCACATTTTATTTTAAATCTATTGTGCTGAAATGATTTTATTATCTCCCCACCACACCAAGTGACTTCTATACTTCTATCCTTTAACAAATTTTCAAACCTGAAATTCATCAAAGCACAAAGATTAAGTTCGGAATTCACTGAAAGACAAAAATTTAAATTTTATATGTTCAAGATTAAACTAATATAATAATTTTTATTATTATTATTATTATTATTATTATTATTATTATTATTATTATTATTATTATATATATAATAAAACAACAGCCCAAATTTGTTTTACAAATTTATTCCACTCACAAATTAAAACATCATAAGGAATCACATTCACCAAAGTGTTAAAAACTGCTACAATTATATTCGGATGGTTTCCAAAGAAACAGGAAGGCCTTTGGCTGGAAATGGTGATCCAATGAATTTAATTTCTTCATCAGGAATCAATTTCTTCCATTTGAATTTCGTGATTATGTTATGCATGAAAACAAGTATTTCCAATCGAGCGTACTCTTTTCCGGGGCACATTCGAGGTCCTCCTCCGAACGGTACAAAAGTGAAGGGTAAAGGACCATTTCCTTCGAATCTTGAAGGATCAAACTTTTCTGGTTCTGGGAAATATTTAGGATTGTTATGCGTTGTGTAAACATTCCAACATGCCTGCGGAAAAAAATAAAAAAAATAAAAAAATAAATTGGTTAGCAAGGAGTGAGCAGCTTTTGACTGATTGAAAATACCAGATTAATGATAATGTCAAACATTAACATATACAGAGAAATTTTCTACCGGTACATTGATTTTGTTTAAATCAATACCAAAGATTTGTATCTCTACATATCACTACATGACAAAAGAAAAATTAATGATTATGTAATAATAGAAATTTGCAAGTAGAAAAGAAATATATATTTACATATATTATATTTTTCTTTAGTTGATTATATAACGTTGAAAAACTGCTTCTTTAACGTTAAAATTTAAAATTCGCATATAACATTAGAGAAATTGTTCTCAAACGTTACAGAACAGTTATCTCTAACATAACAAAATTAGGGATCCAAACATGAGAAGCTCTAGTTGTGATATTTAATTTAGAATACTGTACAACCAGAGTGATTAAAAGTATTGTAGTATATACTTACCTTCCATCCTTTTGGAATGGTATAACCGGCATAAGTGAAGTCCTGGATGGCTTCTCTAAAAGTTCCACTGGCAGGTGGTAATAACCTCAACACTTCACAAGCCATACACCATGAATACTTCATCTTCTCTAAGTCTTGCCAATTTAAATACTCTCTTTCTCCTTTGGCCTTTAAAATTTCCATTTGTTCTATACATATATTCCCAAACAACAACAAAACAATAATAAAAAAAAAATCAAAAATATTAATGAAATATGTATGTAGAACCTTTCATAACATTTGTTTCATAATTTTATGAAACCATTTTAGAATGGTTCAATAACGTTGTGAAAATTTCAAAAGTTGGGACCTAAGTACGTAGAGAATTATCTTATATATATACATACCTTGAAAGACCTTGCGGTAGACATCAGGGTAGTCAGCGAGATAGCTGATGATGAAAGTGATTGCAACACTTGAAGAAGCATGGTTGGCAATGAAGAATCCTCCGATTTTATTAGAAATCTCAGTCTCATCCAATCCATCAAGAATCATGCTAGTCAACAAGTCCATTTTTCCTTCAGGATTTTTACTATTATCATTATGATTGTTATCTTCCATTGATAGTTCCATTTTTCTTCTAGTGATGATGGCTTTGAGCTCTTCACGAATCTTCTTGCCAGCTTTCACGGCACGATTGAATGGTGTCCCTGGAAGATTGATCGGCAGTGAAATCAACCCCGCCGAGGCTTGAGTGAAAGGCTCGGCAAATTTGGCTACATGTTTTGGATCATCAATGCTGACAAACAATCTGCACCCCAATGCAAATGTGTATTTTTTCGACAACGCGAAAACTTTCACTTCCTTGCATGGAGACCATTCCTTCTGCAGCTGTTCTTTGGCCACAGAATCCATTATAGGAATGTAGTTTTTGAGCGAATCCGGCTTCAAAAATTGTGGCAAGAAGCTGCGCATCTTGGCGGCTTCGTCGTTGGCAGAGTTTCCAACACTAGAGGGATCCATCAAAATCTTTTTGAAGGTATATGGCCACCAGGAAATTATGTATTTATCGTAACTTGAGAACAGGACTTTGTTGCCTGTGGCACCGCATAACACGACCATGTCTTCTCCGAGCAAGGAGGTTCTAAAGACTTCCGGTGAGTATTTGCTCATCCGATCCGTGATGAATTTCTCGGGAGTTCCTCTTCGGGCCGCCATAATATAGTCCCAGGTTTCACCGATGAATGGCAAGCCTTTTCTCCCTGGTGGGATATTTTGTGTGACAAGTGACTTGTAACGAACGTAGATGAGACCAATTACGGTAACACATAGTACTACAAAGGGAATCAAGTATTGATGGAAGAAATCAAGATCCATGTCTTTTGAAATGGTTGATTACTACTGCACATAAATATGAAGAGAAACAAGAATTGAGATTGTTTGAGCATCAACCATATTCTAGGCTGTCCTATTTATAGGCAATTATTGACATGGTTTGCTTTGAGGTGAAAAACTTGGATGCAGCCAGTGTACCAACTTTTATCACGTGGTAAAATAAGCATTTAAAAAATATGTAATAAATGTTTTGCTCTCATCTCTCTACACTCTCCTCTTGTCCATTTTCTTTACATATTTTTTAAATACCCACCTTGCAATGTCTCAAAAGTTGAGTGGATGGGTGCAGCAATCACCACATGCTGATTGGTGCACCCATCCACCGATCATTTAGTAACAATAGTTTTTTTTAAAACTCTATGTATATTTACTACTCACTCTAAAACACGATTATTAATTTGAAATAAGCCATAATCGGATTAGATGAATCTCATATTAAAAAATATATATATAATAATAAAAGAGTAATATATATTAAAAGATGTCATAACTCAATAAACTAGTTTTTTGGGTTATAAGATTATTCATAATATTATTTTTTATAAGAACATAAAAATGCCATCATGATAATTTTTATTAACCGTAAATTTTTATCAACCGTAATTAAGTTATTACAATTTAGTTTTCAAGCGTGATATAATTATTACGAGTTTCTGTTACAGCAATAATCGATTATGGTGTTTTGGTAATCTGAAGCTAAAAAGAAGTAACTACAAGTATTGATTTAGGATCATTAAGGGTGTGTTTGGTGTGCGGGATTGGATTGGACTATTTTTATATGATATGATAGGATTTGACTAGATTAGATTAGATATGACTAATTATTAATGTGAAGTGTTTGGTACAACATATGATTGAAGTAAAATAAATCATGTCCTTTGTTTAGTGTTGTATAGAATTGGACAAAAAATAACTGTCTATATTTAATATAGTGTGAGAATAATATTAAATTAAATTAATTTTTAAATAAAATAAAATTTAATTCTATAAAATAAATAAAATTTTATTAAAAATTGAATTAAATTATTATGCATAATATATAATTATTTAATTTTTGAATAAAATAATATCACTTAAAATAAATAAAACTATTTAAAATTAATTTTAAAGAAAATAATAATATTTTTTAGTTGATATTAAAAATATTAAAATTTTACAATATTTTATTAATATATTTAATTAACGTTTAAAATAAATAAAATAAAAATTTTAGTTTTATATAGGGAGATGAAAAAGTTTTAAAAAAAAAAGTGTAGAAAGGGGGATAAATTAGTGAGCTTGTTTTAGATGGGTTGAATTTAACGGTTCAAAAGGTTAAAAATATGGAGGGACTAAATAGTCCAATCTACTTGGATTGATCAAATATGAGATTGGACTAAAAATAATTCAATCCCAAATTAAACCTAAATAACAAACGGGCCCTAAGAGATAAATTTAATCGAGTTTTTAGATCAGAAGACATAACATAAACTATTAAGTACTATTTAATGGAACAATTGTACTTCCATTACATATTTATTTATTTTTTATTGTCTTCGTTACTTTGTGCTTTTAAATAGAATCCGCAAGGGTAAAATTCGTTATATCCCCTTATTAAAACCATAGTAATGGGTTACCCGAAACTGCCATGTCCATACCCATGCCCATGCTGCCTTTATGGGATGTAATTACAATGTAAAGACAGCTTGTGTATACTGTCCCTTGTTGCTGCCAATCTGACCTTATAGTTGGGAGAAAAAATTTTGTGAAACGGTTCATTATATCACCCATAATACCATTTAATTTTATTATGTCACGTATCATTATTTATATTAAAATTTAATCCTATTTTATATTATCAATATAAATAATAAGATATGATAACGTACTGTGAGACAGCCCAATATCCCATCTTATGGTTGGTCTTCCAATCCAAACCCTAATTAATTCAATAAGGATAACACTTTGGGCAGGTCTGGATCCATACCTTGGGTGTGTCCCTCTCTCAAGTCATTAAAGTCAGTCAAGTATGTAATGATATTTTATTTTTTAATATTTTTTTATTCTTTTAATACATTTATTTTGACATTTTATTCAGACATGTCTACACATATCTTGGGGGGCCTCTCCCTCTCTCCGATGCACTGACTGGCATGGATTTTTTTTTTTTCCCTTGGATGTACTGGCCTGGCCTTGTAACAAGGCATGTATGGGTTCGGTTTCTTTGTAACAAGACATGTTAGTCCTTCTCTTTATTTCTAATTACATCAACGGTCCAAAATTCCCTCTTAGTCCAACCCATTTAATGTAATTAAAACCCTTCTGTTGATCTCGACAGATACTTAACCAGTTTAGTGTCAGATTTATTAATGAATATTACGTTGCATTAATGCATAGTATTTACATTTTAAGATAGGTTTTTTGCTTTGTTTGCTTTGTATTTTTAGTGACTTTGTTGGCAAATAACAGATATTGTGAAGCAGATAAAGTTGGTATATATAAATTGAAGAGAGTAGATTTCTTGATTAAATAGTAAAAAATGACATTAATAAGAGAGCAATTTCGGAGAATAACACTGATTTAATAGTTTGACAATAAATAACACTTATTTTACTTTAAACTCCAAAATTGCCCTTAATAAAAACTTTTTTTTCTTATCTCTTTCTTTTGCACGTTTGGATCTAAATTTTTTATTTTATTTTTGTCTTCATTTGAAAAATGGAAGAAATTTGTTCATGACTCTATTATTGGACAAAAATCTGTTCATTTGAAAAAATCAATATTTTTTCGTTTGATATAGTTTGCAGCCAAGAACTAATAGTTTGTTTCCGTGGAAATAGCATGTATTTTTATTTTAACCCCAATATGCCCTTAATGAAATTTTTTTTCTTTCTCTTCTCCTTTTTCTTTTATCTTTCTTTTACACATTTGGATCTCATTTTTATTATTATTATTATTATTTTCGTTTGAAAAATCGAAGAAGTCTATTTGTGCCTTTGTTAATAAAAAAACCATATTCGTTCGAAAAAAAATCATTTTTTTTCCTTTTAATAGTTCACAACCAAGAACTAGATTGAGAACTAACAGTTCCGAGCTACATGTTAGTGCGTGCTTTTTCATTATCTAGTTGACAGGGACAATTTTATCCAAAATATCAAATATGTATTATATTTACTCAAACTAATAAACTAGTATTATTTTTTAAAATTGCTCTCTCATTAGTGTTATTTAAAACAGAACTCTTATATATTTACCACTCACTCTAAAACACAATTATTTAAAATGGGATTAAGATCTTTTTTAGCCGTGATTAAGGTATGATGATAATTATTAAACACAATTTAGTTTTTCAGTGTAATATAATTATCCGGTTTTTGTTACCGCAATAATCAAATATGGTGTTTTGCAAGGACGTACCCATAAAATTTTGTTAGGGTAGGCTAAAACAAAACTTTTTTTTTTTTTACCGAATATTAATAATACAAAGAAATTTTATTCACTGAAAAGTAAAGATAAAACAAAATGAGGATATAATGAACCTTACCTCTTAAAATGTATATATTAAACAAAGTATATTTACTTTCAATAAGATAATAACAAAAAAAAAAAACATACAATTTAAATACAAATACGTCTTAGTTAATTTCATAAAATTAAGATCTTCCTTGTTAATTTAAAAGAAACATGCAACTTGATTTCATAAAATTAAGATCCTCGTATAATTAATTTCAAACTTAGAGGAGAAAGAAAACGAACTTATATGAGATGAGGTAATATCTTTGCATCTGTAATACTCCCAGAGGACCTGTAGTTTTGAGGAAGCAGTTCTTATTTTTTATTTTTTAATAATTTGACAAGAAACAAATTAATATATTTTGTTGCCTGTTGGATTAACCCATTCGATATCCAAAACAAGAATTAAAGAATACAAAAATATATGTAATTGCCTACGAGATGAAACTTCACCGACCGCACAACAAAAAAAAAAACATAATAAATTTCAGCAAAAAAAACCTAACCCAAAAGAGAAAATAGAAAAAAAAAATTATAATCATATTAAAATCTCAACTAAACAATATTTTTTTTTTTTTTTTTTTTGATTTCAACAAAACTTCTATTACAGAAGACCAACAAGAAAGCTAGGTTCAGGATTGAACCAACAAAAATCCTCCTTAGAGGAAAAGGCGAGGGAAGCAAGAGAATGTGCCATTCCATTCCTTGAACGAGGAATGGCATGACAGTTGGAAACTCCCACAACCCTAAAAAGAGCCTTGATATCAGAAACAATAGGGTCCATAAAAGAACTAGGACACGAGTTAGAAATCCTAGCCACAGCATTAGCAGCATCTAACTCAACCCACTCAATAATAAGGCTCAACTCCTTAGCCACCAGTAACCCCTCTCGCAATGCCAGCAGCTCGCCAAGCTCAACAGGAAAGAACCCCAATAGGGGCTTAGCAGAAGCTGCAACAACCTTACCCTGAGAATCGCGCACCACAGCACCAGAACCCATCAACTAAACAATATATAATTAATAAAATAAATTAAATATAGAAAATAAAATAGTAAAATTATTTGGACTTAGAGAAGCAAACTTCAAATTTGAACTTGGAGAAGAAGATTTGGATTTGGACAAAAAATCATAAAAGCCACATCAGTGCCCTGTGTCTGGAAAATATATGTAACGGAGAAAATAATGGTAAAGTGACTTTTACATGTGAAGGGTAAAGTTGTAATATTAAGAATAAGGGTAAAACTGTAATTATAAAAAAATTAAAAGGGCTGACCTCTCATGGGCCCGTCTCTGGTGTTTTGGTAAAATCACATTGAAAGCTAAGTTTTTAAGTGTTGTTCTCTTAAATTGGCTACACAGAATTTTAACAAATAACAAATTAAGGCATCTGTTAGTATTACTTTTGAGAAGTTAAAATCAGATTATTTAATAATTTTGGTATAAAACAAGTGTTTTGTAAAACTTCCAAAAATAATTATTTTATAATTTTTTTTTAAACTATAATTATTTTATAATCTGAGCTAATTTTACCATTGTTTTGAAAATCAAATAAGATATTACTTTTGTAAAGTGATTATGAAATAATAAACCGTGAGATTTAATGAATTTTTTTAATGGCTAAATTAACCTTATTAATTTAACATAAAGATAATTATATCCCAAGTTTAATTTCATATAAATCAATTTTATTACAATCCGTTCGTAAAATCCCAAAGTTCTAAGCTTTTCCATTTCATCTCATAATTTTGTCTCACCATCATCATCAACCAAATTCTTCCATATTTCTTTTTAATTTGGAACACTTCAATATTATTTTTTTCTCTCCATTAAAGATATGTTGTAGTTCTTTTTTATTTTACTTTCTTTGATTTTATTTTACATTAAATATTTGAATTAAATATTGGTTTATTAAATCTTTTGTGCTAGAATGATTTTATTATCCCCCACCGCACCAAGTGAGATCTATATATCCTTTAACAAATTTTCAAACCTGAAGTTCATCAAAGCACAAAAATTATGTTCGGAATTCACTGAAAGAAAAATTTAAATTTTATATGTTCAAGATTAAACTAATATAATAATTTTTTATTATTTATGTATATGTTGAGGTTGGAGCAGGATCGAATAGTACATATATTTAAAATAGAGGTAACCGCGATTCCTTCCCTGATTCAAAAATTGGAACCGGGACCCGACGGTCCGGGTCCCGGTTCTCATTAAAATTGGACAGGAATCAGCGGTTCCAAAACTGGATCTGCCGATTCCAGTTTTTGGCCATGACTACTTTTCGATGCTTCCAAGGCCATTATTGTTCAAATTGTAATTTTGATGATATTTTTAGTCAATTTAGTAATTTAGTGCTATTTTCACAAATTAAATATTTTTTTTTAAAGAGGTACAAGTACAACATTAATAATTACCGAGATCTGTCGAAATTAATCATTAAACGCGCGGCCTGAATATCTACTCCCATAACATGAGACATCTACTCCCACAATAAGGGGAGAAAACTACCTACACATGCTAGTATGTGTATGGTGGGAGTTAAACCCCTCACCACTGATGTAGAAGGGATGTGCACTAACTACTTTACTACAAATAGATGTGCAAATTGAATCTCATTTAGTGCTATAAAAAAACTCTTTTTATTAGCTGTGATTAAGTTTTAAATAATCCACATATAAAGTTAATAAAATATTAGATAAATCTCATATTGGTAAAATATAAATAATAAAATGGTAATATATATTAAGGGATGTTATGACCAATAGACTAGTTTTTTGGATTGTAACGTTATTCACAATAAATATATATATATATATACCACTTCTTATAAAAAGATAAAAATGTCATCCACCGTCACATTAAGATATGAGAATTTATGATAATATTTAATAGAATAACTGTACTTCCATTGCATATTTATTTATTTATTATTTTCTTCTTTACTTTTTTTTTTTTTTAAATAGAACACACGAGGATATGATTCGTTATATCCCCTTATTAAAACCATAGTAATGGGTTACCCGAAACAGCCATGCCCATGCTGCCTTTATGGGATGTAATTACAATGTAAAGACAGCTTGTATACTGTCCCTTGTTGCTGCCAATCTGGCCTTATAGTTGGGAGAAAAAATTTTGTGACACGGTTTCACTATATTACCGATAAAACCGTTTAATTTTATTGTGTCATATATCGTTATTTATATCATTGAATTGTTTTACTAATAACGTAATGAGACAGTCCAACATCCCATTTTATAGTTGGTTTTCTAACCGAACCCTAATTAATTCAATAAGGATAACACTTCGGGTAGGTCTGGATCCATACCTTGTCCCTCTCTCAAGTCTTTAAAGTTAAAAGTCAGTAAATTATATAATTATATTTTCTTTTTGATATTTTTTTTATTCTTTTAATTCATTAATTATAATATTTAATTCGAACATGTCTACAAGATATTATCTATGTTTTATAATATATAAATAATTATTATTATTAGAGGTAAGTTTCTTAAAACGGAATTAAAAAAATTATAATTTATTATAATATAAAATTTATTTTTATTTATAATTGAGTTTAATTAGGATTAAAAATATTTTATAATTATATGGAATTTTGTAGTAGAGAGGTATATATATATATAAAAGGATGTGATTATAAAGTTGATAGATGTGTTATCAGTCCAGTCCAGCAAAATTTAGTGGTTGGTAGGGACCAGTAACTTTGAATAATTACAATAAAGTTGTGTCACTTTAATTATTGCAAACTATTTCCTATTTTTCAATTGGGTGGAATTACAACTTTAATCATCCAAAGATATTAATATAATTTTGAATTGAACTGTTTTTATATAATAATATTCTAATAGATTGAACTAAATTAGCATCCTTGTTTAGTGAACTAAAACTAATATTTATTTTTATTTTTAGTTTATATACAAATTAAATAAATAAATAAATAAAGATATAAAAAAAGTAAAAGAGGTAAAATAAAATTGTCCTATCTCTGAGTCCTACCTCAATAAAATTATGGAGACTACTAGAATTTGACATGTCTAATTTTAATATATCGCAAATATAGAATTGGATTAACTTTTAGTCCGTAACAAACGGGCCATTGTATTTAACAAACGGGCTATTGTAACATGTGTCATCATAGTTAGGGAAATTTATTGGAGATCATTCATTGCTAAGCAATAAAAATTAAAAATTTATATTTACATGATATTTTGTTGGGTTTTTTTTTTTTTTATAGCACCGAATGAGATTTAATTTGTGGAGATAAGACCAAGCTATAAACTGAGTATAAATAGTACCAAAATTACAATTTGGACAATAATACCCTGAAAGCATAAAAACAAAAAACTTAAAAACTTAAAAACAAAAAAATTTTAAAAGCTTGTCTTACCCAAATTGAATGTTTTACCTCACCCACCGTCTCTCTCATTAAAACAAAACCATTTGCTTTACCCCACCCACCATTCGAACCGAAAACCATTTTTCCAAACCCAATATAAGTCAAAAAGCAAGTATTACATCCCTTGGGAATTTCTTCTACCTTGGATCGAGCTCAGTCCGGTGGTTCTTTCTTTGTCGGAAGTTGTTCCCCTTTTTGATAGTGTTGATGCTCTGATCTATTGTGCACTCCGATACTTTATCTTGCTAAGAGAAAGAATGGTTAGAAGAGATTCCGACAATTGATCGGGATCACCCTCCGACGTTCAAGTCAGTGGAGAGGTTAACACTAACAAATTGTTCCGAATGAGGAGCTAAAGGAGAAGGAATCTTAAAAATATGACTCAAAATAAAAACATACCTTCAATTAGTTACCTAAACCTTTTTATAGTGGCTGGGTTACAGTAGTAAGATTACTGCTGAATGGTTAATTTAATTAACTGATTGACATGTTGATGGGACCTTTGGCACTGTTACACTTCCGACCACTTTTCCTCTCCGAACGCTTTGCATAGCTTGAGCCTCCAACCATATCCTGACTCCGGGGTTCTTGACACGTGGTAGTACGTCATTGACGGATCTGATATTGACCTTTATGGTAATATTAGATAAAATTTCTTTTGTAGGTTATTTCCTGATACCGAATGGTAAACGGTGGTCATGGACCTATAATGGTTGAAGATCGATGGCTTTTGCTAATCATGGCATGATGAGCAAGACAAGTGCGTTAGTTAATCGAAGGGTTACTAGCAGAAATAAACAACTTTAGAAATATTTCAGTTTTAACAGTCCCTTTTTTTAGCACTTTGGTTTTTAGAAGAAAGCTGGGCTCTGAATGAAAACATAAAAACATAAGGAGCAGCCGAGTAGGGGAATTGTAGGAGATTTTAGATGGAAAGAGATAGACTTTTTGAAAGTATGGCTGTGATCTATAATCTATATTAGATCACGGCAAGTGGGGCCATGATCTAATAGATTAGGTCCTTCGGGGTTAATCTAAATAGATTAAGGTTCAAAAAATGTACAAAATTTAATATTTTTAATTTTTTTTTTTACAAAATATAAAAGTAAATTGAGTGAGATAAAAATTACTTTATAAGAGTAAAATTAGATTTACATGAAAAATGATATTATTTTTCAAATTTTTATTAACTCGGTGCTAGTCTCACAAAATCAGTTAAATTTTGTGCTATATTTGATCAATCTCTCACAATAATAAGACAATCATAATAGGTCCATTTCCTTCAAAATCTTGAAGGACCAAACTTTTCAGCTTGTGGTATATATTTGGGATTTTTATGTGTTGTATGACTCTAGATTTTTTTAACGAACTAAAAATTAATGATTATAATTTTAAATGTACAGCTTATTAAGAATATATAGTGGATAATTTTTTCTTAAATTTAGGAACTGTGATATAGTTATGTTCGGAATAACGGTTATCTAATATTGGAGAACCGTTTCTCTAACGTTAGCATTGAAACTCCTCCATCTAAAGTTAGATAAACAGGTTAAATACAATCATTATCTTGTATATAAATAAATTCAGGTTCCGAACCTGAGAAGCTGAAGCGAGAGATTGTAAATGGTACCTTCCATCCTTTTGGAATGGTATAGCCAGCATACGTGAAGTCAGTTATGGCTTCTCTGAAAGCTCCTTTGGCACAGCCTCATTACTTCACATACCATACGCCATGTATATTTCATCTTTTGAATGTCTTCCCAATTTAAATGCTCTCTTTCTCCTTTGGACCTCAAAATCTCCATTTGTTCTGCATTCCATTATAAGACATTAATTTACTTTCTCCAATAAATTTCGAAAAACATTTTTTAATGAATTTCAATAAATTATTTCGCACATTAATTTATATGCAATGATTGATGTGTTAGTTAAACCTTCGAAGATCTTGCGGTGGACATTAGAATACTCAGAAGATAACTGATGATAAAATATAATATTTTTGTAAGGCAAGATCTGCTCCAATAAAAAAAAAAAATTGAGATTAGAGCAGATCTACTCCACCTGCAGAAGGAGCTCGCTCCATCGACGATGAAGAAAAAGCTCCATTTGCGAAGGAGAAACTTTTCCAAAAATTTTTTTTTTCATTTAAAGGGAAGAGATTTCCATATCTCTTCCCTTTTAAACATTTTTCATTTTTTTTTCCTTTCAATCCAGTTCTCTTTCCCTTTAAAAATTGTTTTTATTTTTTAAATTTTTTAAATTTATTAAAATTAATTTAATGACGTGACGTATTCTTATTGGTTAGATGGTTTTTAAAAAAAAAAAATTTAAAAAATTTTACACGTAAAATACCAAATTACTCTTGAATTGTTAAATGCACTGTTAAGTTAATAGTAGTCAATGTGATTAAAGATACTTAAGTGTAATAAATGATAAACTGATATTATGCGTGTAATTATAGATAAATTTAGAATATCATATTGGAATTCAATTTTTTTTTTTTTTTTTAAGTGACATAAGGGAAGAATCAAGAAATTGAATCAATATTGTCTCTGTGTTTCATCCTCTAACCAGCAGGCAAATGATCCTACCATTAACCATTATCCAGATCAAAGTATGATCAACTTATAGTCAAGAGATGTGGTGTTCTTGAGGGGACATATATATATATATATATATATATATATATATATATATATATATATATACACAGACACACATCAAGAATCAATTAGCACCAACAACTAGCACCCCTGATATATCACAACCTTGATGTCTGCACAATCAGTTCCTGAGTAGTAGCATAATCAGTTGCTCATTCTTTGTGTTTATCAATTATATCAATTTCTCTCTCTATATAAACTATCAGATATGAGATCTCACATATTTATTTTCAAATGAGATTTCAACTCTATAATATTAAAAAGTGACTTTGAATAATTTTATAACGTTATAATATCGAATTCCGCAGCAAAAAACAAAAATGTAAAATCCCGACTCTTCGTCGTTTTTTAGTACGCAGCAAATATAGCTTTCTCCTTTGTTACAACTTGTTTGAGAATGATTCAAATACATGGGCTGACCAGCGCCGGTTTGGCCCATTTGACACCTTTAAATCTGTACTTCGGTCTCTCTATTCATGTCTTTATATATATATATATATATATATATATATATATATATATATATATATATATATATATATATATATATATATATATATGTGTGTGTGTATAATTTTGTGTGTTTTAATTGATGCAGGTAATGTATAGATTATAGAACCTGGTATAAAAACAATCATCTAATTATACACTTAAAAGGTCGTTTAATTTTTTTCCTTATAATTTAATAGGTCTACATTATACACATTAAGTTATTTTTATTTTTTTTTAAGTGGTTAAATAATTTAAAAATATTAATAAAAATAATTTAAAAATATTAAAAATAATTTAAAATAAAAAGTTAAAAATTTTGACATATCAATTAACACTTAATTACTAAATTATAATTATAATATTTTATTCTATAATTACAATATTTTATTCCATAATTATAATTTTCATATTAATATATGAGCTAATTGCATCGACCTTCCATGAGGTTTTACCAAATACAAGTGGAGTCAACTTTATCGTCTATTAACAAACATCTCCCCTGTCCTTAGTAAAATTTGATTAAATATAACAATTGACCAAGGAAGGTCTTTGTCAAAAAATCCAAAAGTTAGACTAACGAGAGAGAAGGTCTTTGTAAATAAACTCAAAAGTTGACTCCATCTTTGAGTAAACCTCAGGGGAGGTATGCATTATTTACTCTTAATATATTTCCAATTTTATCCATCCGGGTGTTTGTGTTTTAAAAAAAACAAAGAATCAATATTTTTATTCAGCCGTTAAAATGAAAAAAAACACTCAGGTCATCAAAGTTTTAGGTTTTAATCGATGTTCAGTTTTTAGAAAAATTCAGACCTATTCAATAAAAAAAAAAAAACATCTATAATTTATTTAAATTTAAAAAGAAACAAGTGTAAGAATATCTATATTAAAATATTACTTTATTGAGATAAAGTAATATGGACAACATAATTCAAGTCTCCAGTCTAGTAACTCCACATTATCATTTATATTTTGTTTTGTTCCACTTTAATAATTCCAGATTTTAGGCAAATTGCTCGGTACACTTGACATATAATTAGAATCATATGTTATTGATATTTTGTTCTTTGTTGCCTCTTTCTCTCATCCTTCCACTTATCTAGGTACTCTTTGTTCATAATATTAGATATTTTAAATATTTAGATAAAAATAATTTTCAATTTTTAAGATTTATTTAATTATTTTTGTTTTCAATAAATAAATTAATGTGAATGGGACCTAAATTTAAGATCTCTTGTACAATAATATAAGATTTTATCAGTTAAGTTAATTAATACTCACAAATTGATTTTATTGTTAATAATAAGATTATTTTAGTATCCTTTTATTATAAACAAGAGTTTTTAAATATATTTTGATAGATTAATATGTTTTTTTAAATAACATATAGATATAAAAAAAAATTGTGTTTTTATTTAATTTTATAGCTAAAAGCCTAAGGCTGTGTTTGTTAAGTGGGATTTGACTCGGATTTAACTAATTTCAGTCCAATTCCACGATTAGAAGATGCATGGGATTTCCCATACCGCTGCCAGGCGGGACAAATTTTCCCACTGACCTCAAAGCTTGGGACAATTTGTCCCAAGCTTTTTCATCTTTTAAAATATATATATATATATAATATATATAATTATTATTAAAATGTTATATTTTTAATATTAATATTAATAAGAATATTCATATTTTTTAAAAAAATTAATTATAAATAGTTGTATTTATTTTTAGAAAATAGTATAGAAATTTTTTTTTTAAAACTAACCAAATTTAATTTATATAATTTAACTTTTATTATTAATTTAAAATTATTTTATTTTATCTTAAAATTAATTTAATATAATTTTAAAATAGTAAATCTCATACTGCATAAAACATAAAATATAATAAATGTTTTTTGTTTAATCTTATATTACACCAAACAAGAGATACTATTTTTAATCTAATCCATACTGTACAAAATACATAACAATACTATTTAGTTCAATTCTAATCATATCTAATCTAATCCTATAAAAATAGTTTAATCCAATTCTGCGTATCAAACGCACTCTAAAAATATATACCCAACCAAGAAAACCAAACCCCTCAAATCGGGTTGATTTATATATTATATATACGGCTTCAAAATTATTTATACAATACAAAAAAGCCCAATGACATATAACATTTTAAATAAAAATCTCATTTCATGGTTAAATTTAATCAAGCAAAATCAAACCAACCGAGACGCACCTCTAAAATTTGTGAAAGTGTGTTTATAATTAAAATAATTTTAAAAAAACTTAATTAAATACACACCAACACTTAACAGAATTGATTGTGGTACCTCTCAGCGGTTTGAATTTCAGTAAACAAGAAGGGTCACGATACGAATAATAAGAGAGAGAATGATACAGAAAATAAAAGAGAGAATGAGTGACAAAAAAGACTGATTAGAAAGAAGGTTTAATCTTTTCTCTGATAATCAATGACATGAAATCTTTGGCTATTTATAAATGACTGAGCACTAATTATCCAATCCTACACAAATAATGATAAAAAAATAGGAGTATAACTTTAATTAAAATAGGAGCACAATTTGAATTTAAATAAGAGAGAAGTGATGCACGACCACACTTCTAACTTGGTCTCCTGCATTGCATTATATGGATTGCATGGCCTGTGTGCACACATAAGGCAGGGCTATGCACACATCATTTTTTCCCCCTCAAATTATCCTTGTTCGAAAGGATGAAACTGAAATATTGGTTCGATTGGAGCATATTGGAATTGGGCTTCGTTGATTGAAAAATAATTAGAATCTAGAGGATCTTCGATCATAAAGCGTTGCGGCCGCTGGCAGTGATGACCATGTACATATTTCTCATCACAGTAGTAACACAGATATTTCTCCCTACGAGCTCTAGCTTCTTGACTATTGATCCGTTAGAATGTGGTCAGGGTCATATTTGGTAGAGGGCTTAGTAGGCCAGCAGTTGGGTTCGGGTTTGCCTTTGATGCCATTAAAGTTAGTTGGGAGCGAAATGGTTGGCTTGGTATCTTCTGTAATTGATTACGTTCCTCAATTAGTCAAGCGACTCCGATAGTATTCGCTGAACTGCTGGGTTGTTTAATTTTGACGTCCAAGAGGATTTCGTCTCTGAGACCTACAATAAAACAATCCAGCAAGAATTTTTTTGGTAGACCGTCAACTTTATGGGAAAGCTTTTCGAAAGTCTCCTAATATGTTGTGACCGTTGTGGTTTGTTTGAAGTGGGTTAAAGCTTCATAGGGGTCTTCAAAATCTGTTGGTCCGAATCGTTGCAGTACGGCTTGAGTAAATTCATCCCAAGTCAAGGGACCTTTGAACTTAGTAAACTAACGATGCCACTGCAAGGCGATCTCTTCTAGATGAAATGAGGCTAACTGAACTTGTTGACGGTATGGAATACTATTAAATTCAAAGTACTGTTCGGCCTTGTAGATCCATCTAGTCGGATCATTCCCTCCAAAGGTGCAAAAATTCAGCTTGATTTGGGTTTGTTGCAAGCATACGTTATATTAGAGGAATTTGGGTATAGAGGCGAAGTGGTGTTGTTAGAAGTGTCTCCTAGAGCGAATGGGTGAACTTCAGGGGTGACAGCCTGGCAGGTTGGTGGAGGAATTGATATGGATGGCTTGTAGCTCGGTAATGATAGTTTGAAGGGTACAATTTAGCTGGTTCTAGTTGTCGGTCAAGGTATCAAAATTTGTCTCATGTCTAGAGAGTATTTCGGCCATTTCACTGCAAAATTCAGTATTTGATTTTTTCTAGGTATCCATTACGGAATTGGCTTTGATACCAATTAATACGAATAATACATAAACTAAGAGAGAGAGAATGAGTGACAAAAGAAGACTGATTAGGAATAAGGTTTAACCTTTTCTTTGATAATCAATTATATGAAATCTTTGGCTATTTGTAAGCCACTGAACATTAATTATCCAATCATCCACTAATTCTAAAAAATAGGAACACAACTTGAATTAAAGTAGGAAAGAAGTGCTGCACGACGACACTTCTGACTTAGTCTCCTGCATTGCATTGTATGGACTGCATGGCCTGTGTGCACACATAAGGCAGGTCACCCGTCTTAAATTGCTCGATAAAATGATCCTACAATACATAAAAAGCTCAAGTACAATTTACATCTAACATATTACAAATACAAACCCCATTGTATGGTTTTATTTAGTCAACTGAAATAAAATCAAACACCTCTAAAATTTATAAGTGTATTTATACTCAAAATAAAAATCTTAATTAAATATATACAAACTTTTAATAGAGTTGGTTGTATATCTCTCATAAATTAAAATTTACTTTATTTAGAAACTAATTATGTACCAATCTCACTCCAATTATAGAAGTAACTATTCGGACGTTCTCGCAATACTTGATCTAGACAGGTTTGAATGAAATCCTAACTTTGGTGTTAGCCTTAAAACAAATGAAAGAAACTTAATTAAATAAGAAGATAAAGGATAAGAATGGTTAAAGGAGGGCCCTCAACACAGATAAGCATCACATTAGTGCAAATAATCATAATAATAAAAATTAAAAATTATTTTCAAAGAGTAATTAGGTTTAGAGGACAACTAATTTAAAGTAAATAAATATATTGATTAAGATAATCATTTAACAACTGTCCGCATGTGCATGAAGCCATGAAACTACATATTACTTGGAAACCAAATCAGACAAAGACAGCTCCCATTTTCCTCCCATTTTAATTACACAACAACTACTTCTTCTTCTTCTTCTTCTAAGAATATAAAAATATTAGAGAACAACAATTTAATAGTTGTTTTTTTTTTTTTTTAATGTATTTCAAACTAAAATTTAAGATTATAGTCAAAACTCAAAAACTAATTGTTGACTATCATGCAACTAAATGATTTTTTTTTTTAAAAAAGAGTTTATATTTGTTGTTTTTAAAAATACAGGATCTTATTGGAATATGGAATGTGAAATTGATGAATATGTAACACATTTATCCAAAATAAATAAATAAATTTTGATACAGACTTTTATTTCAATCGGATGTAAAGTATATAAATGTCAAATAGGGAGGCGAATGCCGCTGCCAGTCGCTTCTAAGAATATGAAATGTCAATCTGTTCAATTCTTTTTTATTTTTAATTGCCTTTCACATTTTTTTTATTATTTTTCACTTTTATAGTCTAATTTTACAGTGGATTTTTCTCTGTTTGGTACCAAAAATCTCATGAAGTCATTTTAAATTAAATTACAATTTTATTTTTTTCTATTTGGGTTCCAAATATAATATTAAATTACAGTTTTTTTTTATATAAACTAAAATAATAATCCAATAAAAATTAGCATAGAATAAAAACAAATTAATATTGATATGATAAAAATAATTTTTAAAAAATATAAAAAATCAAATATACAATTTGTGATTAAATATGTTGTATATGCAAACAATAATAATTTTAAATCCAAATATTGTTTAGAAAAATAAACATATATATATATATATATATATAAAAGTTAAAAATAAGAAGTATTACCTCACTTAGCAAGTTGTTACTATCCACTTTTCATAATTTCTCTCAAATTTGTTAATGTTCTTCTAACAAGCAATTTTAAAAACATCTTATATACACTAATAACTTTATGAGGTTTTTGATTAGTAAATAGAGGAAAATGTGATGTAAAATTAAATTTATGGAAAAAAATAAAAAAATAAAAAAATGCAGATGCACAAAAAAACAAGAGACACATATCGTTTTCTTAAGAGCAACTGACCATCAATCTAGGCGACCGTTAGTAGCATCCCTCAAATGTCAAAATAGGCCTCACTTGATCTTTTTTTATGTGTATAGCCCTCACTTGTATAGACTCTTTATTATTATTATTTTCTAAATCACATTTTAATATTTTATAAAATTTATAATAAGGAATGTTATATGTCTATTTCAAGATACATTAATAGTTGGTTGGAAAAAACCAACTGAGGGATGGTATAAATTAAATGTGAATGCTTCTTTGCGGGTAGCGGATTGTCCGGTAGGTTTGAGAGCTGTGGTCCGTGATTGTAATGGAGATTTCATGGCTAGTCTCTCTCAAAAGCTCGTTGGGTCAATTTTGATCGAAATTGCAGAGGCTTCCGCTATTTTAAACGGGTTGTATCTTGCCATTAAGTCTGGCTTCTCGCGCCTCCAGGTTGAGTCCGATGCCCTTAATGTGATCAGCTACCTTTCTTAAGATTGTCCTCCTAAATCTGAAGTTGGTCTTATTATTCTTGATATTTTGTCTCTTTACGATATAACTTATGTCTCCTTTTTGTTTGTGCCTCGAAGTGCTAATTCTGTGGCTCATGCTTTGGTTAGGAATAGTTTTTCAATTAGTGATGTTTTCATTTGGTTGGAGAATGCTCCTTCTTGGCTGGATCAGAGTCTTCTGTCTGATATTCAGTGCTAGTTGTGTTTGTTTCATATTTCTTTCTATTAAAAAAGAAAGTATATTTTTCTTTTCAATTAAACGATAAATATTTTCCAATTAATTTGTTTTTAATAATAACATATTTGATCAATATTATAATTGAAAATAAAATATATTTTTTCAAGTTTGAGAGGAAAACGAATAAATTAAAAATAGTAATATATTGGATCGTGTCTCATTACAATTACAATAAATCAGAATGAATAAAAATAAAATCTCTAGTCTGGAAATATTTGATTTCAAATATTTATTGTTTAAATTTTATTTTCATAATTAAAATTTCATAAGAAGTTATAAGAAGTTTTACAAAAAAAAAAAAAAACGAAAACTTCACGTATAATACATAGGTTTTTTTTTTTTTTTAATTCGCACATTGCTTATGAATATTATTGACAATAATACTCAATATTAATAATGAAAAGAAAAAGCTATGTTATCTATTGAATATATATTAGAAAAATGAGAATATTAAAGTGTAATTAATAATTTTGTATTTAATTTAGAATTAAGAATATTAAATTTTAAATGAAATATTTTATACCAAGAGGCTAAAAGTTAACATTTTCTATTAAGAACTCCGATATTATTGAACCGGCTTTGCATAGATATTGATAATATTTTCTTAAAACAAAATTTAATCTTCCATTTTCGATTCAATTTAAAGAATACAAATTTTAAATATGATGGGTTGATTTTTCATCACATTAATGTTGTCTACGAAAATTATTCATTTTACTTTATGAATTATGAAAAATGTTTAGATTTTAGCAAACCTTAGAGATTATATTTTAATTATATTTGTTGTCAAATGAAGTAAGTTTTAGATTTTAAAGGAAACATTTCAAAATTAGATTATATTAAAACTTAAAGAAAATATCACTAATATTTTCTATATATTTTTGGATTAAATAAAAAAAATTAATACTAAATGTCATTAAATTTTAAAAAAAATTATATACATGGAGAGTTTAATTAAAATCAGTAATAGTAACATTAAAATTTAATTAATTCAAAATATATTTGAACAATTACCTAATCTAAACTTATCACTCATATGTAAAAATTTAAGTAAAAGATTTTTAATCTAAACAAAACAAAACAAAATGTGGAACAAATAATATTATCATCATATCATATGTATCTATCTGTTGGTAATCGCAAATAAATTTATAAAATATCCTTTAAATTGCATAAACTTGATATTTAATCATTTGGTCGATAAAATTGAATACGAGACGTTTGTATTCATGCTTGAATTTTTCTAAAGAATAAACAGAAAATCATTTATTTTTTTAAAATAGAAATATTTAAATAAAAATAAATTTAAAAATATATTAATATAGAAATGATAATAATAGAAAAAAATATTATAATTATGAAAAAAAATAAATATTATAATTATAAAAAAAATATTATAATTATGATTTAGTAATTAGATGTTAAAATTAAGTTATAATTTTTAACTTTTTATTTAAAGTTATTTTTTTAGTATTTTTAAATTATTTGACCACTTAAAAAAATAAATAAAAATAATTTAATGTGTTCAATTCAGAATCATTAAGTATTAGGTGGAAAAAACAAATAACCCTATCTTTGTCCAGTAACTAAAAAGAAGTTTCCGTCATCCGTATTGCGAACTGTATTACAAACAAATAACTTCCAAAAATACACTTTTATAATATTTATTCTTAGAAGATATATATACAAAAAGACATTCAACATCTAAAAAAAAAAAAAAAAACCAAAAGTCAGTATAAAAAAAAAAATTATCTTCCAATTTCAAGCATGCGGATCAGTTTACATACGTATTAGTCTTATTATGTTTACAGCAGTTTTGTACATGAATCAGAAGTCAAAACAGTTAAAAACCAGAAAAAGACAGATTCTAGATGGAGAGCGAGAGAGAGAGAGAGAACATTCAAAGACTTGTATCTACTTTTGACACAGAGAGACAATAAGACATTAAATGGCACTTCATTTCCGTTGAGTCAGGAGGGTCTGTTTGTGTTATAAAAATTAAAATAAATCTTGAGAGCTTGTGCTTGCAATTTGTCACACATTGAAAAAAAGATATTTTTGTTTTCTAATTTACAATTTTTTTTTTCACCTCTCTCTTGCTGTGTTGTCTTACCTACTCTATACTCTCTCTATCTCTCTCTCTCTGTGTGTCAAAGAGAAGAAAAAGTTGTAATTTTTAATTGGAAGAACAACAAAACTGCCTGTGTGTCTTTTACTTGCACCAGATTTCCTAGAAAATGTCCTGATTTTTATTTTTTTATTTTTTTATTTTTTTTTCCATTTTCTGTGAGAAAAAAAAAAAACTTGTGGGTTCTGCGGAGAAGCTGAGTTGGAGTAATGGGTAATCGATTTATCTGCATGTCAAAGAAGGAGCCAAAAGAGAGCAATGGATCGAGAAGCAAAAGGGTTGGTCGTAATTCTCAGAGAAAATTGTTGGCAGAGGAAGAGTTCTTGCACAGGCAAGCTCTGTCCATGGCTCTTCAACAGCACCAGTTGTCTCAGAGATTTGAGGGATCCATGTCCAGAAGAATTGGTGGCTCTACAAGCTCTAGAAGACGCAATAATCTCTCTGATCCTTTCTCTAATGTAAAACAGGTAAAAATAAATCTTTCTTTTTTCTTTTTTTTTCCATATAATCTTTTGTGTTGAATCATTTCATTGGATCTGATATGATTAAAAGTTGAAGACCAAAAAAAAAAGTGGTATAATTAGTTTGCTGATAGTCAATTTTGGTATATAATAATATACTAATGTTCCTTTTTTTCTTTTTTTTATAACTTTTTTGTTGATGAATCTCAAAAAGTGAATCTGAGAAAAAGTTATGGGGAACAAATTGATTATGCTTTTAGAGATTTTACAATTTTATATGGTTGTGCCAAGTTAGCTTTTTTAAGTCTTGAACACAGTTTGCTTTAGCAGATTCTGGTCACATAAATGCCATTTTGATCAAGAGTTGTTAGCAGCTAGTTGTTGATTTGCTGAGTATTTTTTAATTCTTTTTTTTTTTTTTATCTCATTTAGATAGGTATGTTGTTTTTGAAATCTGATAAAGAGAGTAGTGATTAACTTCTTTGAGATGGAAATCATTATTAGTGGGGTGTAACGTGCGAACCCTGTTAGATTAGTGAGGGCATGCACCAAAAGCAAACCCATGAGCTACTAGCCATGGTGTTACACATAGTACTCGAGTTATTCGAGAACTCTGTAATTTCCAGGAATCTGTGAATTCTTATAAGTTAAGATATTTCATCTTCTCAAACTTGAAAGATTACATAGTGCCAACAGTGAAGATGATCTTATTTATCTTATAAAGCGGACAAAGATCTATATTTGGGTATGGAGAGAATATTGTTTCTATTCTTCCATATTGAAGCTAATTTTTTTCAGCCACAGCCCGTGATGTTAATGTAATATTGAATGTGTATATTCTTGAATGTTTCTTGGGTTAACGGCAAAAGTAATTGGCAAGGGATATGCTAGTTTCTAAGTTAAGTTTGACCATATATTAGCTTCCGGCGCAATTGTTTGCCGTATAGAATAACTTTAATATGCTTAACAGCCTCTTCTTTTCCATAAAACGTTGTGTAGTATACATCACCGAATTATATTTACCGTACAGGTTCCAAACTTTCTGGAAAATCTCAAGCTAAGAAAATTTGTTCTAGTACATGGAGAAGGGTTTGGAGCATGGTGTTGGTACAAAAACATTACTCTACTGGAGGAAGCAGGATTGCTTCCCACTGCCATAGATCTCTCTGGATCTGGCATTGATCTGACGGATACAAACAGTGTTGTTACGCTGGCGGAGTATTCAAAGCCATTGATTGACTATCTTGAGAACCTTCCTGAGGATGAGCAGGTGAGAAGATGTATGGGATAATTTTATGATTCTTATTTGTCACGAAGTATTTTGCTGGCATGTATTTAGTAAAATTTTCTTTCTGTGGTTCTTTTGCAGGTTATTTTGGTTGGTCACAGTAGTGGAGGTGCATGCCTTTCTTATGCATTGGAGCATTTCCCAAAAAAGATTTCAAAAGCTATTTTTCTCTGTGCTACGATGGTTTCAGATGGCCAGAGGCCTTTTGATGTGTTCGCTGAGGAGGTAAAGTTCAATGCTAATTGCTCGATTTTTAAGGTTTAAGCATTTTTTATCCAGTAACGCCTAATGATTGCACATGATTATGAATATTTTCTCATCTGAGTTCTATCACCAAGCATTTGACATAACTGTCTTAAACTCTTAATGAGATTACACCCGCCTGTGTTCTTTAAGTATATGCTAGAACCCTTTTTGTTGGATGAATGTTGAAGATCCATAATAACGCCTACGTCTGATGATACATGCAAAATATCTGTTATTCATAAAATCCCAAGTTATTTTCTCAGACGTATAGCACGGTATTGCCCATTGAAGTGTTCTTCGCTAATAGATCAAAAGAAATCTGTCCCTGTAAGTTAATTCCTTCTAGAGAATCCCCCATCGGATTCAACCTCGTTAGCCAGAGTTGTAGTGAAATGGTGCTGAGATGGAATTTGGGAGGGATGGTGAATGCAACGTTCAATCCTTACTATAAGCCATAACTAATAAACAATAAAAGCAAAGAAATCTTATTTCAGCCAAGGCATAATTTTTTCATGGAGGCTATTCTTTTCTTCCACATAATTTTGCATTGTTCTGAAATGTTCAGTTATATGATTTACCTCATGGAATCTCTATTGCAGCTTGGATCTGCAGAGCGATTTATGCAAGAATCACAGTTTTTGATTTATGGAAATGGTAAAGACAAGCCACCTACAGGATTCATGTTTGAGAAACAGCAAATGAAAGGGTTATATTTCAATCAGTCACCATCGAAGGTATGGTACAGTTCAAGCTTGTCATTTTCAGATAAAAACTTTTCGGCTTCTATTATTATTTTTCTACTGCAGAAAGCGCCAGGTTTGCTTTATTCTCATGAAAATATTTTTAGGATGCTATAAGTAAAGGATTTATCACATGGTTTCTCATTTATAGATGTACGAAACAATTCTTGTTATAAGTTTTTATGTATAGGTCGGTATACTGTGTTTAAAAGGATCGTTATTTGAATATACTTGTATATGAATCAAAATTTTCGTCATGCATGTATCCAGTGTCCGCAGCTAATTCATTAATCTATTCATGACGACCCCAGGTTGAATGCTCACCATATGCGGTTTTAAACTTGTCCCAAAAGAAAATTTAGAAATAAAAAAGGTTTATGCTAGATTGGGATAGATAGACACCTGTGCCCTTCTAGCTATTCATGTACTTATTTATGAATAAAAGCTCGGACTAATCTCCGTTCTAGATAGATTTGTTAAGTAGAAAAGCTTTTGTAGTGTTGGTTTCTATGTGACGGTGACTATATTGATCATGTCATCTGGGGCTTCTTTGCAATGAATGTCGTTTGGTCTCAATAAAGTTCTATAGGAGTACAGTATTTTTGTTAAACTTGAAAAATCTAAACTAATTATTCACATGTATGTAAAGCTCGACTTTTGAACTTCTGCCCCTGTTAGAATATCTGTACCCGTGTTTTCTGTCAGAAGTTACGCTGTGTAACACTTTTCATCAACTTCATGCCTTCTGATTTAAGCCTCACTGTGCTGTCAGTATATTTTGCCTGTATTGTCGCAAGGAGACTATTTGATTGAAGTTTTAGAATGATAGTTCAATATTTATCGTCTCGCTAACCTCTTATCCAATAGGTTCCAGTTTCTGTTATTTTAAGTTTACATCGAATACATTTTTTTTATGATAACGCTGTATTTTGTTGGAACACAAATGTTTGATATTAAGTTTTCTCTACAAGTGCTAAAGATATGAAAATTTATGATATTGCATATATTTTGTGCCATATTTATATCATGACACTGTTATTTTAGATAAATAATTCATAATTAATCATTACGATAAAAAGAAAAAGAATATATTTTTTTGCAATTCTTGATGGCAAAATAATCCAGCCGCTACGGTACCCTTTATATAAGAAGGCCGCGTGCTTATGGTCTATTCTTAATGGAGTCGTTTAATTCAAAATGGATTCCCGTTTTCATTTCAGGATGTTGCGTTGGCCATGGTTTCAATGAGACCGACCCCCCTGGGTCCAATCATGGAGAAACTGTCATTGACCCCTGAAAAGTATGGAACAGGTCGACGGTTCTTCATACAGACATTGGATGATCGTGCCCTTTCACCGGATGTTCAAGAAAAGCTCGTGAGAGAAAACCCACCGGAAGGAGTCTACAAGATCAAAGGGAGTGACCACTGTCCTTTCTTCTCCAAGCCACAGTCGCTACACAAAATACTAATCGAAATCGCTCAAATTCCATAGCTTAAAAGTCTCCGAAATGGGATCAAAAAATTCTTTCGTAAATCGTTCATCTTTCCACAGACGACACAAATTCACAGATTACATGGATGGCCGCACAGTATGTAGAACATTGGAGACATTTTTCTGCTGTAATTTATTCTTGCATATGGATATATTATATAGAGGAAGGAAATGTAGCACCTTATTATTTTTCAAGCAATATATTAGTTGAAACAAATAGCTACAATGTATGGCTGTGACTTGATGAGACACCCTGATTCAATGTGATCTACTGAATTAGAGTCTCCCCAGCGTGGATGCGCGCATTGTCTTTTCTTTTCATCACGAAGAATTACCATTCATGAACTAATCATGACCATTCATGAACATTATAGGTTAATTCACGATCACTCCCGATCATATCCTACTAAAAGAAAGATATGAACATCTGCATCTGGATGTCAGAGCCATATTTATAGTATAAACCAATTGTCTTATTACCATAAAAGTATCATCACAACTCACAAGTTCACAACACGTTGAAGAAACAGAGGTGTAAGTCAAAAGTATAACAGTTATACAAGGAAAAGGCTGTCAAGATACACAACACAAGAAGCTTCTTTACACACAAGTTTTGTTCTCTACTCAGCTAAACATATTTGGGTTTTCAGATCCCAGATCAGCATTGTCAACTTGACAGAAAAACTAGCCAGTATTTCTTCTTTCCTGTTAGACTTCAAAGCCGAAAACTAATCACTAGATTTCGTACAAGTATTCACTCAATGTATGCAACGGTTTTTCTTTTAAACCTGAGTAAGCGAGAAATCCAGCAGCACTCTGTTCATTTAGAACATATTTACAACACACCTGATACCAGCTGCATCAACAGCCAAAATGAATCGAGTTGGGCCCTGAACTTTGGGTCAATCAGAAAACAATAGATACTTTCTGCATCGTAGGACTAGCCATATAGGGCCAAGCATGACCTTCCATTTTAACGTCGATTGCACTGCTGATATCCAGCTTTTATTCTGAGTTTTTTGTTGTTCTCTTGTGCTGGAGAAGGATCGAAATTCGTAGATAAGGATCACATCAGTTGAAGCTCTCCATCACTTGTGACAAAGTTTTCTTCTGAGATGTAGTTAACAGTTACTTCAGCTAGCTTCTCAAAATGAGATTTAATCCAAAACTGAGAATGGACTATAACAAAATCACAGGATTATATGTAAACTCCACCGAGGTAATATGATCCTGCCTTTCATTGCAACAGGACAGAAAAAGCCACGACATCAAGGAAACGGGATGGGACTTTTAAAACCTGCAAGGCAGGCAAGTTAGCAATAATAGCTAATAAAACATAATAACTACATCAACCAATTGCACTAGGCCTACAAAAATAACCGCTTAGAGGCAACAGCCATTGTTAGCAAGTCAATATTTAGAGAGTCAAACCACACTACACAGCAGGAAAAGTAATAAAATGCCAATTGTGATAATCAACTCCTAACTACAGATGCAATGAACAGAAACCTCGTTGCCAAATACAATAACAATTAGAAGGGAAGACATGGACCGAGAATAAGTTTAACTTAAACTCTCAAACTCCGCAGTTCAATAGTGAAGATAGAAGTCTCTGTAACTGGTATTAAACCAATGAGAAAAAAGGGTTTAGCTCTCTGATTAATCCTCATCCAAAAATAGAAACATATCCAAACAAGGATACATGAGTAAAAAAAAACACACATTGATAAATTATAATCTATACTGACACCACTTATAAACTTTCAACAATTATTATTGAAAACTCAAGGGTATGTTGCCCAAGTCTAAATTATTTGATAATTTATATTAAATGCATATACACACAAACACACATAGGACAATCTGAAACATGAAAGCTTACCTGAATTAGATAAGACATTCTAATACCCGGAAGATGACTTTTGAATCCATACTTGCTTCTGCAAACATAAAAGAGATTTCAGCTAAAGATCAGGTCGAGTAATGACACAACTAAAGCTGCAGTTCAACAGAAGTTTGCCTGACCTCATGGGCACCAGAGCCAGTTGGACCTCTTCTTTTGGAAGACTTTCCCTCACTAATTCCATCATCCTTATGGGCAGCTACACGGCGACCAGAATGTTTATGGAAACCTGTATAAGTTAAATATTTTCAGTTGCAGAATAATATCATTAGAGACATTCTGTTGTCAAACAGAAAAATAGAACAGTTGACCTGTTCAGGTGTTAAGGCAAAACTAACCATTTTCCATGGAACTGCGTCCACTAGAAGGAGCAGTAAAATCACCAGTCTTACTTCCATGAGGCATGTCACCTTTTATATCTCCATGATTCACTGGAAACCCATAAGCAGAAAGTAAGACTAATATATTTCCAACTCGGAAAACTAACCCATTTGTACCATCATCTGTGAGTAAATATTTTTCTAAGATGCCTTCCGATATATATACTCAACAATTAACAAACAAATGATGATCCATGCACATAACAATGATACCTTCGGTGAGATTAGAAAGCACTTGAGTAGGTTGTGATGAGCACTCCCCAGTAGTCTGTGAAATGTCTGAACGACGAAGGGGAGTCCAGACACCACGATCGGGTCTATCCTTATTTCTGGTTCGTTTGTCTTGCTTCTCACTTACAGTACCCAAACCATGCACGTCTTTTCTCAGAAATCTATCATCAGGAGCTCTTTTTGTATCACCATCATGATTAAATGCCGGTGAGTCATTCTTAGACATATGGCCATTTAAACCTGATTGCATGTTCATAGACCTAGGCGGTCGCTTTCCATTCTCTAGATTTGAGGTTTGCGGTTTCTGCTTAGGCTGCATTGCGGTCGAAGATTGACTTTGCCGTGCTTCATTACTTAAAAGTATGCTTCTGATCAACCTCCCATTAGAATCACGCCTCTGAATCTGTTTTGGAGCACCTGTGGTAGTTATATTGCCAACAACTGATGTTTCACCCTGCTGCAGCAATGGATCAGGCACCTGTGGTTCACAAAATCATCATAATTTGGATCCAACTTGTCCATGAATTGAAAATTACAGTCACAAGCCTTATACAATTAAAAATTTAAAACTCTATAGCTGATGATGAAGAACTTCAGTCAAGTAAGCCAGATCAAAACAAATAAGCTTACATGAGAAATTTCTCGCTCTTTCCCTTTCAAAAGCAGGATCTTTTTCTTCCCAGAATCAGAAGTCAAAGTGATTCCTGAAACAGAACCTTCAACACCACAAACTGCAATTGAAAAAATTACACATTTAGATCAGGTAGCAACTATATAGTAAATAAAATAAAACATTTGAGGTACTTATGTAAACCCCAATTCCAATCATATGAAGAAAAAAAAGATAAATATTTTAAAATTTAATAGCAAAAAGCTTACCAGCCTTCTCAACATGAACCCACACTAAAAAGAATTGTTCAAATGGAAGCTCACACAAACAGTTACACACATTAACACTATTCTTATGATGATAGAGCTAGATGGAAGCCAACATAGAGCATACATGCACTACATTAAGCTTATTGTTCGAAATTGCCTCATTTTAATATATGAAACATCAACAACAATGATGATCATGATCATGATGATACCATGCAAAACACAACAAATCGTACAATAAATTAGAATATACAAGATTTGTATCAAGGTAGCAGGGACATAAAAGCACGACTCTCTCTTCTATACCTATCAAAAAACTCCCCTAATTATAATACAAATTAGCAGTTGTCACAAAGTCACAAAATAAATTTCCAGCATACTCTTATGTAGGGAATTTTTTTTTTATTCTTCAAGGTTTCTAACAAACTGGACCCTTCTCCATTGGCATCTTTGATCCCCATTGCATCAATTATACATCCACAAGAAAATTTTCATGACACTCAATACTGGTATCATAACATTACAACAGTGATGGTAAAAGCCATCTGAATCTGACAATTCTTGTTTAGAAAAAAGGTATTTGATAGGATGACATCAAAGTAATTATGGTTATAGAGAAATGTGGCAAACTGTTGCCACAACGCTTGGTTCTGATGAATAAATACGCGAAAATGATTGTGCCTTTGAAGCATAGCTTTAACACCCATTCAACTTCAGTTTGTCAAATCATAGCACACAATATCATGCAAAATATCCTAATTATTTCATGAAATGTGAGAGAACAAATAAATTTGCAATTTAATGATTTGAGCAGAATTGGCAGGAAAAAAACATACGGGCTTCACTTTCTGACATTTCTTTTACACTTGAAAAGCCTGGTTGATCCTCTTTCTTGAGCATTGCAAAGAAAGTTGATTTATCCTTCCGACTAGCATTCTTAGCACTGTCCTTCAGAATATACTGAAATGAAATAGTAAACAGAATAAGAGACAACAGCAATCCATGTATAGCCACTTCAGTCATATATTATGCATTTGCATCCCCTAATTTGGTAACGAAGCTCACAAACTCATTGTCAATAGTTGTAGCTGCACGAATGTTGTCTAAGCATTCAGAGTTGAGCACTTCAAGCTCTTCTTTAACTATACATATAGCCATACAGAGCAGCATGGATAGACAAATTGCATCCCAGTAATAAAAATCAATCTTGTAGCTCTTTCTTACAGTGTTTATATGAAACAAGAGTAATCACCTTTTTCTTCTCCGAGCCTCGTTTGGTGGTACCTGAACCTGACTTGCTTGTAGATGTTGTCCTACTTCTCCTGCTGCCTTTCCCAATAGATAAGGGACCCTATTACCAACCATAAAATCCAATTCAAGGCATAAATATGTGCTCTAAATAGTATATAACATTAAACTAATCAGGAAAAAGGTCAAATACATATTGGCACAAAGTACAAAAGTACATGTAGAACTGTTAAGATCTTATGTATCCCATATCACATTGTCATTCTTTTTATCACTACAACTTCTGCATATATATATATATATCACATTGTAATTCCAATTCATCTTTTAGATAAGTGAATAAATCAGAATGGTCAACAAAAAAATTAAATAGTAGGCGTTTATGTTAACTATACCCGAGATGGTATTAAAAAGAAACAAAACTGATCACTTTAGGAATTAGCAGGCGAGTACAACATCATTTGTCATGCAAGGCCATAGATTGGTGAATAACACTTACCAGACATTTTCTCGTCAATCTAGGCACTTGGAACTTTTTATCATTAACAGCAAAAGAAAATGAAAGCCCAAGTAAGTAGTAACCAAAAAGCAAGTAACAGACCGAGCTGTTTGAAAACTTTGTTCAAGCCATTTGGTTATTTGCAAATACTTGTTTCATAACTTAATAGAACAACAATCATTTTGTGTTTTCCTCCCACATTGTCAGCAAAAAAAGGAGACCAACCTTCTCCTTTCCTCTCCTTGATAACATGAGAACTGCAATGTTTTAATGGACTGCAAATGAAAACCATGACTATGTCTTTTGCCTTTCTCTAGGGTAAGAAAAATACAACTGATAGTCAAGTTTGAGATTAAATTGATTGATTAACTTGGGAATAGACTCGAAATTCAAGAAAAAGGGGTACGGATATCTACCAACATATAAAAATTCACAAAATATTGTAACATACAAGTCTTAAACGGGGAATTTTGACCAAAATAGAGGGCAACGGTTAATTGTTGGGCATAAAAGTAAGTAGTAACTAATAGAAAATGAGGTCTTTGCGGGAAGCTGCATATACATAATTTACCAAACCAAAGGCTATGTACCTGTGTTGCACTCTCAGCTCGCTTGTTCCGAACATATTCCATTAGGGGTGTGACAATAGGAGGTTCTTTTGCAGCGCCTGCAGAACAAATCAAGTTAAGTCCAAACTCATAAACACATTCCTCGGACAACAACTTAAATAACAAAATTCATCCACAATTAATTCGTCCAACGATTGACTAACCAGCAAGTTCGGCTTCTTTCCTTTCCAACTGAATCTCAGCACTGGGAAGATGCTCTACGGGTTTCGCAATAAGTTTGAGGAACTCCAAATAATCAGGATCTAGCTCAGTCACATTACAAAATACAAATTAAAGATTATATTAACTATAAAAAAACAGAAACAAAAACAAAACAAAACAAAACAAAAACCAGTTAAAATGTAAATACGAAGAAAAACAAAGAGTACCCTTGTAAATAGTTCCTTCACGACTATCTTTCTTACTACAAGGCTTCGGGACACGTTGTGAAGGAGCATATTCGACAGTGGCCTTAAAATGAGCACCTGAGAAAAAAATGAAAACTTTTCACAAATTAAACATTTGAACAATGAATGTTGAACTAGAGAGAGAGAGTCCAAATTGATAACTACAAGAAAGTACCCTTGTCATTAACAAAAACATGCCCATCAAACAGTTCAGCGAACTCGTATACGTCTTCGGGTCTCTTCAACTCCAAGTAGGCTCGCGCATGTCTCTGGTTCTTGTGACTTGCCCAAAAAAAAAAAAAAAAAAAAAACTTTATCTGTTCAATTATTTTCTTTCTTCAAATTATAGCAAAAAAATTGAAAAAGAAAAGAGAGAAAGAATACCTGGATTTTCCGGGACGAAAAGCGAACCAATTGTGACGGTCGGCGATACGATCGTGAATTAGGGAGAGAAAATCGGATTGGGAGAGAGAAGGAGGCAAACGCCTGATCACAACTTTGGTTCTCTGCAAAGGATCCTTCATTTCATCGCATTCAATCGATCGATCGATCCAAAACCTAATTTATGTTTTCACTGCTATTTTAGGGATTTTGATTGATTGTGATTAATTTGTGCCCTAATTGAATAACCTTCAGTTGCCTAATTGAAATCCGTAGAAGACCCGCATTTTGTTTGCTTGCTTTTTTGGTCTCTAGAAAGTTTGAGTGCTGTCAAACGGCGTCGTTTTTGGTTATGCATTTTTTTCTTCCCCACACGAGTTGCACGTGTAAAGTCCAGGACTACTGTAGGTTTAAAAACATTAAAAAAAAATAAAAATTAAGGAATACAATTATAAAATTAATAATTATCAGGATCTATCGAGATTAATTATTAACACGCAGTTTGGATATCTAGTCTCAAAACGGGAGACATCCACTCCCATAATAAGAGAAGAAAACTATCTACATATATTGGTAAATGTGTATAGTAGAAATTGAATCCTCACCACTGAAGTGGAAGGGAGGTACACTAATCACTTGACTTATGAATAAATGTGCAAAACTAAAATATACTTGAATTGATTAAAAAAATTATTGTATTCTAGCCTTCTAGGTATTAGAATTTTGGGTTAATTGCACAAACACTCCTGTTGAATGGTGTTATTGCATTCGCTGGTAAATTTTTCATTTATTACACAAACCACTCCTCGATTTCGTTGACCAAACCGTTGACTAACAGTGAAGTTAACATTTTAGGTGAAAAGACCATTCTACCCTTACCATTTTATTTTATTTCTATTTTATTTAATAAATTGTTATCTTTAATAATTATATAATATTTAATTATATAAAAATAATTATTTTTTTCATCATTTTTCATTTTCTTCTTCTTGTTCAATAGTAATCTTCTTCTTCTTCAACAATAATTCTATATTATTTTTTTCATCATTCTTCATCTTCTTCTTCAACAATAATTTCAGAATATTTTTTTCATCAAAACAAATCTATATTTTTTTCTTCTCATCTTCATCTTCCCCAATCAACCCTCAATCATCAATCAATCCACCCAAAAACAATTAAAACCACAACACATCTACACCTAAAAACAAACATCACAACTAGTCAACCACAACCATAAAAAAAAAAATGAATGCAGAGGTGGAGCAGATTTGCTCCACCTGCAGATGGAGAGGCGCTTCGGTGCTCCATCGCCAATGGAGAGATACTCTATCAATGCCACAACCACAAAAAAAAAATTGATGTAGAGGTGGAGTAGATCTTAGATGGAGCGCCGCTCCATCTGGCGGTGGAGTGACATGCTCAAACACGTGGGAATAAATCCCAAGTGTAGGATGTGTCGAAGTAATAAAATTTTCGTGAGTACGGAGTCGAATCCACAAGGAAGTGGTGGTACTAATTCTAAAACTAGAGATTATACTAAAGCGGTAAAATAAATCAAGTTGTTTTGGGTTGTTGTTTTATAAACTAAATTAAACTAAATTAACTAACTAAAACGATAAAATAAAGTGAGACGGGTTAAATGGAAGATAATGCTAGGTGGTTACACGGTTCCAATTTCGAATAAGGAAATATATTGACTATTATGAAACACGTTATTAACATGATAAGACATCTTCAACTAAGGCCACACCACATTGTATTGCTCCCGCAATGGTATGATATGTGAATTCAATCAAATACACCTATTGGTCATAGAGTGCAATTAATTGAAAACCATAGTTAATCTAATACAAAGGTTAATTAAGTAATTTCTTATTGAAACTAACCTAGTATTGATTCTTGAGTCAATTAAGCCCTATTGCAATTTCAATGATTTCTCATATAATATTACAATAAATATTAAATCGATTCTCATCAAAGAGCATGCAATCTACTTTCGCAATTGCAAAACACAATAATTGAACACAAAGTAATAATATAAAATACGCTCAAAATCAATATCATGTATTACAATAAATATCAAATCGGTTCTCATCAAAGAGCATGCAATCTACTTTCGCAATTGCAAAACACAAGAATTGAACACAAAGTAATAATATAAAATACGCTCAAAATCAATATCATGAAATAATATACAAAATATATTCATAATCAATAAAATCCAAATTCGTTCATGGTTCCGAAAACCACCTAATAACAAAACTAGCTACTTATATAATCAAAATAACAAGAAGATAGGAAAAGGGATGTGATACAACCCATTTGGAGACGTGTAGAGTCGAAATCGGCTTTGGTCCGGCTGAGACTTCTCTTCTGCAAATCTTCGTCTTCTCTTGATGAACAATCGATGTAATTCGTAAAACTAATCTTTTGTTGGTGTTTGGTGATGATGCTTTGTGATTTGGAGGGTAAAGAATGGTGAAAATTGGCCCTAGGCCGCAGCTAAGAGCTGCTGGAACGAACCCAGACGAACTCTCTCTCTTCGATCTTCTTCCTCTATCTTGTTTGATATCCCTTTTGATTCACAAATAGGGGCTATTTATAGGAGATGGCAGGTTACTGTTCATAATTACTGTTCACGCATACACTGTACTGTTCATGTGATATCCCAAATTTCAAATAATTGAATTTGAATATGTGGATATAATATTTATGATTTGAGGGGTGGAAAATGTAATTAAATGTATGTATATTTTTATGGTTTCCAGATGGACCAGATGGAGTGGTCCAGAAATAACGCATGAACGAGAAGGAAAAGTTGGCAGTGAGTACCGCGACCACTTACCGCGACTAGAGATAGCGATGAGTCGCTCGCGGGGAAAAATGGTGATTTTTTACAGTGAGCACCGCAACTAGTCACTACGACCACAGATCGTGCTGTGAAGCTCGCGGTGAAAATGTCAAATTTGGGTAGTGAGCATGGCGACCAACAGCGCGACCAGGTACCGCGATGGTTGATCGCAATGAAAGCGGTGAAATTCCTCCAGTGAGCAATGCAACCAGGTAGTGCAACCACAGGTCGCGATGACCCAAATTTTATAAAAAAAAAAAATAAGAGGCGGTGAAGCTTCATGAAGAAGCAACCAGAAAAGAAAGAGAGAGACCGTAAGAGGAGAAAAGAAAGAAAAGAAAAAGAGAAAGAAGAGAGAGAAAGAAAGAGGGAGAAAGAAGAAAAAGAAGAAAGAGAGAAGAAGAAGAAAAGAAGAAGAAGAGAAGAGGAAGAAGAAGAAAAGGAAAGGAAAAAGAAAAGAGAAGGATAAAGGAAAAGAGGAGGAGAGAGAGAAAAGGAAAAGGGGGAAAAAGGGAAGCCATAAAAGAAATAGTCGGAAAGAGAACGGTATTCAGATTGGTGTACACACAATTTTCGCACGATTTAATTAAATTGATTTATGAATATTTACTGAAAATGATTTTGAGTTAAATAAAAGTGATTTATATTGAATTTCATGATTTTATTTTCTGTATTCTGTTATTTGATATGTTTTTGAGTTTCTTGTCTTACAACTATTAATGAATATTGATTTTGAATTGATTGAGAGAGTTTTGATTATATGAAAGTTATCTGAAAATTGAATAAAATATCTGTAAACTCTGAATTTTGATTTTATGGCCCTGATATATGTATAGGGATATATGGATATAGGAGATTGAGGAGATTGACACGTCAATTGGGTGTATATATGGCAGTACTGCATCGATATTTCTGATGCTTATGATGATGATTTTACAGATACCATTTCCTTAGAAATGGGAAACCGACTGTAAAATACGGATATCATTTCATTCTGAAATGGAAAACCGACTGTGAGAACATATGGATACCATTTCTTTATGAAATGGGAAACCGACTGTTTATTTAGGGAAACTGTAACACCTCCCGACCCGAATCCACTCGGACCGAATCGGGGAGCGCTACCGGATACGGAAAACAAATTTCAAATCAGAAACTTTAGGTAATGATCCGAATAAATATTTAAATTATGGTCCAAAAAGATTTTCTGAAAATTTCACCAGAGTTTCCTCTGTTTTTCTGACTTTCCAAAATCTGTTTTCACAATTCATAAAATCCACACTAATCAATTTCAAACAACAGATCATAAGCCATATATCCCAAATAAATTAAAATCAATATAATATAACAATTCCGAAAATTTCTGGAAAATCTAAAAAATACAAAAAAAAATACCACCAAACCTGAAATACTATTCTGAACACAAAACTCTTTTGGACCTATATCACTTTCCTTCTCCTTCTTTTTCCTTTCCTTTCTCTCTCTTCTTTCTCTCTCCTCTCACGCGATCTCTCTTCTTCTCTCTTCTATCTTCTGTCTTCGTCGTTCTCTGTCTCTCTTGTTTTATTTTTGAGACCACATTTCTTGTCTCTTAGTTGTCTTTGCTGTGCTAATCAATTATTATTATTTTTTTAATAATAGGATAATATAATCTTAAATCAAATTGCGCACCCTTCCATATCCAGTGCGACTTACCAAAACACATTATATCAAAATACTATTACATATTCAACTTTAAAAACATTAAAATCCATGGGCCCAAATATTACAAAACATGCATAAAAACTAAATACCATTTCAAATATTTACAAAAATATTTTTGTCCATGCATGCCGATATAATACATATAAAACATCAAATATGTAGTAGGCTACCAAAAATGCAGGAGTGATGTGACTCTGATCACTATCTCAGCAGATTCTACTCTTTCTGATCCTTGTCCCCTTCAACAATTCTTTTACCTGCGTGTGAGAAAACTCAACACGCTAAGCATATAGCTTAGTGGGTGTACAGAAAACTATATTTCCACTTACACTGTAATATCATTTAAATCATCATAAAAAATATACTGACAAATAAATAATCAATTTGGGGCTCAATTCAAATCAAATACAAGTCAAAGCATATACAGATCATATCACATTTCTAATTTCATTTCAGGCTCCTGATATACTAAACATACTTTTTGGACTGGATTACGGGCTATACAAAACAGAGTTGGATACCAACGGAGGACCCGCTGCATATCCCATATACATATCAGAGTTGGACACCAACGGAAGACCCGCTGCGTATCCCAGATCAAATTTCCCAACCCGCAAGGGGTGGTACCTCTATCAACATATAGGCGTAGTACTACTCAGAGAACCCAATTGACATGTCCATCTCCTATTTCTTGTCTCTTAGTTGTCTTTGCTGTGCTACTCAATTATTTATTTATTTTTTTAAGTTTTCATTGTGTGTAAACACTCACACACAGACTCACATACATATACAAATATCTTCTTAATTACCATTTGCTCCCTTGAACTTCTTAAAATTCTCCAATGGCACAAATTTATTCATAATCACATTCCATCTCAATAATTATTCCAAAAATATTCCATACTTATCCCATTACCAAATTGACTTCACCAATATTCAATTGGACTCATTATCATCCAAATGCACCATAAAAATAATATACTTTTCATAATGACGGCAAATTAGGGGCGTTACAATTCTTCCCCCCTTAAGAAATTTCGTTCGCGAAATTTACCTCATTCAAATAGTTGTGGATATTGCTGTCGCATCACTTTTTCGCTTTCCCATGTAACTTCTTCCACATTATGATTCCTCCAGAGTATCTTCACTAGCGGTATTTTCTTATTCCAAAGTTCTTTTATCTCTCTGTCCAGAATCTCCACTGGTTCTTCCTCATATGTCAAATTAGGTTGAATCTCAATAGCTTCAGTCTGAACTTTGTGCGACGGGTTAGATCTGTATCGTCTCAACATGGATACATAAAATACATCATGGATCTTTTCCAGTTCCAAAGGTAAAGCCAGTCGATAAGCTACTGGTCCCACACGTTCAATGATCTCGTATGGACCAATAAACCTTGGACTTAACTTTCCTTTCTTTCCGAATTTCAGTATCTTCTTCCATGGAGATACTTTCAAAACACCCTGTCTCCGACTACATACTCAATGTCTCTTCGTTTCAGATCCGCATACGATTTCTGACGATCAGAAGCAGCTTTCAATCTGTCTTTTATAATCTTAACTTTCTCTTTCGTCTGTCTAATCACATCAGGTCCAACCAACTTGTCTTCACCCAACTCTGTCCAGCATAAGGGTGTTCTGCATTTCCTACCATATAATGCCTCATATGGTGCCATAGCTATGCTCGTCTGAAAACTGTTGTTCTATGCAAATTCAATCAATGGAAGATGATCAACCCAACTCCCTTCAAAATTGATTATACAGCTCCTGAGCATATCTTCAAGCACCTGAATAACTCGCTCTGATTGTCCATCTGTCTGTGGATGGAAAGCTGTACTGAAGTTCAATCGTGTACCTAAAGCTTCCTAAAATTTCTTTCAGAATCTGGATGTAAACCTCGGATCTCTGTCAGAAATTATCGAAGCTGGTACACCATGTAATCGGACTATTTCTCTGATATACAGCTCTGCTAACCTGTCCAGAGAATAATCTGTTCTGACAAGTAGGAAGTGTGCTGATTTTGTCAGTCGATCCACAATTACCCAAATAGAATCCTGTTTACTTCGTGTGAGGGGTAATCCTATGACAAAATCCATGGTAATGCGGTCCCATTTCCATTCAGGTATGGATATTGGCTGTAACAAACTTGATGGAACCTGGTGTTACGCTTTTACCCGCTGACATGTCATACATCTGTTCACAAATTCAATCACATCTCTTTTCAAACCTGACCACCAATACTGAGTCCTCAGATCTCGATACATTTTTGTACTACCAGGATGCATCGAATACGGACTACTGTGTGCCTCTGTCAGAATGGTCTTTCTCAACTCATCATCATTCGGAACACAAACTCTATCCTTAAAGTACAGAATACCATCATCCTTGATTACAAAGTCAGTCTGCTTCCCCTATTGGACTTGACCACGGATGGCTAAAAGTTTCTCATCCTGTTGTTGCCGATCCTGTATCTGCTGAATCAAATTTGGCTTGAGTTTCAACTCAGCAAGGATAGCATCATCTGATGTCAGTCTCAATTGAGCATTCATAGCTCTCAGTGCATACAGAGATTTCCTGCTTAGAGCATTAGCGACAACATTCGCTTTCCCTGGATGGTAGTCAATCACACAATCTTTAATCAACTCCATCCATCGCCTCTGCCTCAAATTAAGTTCTCTCTAAGTAGGCAAATACTTGAGACTCTTATGATCAGTGTATACGTAGCATTTCTCTCCATACAGATAATGTCTCCATATTTTCAGGGCAAACACAATAGCTGCAAGTTCCAGATCATGCGTCGGATAGTTCTGTTCATGTGTTTTCAGCTGTCTGGAAGCATATGCAACTACCTTCCCATCCTGCATCAATACACATCCTAAGCCATTGTGTGAAGCATCGCTGTAAACCACAAAGTCTTTTCCTGATATTGGCTGTACAAGAATTGGTGCTTCAACCAACATTGCTTTCAATTTCTCAAAAGCCGTCTGGCATTTCTCATTCCATTCGAACCTGACATTCTTATGCAGCAATTTAGTCAGAGGAGTAGCTATGGATGAAAACCCCTTTACAAACCGTATGTAGTATCCGGCCAAACCTAGAAAACTCCGAATCTCAGAAACATTTCTAGGAGGCTTCCACTCCATAACTGCTTCAATTTTCTTGGGATCTGCTTTAATACCATCTGCCGATAGATACCATTTCATATGAGATGGGAAACCCGACTGTAAAACCCGTAATCCAGTCATGTAAACCTTGTTATGTGTATCAGGGGCCCAATTAATAACTAAAAGCCAGAAAAGGGATGTGGAAATAAAGAAATGTTATTGAAATTGAAACCCAGGAACTTTTGAAATACTTTATTTCATAATTTAGTAATTAAAATATAATGTTTGTTTATATATATATATATATATATATATATATATATATATATCTCTGAAATTCTGAATTTGAAATTTATTGTTTTACATTACATTGCAATTTATTTTAGTGTACACACACTAAGCATGATTGCTTAGCGCGTTGATGTTTATCGCGCGTAGGTAACAGAGATACCGAGAAAGGAAAAGATTGAAGAGAGAGTTGCAGACAGAGATCCAGAGTCACCACATTTTGGGTAGTCATATATTTCTATATATTATAGTTAGTTACGTATGCATATACAGGCGTATGTAAAAGTGTTATATATTTATGTTTTGTAATTAATTGTTTTATGATTTCTGTTTTTCATTTTCAAAGGATTGTAAATAATGAATTATGAACTGTTTTATTTTAAAACTGATTGGAAAGTCGCACTAAACGGCAGAGTGCACATTGGTTTGAAAGTTTGATTTAGAAGTATTGAAAATTATATTGTGTTGGGCATTTGTTGAAAACAGGTTTTGGGAAATCAGAAAAACAGAGGAAACTCTGCCGAAATTTTTGAAAACTGATTTTGATAGGCTTACTAGAGATGATTTTAAATTATAAATTATTTGATTTTCAAATTATAAAGTGAGTTAAGAAAAGTTTTGAAAACCCAGTAACGCTTCCTGGGTCGATTCAGACGGGTCGGGTCAGGGGGTGTTACAGTTCATGGTTACTGTTCACGCGTAAACAGTACTGTTCATAGGTACTGTTCAAATAGCGGTGCCTGTATTTGACTGTTGACTGCGGAACCCGCCATTTTTACTATTTACGTATACAGTATTGTTCACGTATACGGTACTATTTACAGTCGATTTTTTCTCGCCTCATCGTGTATTCGCATTAATTTACGGGGCTCACCTAATAGCTGCACATACTCACAAAATACATCAAACGTACCAAAAATACTCAAAAATACAATCAAAAGAAACGATCTAAGGGTTGTAAATATATAACAATAAATAATTGATTATGGAGCGATTATCTGAAGAAAGAAAAAAAAGAAGAAAAAGAAAAAAAAAAAAACAAGAACAAGAACAAGAACAAGAACAAGAAGAGAGATGGTTCCAAAAATCTTTAATTTTTTTTTTTTGGCTCTGGTCCATTAGATGTAGATATTTTTATCCCATCTAATGGACCAGATCTTATCTGGTCCATTTTTTTTAAGTTTTTTTTTGGAATTATTTTTATTTTTTATTGTATTTTAACTATTGTAATGGTTTAATGGGAAAAAAATAATTTTACCCTTATTACAGTAACTTATTGTTAACTTCACTGTGAATCAACGGTTAGGTCAACGAAATCGAATGGTGGTTTTTGCAATAAACGAAAAATTTGCCAGCGAATGCAATAATGCCATTCAACAGGGATGTTTGTGCAACTAACCCTAGAATTTATCATATGATTCTTATTTAAGAGATATTTTCTATAAAAAAAGCATATATATATATATATATATAGTATAAATGGTTTTTTATTCAAAACAACCCCCTTTTTTCGGTCAGATTTCTATTAAATAGATATAAAACTTTATTTAAGAATAGTTTTGATAACTTATAAACATTTCAAAAATAATAATGTTGTGACTTGTGAGTAGATAAAAAAGTGATATATATACTTCAAATTAGGACTCTACCTATGTTTCTTTTCGAGTCCGTTAAATTTCTAGCACCTGCCACCTATTGATAGGTTTTTTGTGTAACTGTCATCATATAAATAATTTGAGTTTTTATAGTATCAAAATTGATTTTTTGGAACAAAAATACCCCTAATTATCTTTTCAAACCAAAATGTCCAAAACCCAAAAAATTTAAAGTTGAGAAGCAAAAGTTAGAGAGATAAAGTTAAATAAAGGAAGTCAGAGAGAGAAACAAACAAACTCTGGCACTCTAAGATTTTCTTCCTAGAGACGATTCTGATGATATATATGGGTTGAAATTCGACGTTATTTACCCCCTTAAAGACCTTTCAAAAATATGAAATATCAGTTACAATATCAGTAACGAAAATATATCACAATAAAAGGAAAATAGATCACCGTCAAAGGACTCACAGTCAAAAGAAATAGATCACTGTAAAAAAAAAAAAATAGATCACGACTAAAAAAAAATAGATAAAGGTAAAAAAAAAAAATCACTACTTATGGCATGACTCATACACCACGAAATCTAAATAATTATATATACGACCAGAGGCGAAGCCAGCTTCATCAAAAAACTATATAAACTCTTAGATGAGTGGCATACACTTCTCTTTCCCTATTTGCATTTAGAATTCAAATTTTATCATATATATTTACCGAATCGTACTTTATAGTATTCGATTTTAATAGATTCCAACAAATCCTGAGCTGATTGATGTAATATTGAAAAACAAGAAGTACATATATAAAGTAAGAGTTAATTGCATCGACCTCCCTTGAGGTTTCGCCAACTACAAGCGGAGTCAACTTTATCGTTTATTGACAAACACCTCATCTACCTTTAATAAAATTTGATAAAATATAACAGTTGATCGGGAGAGATTTTTGTCAAAAAATTTAAAAGTTGACTAGCGGAAGATGAGATTTTTGTTAATAAACTCAATAATTGATTCTATTTATAATTGAGCAAATCTTAGGAGAAATAGACGTTATTTATTCTAAAGTAAAATGCATTGATAAGATGGGTATGGAACTCAAACGTTACAGTCCGTACTAATTCTACCCGGACCGACTCCGGATCCAAATCCAATATGCACAGTGTTGTCTTGACTTTGGACTTGTATTCCATCTCTGTCTCTCTCACTATTTATATATGTAAAAATCGTCTTGCTCTTTATTTTCAATTCAATTTTACCATCAAATTGACGCAATCTCTTTATCTCTCTCTTTCTCTCCAAGTAAGTAAGTAATCTGCTGCTACGCTTTTTTATTTCATTATTTTCCTTTTTTGATTTCACAGTCCTGCTAATTTTTTTTTCTTTTTCCGAATCATGGGTTGATTTATGTTGGTTTTTTTTCATCTGGGGTTGTTCTGAATTTCATCTGATCTTCGTCTTTGTTTGCTAGTAGTAGTGATGTTGAACCAGAATAACTGGACCATCTTCGTTGATGATCATGACTTCGTCATGTTTTTTGTTTTTTTGGTGAATAATAATTTTAATGGGGTTGATCAGTTGTATAATTTTGCGTTTTTTTTGTTTTGTAGTGTTTGTTGATATTTTATGTATATGTACAGTACACATGATTGGAAACACCATCTGGGTTGGAGAAAATTAGAGGACTGTAGTTGACAACATAAGATAAAGTAATGGTTTTTTTTTTTTTTTTTTTTTTTGTGTTTCACAATTTTACTTGAATGAATTGTTTTTAGATCTTTTTTAAGTTAGAAAATTTTGGACATTGTTTAATAGCTGGTTGGTGATTATGCTTAAAAGGGTACTTAAAAGTTAAGGTTTTGATGGAGTGGAACCCCAGAATTGCTTAAAAATGTCAAAGGATTATGTGTTGTGAGATGTATTTGTTGCTTCTTTATCGTTTTAGTAAGTTTGTGTTTTGGTGATTTTTTTTTCCACGTTGCAGGTGATTTAGGCTTTTTATTATGGGTGGAAGTTCGATAGATGACGATTGGGAGCTCACGTCTCCTTCCCATGGGGTGCGGACTGTGGTTTTAGTTGGACGTACAGGCAATGGAAAGAGTGCAACAGGCAACAGCATTCTTGGAAGAAAGGCCTTCAAGTCAAGAGCTAGTTCAGCCGGCATTACCAGTACTTGTGAATTGCAGAGAACTGTAATGAGAGATGGCCAAATCATTAATGTCATTGACACTCCTGGTATGGCCTGTCAAACTTGTATTCCATTCCATGTATTTGATTTGTATCTTTCGTTTTCCGTTCTTGTTAAATGCTTGTGTTAAATAAAATGACACGATGTTCCTATGCAGGACTCTTTGATTTTTCTGCTGAATCTGACTTTGTTGGCAAAGAGATTGTGAAGTGTATTGATTTGGCCAAGGACGGGATCCATGCAGTCCTTGTAGTTTTCTCAGTTAGGACCCGTTTTTCAAAAGAAGAAGAAGCTGCACTACGCAGTTTGCAGACTCTCTTTGGCAGCAAAATTATTGACTACATGATTGTAGTCTTTACTGGAGGGGATGAACTTGAAGATAGTGAAGAAACATTAGAAGATTATCTGGGTCGTGACTGTCCAGAGCCTTTGAAGGTTACCTTCTGAACTACAACATGATTCGATAACTTTTATTTTATGTTAAGATAGTACTGTGTAGATATGTCATTTGTTTTCTTTTTCACAAATCAACTTGTTTTCTAAATGTTTTGTTAACATTTTGAATTGGGCTCCTAACAGAAGATAACAAAAATGTGTTTGAACTTAATGTGCATCAGCTTGTGCTAGAACTACGACCTCATGCAGGTTTTAGAGTATTATACCTTAGCTTCTGTCAGAAGTTCAATTAGAATTCAGTCTTCTTAAAATTCTGTTTGAAGTTCTGCTCCCGTACCTAAATAATGTCCTTTACAGTATGATAGGCCCTTTGTAGTCATGTTTTGTGCTGCTTTTATTTATATATGCTCATTACTTATTCTTGGTTTTGTTTGGCTTAAATGAATGGTGATTTGTTCATTTGTTAAAATTCCGTGCCTTTGTTATTTCGATGCTTAAGATTTAACCTGCCTGTAAGGTTTTACATGTCTACTTAGGGCACTGTTTGCTACATAAATCCAATTATTAGTCAGTGTGAAAATAATTACTAAGGAGTCCAGTTTTACATGTCTAAACTTCTAGTAAAGCTCTGTTACTAATTTTTACTAATAAAAACTTTTCTCATTGGATTTGATAAAATTGAGTGGATTAGAAGCTCTATAATATGCTTGTGGTAAATTACAACCAATATAGAACTATATATTGAATTTTCTTCATATTTTATATGAAAAAAAAAGAAGAAACTGGCTATGGACACACATCCGATATTGCATTTAGTAACTACTGATTAGTTTATTAACCTTAGTGATAAATGCTAACATATTTAGGACATTCTGGATCTGTGTAAAAATCGGCGAGTGCTCTTTGACAACAAGAGTGGGGATGCAACCAAGAGAGCGCAGCAAGTTGGAGAGCTTCTCTCACTTGTTAACACGGTCATAGCACAGAATGGTGGGCAGCCATATACAGATGAGTGGTTTACTGAGTTGAAGGTCAGTTTGTTCATATTCTTTGTCAACTTCAATGCAGGTTTTTCCCATCAAATATCTGACGAAATTTTACTTATTTGTAAACAGAAAGGAGCTATGAAATTCCATGATCAACAAGCAGAGGTTGAGTCACTACAGGGATATTCGAAACGGGAAATTTTAGAGCTGAAGGAGCATATGCAAAGATCTTATGATGATCAGCTGAAACGAATTACTGAGATGGTACTTTTTATGCTTATTGTTCTATGAATATATAACTTGCCCCTGTGTTCATATTTCAAGACTTTTATTAATCTCTATCATTGGTCGGCATGGGTAAAGAGTGCAGCTGCACGCACCCAGAAAGATTAGCATCCAAGTTGTACCTCATTAAGAGGCTTAATATTACTTTTTGATTAAAACTGTCTTTACAAGTTGTGTGTTCACTGTTCGTGATTTGACTACTATAACTTGTCGAATTTGCCTTGAAGTTTGTCTAGTTCTCTGAACTTTCTTCTTGCTGAAAACAAGCGCATTGTTAGTAGTTCCTACCAGTGATTCAGTGGTTTGCTCATCTTAACTTATGCTTGTGCGGACGAGTATCACTGTGTTACTGCTGAAGCACTAGTAAATACTTTTAGTACATTTATAAGTTGTTTTGTAGAGGTTAGTGATTACTAATCAGGAAGCTCTTGTTCACGTGCCCAAAATTTTTGGCATTGAAGTTGGAATCGATTTTTACTAGTTCTTGTTTTTGGTTGATCTGTCCATTTATTATTATTATTATTATTTTTATCTTGATCATTTATCAATGTGTCGAGCAATACTTAAATTTGTTGGCACTCTAGGGCATAAATGGTCCTCTACTCACATTGATTATTTTTTCACAAGGTTGAGTCGAAGCTCAAAGAGACAACTACTAGGCTTGAACTGCAATTGGCAGAGGAGCAAGCTGCACGACTGAAGGCAGAAGAGATTGCAAACTTAGCTCAAAAGAAGTCGAATGATGAAATCTGCAAGCTTAGAGAGAATCTTGAAAGAGCACAGAGGGAGACTGAGGAGCTTCGTCAGCAAGCCAAGCAAGCCGAAAGTCGGTGTGCCATTCTTTGACCTAATGAACTTATATGCTTACCATATTATGTGCATTGCTGTGAACAGTACCTAAAAGTATGTCTCTCTCTCCCTCTCTTCCTCTTGCATTCGGATGGTTTTAAAGCTTCTATCCCTATTATGTAAATGTCCACAATTCGAGCTTGGATTGCAAATTTAAGGATACATTTTTACGTAGCATAAATATATATGATTATTGTATTGACACCTTATGAAATTTATTTGTCAAGCTGGATCGACCAATCCATATCTACGATTCCTTAACATTGAATAATTCTGATTCTTAATAGAAACACCCGGATGCAATGGTACATCTTGTATGATGATGATATCTGATGCATTTGTCGATTGGAAAATAAAATAACTACCTATAACTTAGGAATTGCATACGAAGCCATATGCATAAATAAATGTGATTGAAGTAGTATTACTCCTTCGAAATTTAGGGCCAAATTCAACCGTACAAACAGTCCTCTAGTACGAAGGTTCGTACTTTAGTTCCATTTGGATGTCAAATTTTAATCATTAAATTGCTTACGAAAACAGGCTCTGTCTCGACTTGAGAATTAGTTTTCTTTTTACATCTCTCTCTCTAGATTTATATTTATATGAGTCAAATAGGGCAATCTTTATTTCCTTAATATGCTACAAATCCATCAACACAAGCATTAAACAACAAAGTTTAAACATGATACTATCATATCACTGTGTCTTCAGAAGAGATGATGCCAGTAATGGATTTGGCAATATAATAGTTTCACACAAAAATATGTCCATATGATTATAACCTCACATTTCTAGATTTTGTGATATATCACACAAAATATATAGTAGAGAATTATAATAATAATAATCATAATCATAGATTTATTTTGAGATGCACCCATTTGCAGACTTGCTTCTCATTGGCTTACCTGCATATAGAAGAAGAGAGATCATCAATTCAAAACTGCTTTTCATTCTCTATGGTGGTATTGTATTTGGAAGTGCTTTTGACATAAAAGCAGATTGAGTACAAGTACTTTTGTAGGAAACACCTTTTACAAAAACAGATTTTCAAAACTTGATCTATCAAATACAAAAATTTCAAATTGAGATGTGGAAAAACAATCTCTTCACAAAAACATCAGCTAAAACAAAAAAATACCAAACCAGACTATCAATGTCGATATATATGTAGTTTCTCTTTCTGTTTTGAAATATATTTTTAATCACTTTTTTTTTTTTTAAAGAAACTAAGTTTAGAGATGCTAATCAGAATATATATTTATGTAGATCTGAAAATAAAAAGCTTATGATGTGCAAGATCCAGCACGTTTTTAGTGTGAAATCCTGATTTTGTAATGTTTAAACACTTTATCAGATGCGATAAACAGTTATGTAACGTCATAAATTTAGGATCTGCGCACAAAAAATATGTACAGTTGATAATTTCTAGAAATATGTATATATACCCAAGATGGAGCAGCTTCTTGTCAGGATGGGAATATGCACTTCCACTTCCATCCTCAATGATAGCTTGATTGAAGAAATTTCGAGAAGCCAAGGCATGTATTGCATTCAGCTCTGGTCCTGTCACCATGTTTGCCTGCTGAAACCTCTCAATCTCTCCTATCTGCTTAAGATTAGGTAAAACCATTTTCATTTTAATTGTCGGATTTTACAACCTCAGCAATCGAATACTACCATGATGAACTAACTAGCCACCGACCCTTTTTGTTTTGTTTAAAGGACTCGAACTACGAACTATTGTCGGACTTCATAAATTGGATGGTCAAGGTAAGATAATAATGATATCTAGCAAAATGATGCGGGGGGATTCGAATTCTCGACCTCTGATTGGAAGTACAAGGGTCTTACAATAAATCAACCCGTCTCTCGGGTTATATATATCAACAATTTCTTAGACATAACAATTAATAAAAATTATGGAATTTGCATACCTTTGATCTAAGACAAACACTTTCATTTTCCAGTTCAATCTCCTGGTAAAAAAGAAAAAATAAAGTAAAAATCAATTAATTATTCAATAAAAAGTCCACATGAGAATAAAATTTTAAAAATTAATTTTGGAAGTGAAAAATGGGAATAATTACCCTTTTCTGCAAGTACTCAATCTCAGCTAGCAACATTTCATGCTGTTGCAGAAGAAACAAATAGACACATTCAATAATTAATTGTTTAATTTTTTTTTTTAAAAATAAATTTAATAATTTTTTACCTTCTTTGACCTAATTCTAGTAATGCCTCGTTCAAGCCTATTCTCCAGCTGCTTCAGCTCCTTCACAGTCAAAGAGCTCAAGGAATCACCCATTAAGTGCCTACAATCAAATAAACACGCATAGTCGGGCGTTATATATAAATAAACACACATTGAAAACAAATATTTCCTATTCGAATTCGTAACTTCTATTGATCCGAACTTTTATCTGACTACATGCAATTAACTGTTACTAATCCATAGGTGTCAAAAATAATATTTATGAACTTGAATTCTTTGTTGATATGAGCTTTTAAGTGAGTACATGTAAACTAAATTTGGCTGGTGCGATGAACTCATTTTGCAGTTTAATTTTGATAATTTTTCCCGTCTATTCGGCATTATCATTATCATCGTCATCATCCTCAGTGTGTTTGATTCGTTATTCAAATACATTTCTCGCTTTTAAAATATATATATATATATATATATATTGTAATTTTGAAAAATGCTGTTCAGGTTAATAATGCACCTTCATAAAAAAATTTATGTTGCAACTTATAAATCAATAAAACAAATCATTATAAAAATAATTTTTTTTTTTTTTTTTTACATATACAAATATTTTTTCCATGTAACTCAAAATTGTCTTCAAATCATCCATCAATACCTGTTAGAATTTTGTAACATTTGAATCTGTTGACGCAGCTTGGCTGACTCCTGCTGATAATACTGTATTCAATTTAAAACACCAAAAAAAAAAAAAGTTGTTAACTTGTGGGTACACAAATTTAATTTAAAATATAATTCTTGGTTGTTCATTGCTCGATTTATATATTAAACATAATTCAAACACATATTTTACTTAATTTTCTTCAATACCAAGTAAATTAGTTGTTCGAAAGGATCATTTTCTCATCTCCTCATCTCAGACTCATCGATTTCAAAGCTTGCGATTTATTAATAAAGAAGCAATGAATATGTAAAAGAAAAAAAAAAAAAACCATATATAGTTATTTATTACTTATATTACTGACGTATTTTCCTAACTCGATCGGTTTCAGATTTCAAAAAAAGAAAAGTATAAAAATGACAATATATGGGAGTGTAGCATGCAGCTTTAATGGTCACCTGAGCATTGATCTCTGTAACAGAGGTTGCATTTGAATTATCTGAGGATGCCTTCTTGTACTTCTCTATGGTTGACCTTATGTTGCTGCTAATTAATTAAACACAAATAATAATATTAATTAAGCTTCTAAGCTTCTTCTATAAATTTATATTTTAAAACAGAATAAAATGAATAATTAATTAATTAGTTAGAAAAACACAAATAATAATCACACAATAACATATATATAAAACCATTTTTTTTTCTTTTTCCCTTTGAATATTGATGATCATCATCAGTTAACATAAAAATAGACAGACAAATTAACTCCAAAAGGAACAAATGGATATGGTTTTTAGAGATTTGATTCAGTGCATGAAAACTAGAAAAGATATGAGAAACTTTTCAAAGCTTAAAATGGAAAAAGCAAAAGAGCCAAAAAGGAAACGCAGAGATTTTTACCCAATAATACAACTGGAAAGAGTATAGAAACTATATATATATACATATATATATATATATATATATATATATATATATATATACTGCATTGCTGTGTAATAACTTAAAAAAAAAAATAAACTTTTAATAGTACTGCACAATGTTCCATATATATATATATATTTATATATATGAATGAATGTGTGTTTAAAATCAAAGTAATATTTCTTGACTTGTAATTAAATTTCAAAGGTACCCACTTGACACTTTGGTATCGAGGGCATTAATTGTGTTTAACAATATTTAAGCTGAGCTATTTCTGCTTTTTTTCTTGGTATTTTTCTCATAATCGACAAGGTCTTGAATTTTTTATCTTATGTTTTTTTTTTCATCCGATATTATTACTAAACTCAAAAGTTTAAATTGATAAATAAGGACGGAACGAATAGTATTATGCTATCGCACACCACCTCAAGTATACTATGGCTTGGAGCAAACCTAAAACACAGACATGTTCAAATGCAAATGTCGATATCCAAATAACAAATGCAGATGCACTCATATTAGATAATTGTTAGATCTAAAAGCTCGATCCATAGACATAGACGAGTGCCATACAATAAGCTCTCTTCCAATATACTCATCCATCTAACAATTTACAAAAAAATGACACCTAATTCCAGCATTGTATATAATTATCTTGCCAAGCATGAAACTGTAAATTAATGTACGGATGTACTTAAAAGCTCAGCTAGCTAGCTAGCTAGCTAGTGAATCAATCAGAACTGTGAAGAGAAAATCTTGTCTCAGCTTTTTCATAAATTATAGCATGAAAATAGAAAAAGAGAGAAGAATAGCCAAGTAACTCAAAAATATTACACTTCTGATCAGAGCTAGCACTGGGAACAGATAGCTAGACAGCCAGCCAGCCAATGAAACTGAGGATCAGAATTAATACATATCACAGATGGAAAAAAAACAACATGATCAGAATTAATAGTACTAAGATCAGTTCATTACATTTGTCAAAAGCAAAACAACTTTTATCCATTAAATTTGCATCTTTTTGTTCTGATTTGATATAAAGAGTTTAACAAAGGAAAACAAAACCATTTTTATGTATATATTAACCATTTTAAGTAAATTTACACATTTTTATAAGAAATAAAAAAAAAATCAGTTGTTAATACATCCAACACCTATCTGACCCAAGAGGCAATAATGTTTATATATATATATATATATATATATATATGTATGTATATGTTCATGTACATATTGACAAACTCAACAGTTGACTTCCTTTATATATGAAAAAACTTGGAACACAGAGGAATTTAACTTTGAGTTTTTGTTGATCTACATGAAATTAAGTTCTTTTTTTAAAAAGAATGTAGTATCGAGACCTGAAATTGGTTATATATATCAACATATTATATATATATATATGTGTGTGTGTGTTTAACCTTTTTACATCTTAGGGTTTATGTTAGTATCTTGAAGAACAAAATGATCAGAAGTAAATAAAGTCTTTATGTTTTTTCAAATGAAAAAAACTGATAAACCCACGCGGCCATAACTAAATAAAGAAACCCTAGATGATTACAGTGGTTCACTTTTCATGACTAGTTAACATAAGAGAAGAAAGAGAGAAAGAGACAAGCTTGCACTGAAAATTTTGTGAGCAGGAGGAGACTATCAAGACCAAAAAAAAAAAAAAAATTGCATTTAAAATGCTTTGTTTTGTGAAAGCTAAAAGTGCAAAGACATGACCATGTAAGAAACTGAGATTTTATAAACAATGGAAGATGAAAAGTTCAAAATGTTCTGCAAGTGAATGCTTGTTATTTATACTTTAGATTTTCACAGAATAGAATATCAGAAAAGGGAAAAAAAAAAAAAGAAGAAAAAAATTTAACAACTGGAGTTGGATATGAAAGTACTGATTTTTTTTTTTTTTTTTGTTCCATTGTCAGCTCCATCATGAAACTGACAAAAAACTACAATAAAATAATAAAAGTAAAAAGTTTTTATATACAATTTCTGTGTGGATATATTTATATGGGGTGTTTTTTTTTTTTTAACAATTGGAAACGTAAGAGTTTTAAGACATTTCGATCAAATATATATGCTCCAATATTAAGTTATGTTAAATAAAATTGAACCTTAGAATTTTCAAATGAAATTAAATTTCAACACTCTAGTTTTAGTTTTGCATGGAAAGATTCAAAGCACAAAAAAAAAAAGAAAAGAAAAGAAACAAGTGAATGGCAATGCAAAGAAGGAAATAATTAGTAGAGATTGCAATTAAGCAAATGGAAAATAAAAAACATATTACCATTAACTTTCTTATTTATACTAAACCCTAACCGGCCCTACTTAAACATGAATTTCCTCATAAAATACAAAATTTACTATTGGAATTAATATACTCCGGATGACAAACTCTGATTGATATATCCGATGCTCTACAATTTTTTTTTTATTGAAATGAATTGACTTAAGTGTCGGAGAATGGTTACTGATAAATCAGTTCGTGCCCCTTAATGGGTTTATTATTTTGCAGGATTAACATCTAAATCAAGCATAAGATATATCAATTAGAGTTCACCATCTAGAGAATTTCAATTCCGAGCCTCAGCAGATACCATTTGAGTTATTACATGATTAAAAACTAATTTCCTAAACTAACTAATGGTGTCAATAATAATCAAATCTTAGTTTCTTACTAAAAGTTATTAACTAGATAATTATTTTCTAAGATGGCGGAAACATTTTTTTGAGGGCCGAACTGATATAATTTAATCGAAAAAGAAGTTTTGATGATGTTAATGTACTTCCACTAATAAAAATTGATCACTCTTGGAGCTTTCAAACACACTTTGATCAAGAAATGGTTTCTATGGAAACTATATTGATAATAGCTTCTCTCTATAATTCTATCTTTAAAATTTTCACGTGTATTTTAAAGGGATTAAGTACTACTCTATAGTTTGTAATTAATTTTAGGGAAACCATCTAACATTTAACACATAAAATATTTACCTTTGTGTAGACACTCATTAAAATCACACACTAATAACAAACGTTATTTACCAACCATATATATAATATATACAATTTTCAAAAATGTAAAAAGCATTTAAAAACGTCACTAATATTTATCTTAAGGCCATCTCCAATGGTTAGGCATTTTTTTTTATCAAAATAGAGATCCAAAATGAAATATTCTTGTATATATTCAAGCTTTAAAATAATATACTTATTAGGTTATTAATTAATAAATGAATGTGATAAATGAAAATTTTAAAAATAATTAAAATATAGTCATTATTATACTTACTTGAAAGATCTCAACAAAACATTTCTAATGATATAATTTTTATTCTAATTACATTTATTAATAAAAAGTTATAATAAGTTAATTGAGTTTAGTTAAAAATTTAAAAAGGATATGAGAGAAATGAAATTTATTTAAAGAATGGATGGAAGGGTAATAGTGGAATAAATAATGTTAAAAAAGTACTGGAGATTGGGATAGTACATCTCCAAATCAGAAGATCCATTTGCCAATCTCTAGCTATTTGATTTTTTTTACGAACTGTGGAGTATGGTTGGAGAGTTTTCCTTAACTATTTTTGAAAAATGCCTTGGAGATGGCCTAAGAGATCAGTCCTACATGTAGATCTAAAGACTTTGAATCTAAAAGTCAGACAACCAAAATTTTCTTTACAACATAGAGAATAAAAACACTGGGAAAAAAGTGGATGTCATGTTAGAGAAATTTTAAAACAAGTCCATGTAATTTTTACCAAAAGATAAGAAACATACTCATTCTTCTTCACTGTTAAACTCTCTGTTACCGCATAGAAATGTCAGCATATATAGACTTGCATCTCCATGGGGTGTGTGTGTCTCTGTGTTTATATATATATATATATATATCACTTTTCAGCTTTTCTATCATCTATTTTAACAGATATATAGAACTCAAGCTTTAACAGATGATATATATATACACTCAAAGTTGTACAAAAATTTCAAGTACAATAATATTTTAATCTTTTTTGCTACATTAGGAAAATTGTATGTGACTCCAAATCCTGAACACTCCCAGAACCTCACAGATACTTAACTGGAGTTTAACATTTACTTTCACTGTCTGTTCCCTTCTGTTTTTTTCCTCAAAAACAGCTCATGATATTTCTAAACAACCCCACACACACATACACACACAGACACACACACACACACATATATATATATATATATGTATATGTATGCATAAAAATATGAAACCTAAAATTTGATCATTATCTAATTAAACATGAATTTTAATAGGAATGGTAAAATGAAAATTGATGTGAAATGAAAATATTGAACATATGGTTAAGAGATATATTTATGGAAAGGAAAGTGAATTTACTTGTTATTGGAGTACTCATAGAGGCGGCCGCGGCTGGAGAAGACGATGAGGGCAACTTCAGCATCACAAAGAACTGATAGTTCATAAGCTTTCTTCAAGAGTCCATTTCTCCTCTTGCAGAAGGTGACCTGACGGTTCGTCGTGTTTTCGATCCTCTTGATCTCGATCTTTCCTCTCCCCATGATTCTCTAAGTACCTAAGTTATTTTTATAATAAACATTTTATTTAATTTGAAATGAATTGTTATTGTAAAAAAAAATAAAAGAACCAACAAATATTTATATTTATACCATGAAATGAGAATTTTGCAACCAAAAATTCTATGCATGCTTGTAGAAACTATATATAAGAAAATCAGATTTCCAAGGAAAAACTAATTTTTGGAAGATTTCAAATTAGGGAAAAATCAAGAGTAATCTTCTAGAGTGAGAAATGAATTAATTACAAGAAAAATATATAAATATAATTTCTTTTTGAAAGAAAAAAGGAAGAAAACTTTGACAAACTGATCTAGAACAATAAGTTTCAATCTGACAGAAAAGCTGTACTTCATCACTGGTTTGAAGAATAAATGGAGAAGGAAAAAAAAAGTCACAACTCACAAGTCACAAGTATCCCATAACTTACTGTCTGATGAAAAAACCTCAAACTCAGAATCTAAGGACAGAATAGCAAAATATTGTAAAGTACCAATGGTGCATAACCCCATTTCCTGTCATTACTTCTCTTTTTTTTTCTCTCTCTCTATGTGTTTTCGTTCGTATTCGATCGAAGAAATGGAAGTTTAGGTATCGTGGGTACCGGTTAGCTTAGCGGTGAGATCTCTAGGGATTTATTATATAAGAGATCATGAGATAGGGGTTGATATAAAGAGCTAAAGGCAAGAGGGTTTGATCATTTTGCTCATAATCAATAGTTATTATTGATGGAAAACACAAACAAAAACCAGTCAGAGATTAAACCAGCAAAAACCATGTGATATGAACATGAAATAACATGAAGAAATCAAACTCCATGAACTCAACCAAAAAAAAACATGTATTTATGGAAAGAATTAAAACACATAATTCAAGCTGAGAATAGAAGAGTGAAAAATATAGAAAAAAAAATAGAAGATTCCATTTCTCTAGCAACAGATCGAAGTAGAAGAAAAAAAATAAATAAATAACCCACTTATACAAGAAACCATACTGTTTTAAACAATTTTCTTTTTTCTAATAATGTAATGGAGATCTATCTTGTGACCAAATATTTTCTTTAAAAGATCAAAATAATAAATAAAATAAAAAAAAGAAGGAAAAAAAAAACCATTTACAGACCTGAGATTTTGGCCACACTCCGGCCACTACAGCTTTCGGAAAAGAAAATTTCGAATCCCAAAGAAGAGCCAAATTTGCTTATAGACTACTTGGTTTACACTCTTCATGCCCTTATTTATAGCTCTTTCTTTCTTTGGCCATCTCTAGAGAGAGAGAGAGTGAGAGTGAGGGGTTTCTAGAGAGAGAAAGTGGGTCCTGGCTTTGAAAATGACATGGGAATTGTTTCTTGTCTTAAATCTATACCAAGATGTTGTAGTTTTAGCTAAACCAAACAGCTTTGCAGGTGCAAATTCGCACTATAAACTGCAATATATTTTCTTCATTTTTTTTTAATTTTCATTTTTTGCTTCATCACAAACTTGACTAAAATGCCCTCCCAAACAAATACTTAAACGGAACGCGTTCTCATGTTATCTATACATTCGTTTAAATAATTGTACTGAAAACCCATTAAATGATGGTACTTTTGAATTTAAACTCATACATACACTACAAAAAAAAATTACTGCAGAAGAAATATATTACAATCTACGGTAAATTGTAAATATATTAGCAAAAAGTTTCGTCACGAGTTACAACTGTTGTAAAATCTTTTTGCCACGTATTAATATATACAATAAATATAACAATTTTCGACGTTGACATCTATCATGTTAAAATTTTTCTGGTCGAGAGAAGAATCTTATATCTAATGTGTGTACCATTTAATGGTGGCTGACACAAGTGCTTGTTTGATTATTATATCAGTGTGTGAGGCAAAATATATGTGAAGTTAATAAAAATTTTGAGAGACAAATATTAGGGTTTGATGGTTTTCCACCTAAATGCTCACTAGTGGCCAGTAATGGCCAATAAGCTTTGGATATCTGGATTCTTGGTTGCTCTTGTTTGGTCTTCTAAGTGGTGAGCGTGTACCATTTTTGATGTTTTGTGTTTCTCAATTGGTGGTATAGACAAGAATCTCAACCATTATTATGTTGTCACATGCATTTGAAACTTGATCTTTGATTGAACCTTTTCTAAATATTTATATGTCAACCCTTGTTTTTTCAAAATTTTAATATAAAGTATTCTAGTTTTATTAATATATATATATATATACACACACGTGTATATAGAATAAATGAAGTTGCATACTAATTCTTCACATGCAAGACTCGATTATTAATCGATGTAGAGTGTGATTATTATAGGAATGCAATAAAATATTTTACAATTGAATAGTTATAATATTATATTAAATTTTTTATTTATTTTTAGAATACTATTCACGTATCTTATTACATGAAAAAAAAAAAATTAAAAGAAGAAGAAGAGAAGTTTATGTTGTAGCTTTATAATCTTTATAGAGTACCATATTTATTAATAAAATTACAGTTCGTAACACAAATTAGCTCAACATTCTTTCTTTTTTATGTTCATTAGATAATATTTTGACGGGTACATATACATAAATTGTATATCAAATATATGAATTAACTTGTTAGAAGTGAGTAAGAAGAAGGATAATTTTGGAAACTCGAAAATTCACTTGTATGTTCATGCAATGTTGAGTTGGACATGACAGAAGTAGTATAAAATGATAGATTTTTTTCAAAATTGTTTTAAGGTTAAAACAGAAAAAGTTGTTTAGAATAGATTTTTTTTTCCTTTTTTTGTGTGTATTTTTTTTATGTTAAACATGGAAAAGAAATTAGAGTTTAGTTAAAAGTGAATCTGTTGCCAAATCTATGGAATGTGATTTTAATATTCTTAATTCCATTGTCATATATACATGCATGCATGCATGGAAATGCACAAGTGTTATTAGGGTAATTTATTTTCAAAACCTTGTCTCTCAATAACCCTAATTAGTACCAATATATATTATAATTAACTAATGATATTCTCTCTCCACACTGTCCACATAACAAAAACAATCCAAGTATGACTTGTTCTACGGAAATAATAACATGTGGATCTGAAAAGGAGTATGTATGCGTGTGAAATCGTATTTTATTAGATTTATCACCTGAACATGAGTAGATACTATATTCGTTCTACCAAACACATGATAATATAGTATTACACAACTTCATATCTTATCTTATCCATTTTCAATTTAAAAATTGAGATTATTAATTTGTAGATCATCTAGATAAGCAAAATGATTTAAAACCATTTTGGGTACGCAATTAAGAGAGAAAGTGTAGGACAGTTCCACGTAGAACATATGCTTTGATTTCTTTAGATAATACATGATAGTGACTTACTAAAATCAAATGCAATGTATTTAATTGAATAATATACTGGAATATATGAAAATTAATCTAGTGCTTTGGGTCAAGAGAATCCCAACTATATATTAAACCCCGTTTGTAAGAATATCCATAAAATCGTATAAATATATGATCTTAGATGAAATTTTAAATCTCATGCAAGGCCTGCATAAACCTAGCTCCTATATATTTGATCATATATTTTGTGTATAAGGTTATCATTTACCGATTACTATTGTTGATGGTTAAAAATGGGTTAGATGGTCAATAATAGTCAACAGTGTCACGTAAGAGAATCTGGTGGTAAGTTAATGTAACACCCCCCGACCCGACCCGGCCGGACCGACCCAGGGAGCGCTACACGGACTTTCAAAACTTTCTAAATTCTTTAGATAACTGAAATCCATAGAATATATAATATAAAAATCGTTTCAAGTGAGCCCAAATCAATAAACTTTTACAAAAATTCGGCAGAGTTCCGTTTGTTTTTTTTCGGATTTTCCAAAACCTGTTTCAAATCAAATTCAATTTACACAAAATCCACAACACTTCTAAATTCCATTTTCAATCAATTGCGCACTCTGCCGTTTAGTGCGACTTTCCAACACAGTGCATAAAATAAAACGATTCAAATTTTAATATTTACAAACATTTTAATAATAAAAGACAGAAATCATAAATTATTTAATTACAAAACACATTACAAAACATATTTACAAATCCTCTGTATATGCATGCTTTTGGAATATATACATAGAACAACAATATAGCTACCCAACTGTAATAACTCTGGGACTCTGTCAGCAAATCTCTCTCTCTTCAGTCTTTGGCTTCTTCAGGATCCCTGGTACCTACGCGTTAGAAACAAAACTAACGCGCTAAGCATATAGCTTAGTGGGTGTACTAAACTCAATAATAAAAAGCATATATAACTTTTAAATGGAAAACATATCACAATATATATATATTTCAACTCTATCATTTATAAATCCATTTACCTTTAAAATCATATCGTAAAACAGTTTCCATCACTTTAATTTCCACAATAAGAACAACATATAAAATTGATTCATAAAATCATTCAGTTCTCTTTCCAATTCACTTCAAATCTGGCCCGCTAGAATACCCAACATACAAGGACTGGAATATGGGTCAAACTCCCACCCTAGGACGAATCCTAAGAGTGGTACGTATCTCCCTACTCTAGGACCGTGGGTACGGAACTTAGAGAGGTACATAACTCTCTATCCCAGGAACGAATCCTTAGGAAGGTACGTGGCTCCCAACCTCCAGGACGAATCCTGAGGAGGTACGTGTCTCCCTGCCTCTGGACGAATCCATGAGGAGGTACATAAATATCATCAATAGCAATCAATAACGGCGCAGTACTGCTCAGTAAAACCCAGCTGGTATACCAACCTCCTATATCCATGTCTATGTCTAAGTATCCTAGGGCCGTTTCCGATAAACTAGGTTCACAATCAGTTACAAATCAATATTTACTCAGTAAATCTACAATTTTACACGATATTCTTCAAACGCATCAACAATAATCATATAAATATCTAAATCAACTATTTAAAACGAAATCGAAATATTCGAAATACAATCAACATGTAATCTATCATAAAATCTTTTCAAAATCAACAATAAGTGTATCATTCATCGATTTTACATATAAAGTAAACACCTTTCATACAAAAATCGAAAACGAAAACGTTCAACGAAATCGAAAACAAAATCGAAAACAAAAACGAAAACGAAAACGGAAATGAAAACGATAACGAAATACTTTTCGTAAAGCTTCCGAAAACGAAAGTACACCAACCTGGGAACCGTTTTTCGTTCGAGAAGTCGCGGTTCTACGATTTCTTTTTCCTTCCCTTTCCCTTTTCTCTTTCACCCACACTTTTCTTTCTCTCTCTTTCCTTCCTCTTCTTCTTCTTTCTCTCTTCTTCTTTTTTTTCTTCTTCTTCTTCTTTTCTTTTCTCGGTCTCTTCTCTCTCTTCTTGCTGTTTCTGTTTTTCTGGCTTCTGCGAGAAGCCTCTTCTTTTTTTTATATTTTTTTTGCTACCGCGATCGTCGTCGCGACCTGTGGTCGCGCCACCAGGTCGCGGTGCTCACTGGAGCATTCGCACCGCCTTCGTCGCGAGCACACCTCGCGGTCCCTTGGTCGCGCTGGTGGTCGCGTTGCTCACTGCCAGATTTTGACATTTTCATCGCGAGCAGCTCATCGCTACCCGTGGTCGCGGTGACTGGTCGCGATACTCACTGCCAGAAATCGCGTTTTTCACCGCGAGCGAGCCATCTTGATAAGGATTAGTACTTAAGGATAAGTAACTGGTTCAAATCCTGATTTGGGGGAGGCGAAGCAAAACCGTAAGGGCGTTGTGGCGGGGAAACCCCGGACGACCCAAAGCGGACAGTACCTTGTGAGTGATCGTCGGACTTCGCGGGGCAAACCTGGCATAAACCAGTATAGGCGAATCCCGGAGGTGGACGTCACAGTTAAGTAAGTAATATCCTATTTGACTTTTTGAACTCTGCGAGAAGATTTTCGCCTATGATGAGAACCTAGTGAACACCGACTGTGGAGTAAATATTTGAAAAGGCAAAGAAAGATCGATGAGGGTTGTCGGACTTTAGCCGACGATTAACCTCCGATGATCAAGTCAGTTCAGATGTAAAAGAAGAATTAATGAGTTTTAGGGTTGGTGAATATAATAAATATCATACTTTCCTCCTTCTTCAATGACCTTATTGTAAGGAGTGTTCCTCAAGAAACTCCTCAAGCTCCAGCTGTAGCTCCAAGTTCAGGTTCATGTACTCAAGTTGCAACTGCAGGTTTCTCTACTCAAGCTGCAGGATATGCAGTACCTCAAGCAACACCTCAGTTCAGCATAGCTGAAGTGAGATATTTTCCAATGTGCAACATAGCTGAAGATAAACATGCTCCAACATGATCAAGAGCACAACTTAATCTAATAAGGTGGCCCTTAAGATGATCAAGAGAGCATTCTTGATCAACTTATCTTAGATTAGATTAAGCTTGTGTATCTTGTTACAATGCACGACAGCACTCTACATCTTTCCTTGTACAAAAAAGTTAGTTACATTTTCCGTTATGGATCAATGGTGTTGATTTAATTTTGTTAGAAATCAACATCCATGATTCCATGTTAGTGCTGTATAAATATTAGATGTCTTTATCAGCTCAATTTAATCAGAAAAGCAGTGACTTTTTCCCTCCAAAATCACCAGACTTTTCTCTCAATTAGAACTCCATTAATAGAGTTTGAGAAGACATTTACTCTTCTCTTTAGCATTTGATCAAACACCTTTGTGATTTGATCAAACACTTTGCTCATCTTCTTGCTTATTTCACAATATTGAATCTAATCAATTCTTTGTAGTTTCAACTACATCATTACACTTATTTATAGTTAACCAGACATTCTCCCTGCATTATTCTATTTTAGAAATGTTCAAGTTGTTTGCAGTTATGGTCAGCTGTATGTTACCTTGAACATGAAATGCCTGCATTTTCGGAGAGCTTGTCCAAGGATGGGACAGGATGTGTGGTTGAACGGTAACCTGCGAAGCTAGGATCTTTAATGCGTCTGACTTCTCTGATGACAAAGTTCTGAACTTGACCAGATTCATCATAAATTTTATCAAGTGCGTCGCGGGTTGTCAAACTCAGCGCTGACAAAAGCCGTACTGTCTATTGCTGACACCTCACTAACAATCAATTAATGTTCAGTGAGAACATTGATGATGCTCAGATTATTATTTTCTTAACCGACCATCTTCTCGGCGGTTTATTCCTAAACGACGTCGAAACACCTTTAGCTTAGAAGGCTATTTGTTGGCTTAAACGACCATGTTTCATTAATGATGACGTGGTGGTTCTTGAGCGAAAATTACCCACAACAACTATATCATTCAACGAACATATATAAACTAACTAGGTTTTCAGATTATTTACGATGAGAATTTGATGTACAAATATCAAAATAGTAACAGTATTAATGATTCCTGATACTGGTGAAAGTATAGTGCACTGAGAAATCAATATCATGAACTTTTCCTTTTACACAACAACAACAACAACAAAAGAAATGTGGGTTTGATCAAATATTTATGTACACATGCACCACCATGTGATGTGGGTTCATTTTTGTCTGGGTTTTCTTCCTAGATTTTTGCCTGGAGAATTTAAAAAAGTTAATTAAATTATCAAAAAGAAATAAATAAAAAAACTGACAGCCATGTGATATCTCTCTGTATAGTGTATAGCTTTACATTTTTGGAAAACCCTCTTTATATATTTCAATGCCTTTCAATTTTCCATTTTTGTGTTTGCTTCTCTCTCTCTTCTATATATATATATATATATATAAATATATGTATGTATGTATGTATGTATGTATGTATATATATGTATATATATTATCTGAATCATGTTTGAAAAGGAAAGGCATTCAAGAAATTGATATTTACTGACCATCTAAGATATGGGGTTAGATTTTATTTTTGATTCTCAAGCCTTTATTGAAGAAAATAAAATCAGTGGACCAATGTTAATAATTGGATAGAAGAAATATATATATATATATATATATATATATATATATATATATAGAGAGAGAGAGAGAGAGAGAGAGAGAGAGAGAGAGAGAGAGAGAGAGAGAGAGAGAGAGAGAGAGAGAGAGAGAGAGAGAGAGAGTAGGCTTCATGGGTTCTAATTTGCCTCTTCTTTTGGCAATTCTGGTAAGCTAGAATATTGGAGGGTCGTGACTCATGTATGATGATGCTCGGTAGTCACTTAATTCGGTATGAACCAAAACATTGATTTTAGATTTTATTTCTCATAAAGTTAATTGTTGCTACTAAGTTAAGTAACTTTATCCGGGAGTTCGCATATAGACATATAGTAATTGATTTCGGTAAATTTTGGCAGACTTGCGGCATCTATTTTTTCATGCTTGAATTTTTTTTAGGACTGAGCAGGTATTGGAATCCGAAACCTGAATAAGATGTTTATTTTTTTGTCTTCTTGAAAATATATTAATATAAAAAAGTAAAAAGTTACAATTGCTGTTTTTAGCATTTTTCAGTTGTTTGACAACTTAATAGGTTTAATTCAAAGCATATAAATTGCATGACACCATTTTTTTTTTTAGCTATTACATTTAATGCGGGATTTAGGAGAGGTTGAACTCACAACCTCAAGATGTAAGTAAGTGTGAGAGGCATACCACTGGGCCAATTTCATCTTGTCTGCATGACACCATTTGAAATTAGAATTTTTTGTGAAAATATTGAAATATATATATATATATAATATTACTCAAAGAAAAAAATAAAAAAAATATGTAATCTTTTCTTAAAAATATTTTTAGTTAGGTTCTTTGTCGTAATTAAATTTTATTGATTGATATTTCTTTAAATATCGCAATGCTTCTTACTTATTTCTCATTGTACTTAATTGTTAACTTGACAAGCCTATTTATAGGGGACTAATTGATATTCTGAATTCTATTAGAATTTAGATAACCTATTTTAACTTAGACCTAGGAAATCTAATTTGATAAACATTCCAAATAAGAATCCTACTGAAACTAGGCTTGGTTTAATTCCTACATTGCTTTCCTTAAACAAGCTTTGCGGAATTAACCATGCACAACTTCTTCTTGAGAAGAGAAACATCCTTGAATGACTTCAGAATCTTCTCGGCATATTGATTTTCAGAATGATGAAAGTTGTTGATTTCTTTATATTACACCAAGTCACAGATGTAATTCAATTTGAATTTCAAGTCCCTTAGAATTCTTTTTCGCTTGGCAACTTCACTTGGCTTCTTTGAAGTCTTCTATTCAGATGCAATTTCTTTCTTCTTTGTATTGTTGTAAATTTTTCTTTTTGAGACCTTTTCAAATCTCCGAGGTTTGCATGAAATTAGAGCGACATTACATTATTAAGATTTTTCTCCTCTTGGAGGTTGTTCCTTTCTTGAAGGATTTCTTGGTTGAGATTTTGGAAGTACCGGTGCAGGACTTTGATGAAAGCAACTTTCATGAGTTTTCTTTTGAGATGATTCACCAACCTCATGAGATTTTGTTGCTTGTGAAAGTGGTAAGATAAGAGAAAAGATTTTATTTTGAGACATCTCAATCTTTGCCATAAGTAGATTCTTCCTTTTATCAAGGATTTTACATTTATTTCCATCAAAGTAAACTGAATAACTTTTCTACATAATCTGGCCAATACTAAGGAGATTGTGAGTTAAATTTAGAACATATAGAACATCTTGGATGAATATCCTTTTATCTCGCTTAGTGTAGGCGGTAATGGTGTTTTTTCCTTTCGCACTTTGCAGCTTCTCATCTCCAAGTTTAACTTAAGAAGTCACACTTTCATTAAATTCTATGAAGATATCATGGTTTCCAATCATATAATTACTGCATCTACTATCCAAGAACCATATACTATTTGATTCATCTTCGTCATTTATGCATGAGAAGTGTAAACATTCTTCATCGCTTTCGTTTGCAAATTTTGCCTTATTGTTATCTTTTTTATTCTTCTTTTGATACCAATAATCCCTATTAGAATGATTAGAAATTTTGTATCTTCGGCACTTATGATAGCATTCTTTAGCCTTGTGATTATTTCTTTTGCAAATAATGCAATAAGATTTGTCATTACGAAAGCTTTTTTTTGAACTCTCGTCATCCTCAAATTTTTCCTTAGATTTTTCTTTCTCCTTTTTGATATTTATGCGGCATTTCAGTGCTTCTTCCACCTCGATATTTGCTTTGTCATCAATGCGTTGTTCATGGGCTTGCAATGAACCCATCATTTCATCTAACGTCATGACATTGAGATCTTTTGACTCTTCAATGGCAGTAGCTTTGTAGTCAAATTTCGAATTCAGAGTTCGAAATTTTTTTCCATAATCTGAACATCTAAAATCGTCTCATCATTGGACTTCATCAAATTGACAAGTGTCAATCTCCATGAGAAATAATCTTCAATTTTTTTTTCTGACTTTTGCATTTAAAGAAGCTCGAATTGCCTACGCATGGTCTACAAACATACATTTTTTATCCTCTCAACTTCTTTATAATTGTTCATCAACATATTCCATGCTTGTTTTACAGTTGTTGCATATGCAATTTTTTCAAAGATTAGTGGGTTAATCGATCGATGATGAGAATCGTGCCTTCAAATCTTTCTTTAGTGTTGCCAAATCTGTTGGCTGCGTATAACCTTGTTCTATGACTCCCCAAAGTTCTTGATACTCAAACAATAATTGCATCTGAATTCTCCAATACTCAAAATCTGATTTTCCGTCAAATTTCACTATCTGGGGTTGAAACATGTTGTTCGTAGCCTTGTCTGCTCAACTGTCCGAAAAACTGTTTTGAAACAGTGTCGACACGTGAGATTCACGCACGCTGGCGGTGCGTGGGTTGCATGCACTCCGTTAACGGCGATAGTTTGCTCCGACAACAATCCAATCTAGAAGAGCAGAGAACGCTGAGTTCACCGATGGCCTCAGTTTTATTTGATTCGCGGCAGATCGACATAGATCTGACTGCGAAGACTACGTTGGCCGAATGATTTTTGTCTTTGTTTCTCTCTCCACGTAGCTTGAAACTAGGTAAGGGCACTTGAGTTTTACTTACCGACACTTGAAGATTGCTTTCCCGGTGGCGGTGTCAATCAACTCGCCGGCATTAGGTCAACTGATGAGGAGAGGCGGCGGTTCATCTTTGTTGATGATTTTGATGGGTTTACGCTGCTCATTTGGTGGCGACCCTTTAGGGAAGATTGAAGATAAGAGAATTTCGCTCACTCTGGTGGTGATGGTGTTGACTCATTCGTGACAACTTTTGGTAGCACGTGCGGTGGCGCGTGCCTCTGGCGACGACTGCTGCACTGCTCCGGAACGACTCCTGCTTTGCTTCGAATCTCTGTTTGATCTTCTGGATCTCCTTAGATCTTTTAACAGTAGCTCTAATACTAAATGTGGGAAAATAATTTTTTCTTGAAAATATTTTTAATTAGGCTCTTAACTTGACAAGCCTATTTATAGGGGATTAATTGATATTCTGAATCCCATTAGGATTCGGATAACCTATTCTAACTTGGACTTATAAAATCTAATTTGATAAACATTACAAATAACAATCCTACTGAAACTAGACTTGGTTTAATTCCTACAAAATCTGACACAGATAGGATCAAGGGCCTATCAAAACTCACTGAGATTAAGAACTGTATGTACGGTCTGAATATTTACTCACTGACAATATCGATCTACTCCTATAATTCATGTTGTTGATATTAATGTATAGTGCAGATTGAGTGTAGACCAGTTCAATCTTTGTTCATTTATTGAAAGCAAATCTGCATTGACCAGAGGATTGTGGGGAGACAAATAATCTATTAAAAAGTGAAAGATGTTTTTTCTTCAATATTTCATATCAGGAATTCAATTAGAATAATAATTATTAGTGAACAAGTCCATAGATGCTGATCCCTACAAGTCCTTATCACTTTTCTAGGACCACTTTTTTTTTTTATTATTATCATAATTGGTGAAGACTAAAAAGAGGTCATTTTTCTACATCTAATACCCTATGAAATTTTATGTGTGTAAGATTCAACCAAAAATAGAAAATATTTCCATTTATAGTGCGGTGGAGTTAATGGGTTGTAAAATTTTCTTTTTCTAATCAAATGTGGATGCATATGGATGGCCCCCATTAGTGGTCCAAAAAAATGTATATTCATTTCCCATTACCATCATCAATCAACCTCATCAAATTGATATTGTGTTTTATCTTTTTTCATGCTCATTAAAAATGGTGTCCATCAATGGATTCCACTCTATTTGTATAATAGAATAATTGGAGAGATAAGATCAATTCTATGGAATATTATAGTCATAAGATCAAAATTATGATTATACCTTACGTTTTTTATGAATAAAAAATATATTCTTATCACATTATTCCTCATAAAAGCCTTCCTTAATATATAAGTTTGATAATAATAATAATAATAATAACAATAATAATAATAATTATTGCGTGCTGATCATGCTAGATTTTCGATTTATACCAATGTAAATTATTTTTTATTCAATTTGAGTTAGTGCAAATCGGAGATTTCACATGAAAAAACGTCTTGCATGCATATTTGTAGTTTGTGTATATATATATAACGTTATTCAAGAATCGAATAGTTAAAAGTATTCTGTGAAAATGAAAATGGGAGTAACTTCATTTTTCTTCAAAGAAAATGGAGAAACTTATTTATAAATTTTACATTTCTTGTTTCCTTTTCATCAATTGGTGTGTTGTGTTCTTGTCCTGGAATTTGCCTACAAATCCCACAGAATCAAGGGTTGGATGTTTTGTAAAGATAGTTTTGGTTTGGAAGATACAAGTACATATGCTTGCACAGTCAGACGGGTTGTCTTCTTCATGTATACACCAAGGTGGGGGGCAAGACAACAATGATTTTCATGTAAATTTTTTTTTTTTTTTTTTTATGATGTTTGAGAATCTTCAAGGATAAAAAAGGGGAAGAAGAAATAAACATAGGAATTTAAAAGATCTTAATGATGAAAAATTTGAAGAAAAAAATGACAATAAAATCACAATTATATAATGTTTTTAAGATTTAGCCTTTTACTAATTGGTTAGACACGTTGAGTTTGTTTTGGTTAACATCTAGTTTAATTTGTAAGATTTATCATAATTGTGTAAAAAAATTTAGGATCCAATATGTTTATATTAAGGTTTGAAAATTTTGATTTATATTTGAACTATAATGTTATTCAACGAGAGAGAAAAAGGCTAATAATATACTACGTTAAAAAATATAAAAATAAAAGGTATAAAAATTAATTAGTTTTAATTGAATCTACTATATTTGATATCTTGAAAGTATAAAAATTATTTCTTTTAATTGAATTAATCGATAAGAAATTTTTTCTTAATTTATACCCTACGACCATTTGACAACACACTTTAGATAGATATGTCTCCTTATTTTTATAAACTCATATAACCCTTATGTACTGTCACCAACCACAGGAAAACTGTAAAATTTTTGAGAAAACAGAAGAAGTACGTATAACAATGGTGATACATGGATGGAAAATTTTGTTTGATGGTGCATGGGTTCAGTTTAGTGAGAGGAAGATGAAACTGGGCATGCATGAATTGATGTCATTATCTGATTGTTTATTTTCATGGTTTCTACAGATTTAGATTTTGGATGCTTTTAGAAGCATGTTTTGATTTGGAAAAATATGTCACTTGTATACACCTATGTGGGTGATATTAGTAGTTTTTTCTTACAGAGAAAGTGAAGAGTAATTTTATGTAAATTTTACATAATTTTAAGACCATCTTGTATGTAACCATTTTGACACTAGACTATTGGCAATTCAATATGGTAAGATAATGTTTCCCACAGCCCAAATTGTAAATTATTTGTCACAAAATTATATTCAAATGATGTAATACGTAAATTATAATCACCATCTCTAGTAGGGAGAAAGCCTTCGGTGCACCAGGTGCAATGATCACTAAAATCATGCCATATGGCAAGGGAAGCACAGGATAAGAACTCATTTACCGTAAAACTCTAATAAACTTCAGGGAAACTGATACCACAAAACATTATAAAATTAAAAGCAATCTATTTGATGAATATTTCATTACCCTCTCAAGATTAAGAATTAAAAGTAAACCAGTAAACATGATAAAATTCAACATGTATTTAGATTTAAAATTCCACTTAAAAGTTTGATCTATTAAGAATTGAGTAAACATGACAAAATTCAAAGGGAAGGCAAATTGCATATCAAATTGTCAACCCATTTAAGATAAGATAAACACAAACCAAAGTTGATTTAGAGAACACGAAAAAGTACACCACCTTCTCCTGTCAAAAGGTTTTTACTTGAAGCACTTGGCATCTAGTAAACTTTCACCCTCGAAAGGTTCTTGATCTTCAATCATCTGGTTTACTCGCTCCTTCTGAGCTTCATCATTGATGTCTACCTTTTTCCACTCGTACAGCTCCATGTCATAACACTCGTCTATTACAAATTGAGGGACCTCTTGTCCGCGGAAAAGCCACAAACCCTTCACCTTGAAGGGTGCCTCGGAGCCAATCACCAGCATCTTCCCGAAAGCATACTTACGAGCCAAGTCCATCCTCTGCAGAAAACCGCCTACTTTGTTCAGCGTTACAAATGAGACGGTGTTCTCATCATTGTACTTGTAATTGCAAAACCAAAGAGAGTAACCCTCGGGATCATACATGTCCCAGAATCCTACAAAAGAAAGCCACGAAATCAAAGAATTATTAGAAAGGTTATCAACAAGAATAATGTTATCCAAACAGAGTAATCCTCTTACAATTCCCACATTACTGCATAACAAAGGTAATTTCCTAGCATCATACACATCACACACAAACAGTGCAGAGACCATCATAGATTTAACAGTTATGCATTCAAATTGTAACATTGTATAGGTCTACATGTATGTTCACTGCAAGTTTTGGGAAAATACCTTTAATAGCAACCTCACGGAAGTTGGTTTTCGTGTTTGAGTACAGCCTCTTCCACTCATCCAAAATCATCTTGCTAGGAGGCAAGAGATCAAGCGGATTCTTTGGCTTGGGTTTGGGCGCCTCTTGCTCTTCACCAGCCTCCTCTGCTTTAGGCTTTGCTGGTTCCTTTTTGGCTTCTTGCTTGGCCTCTTTCTTTGTCTCATCCTGGCCCTTGGATTTTGATTGCGTAGGCTTCTTCGCTGACTGAACTGGAGGAACAGATTCTGCTTGATTTATCTCACCCACTATCTTCTTGAAAGATGGTATGTTAACCATAGTCCAGAAGTATCTCTCAACGTGGGGGAATTCTGAGGAAAAGCTCTTGGTCATGACCCGGCTAAATCCCAAAGCCAAGTTACATGTCAAAATGATATCAGCCAATGTCACTGCATGTCCAACCAAGTAAGTATTGGAAGCGAGATGCACATTCAAAGCAGCCAGTGCTCTCTTCAGTGAAGAAATTGCCACTTCCTCAGCCTTCCAGCCAATTAACAGCAAATCATAAGCAAAGGAATTTATAAAGTGATATTGTGTATCAAAAAGCAAATGTAAATAACGGAAACGTGAGACAGCAGAAATTGACTAACCTGAGGAAGGTACACTCCATAACCAAGTCGTGGGTAGAACCAACGCAAGATATAGATATCAATCTCCAATGATGCAAAATCAATCCATTGCTCAATGCGGGCCTGCCAATCCAGTTACATTGATTCATATGCCAAAAGATATGGAAATTACAGTCCACAATCTGACGGACACAAAATAGTGTATGTGTGTTGTGTGTGTAGTAACTTTCTAGTGCGGGATCACGCACTTGATAAATTCTTATATATATATATTTGTTCCAGAAAATTCAAAAATATTTGGAAGTGAAATGTTTCCCCATTAATGCTAAAATAGCCATCAGATCACTTACATATTCAATCAAAGAAGAGCCTAACAGTGGATTGTCAGCCTTCAAGCGAGCAACTGCAGCAAATAAGGAGTAATTAATAAAATTCAATCTTACAAAACATATAGGATACTGGAGATCTAGCATCTGTACTCACCATAACGTGCAATTGCATTACTCTCGAATATGGGTCCTTCTGGAGTTTCCAACACAGGAACCTACACATCAAGAGACTTATTCAGACAAATAAACATAGAAACACATGGCTCTTTCAGAACAAGAATCATTCAATAGTACCAAACCTTCCCAATGGGGTTCATCTTCAGAAATTCAGGAGTTTTATTTGATACACCCATTTCAAAATTCTTGACCAATTCAACGTTGACCCCTGAGTACTCTGCAGCAATGAGAGCTTTGAAAGCATTTTTATTGGTGTTTCCTGCGTGCAAGACCTAAAATATACATTATCAAGGAGATTGTCAAATAAACTGCAATGACACCATCCACACAATGAAGCAACTATTTCGACAATGATTATAACAATGTCCATTTTCATAAGAAAGAAATTACAAGAGTAGGAAACAAAAGTTGAAGATTAAATTCTCAAAACCTTTCACGAAGATTACTTTGAAGATAGCCCGACTAGCATAATCATATATATGAACATTCTTTTAATTAATATATGAAAATAACATGGGAGGCAAATAAAAGGGCAGAACCCAGCAAGATGGAACCCCCATATAGAATCCAAAACAATCTTATTTATGCTATTCATATACGTGCTATATTAACACTTAAAAACACTTTAACGCTCGACATTAAGCAAATACAAACGTGAATATTGGCAATTAACGGGAATGAAAAAACTAAAGCATCCTAGTTTTTGTTAAATGATACAGATTTTAAAACAAGGAACTAAGTAAGTTAAACCTAAATTTCTACTTCAAACTCCGCAAAATCACTCCAATTTTTTTTAAATAATAATAATAATAATAATAATAAAAAGAGATACAGGTGGGTGTGCTTCTATATATACACAAATACAAAGCCATCTATATACACTAGGGATGCAAAATCTCATATTTTCAATATGTAGTCTAAAAATGTGGAATTGGGTATCATAATCTCAGCAAATTCAATTCAAATTCTTCAATTTGTGTGTTCTTGTACATAAAGTCAAAGGACAGCATTGCAGTCTCAAATCATATAACAACAAACAATAAACTCAAAGTGGATTTACCAGAGCCATGGCTTCAGAGAGATTGTTCACTTAACAAACAACGATCTGCTAACAAAAAAAAAAAAACTTAGATTCAGTTTTATATACATATAGCACAAAACACAAAAATACTTCAAAAGGATCTGCAAGGAAAAAAAAAAAAAAAAAACCCACCAAATAGTGTATGAGCCCCTTTGAGAGAATGTGATGAGAGTGAGGCGTGTGGGGCTGAGTTGCGTTTATTTAGAGGTTTAGGACTTGTATGCGATCTAGGGTTTAATAAAAACTGCTCTAAAAAACAAAGTACTATAAAAAACGAAAACGAAAATATGCGGCTTTCTATAATGGTGTATTCTACTACTTCAATGTAAGGGTATTTCCGTAAAGTTGAGCTCTACTGTTTTGTGTTCGGATTTTTTTTTTGGGTAATTTTCATTTGGGTTCCTAATTTTTGAGGAATTATCAATTTTTTAAAGTAATTTATTGGTATACTTGGGCCCTAACTTTTTAAAAATGTATCATTTTGGTCCCTCTGTTAGTGAACTGTTAGTCAAACTTAACTATTTTAGGGGTATTTTTATCTTTTAACCTACCCTTAATTAAAACATAATTAAATTAAAAAATTAATAAAAAATAATAAATAAAAATCTTAATCGTCCATCTATTAGATGGACGGTGGAGATTATATCGAATTTTTTTAAAAAAAAATTAACATTGTTAAACTTAATTTTTTTCAATTTAAATTTTTTTACTATTTAAAAAAAATGATATTTTTGGTGGTGATTCAGATTGGATCTTCATCGTCCATCGTAAGGGTGGAGATTCACCAAGAACAAAAAAAAAAATTGAACATCAGATGAAGAACAAAAAAAAAACATTAAGCAAATCGAACCCAATTTTCTGGGTTCAAGGACGAACCCAGGTTTCTGGGTTCGAAGAGGAACCCAGCTTCGAACCCAGTTTTTTGGGTTCGAAAAGGAACCCAGAAACCTGGGTTCCTCTTCGAACCCAGAAACCTAGGTTTGTCTTACCCAGGTTTCTGGGTTCGAAGATGAACCCAGGTTGACGAACTCAAAAACCTGGGTTCCTCTTTGAACCCAGAAACTGTTCGAATCGAACCCTGCTCAATTTTTTTTTTTTCTATTCTTAAAAGTTCATCTTCAAGGTTTTTTTTTTTTTTTGTGATTGGATCTCCACCATCCATCATTGTTGATGGACGGTAGAGATTTAATATGGATCTCTATCAAGAACATTAATTTTTTTAAAATAGTAAAAAAATAATTTATTAAAAAAAATTAATTTATAATTTTTTTAATAAAATCTCCACCGTCCATCAATTTTGAAAATATTTTTTTTACATACTTTTTTTTTTGTGATTGGATCTCCACAATTGATGGACGGTGTAGATTCATTTGAAAATATTTTTTTTACATACTTTTAAATATTTTAATATTTTAAATTAAAAATTAATCTTAAATTACCATACTATCCTTCTAATTATTAATATTCTTTTTTAAAATTTGAGGTTAAAATGGTAACTTTAACTTATTTAAATAGAGTTAAGGGCAAAACAGTCTTTTTACCAATTCTGTTACGTTTGACTGGCAAACATTTGGTCAGAGGGACCAAAATGATACATTTCCAAAAAGTTAGGGCCCAAGTATACCATTAAACGAAACTGTTTTAAAAAACTGATAATTTTTCAAAAGTTTGGGACCCAAATAAAAATCACCCTTCTTTTTTAAGGCTAAATTGTAAGAAAGTACCTGAAGTTTAGTCATATTGTAATGAAATGGTGAAATGTACCTTAATTACATACACGTTAGTACCCTACTATCAGTTGAACTAGTCAAATATAACGGTTTGACCATGACTTATGTGTAAAATAACATAACTATTCCTGGTTAAAAAATTAAATTAAATAAAAAATAAAAAATTAATTTTTTTTAAAAAATGGATCTCCACCGTGTATTGATGGACAGTGGAGATCCATTTTTTTTTTAAATTTATATATTTTTTAAAATCTAACAATTAAAAAGAAAAAATTATTTTTATGTCAATTTTTATTTTAAAAAAATAAAGGTAAAATGACCATATTACCCTTTGACTATTGGTTGACTGTCAACTTTAATGGTCAACCAGTTAGTTAAGAGTACTAATGTGTAATTAGATTAAACTCACAATTTCGTTACAATATAGTCAAACGTCAAGACATTTTATTGTAATTTACTCTTTTTTTAAAGTACAATTACATAATTAACAACTGTCGGGACCTATTGGGATGAATCACTAAACGCGCGGTCTGAATATCTACTTTTATGACGGGAGATATTTATCCTAAAAAAAACTATCCACATATACCGATAAATATACGTGCAGGAGTTTTGAAATAATTTAGCCTAAACATTTTGGTCAAAAAGCCTCCTCCACTATCATTTTAATTTTTTTTTTATTTTTTATGGCATGAATTTTGTTTTAAATTCTTAAAAAAAAAATTTCTCACATTTTTGGTTTCTTAAACCCTTCAGATTTTCTAAATTTATTTTTATTCTTTTAAAGTAATAATTTTATGATTAAGATTCATAATTTTTTATTTTAAATATTTTTATTAGAAATAATAATATACTATTCTCATCTCCTTATTGTCATTTTTATTTAGCACCCTACCTTTTTTTAAATTATTATTTTTTGACCAATATTTTTTTAACAAGTGTGTCATTAAATTTTTAACAGTAAAATATAATAAAATATGTACACTGATCATTTTGCACTTAACTTTAAACAATTAGATTGAAAATATAATTTTATTCTATATTTTTTAAAATTTAATAAATTAACATTAACTTGTACATCCAATAAGAATATAACATATGTCAATAAAGAAAAATTAAAATTATAAATATACAAAATTTATAATAAAAACCCTTAAATAATAAAAAATTATAAAAAAGTAATTTAAAAATAATTTAACACCAAAATTAAAAATCTTTAAAAAAATTATTTTAATAAATAACTGATTTATAAAAATTTAATAATTTAAAATAACAGTTTAATTAATATTAAAATATAAAAAAATAAATTTTATATATGAAAATAAATTACAATAAATTAAATTATTAAAGAAATAAAAAAGTTTAAAATAATTTTTGAAAAATTCAGGAGGAGACATTATTATATTTAAAAATTATTAAAAGTAATTTTTAATCATTTTTAAAAATTAATTTTTTTTATTTTTTATTTTTTCAGTTGTTATTATTTTATTTTTAAAATTAAATTTTTATTTATTTTTAACCTTAATTTTTATTTTTGTGTGTAAAGATTAAAATACCTCTAGTACCATTAAATTGGACTAATTATTAACTAGTCGAAAGACTAAATTAATGGACTTTTAAAAAGTTAGGAATACTACAAATTTAAAAAGGAAATCTCGTTCAAAAAGTAGTAATTTAAAAAGAATTAGGGATCAAAATAATTTTTACCCTTATTATTTTGGTAGTGTAATTTTATTTTTATGTGAGAGCACTAATAACATAATGTCTTAAAATTAATTTGAGGCTCCTCCCATACCCCATTTCAAAACCATCACTAATGTTATCTCGGCACCCTTTTATTCGAAACGTTTATTCAATAAATATTAAGTCTTAACTATAAAAAGTAAGGGTGGGAATTGAATCCGCAACCCAACCCAACCTGACTCGTCGATGTTAGGTTGGGTTAATTTTAAGATTGAGAATTTTAAGATTGGGTTAAGTGAGTTAATAAAATATAACCCAAACCCAACTCGACCAACCCCACAAAAATAAAATAAATAATTGTGTATATAACTTTTCATTAGTATTATTATGAACCTTATTTTTTAAAAGGTCTAAATGATGAATATATATATATATATATATACACATAATTTTTAATATTTTTGTTTCACACTGTATATATATAATATATAATTATTTTTTTATCTATTATAATTTAATTTGGGATTTGAAAGAGGGGGACACGACTCGAGGGAGAGAACACGACTCGAACTCACAACCTCAAAGTGTAAGTGTGAAGGACATACTACTAGACTAACCTCATCTTGTCATATATAAGTATATTATTAAAAATATACAATTATATTATCTTATTTGTTTTGTACTAATTGCAATGTGATTGATAATACTTTAAAATATTTTTTCTTAATACATTAATTTAGAATTTGATTTATAAAAGTTAAATAATTGTATATAAATTTTAACTATTATGCTGATTGAAATCAATAATAGATTATCCAATCACGAGGTATTTAACGGAATGATTATAATTGTAAAATAGATGAACAACTTAAATAGAGGCTTTTCAAGATTGATAAATTGTTAATTTTGTATTTTTATTTTTATTATTATGCAACAAACGTTTAATCAAATATGTATTATATATATATATGTTGTTGTTTTGATTTGTTGCCTTTAAAAATTTAAACTATATATGATATTAGGGTGAAAAATTATTTTAAAACTGAATTTGAATACATTTAATTTAAACATTTTAAATAATATATCAAATAAAACTAATTTTATTAAGTTTAAAAGTCCAACCCAATTAATTTAACATAACCCAACCAAAATTGGGTTGCTTGTGTTGTAATTTATATTTGGTTGAATTGAATTTTCAACCCAAAAACACCAACCCCAAATAAAAAAGGGTGTCAAGATAACATCGGTAGGTTATCTATATAACACGGACCTTTCACAATAGTTGCCACAATTAGTACATGAACATTTTCATTAACAATGCAAGACTTAGAATGGATCACGGCTAATGAAACATACACCGTATATTTCAAAAAATGTTTATAGATCGGTTATCAACCTCAAGCAATTATTTGCATTCAATTGCACAGCCAAAGCTCAACTTCCAGCACTAGCAATAGTATTAGTAAATATTAATTGTATATTTGACTATTAGGAAATGTTAGGTGAGTGTTAGGTGTACTCTTGACTTTATGTAATGTTAGGTGAGTGTTTGTTGTACTCTTGACTTTATGTAATGTTAGGTAAGTGTTAGGTGTACTCTTGACTTTATGTAATGTTAGGTGAGTGTTAGGTGAATGTTAGATGGGTGTTAGACTTTATGTGTTATATCTTCATGTATATATACCTCATAAGATTAATGAAACAGATGTACATTTTTCCTCCATTACATTTTCTCTCACTTTCATCATTTTACACATTTCTTTCATTATATTTTCAGACATTTTCATTATTTTACATGGTATCAGAGCCAAGTTTCTGATCCGAACAACGTCTTGCACAGAATTTTCATCGAGCAACTTCAACAGCTTTCTTGTCTTCATCAATGATGAGTTCAAACCATGGTGCTGGTAATAAATACACTTATGCAAATGCGACAGGTCTGTATCCATTTTCCAATGCTTCAATTAATTATGTATTTACAAAGCCATGGATTTTAGATAGTGGAGCCACCGATCATATCACTTCTGATTCTACACTTCTCACCAAAACACAATCATCATCCATACCTATTGTTAATTTACCAACAGGATCTACAACATCAATCACTTCAACTGGTACTGTATCTTTTAATTCTAACATCACTTTAGATGATGTTTTATGTGTTCCTAGTTTTCGATTAAATCTAATTTCTGTAAGCAAACTTACCTCTGCCCTAAACTGTTGTGCCATTTTTTTTCCCACCTTTTGTGTTCTACAGGACTTGGCTACGGGGAAGATGATTGGCTTGGGTAAACAACATGGTGGTCTCTATTACATGCCTCCCTTGCAAAGGATGTCAACCTGTCATCAAATTTCACAGCCTTCCAATCTATAGCATATGCGTCTTGGACATCCATCACCATCTCGTCTTAAATTAGCTTCTTCCTTATTATCTTCAAACAATATTTCTTATGATAATAATTGCACTGTTTGTCCCATGGCAAAACAAACAAGACTTCCATTTCCATTAAGCTCCATATCAACTCATGCTCCATTTGATTTATTGCATTGTGATATCTGGGGTCCTCACAAAGTTCATACACACTCAGGGACACGATTTTTTCTTACCATTGTAGATGACTTTACAAGATGCACATGGATATTCCTTATGCAGCACAAGTCTGAAACTCAAAACATTTTGAAATCTTTTGTTGATTTTGTTCACACTCAATTTCATGCATATATCAAAGCAATTAGAGTAGACAATGGTTCTGAATTTTTATCTATGAAAAACTTTTTTAAACTTCATGGCATTGAATATCAACGCACTTGTGTTTACACCCCACAGCAAAATGGAGTCGTTGAAAGGAAACATCGTCATATTCTCACTGTGGCACGAGCACTACTTTTTCAATGCCATTTACCTTTACATTTTTGGGGTGAATGTGTTTTAACTGCAGTTTATCTCATTAACCGGTTGCCATTACCATTGCTCTCAAATAAAACACCTTTTGAAATGCTATATAGTCGCTCGCCATCACTTGATCACTTAAAGGTTTTTGGTTGTCTATGCTATGCAACTATTGTACATCTCATTCAAAAATTTGAACCTCGTGCCAAATGTTGCATCTTTGTTGGATATCCGACTGGGCAAAAGGGATACAAACTATATGACATGGAAACTAAGAAATTTTTTGTCAGTCGTGATGTCAAATTTCATGAATCCATTTTTCCTTTTTCATCTATCTCAACCCTATCCACTTCTGATTTTGTGGTGCCTAATTTTATATCTGAGACCATAGAAATGCAGCCTATCACACCACCATGCTCTTCTAACACCAATCCTCACCAATCCGAGCAAACAACATCTAATACACATGAACCCATCTCACCCACACCTGTTGTTCCCTTCAGCATTGATCAACCTTCCACAAACACACCAGATACCGAAACCTTACCACCACTTTTAGACCCATCAAATATTCCTTCTGAAACTACTACTATTCCACCTCCGAGACAGTCAACACGGCCTAAGCGACCTCCGTCATGGCATAGAGATTTCCTGATGTCATCTCAGGCACATCAGTCTACCTCTGCACCAAGTTCTATACCAGGTACTCGATATCCACTCTCTGATTTTCTTTCCTACTCACGTTTTTCACCTTCCCATTTTACTTTTCTAGTTAACATCACAGATCACACTGAGCTCAAAAATTATGCTCAAGCTGTCCCTAATCCACATTGGCGACAAGCTATGAATACAGAATTAGAAGCCTTGCAGCTCAATAACACATGGAGTTTAGTCCCTCTGCCCATTGGCCACAAACCAATTGGTTGCAAATGGGTCTACAAAATCAAATACAAATCTGATGGCACCATTGAACGCTACAAGGCTCGCCTTGTTGCTAAAGGATACAATCAAGTTGAGGGCATTGACTATCAAGAAACATTTTTTCCAACAGCAAAGTTTACAACACTTCGTTATCTTCTTACTATCGCTGCTGCTCGCCATTGGCACATCCACCAATTGGACGTTCAAAATGCTTTCCTACATGGCGACCTCTAGGAAGTTGTCTACATGGAACCTCCACCTGGTCTTCGCCGGCAGGGGGAGCACACTGTATGTCGGCTCAACAAGTCTTTTTATGGACTTAAACAAGCATCAAGAAATTGGTTTTCCACATTTTCAGATACTATCAGAAAAGCCGGCTATCAACAATCAAAGGCTGATTATTCCCTTTTCACCAAAACTCAAGGTACTTCTTTTACAGCAATTCTTATATATGTCGATGACATACTTTTCACATAAAATGATCTACATGAAATGGAACGTCTCAAAAGATTCCTTCTTAAACGCTTCCGTATCAAAGATCTTGGAAACTTCAAGTACTTTCTCGGTATTGAATTTTCTCGCTCCAGAAAAGGCATTTTTATGTTACAAAGAAAGTATGCGTCGGACATTTTACAAGATTCTGGACTCTTAGGCGCATGTCCCAACAATTTTCCAATGGAGCAGAATTTGAAACTTATTCCCACTGATGGAGCATTGCTAAATGATCCAACAAAGTACAGAAGACTAGTTGGCAGATTGATATATCTTACAGTGACAAGACCCGATATAGTTTATTCAGTTCGCACATTGAGCCAGTTCATGCAAGAACCTAGAATACCTCATTGGGACGCTGCCATTCGAATCCTCAAATACATCAAAGGTACACCTGGTCAGGGATTATTACTTCCCTCCATAAACAGTTTAACTTTGAAAGCTTTTTGTGATTCAAATTGGGGAGGTTGTCGTGCCACAAGAAGATCAGTTACAGGCTACTGTATTTTCCTTGGAAGTTCTCTTATATCATGGAAATCTAAGAAGCAAGCCAATGTCTCTAGATCATCAGCTGAGGCTGAATATCGAGCAATGGCTAACAAATGTTTGGAGTTAACTTGGTTGCGTTACATACTACATGACCTAAAGGTTCCTCAAATAACTCTTGTACCATTATTTTGTGACAATCAGGCAGCTTTACACATTGCTACGAATCCTGTCTTTCATGAGCGTACAAAGCACATTGAGATAGACTGTCATATAATACGAGAAAAAGTACAAGCCGGAATAATCAATCCTTCTTTTGTTTCTTCACACTTGCAATTGGCTGATGTATTTACGAAGACTTTAGGAAAGGATCAGTTTATAAATTTACGTAACAAGTTGGGACTTCATGATATTCACTCTCCAACTTGAGGGGGAGTATTAGTAAATCTTAATTGTATATTTGACTATTAGGAAATGTTAGGTGAGTGTTAGGTGTACTCTTGACTTTATGTAATGTTAGGTAAGTGTTAGGTGAATGTTAGGTGGGTGTTAGACTTTATGTGTTATATCTTCATGTATATATACCTCATAAGATTAATGAAACAGATGTACATTTTTCCTCCATTACATTTTCTCTCACTTTCATCATTTTACACATTTCTTTCATTATATTTTCAGACATTTTCATTATTTTACAAATAGCACCAAATTGCCAAAACACCAAACCAGAATATAGTTTGGGCCATAACAGAAAAACAGGTCACGTTGTAAACTTATCTGCAGAGAATGACAGTCATCATAACAAATCCACTGCATAACACCACCAGACAAATTCAAAGGGCAGCATAATCAACCACTAAAATACAACAAATGGAAAAACTAACTGTACCAAAAAAGAAGAAAGTTTCCATGAATTACTCAAAACAATGAACCATAGCGGCTATAAAATGTACTTGAGAAGAGTTTCTTCCAAGTTTGCAGAGACTGGCAAGCACTCAGCAAATACAATCATGAATTGGTTCCAAGAACAATGTAGTATGTTCCTAAAACAATAGATTGTGTAATTCTCTGGATAATTTAGATGACAGAGGAGGCTCTTAAAATCAATGTTACTAACACGGGAGATTGGTCTATTCTCAATATTACTAACCCCGCAAGGGATTGCCCAGACTATTAATATATAGAACAAAAAGCTACTGACATGAGTATTTTCCAGTTAAACGAAAAAAGAAGAAGAAAGTACCTACCTTGTAGATTGATTTGATGAAGCACCAATTGAATTGAAGCAACCAATTTTATAGAGTTCTTGTTTTTTCAGAAAGGGGAAAATTGTTTAAAAGTTTCAAATGAGAAAAAAGGAATTCTTAATTTGTTATTTAATATAACAAGGTTAAAATGGAAATTATAAAACTTTCATTAACGAATTGTGCTTCCCGTGTGTTGGTCTGAAAACTCTTTTAGGAAAAGCCTCAATGGATCTGCTTGTAGTAGAAGAGCTTCTAAATATTGTAAGCTCTTATGTTGAATGATCCAAATGAGTCCAAAAAACCAAAAAACCATTTTTATAAGCAATCTGAAACAGATCCTTAATAACTTCTATTAAAGTCTACGAAAATTATTTAAATGAAAGTCTATAAAAGTTGTTCATAAATCTTAGAAAGTCTATAAAAGTCATTAGAAATCCATGAACTCTATAAAAATCGCTCACTTAAAAATAGTCATTAAATGCCATCCAAAATCTAAATTGAATACAGCCCCCTTAGAATGGACCACGGCTAATGAAAAATACACCGCTTATTTCAGAAAATATCTACAGTCATCAACCTTAAGAAAGAATCCTCAATCATCTGCATTCTATTGCACATCCAAACCTCAGCTTCTAGCACCAGCATTAGCACCAAATTGTCAAAACACCAAACCAGAACATAGTAATTTGGGCCACAGTAAAAAAAAAAAAAGGTCACGCTGTAAACTTGTCTACAGAGAATGAGAGTCACCACAGCAAGCAAATCCACTGCATAACAACACCATACAGATTCAAAGGGCAGCATGATCAACCAATAAAATAGAAACAAATGGAAAAGCTAACTGTACCAAAAAAGAAGAAAGTTTCCAAGAATAACTCAAAACCGCGAACCATAGAGGCCATAAAACGTACTTGAGAATAGTTACTTCTGACTTTGCAAAGACTGGCAAGCACTCAACAAATACAATCATGAATTGGTTCCAAGAACAATCAGTATGTTCCTAAAACAATATAGATTGTGTAATTCTCTGGATCATTTAGATGACAGAGGAGGGTTAAACCGAGTGAAAATTAAAAATTAAAAATAATTAAAAACATAAAGGATGAAACTACTGGTATTACAGTCTCACCTTTTACCAATCTTAGAAGAAGAGTCTGCCAAAGAGACAAACAAGGAACTCCACCAGTAGCAATGCAATAAGCCAACTCCTTTAAGCAAAGTATGATGAAGAAGAGAGACATTGTTGTTGATAAACTGTGCTGGGTTTGGTTATGCTGAGCTCTGCACATAATGCGCCAAAGTCTGCAAAAGAGACAAAACAACAAATGTAGTGATCATTATTTACGTAAAAACTAACATAAATGAATTTGTGAATCCTAAGAGATGAATTTATATTGGATACAACTAATAAAAACAACTTTTGATTGAGCAGATCAAGAGGATTACTTACAGAAATGCACATAATAAATATTTTCTCTTACATGGCCTTTCTTTTTTTACTTACTTACATCACATAGTTTGAGAATATTATATATTCTTGACGAATTAGAATTCCTAAGTTTAAACTTTTGTAGTTAGAGAGACTACTTACATAATTTTACTAAAGATTATTCATTCAGCACATAATTACAATATTTGATGGAATCTAAAAGCAGACATCTCCATTAAAGCATCGTGAAGACACGAATGAATACAAAGAGACAATCATTCCACTATATTTAAGCATTAACTGAATTTGCAAACCCGTGATAGCTAGAGCACCACAATAGCAAAACCTCAGTGAAAAACAACGAGGCCTTAAAATGCATTTTGGAAATTTACTTCTGACAGATCACTCGGTTATTTCAAAGTCTGACAAAGAGAATCAAAACCTGAGTTTGAGACACAAGACTAGAATTACTTTCCAACCAAATCTCCAACTCCAACCTTTGTTTTGCTTTGTTCCAGAGTGCAATACGAAATTTTCTTATTTTTCTTTTTCAAACACAACGAGTACTATAAGAACATTTATTTATGAGCTAATTGCACCCACAATCCCTGAGGTTTTGTCAACTACATGTAGAATCAATTTTATCATTTATTAACAATGACTTCCTCTGTCGTTAGTTGACTTTAGTCACACTTAACAGGGTCAGGGGTATCTTCGTATTTTCAGACTTTTTTAATTTTATTTTATTAAATAATAAATTAAAAAATTAAAAAATAGGATTTATTTAAAAATTAAAATAATAATAATAAAAAAATTAATTAAAAATAAAAAATTAATTATAGTTAATGTAAATCCATTTTCCAAATTGAATATCAACCGTCTATCAAGATTGGTAGATAATGGATATTCAATCTGGAAAATGGATCTCCAAAAAAAAAAATTTTAGGAAGAATGTTTGGGTTCTTCGAAGAACCCAATCTGGGTTCTTTGATGAATCGAAGAACCCAAATCTGGGTTCTTCGAATGAACCCAAAGGGTTCGAAATCGAACCCTTCTGGGTTCGATCGAAGAACCCATAAGGGTTCTTCGAAGAACCCTGTTTTTAGGTTCTTCGAAGAACCTAGAAAAGGGTTCTGGGTTTCATTTCGAACCTTTGGGTTCTTCGAAGAACCCTTTCTGGGTTAGAAGAACCCAGATCTGAGTTCTTCGAAGAACCCAAATCTGGGTTTTTCCTTCGAACCCAGAAGGGTTTGAAATCGATTGGAACCCTTCTGGGTTCAAACGAATCCAACCCTTTGAGTTCGAACGAAAAACCCTTTCTGGGTTCTTCGAAGAACCCAAAAAGGGTTCGATTCCTTCGAACCTAGAAGGGTTCAAATCGATTTCGAACCCAGAACTGTTAGAACAAAGAGCCCATTTTTTAGGTTCTTCGAAATTTTTTTTTAATACCTAGATCGAAGGCGAACCCAAATCGTTGATGAACCCAGATGAGTTCGTCTTTATTGACGAACCCTTCTGGGTTCATCGCACATGGCTGGATCTCTAGCAAGTTTCTTCATTTTTTTTGGGTGGAGATCCAATCCTAGATTTGATCTCCACCTTTCAAACTTTAATTTTTTTAATTTTTTTCTAAAATTAAAAAATTTATAATAATTTTTTTTAAGAAGAAACAATCTTTACCATCCAAAAGAAAATATTGTTTTAGGGGTATTTTGGTCATTTTAACGATTACAGTTGGTCAACGGTTAAGTCTAACGGAAGTCAACTAACGGTAGGGGAGATCATTGTTAATAAATGATAAAGTTAATTCTACCTGTAGTTGGCGAAACCTCAGGACTTGTGGGTGCAATTAATTCTTTATTTATATACATAATCTATAAAAAATAGAATTTGCATAATGTGTTGGGAAATTTAGAACCTATCTTGGATGTATATGGATATGGATGCGGGGATTTGACACGATTCGATATAGGGATATGGTAAATCTCCAAAAACTAGGATACAGATACGACGTAATTAAAATAGTATATATTTATATTTAAAACATAAATAACTTCATTCATTAATAACTTTATTCACAAATAACTTTATTCACAAAGAACTTCTTTCTCTTCTCTTATTCTTCTTCTCTCCTTTTTTTTTAGGAGCAGATAAAAGCGGCTAGAAAATAATTTTGAACCAAAAAACCTAGATCAATTAAGTATTCACACAAAGTTTTTAAATTTCATTTCCAACCCCATAAATTTCAAATTGACCCTTTTTTAAAAGAAAATAAGAAAAGCACCCCAATCGTATCCTAATGTATCCTTGGCGCATTCTTTGTGTATCCGAAAGTCAAATAGCCCCGAAGTCAATAGATATGCATATCTTGATTTGGATACGCATATCCTCGCATATTCGAGTATCCGATATAGATACGAGTGGGATACACGAGAGTTTGGAGTATTCGTATTTTCTAGTTTAAAATTGAAGTTCATATTTATAGAGACCTCAACAGGTACTTTTGAATAAATAGCAGAGGGTTTATATTAATAAAGGTATGCTGCAAGAAATTAATTGGGAAAAAAAAGTTCAGTAAGAAGGAAAAGGTAAAAATTAAAAAAACTAATTATAATTAAAAATAAGACATCGAATCACCAAATAATTTCTAAAAAAGATAAATCTATATTAAAATTCAATCGAAAGTTACTATATCATCATTTGACATAACAAAGTTATTGCAATAATTTCAATAATAGACTTGGAGTTGCTAGAATTACTTACCCTGTAGATTTTGCTTAAATGCAAATTCTCTTCGGATTTGGTTCCACTTCCTCCTCATGATCATAAGATTTGCACCTTCCACTTTCTTTGGTTCCCTCGAAATCTTGATTGGTGGCACAAAATCTGTCAATAGAAATGTTGGGCTCGGCATATATTGGATGTATCCCACTACATTTCACTTTGCATTTTGAGTCATATTAAGATGAAAAACTGAACTCAAATGAACAAGCTGTCTAGTCATCCGTAAATAACTCAACATGATCTGAACAATCATGATATATAACCTATCAAGCCGTGATCCAAATCAATGAATAGTTTTTCATAAAGAACTTTTTTTCTCGTAGATGAACTAATCTATTAGGTCTTTCAGATTCCTCCCTATTGTTTGCAATGAAATAGCAACCTTCAAATTCACTAGAAACTTGGTTGAAAACAGCCTCGGCAATGGTTTTTTTCCTATACCGCCCATGCCCCAAATTCCAACAATCTCAAAATCTGACTTCCCAATGTACAATAATAATTTAACTCGCTCAACACGTGAATCTATTCCAACTAAGCCTTTTAAATCGCTTGACGACAATATATCTTTCGATTTCTTCGAGACATTTTTGATGATTTTATTTACAAGTTTGGATTCAGGCCTACCAAATGATGATAACAAACCATTACTAGTGACCTGAGAAGAATCACAAATGAAAACTATAACAAGCTAATTTTTTTTTTTTTTAAATTATTACTATTAATTCGAGATTTAAAAGAGGAGGTTATGGCTCGAACTTACAAGATAGCAAGTGAAATGAAACTTGAGATACTTAATTAGATGATAATTAACAAATAGATTAATTATCAACAAAATTATATCTTCTAATTTCTAAATTTATATAAAACATAGTTAGAGTTACCTAATATTTGAGGAATTGAATCCAGATAGATTGGATGCTTCAGTCAAGGCATGCTCTCCAACTCTGCTTCTCATCTTCATGAGATACATTTTCATGGTTATTGACAAAAGCATCCTCAAAACTCCCTTTTTGTTTACGTACATGGAAGGGATCTACATATGGTAGATGACAGGTATAACAATTTGCCCATTTGTTTTCTTGCAAGTTTCCTCCTTGGGTGACAAAGAGATCAAACTTTCCTCCTTGGGTGGTCGTGGTGGAAGAAGATGAACAAGTTGATGATGAAGCGCCCATTGAACAAGAGTTTTTTTTTTTTGAGTGAAGAGAACAGAACAAAGAGATTGATCAGAGAGTAGACGTAAAATAAAATATGTTCATGTAATTATCTTTCACTGACTTTCGTTGTCTTATCCTGACTTTTCCTGATCGAAGGTTGGTAGTATTGATCTTTCACTGACTTTTGATTTATTAGAAATAAAATAAATCAAGCTTAAAAAAAAAAAAAAGAGAAATAAAATTAATCAAAACAGAAATAAGATCCTAAACCACATGATTTATTCATATTTATATAACTGCCAAATTATACTAAAAATATCATAGCATTGGCTTGCCAAATAAAAGTTTCATCTCGCAGTAATTAAACAGTATCAGTGTACATTTGGAAGAGTTAGCCAAAAGAGCTTTTTTTTTATTCTAAAAACTCATTTTATTTATTTATAGTGCTACTGTAGTAAAATTTTTGGACGAATAAAAAAATTATTTTACATCTAGAAGAAAAAACCCTTCAAAATCACAAGTGTTTGCTAGTGTTAGTCATCCAGCATCATTAAATTTGGGCTTGGATCATGTGTAGGCCCAAGGTTAGGCCTTAGCAAGTCTTTGGGCCTTGGGCAAGATGTATTAATGAATTGGGCTCTGGGCTTATGTGGTGCTTATTTGGATTATTGATGTTTGTTTAGGCTTTAAGATTGTTTTTTATGTAAGAATTTTCAACATAGTGAGATTCTCTTTGGTGTAATCTGCCTTGTCACCGACCACCATAATCTCTTTACGAGAATCATCTTCTTTGAAGGCATGCTTACAAAAGAGCTAACGAGCTTCTTATTTGTCGAAAGTCTCAACCTTATATATCTTATTCACTCTATAATTATGAAGTATTTATTATAATGATTCTACTTTTTGAATCAAATTTATCAAGTCTTTTTACTAAAGTTTCTAATTGTTTCAAAGTGTTCATATCATCTAAAACAATGAGAACATTTTTACGTTTCACTTTATCTTTTATATATTGTGGTATATAATAAGTGCCCAAGTCCATATATTCTTCCTCTAATATTTCAGAAAGAACTTTTTCTCACAAATGAACTAATCCATTAGGTCTTTCAAATTCCTCCCTAACGTTTGCAAAGAAATGGTGACTTTCAAATTCACTAGAAATTTGGTTGAAGACATACTCGGCAGTGGTTGTTTTTCCTATGTTGCCCATGTCCCAAATTCCAATAATCTCAAAATCTGACTTCCCAATACATACAATAATGATTTTACTCATTCAACACATGAATCTATTCCGACTAGGTATTTTAAATCACTTGATGGCCATATATCTTCCAGTTTCTCCTAGACATCTTTGATGATTTCATGTACTATTTGAATTCAGGCCTACCGAATGTAGATAACAAAACATTACTAGTGAGCTGAAGAATCACAAATGGAAAAAAAAAAAAAAAAAAACAGAATACAAACCATTATTTTGGTTCTTCTTTTTTCCCTTTTCAGAGGATTGGAATCCTAAATCTAGATAATTATCAGATAAATTCCATGATTATCAGACAAAGCAATAGATGGTTTTGTGTTTTGCATAGTAAATGTATAACATTCAAAAGAGCAAGCTAGCAAGCTAAATGAAAAGTACTTGAGATAAGATTCGGGTTCTTTAACAACTTCACATGGATGTACTGGTTGCCTCCATTTCCAGGTCTCAAGACTCGCACTTAACATTTATGATGTGGTGTCCCAGAATGAGCAGGACTCCTAACATATTAAAGAAGATGGAAGCATGATTTTTTTAATTATAACTTTTTGATCAATATTTGGTGTTTTGATATTTATAGTCTCCAACTTTTTTAAAATTAATCAAATTAGTCCCTCTAGCTAAATTTTTAACAGTTAAACTTAACAGAATGTGTACATTGATCATTTTGCCCTTAACTTTAATTGATTTGATTGAAAATACGATTTTTACCCTTTAATTTTTTTAACCTTCCAATAAGAATTTAACATGTTTATAAGAAATAAAAAAGAACTTGAAATTTTTTAAAAAATAAATAATTTTTTTATAAATTATACAAATAATAAAATAAAAATTTATTTAGTGGATCTCTAATGTCCTTATCTGAGATGGACGATGGAAAGATAAAAAAGAAAAATAAAATAAAAAATAAAGGTGGATCTCCACCCTCTTTCCATCACACTAACTCTGGTGCAAGGTGTAATCATCACACCTAATCTAGTTCAATCGTCACACCAGATCAGGTGTGATGATCGAAGTTCAATGATGATTGTGTGATGATATAAGTTGGATGATGGTTGAATGATGATCTGTGTTCGATAATAGTTGGATGATGGTGGAGATTGATGGAGATCGGGGTTGGGATCTCCACCATCATTTTTAATTTTATTTACTTTTTATTTTTCTGTTTTTATTTTTTAATCACCATCAACTTTTTTTCAAATTCAATTTTATTTTATTTATTTTTTAGCCGAAATAGTGATTTTGTGTGTAAATATTGAAATACTTCTAATACTGTCAAAATTGATTAACTGTTGACTAACGAAATGACTAAACTGATTGATTTTAGAAAAAATTAGGGACCATGAGAGTTAAAATATCAAACATCGGTCAAAAAACCATAATTGTTTAAAAAATTGAGGATCAAAATGATTTTCGCCCTAATATATATTATAAAAATAGTTTCTTCCCACGTGTGCCATATTGATAATTTCAATACTTAACCATTTAATAAGATGTTAAATACATTAGAGAAAATGGTGAGAATTCACACCATTTGATCCAATATTTTTAAAAATAATATCTGATTATTGTTTTTTTTCTCAAAATAGCGTCATTTTTTAGAAAAAATCCTAAAATACCCTTAATGAAAGTTCACTAATGTATTTCGTAGTCTCTCTCTCTCCCCCTCCCCCTTCCTCCCTCCCTCCTCCACTACACAGAGCTCTTTCTCCCTCTCCCTCTCTCTCTCCCTCCCTCCTCCACTACACAGAGCATTTAAATATAACCAAATCGATTTACGCGCAATCTAAACCAATACAAAAGAGTAGATGATACACACTAATTTTTTTTAATCTGATCAGATTTATCAACAAGCACAAGATTTTAGTTTTTCAATCATAAAAATTAAACTAGAAAGATAGAGGAGAGATAGGTTACACGAAACAAAGTGGAGATTGAAGAAAGAAACGAAAAATAAACGGTGAGGGGACTGGTTTTGATTCGATTACCAATTGAACGAAAAATGAGTTGTGGTAATATTGAACTAAAAATAAAAATTCGCCCGTAAATTAATTTATTTTATTTTTGTGAGTGTGCTCGGTCACGAACTAATTAGTTTTCCCACTCACTAAAAAAAATTTCGAACCACTTGGTCCACCACTTCTCTTTACTCTTTTATACTTAGGGGCAATTTTATCCACATCCATATTTAGGTATTATTTTCAGTAAAAACAATAATATGATACTAAATATCAATCATCGATCCTATAAGTGCTACATAAAACAAAAAAAAACCTCATTATATTATTATAGTTTCTTCCCACCATAAGCTGGCAAGTATTCCACCATTTAATAAGTTTTAAATTTAAAATTATTTTATTGAGAATTGCAAAAATTATTTTAACTATTTAATAGTATTTTCAATTAATTATATTATATTATATGTTATAAAAATATTTTTTTTCTATTATAAACTTCTACATATTCTTGAGTATTTTTTGATGAAACATTATTTTTTTACTTATATTTTTTAAATAGATCAAATTGATCATTCTGATCAATTTTTTAATGGTTAATTATCATAAAAAAATTTTAAAAGATAATTTTTACCCTTAAAGAATTCAATTAATAGAATTACAATTTTACCTTCTAATTAAAATATAATAAAAATAATTAAATAGAAAAAATTAATAAAATAATATTAAACTAAATTATAAAAACTTAAAAATATAAAACTTATTAAAAAAATATTCAAATTAAGTTATTTTATTAGGAAATCTATAAAATTTAATTCTCAATTTTATTTATTTTATTTTATTTTATAGTAATTTTTAACCTTTTTTTATTCTTTATTTTTTTAAATATTAATTTTTCTAATAACATAATTTAATTTGATTATTTTTTAGTAAGTTTTATATTTTAAGTTTTTATAATTTAATTTAATATTATTTTATTTATTTTTTCTATTTATTTATTTTTATTATATTTTAATTGAAAAGTCAAATTGTAAATCTATTAATTCTTCAAGGGTAAAACTGTCAAATAGTTATGGTTGACCATCAAATAGTTGGTCAAAGGATCAATTTGATCTATTTATGAAACGTCGGGGACCATGCAAGCCAAAAAAGGAAAAGTAAATAAAAAAAAAGTGATGTTTTATTTAAAAATATGGACTAAATTGAAGTTTTCCCTTTAATAAACTATTAAATTCAATCCTATCATAATGTAATTTTAAAATGAAAAAAAAATTAACAAGGCGGGATTTTTAATAACTAATATTATAATTGTATAGACAAGATGATATTAACTCACTGATTTACCCCTCATACTTATACCTTTAAGGTTGTGAGTTTAACTCGTGATCCTCTTCCTAAATCACAAATTAATTATAATTGTTAAAAAAATATTATAATAAAATGTTATATTTGTTTAATATATTTTATAAAAATATTTTCCAAATATTAATACCGAACATGGTTAAGCCACTACATTAAGGAGATCCAAGTGACTGCCGGTTCCAAATAGAAAGTATCTAAACTACAAGCTGCTTATAGATGATGGCGAATATGAAAGCTATGGTGCAGCTTGTCAGATCGGTGATGCCAACAAGTGGGAGCTTGCGATAGAAGATGAGATGAAGTCTCTTATATCAAATCAGACTTAGAAGTTGGCACGATAACCAGCAGGTACGAAAATACTTCAGAACAATTGGGTTTATCGCATGAAGTAGGAACATGATGGTTCCAAGAAGTATAAGGCAAGATTGGTGGTCAAGGCTTTCAGCAGAAAAAAGACATTGATTACACTAATATCTTCTCTTCTATTGTGAAATTGACAACCATCCGGTCAATACTGAGTATAGTGGCAGCAAATGAGTAACATCTAAAGCAGTTAGATGTGAAAATAATTTTTCTTCATGGGGATCTAGAAGAAGGGATATATATGCAATAACCTGAAGGTTTCGTAGTGACGTGGTAGGACAGGAAGACTTGGTATGCAAGTTAACCAAGAGCCTGTATGAGTTGAAACAAGCTCTGAGACAAGGGTATAAGAAGTTCGATGGCTTCATGCAAAAGAACGGGTTCTTCAGATGCAATACAAATCATTATTGTTACTTCAAAAAAGTTAGTTTCGGATATAAAATTATGCTACTTTATAATGATGATATGTTAGTAGCCGGTAGAGATTTTTTTTTATATCCACTTCCATTAACTCTATTTTCACAACCAAGAGACATATATTCGTACAATATCACTATACTAATAAATATTTTGATGGGACTGAAACCTCTACTATTAATATGGATGAGTAGGTGAGACTAATTGAACGGGGGATATATAGAACAAATAAATTAGTAAAAGAAATTCAATTATCTTTGACAAGTATGGTATAAACCACAAAAATTAATTTTTCTTTATTTGCATTCCCCTCTCGCAATTTTTTTTTTCTTTTTCTTGGTTCCATCGCCGGTGGCCAAGAAAGTAACTAAGCAAATATTTTAATGTATAATATTTGGCTCAACGCTAATGGTTGGCGATGTTTTTTAGTTTTAATCGGGTAATTTCAATTTAATTCTTATATTTTAATAAAATATTATATTTTTACTTATCTTTTTATTTTTAATTTATATAATTCATAATATTTTCTAAAGAGATTAAATTAATTTTTTTGACCAACTATTTAATAATAAATCATCACAATACTTTTTGAAAGACAATTTTGCTATTAAAAAATTTAATTAATAGAATTATAATTTACCTTATAATTAAACTACACAAAATAAATAAATAAAATAAAATAAATAAAATAGTATTAAATTAAATTATAAAAATTTAAAAAAGTAAAATTAACATTTAAAAAAAGTAAATTAAAAAATTTAAAACTATTAAAGAAATAAAATAAAATAAATAGAAAATTAAAAAAATAAAGGAAATATTTTTTATTATATTTTTTAAAATATTTTTAGTTTTTTAATTCCCAATTTTTTTTATGGTTTTAACCTTCTTTTATTTTTTACTTTTATAAATATTAATCTTTATAATAAAATAATTTAATTTAAATATTTTTTAATAGATTTATATTTTTAAATTTTTATAATTTGGTTTAATTTTAATTATTTATTTATATTATATTTTAATTAAAAAGTAAAATTATAATTTTATTAATTTTTAAAGGATAAAACTATTATATGGTAATAATTTACCATTAAATAGTAGGTTAAAGAGCCAATTTAATATATTTAGTAAACATTAGAGATAATACGAAAAAAAAAAAAAAAAGAAAAAAGTTACGTAAAAAATTAATATTTTATTAAAAGTTATGGACTAAATTGAAGTTCTGCATCTTGACAATTTGTACTGATGCAATGTAAGAATTTTCAGACAAGAAATAATCATCATAGAGTCTTCTGCTATTTCTTCTCCATGGGCGCTTTACAATCAACTTCTTCTACCACCAGCGATAGAAGAAAATACGATGTCTTTATTAGTTTCAGAGGCGAGGACACACGCGATAACATTACCAGCCATATCTACGACAGTTTGTGTCGGAAAAAGATTCATACTTTCATAGATTATGAACTCGAACGAGGAGACGAAATTTCGCCGGTGCTTATGAAAGCAATCGAAGAATCGAGGATTTCAGTAATCATTTTCTCGAAAGACTACGCGTCTTCCAAATGGACCTTGCGTGAGCTAGCAGAGATTATGAAGTACAAGAAAATGAATAAGCAAATTGTTATACCAGTTTTCTACCACGTTGATCCATCCCATGTGCGAAAACAAATTGGGAGTTTCAAGGATGCTTTTGCTAAGCATGAAGAGGAATCTGGCGAAGAGTTGCAAATATGGAGAGAAGCTTTGACTGAAGCATCCGATCTAGCTGGATGGGATTCCTCTGTAACTAGGTATATAAATCCAACTCTGTTCTATATCAATTTACAAAATTACAATTGTTTTGATAATGTCAAAAATTAATATAAGTCTGTTATGTAGTTGATGCTGGTAGCTTTGTTTTTGCAGTCATCTATGCTTTTTTTGTGTTGCATGTGGTCATTCCTAGTTCCTACTCATCACTCTTTAATATTTTTCTTTTGGTAGGCCTGAGTCCAAATTTGTCAGTGAAATCGTCAGAGATATTTGGAAGAAACTGAATAAGATATCCTTCTCAAGAGATTTTCAAGGTTTAATTGGAATAGATGAGCGGATTGAGCAAGTTGTATCATTATTATGTCTTGGGACGTCAGATTTTCGGATTGTAGGAATTTGGGGAATGGGTGGTGTTGGTAAAACAACTGTTGCTGCTGCTGTATTCAAACTGATTTCATATCAATTTGAAGATCCCTATTTCGTTCCAAATGTTAGGGAAGAATCAGAAAAGTGTGGTGGATTAGTTCGTCTAAGAGAGGAAGTTTTTTCTGAAGTTTTAAATGAAGAAAATCTAAAATTAGATGGCGGTCCTATTATTTCCCAACGAATTAAGGATAGGCTCAATCGCAAAAAGGTTTTCATTGTTCTTGATGATGTGAATAATTTTAGATCATTGGAATTTTTAGTTGGAGGTATTAATCGATTTGGTGAAGGAAGTAGAATCATTATAACTACAAGAGATAAACAAGTACTTTACAATTGTGGACTCAACAGTCGAAATATATATGAGGTCAAGGAATTCAATTACTCGGAGTCTATTAAGCTCTTATGTAATTATGCTTTTAATCAAAATCATCCCCCGGAAGATCTTGTAGTACTCTCGAACGATGTAGTAAATTATGTTAAAGGCAATCCGTTAGCTCTTAAAGTATTGGGTTCATCTTTGAAAGGAAAAGGCAAGCAAGAGTGTGGAAGTGCATTAAGCAAATTACAAAGAATTTTCAACATTGAAATTTTTGATGTGTTGAGAATTAGTTATGATGGACTGGATGATGAAGAAAAAGATGTATTTCTCAATATTGCTTGTTTCTTTAAAGGAGAAGATAAAGACTATGTAGCAAAAATATTAGGTGATCCTGATCGTTACTTCTCTCTGGATGTACTTGTTAATAAGTCACTGATAACGGTATTACACAATAAGATACAGATGCATGATTTACTTCAAGAAATGGGATGGGAAATTGTTCGACAAGAATCCCCTCACAGGCTAGGCAATCGTAGCAGGTTGTGGAAAGAAGATGATGTTTTGCATGTATTGAAGAATGATGACGTGAGTAACTTATATATATATATATATATGCACACTCACTTTCCACTCACACCAGACAATGTTACACAAGAAATATTAAAACACTCATTGATGATTGCACCTTGACTCTCTCACACTACACTTAAAACTGTGCTCTACTGATATGCCTTCACTTTTGGTATTTGTCTTCCCCTTAATTGTTAAAAATGACAATTGAATTTTCGGTGTGATAGGATTTTCTTATGGCCATAAATTTGTGGTTAAAAAAACTGAGTGTTGGAAGAAAGTATAGACGTCAGTGATGATGATCTCTTTGGTAGTAGCTAGTTTGCTCATATTTCTAGAAGAGAATATCAACCTGCAAAAAATTTGTCCATTTTTTGCATTTTATACTATAATTTATACTTTTTTTTTTGTTGTTAGGGGACTGATGCAGTTCGAGGGATATTTCTGAATATGTCCAAAATACAAATTACATATTTGAATTCTCAAGCCTTCAAAAAAATGTAGTCTTAGATTTCTTAAATTCTACGATTCTCCTGAACACTATTTTGAAGGCTTGGTATATGACTCCAAAGTGCATTTTAGGAACGGCCTAAGTTATTTTTCTGATGAGCTGAGGTCTTTGAACTGGCTTGGGTATCCTTTCAAAGAATTGCCATCAAATTTTATTTCAGAGAATCTTGTTGAACTTATAATCCCCTGTAGCAATCTTCAAAGACTTTGGGAAGGCATTAAGGTATATTTATGTTTCATTCTTTTGAATATATATGTTGTGGTTTACAAATAATTAATTACTTATTCTAATTATTTTACTATCTTTTTTGTCAGCATACCCCAAAATTGAAGTGGCTTATTCTTCATGACTGTCCACATCTCACTAACATCCCAGACCTCATAGTTGCCCCATTGATTGAGGAGATAAATCTTGAAAACTGCAGAAGCTTGCTTGACATCCGCGCATCTGTTCAACATCTCAACAACCTTCGTTATTTGAAACTAAGAGGTTGCAAAAGTCTTGAGAGCTTTCCAAGTAATATTCATTTTGAATCTCTTATATCTCTTAATCTCAGTTACTGCATTAAGCTCAAAAAGTTTCCGCAAATTTCGGGGAATATAACAAAGTTATATTTATGTGGGACTGCCATAGAAGAAGTCCCCTCATCAATTCAGAGTCTAAGCAATCTTGTTGAGTTAAACCTGTCAAGATGCTGGAGGCTTAAGCATATTTCAACAAGCATCTGTAAACTGAAGTCTCTTTATGAGCTAAGTTTTTTGGATTGCTCCAACCTTGAGAGTTTTCCAGAAATCTTGGAGACAATGGGACAACTGAAAAAGCTTGATTTATGTGGAACAGCGATTCAAGAACTATCCCCTTCGATTAAATATTTGTATGGGCTTCGGGAATTATCGTTGAAAGGTTGCAAGAACCTTGTGACGTTTCCAAATAGCATTTGTAATTTGGAATATCTAACTCATCTCAATCTTTCTGATTGTTCAAAACTAGAAAAACTGCCAGGTTCTTTAATATCTTTTATGGATGGCATATTAAGAAGAGCTGACATACCTCAGGTTTGTACTTTATCAGGTTTGCGTTCTTTAAGGGAGCTAAGTTTAAATAACTGCAGTCTAACGGGAATCTCAGAAATTGGCTGTTTATCCTCATTGAAAGCTTTGGATCTAAGCCGAAACAGTTTTCTGAGTCTACCAAAAAGCATCATAGAACTTTCTACGTTAACAAAGCTGAAGTTAAACGATTGCAATATGCTTCAATCATTGACAGAGCTTCCAGCACATATAGAATATTTAGAAGCAATGAATTGCAAGAAGCTGTGGATTTCAGAGGATGCACTCAAATATATTTTCTGCAGGAATTGATGTGCAGAATTTATATTTACTAATTCCCTGGAGCTTGATCCTAAAGAAGTCAGCAACGTTGTTGTAGAGTCAGTACTGGCAGACGAGGTTATTTCTCTCTGAAATCTTAATCACCCCGTTCTCTCTATTTCATTAGAAATAACTGTATGAATTTTTATGTTACAGGGATATGAAGTCAGCATTTGTTTACGAGGAAGTGAAATTCCTAAATGGTTCATCTATCAAAGCTCTGGCTCCTCCGTATATGTTCAAGTGCCGAAGCATAAATTGCGTAATAGAGAGACATCGGCATTTGCTCTGTGTGCTGTTATTGGATTTGAAAATTTTTACGTTGATGATTGTGGTCTTAAAGTCAGTTATGCGTTTCATGCTGAAACCAGTGTTGATAGTAGGATTAATTTTCATGACTCATTGACCGTGTCTCACATAAAATATCCTAGCAACGGGCACAGCATGTTGATTGACTCGGATCACATCGTACTATGGAATCGTCCCTTTTTATTAGAAAATGATAGATTGCTTGCGGGTGATAGTGACTATGCATCTATCTCATTTGAGTTCAATCCTGAAGATTTTGTTGGAAATCCCGTGAAAAGTTGTAAAGTGAAATGTTGTGAAGTAAGTCCAATGGATGTACACTCTCGTGGCGCGCATCATGCGGGAGCTTTCAGAAACACCGTGGCAGATAAGATTATTTTTGCTGCAAGGCCAAGGTAAATTAAAGAGGTTTCTTTGAATGCTGTCATAGGTGAGTTCTGCACACTGTTGAACTTAGCCTTACACTTTATTGACTATCTTCATGAGGCACTATTGACTATATATCTAGATTGTAGATTTCTGAGAATAAAAAACAAACTAGTAACTTGTGTTATTGTCAATTAAGTACTTATCAAGTTATGAACATTAACCTTTGCTTTTACAGAGCTTTATGGCAGCCAAGGGGCAAGTTCTGTTACTTCTAAATGAACTGCAATTATACTGGTAAACATTGTTTAATCTCTTTGTTTTTATCATGCTGTTAGGAAGTTTTTGTTTTTGTGCAGTGTAAAGTTTGCACACTTAATGTTAAATTATATTTTTTATATTTTTATGAGAAGTGGTATATATTTATTGTTGATAACCTTATAACCTAAAAGACTAGTGTTTGGGTTATGAGACCCTTCTATTACTTTATATTTTTTTCAATATGGGATTCATTCCATCTTCTATTAGCTTCACATGTGGGTTTTCTAACATTCCCCCTCACATGTGAGTCCGGTTGGGCTTAGCCACCGTTTTGTACACTTAGTGCTTAATTAGTATTTTTTATGTTTTTATAAGAAATGGTATATATATTATGAATAACTTTACAACCCAAATTACTAGCCTTTTGGGTTATGACAGCACTTGATATATATACCATTTTATTGCTTTATATTTTTCTAATATGTGATTTATGTCATCTTCTATGAACTTTACATATGAATTTTCTCTAATATGCAGCAGAGAAAACAGAGGAGGCAAAGTTTGTAACACAGCAAGACAGTGTGGTGGATGTCCAAATCATATACGTTTGTACATTTCTAATAAAATCATAATTCTTCCCTCCATTGAAGATCTCTCTTGACCTCATTGTTCTTCACTTGAAGATCCTCATTTTCTTCAGATTTCACACTCGGAACCAATTCATGATTGCTTTGATGAGTAAACCATTTTCTGAAATGTGTTTATGTAAATCATTCAGAGTCCCATGTCGGAAAGGAAAATGTTTCAGTAACTACTCATTTTTAGTGCAGGCACATTTTGTTTTGAAAGATTTAAAAGCAAAACCATGAAAGTTTCTACGTTCGAAACAAACCCTGTATATATCTAACTAGATGGGTCTAGCGGTTTCATTTTCGCGCGGTCATAACTGCAAATTGCCATTCTTGGATGTCGTGTGTGTTATAGAAATTTGTTTGAAAAGGAAACAAACTTATCCCATGTTGGAAGAATACAACTCTTAAAAGCAATATATATATTGAATTGTAATCTAGCACTTTATAAAGGCTTTTTTTTTTTTTTTTTTGAAAAGAGCACTTTATAAAGGCTTTCATGTGCCGTAAGAGGAAAAAATAGAAATATCCCTAAATTTTATTATAAATAAAAATTGAGGCATAATTTTCAATAATAATTAAAAAAAAAAAGCAAGGTGTAGACTAATTTTTTTTCATAATATTTTTTTTATAAAGAAAAATTAAGTATGGAAAGAAGAATTTATGTAATTTTCAACTAAATAATAATGTAACAATTAAATTGAGTGTACTAATAATTTAAGAGGGTAACAAATAAATGGTGTAAAAATAAGTAAACTGATTTTAATAAGTGTCAATTGGTATTAAAATGAGTACTTATAGTAATGACTTAATTTTTAAATTCTAATTGTAGGTTTACTTGTAAAATGGGTATCTAAATCATATTGATAGGTGGTAATATCGACACCCTAATTTTTAATATCATGTAACATATATATATATATATATATATATATATATATTGACATTTACCTTAGTTATATTGCCTAGGTTTTAATTTCTCAATTTTAGTTTAATGTTGTAGGACTTGTGGTCTTATAGGTGATAGTTCATAGTTATTTATAAGAATCGCTTTATTTTATTTTGTATAAATAAAAATGTTGTTCCATGCAAAACAATTGATAAACGAAGCAAGTATCAATGCTGGATAGAGGTGGACACCAAAACCAGAACCGAACCGAGTCACTCAGATTCGAACTAAAAAGTATAGCTCAATTCGGTTCATCCACTTAATTCGGTTCAAATCGATTTTTAAAATTAAAAACCGTATTAAATTCGTTTCAAATCGATTTTGATTTTACAAAACGGTTTGAACCAAAAATTGTGGTATAAAAGCTCTTAAAAAAAACCTAATTTTATTATTTTGGAGCTACTTATTACTTATTACTTATTACCTAATTTCATATTGCAAATTTAGAATATTATTACTTATTACTTATAATTTATTTTGTTTGAATTTGAGCTTTTTGGATGAAAATCAGTAGCCCAAAGGCCAAAACCAATAACTATAGTTCAAAATTAGTATATATATAACCCATTAAATTCAAATATATGTAAAAAAACTCATTAGGCCCAATAAGCCCCAAATTAAAATGAATCGAACCGATTCAATTCAGTTCAGTTCAGCTCGTTTCACAATTTTAATTCTTTTTCAATTTTTAAAAACTGAAAAATTTTCAGTTCAATTTGGTTTTACTCAAAATCGAACCGAATCAAATTGTGCCCACGCCTAATGCTGGGTGTGCAAGTCCTTGTTTAAAACATAAAAATAAATTAATTTAATTTAATTTTAGGATATACTATTTAGTTAACATGGTATTTGATAATAAACTGAATTTTAATTATGCTTTATCTAATCATTTTGTTGGCCTGGGTTGTTTGCCTGGCCTTAAAGCCCATAAAAGAAAAGACCTCAGAACCTTTTATCAACATAAAACCCAAAAAGGAAAAATCGAAAAGACAAAAAAGCCAAAATATTATAGGTCTTTTGGAAGAACTTTTCTAAATAGAATTTTACACGTTAAATTTTTAAAAGAAAAGATATTAATTGTTTGGTTATCAATTAAAAAATTCTTTAAAATGATAAAATTATAAAAAATGACATAAAAAAAAAGTTAAAACATGACAAAAGAAAAGAAAATATTATTTCTTATAATTACAAAAAGAATTACAGTTAATTAAAAATACGTAAACAAAATGAATACGTATAGAGTAGTGAAGTTGTATTTATAACAAGTCTACAGAAAATAGAGAACAATTTATAAGGATTTTAAGTTAGAAGAGTATTGTAAAATTAATAAAATATGATAAGGTTATATCAGAAAACCCTAAAATTTGAACTTCTTCCATTAGACACTGTAGATGCTAGGATCTACTGGTAGGATTCGGGATCTACTGGTAGGATTCGGGATCTACGGTCGGATTGAAGTGGACCAACAACATGCAAAAAAGGATCAACATGGTCAAACTTTCTAGGACACCGAGGTGGTGCCAGCCAAATAGTTTCCGACACCCAAGTTAGGAGATGAATCCGAGTGAAAGAGAATAAAAATAAAGGAGTACTACCTGGAATACTCAGAGTATCGAGCGTGATTATGGATATGTCGAGTGTAGTTGACTTGTCCATGGGTTGAGTGTTCTACCATAAGGTACCTTTTGTCAAGATTGTCGAGCGTAGTACTTGGACCTTGGCGTCGATTATATCGAATGTAGGCTAGATGGCTTGAATATAATAATTACTCTCTCAAGTGTAATGCACGTGACCCCACCTTATAAAGCTTGGATAAATATTTATAGGGTCTAAGTATTTATTGTTGAAGGCAGTCGAGAGAATCATGTTCTGCAATATTAGGAATCCTTGATATCTCGGGTCAGTTGAGTCATCGTGGACTCTGATCTAGACTTGATCAAAGTTGACTCTTATTAATTTACTTTTTATAAATTATATTTCAATATTTATAGTTATAAACAAATATTTAACATTGATATCATTTTTACCTTTTTAATTATATTCAATTAATATATAACAAGTTATAATTTATAATTCCTATTATCATAAAAATTATATAATTAGAAAAGATCTCATCTAGATCTTTAAAATGAGACTAATGTTGAGTATTTATTTCTTTAAAAAAATATTAAATATTTATTAATTAATTTTTCATTCATCAATGCTTACTTATTACTCCTATACTTTATATTATTTGTATATTAATAATTATAAGTTAGCACTAAAATAAAGGCCAAAATAAATATAGTGATATTAATCTAAAATTCGAAATAAAAATTACAAATGATATAAAAATATTAAAAAATTATATTATAATTCATACACTAATAAAATTGTACTACAATTTTAAAATGTTAAAAAATATAATTTAAAAATATTAAAATAATATTTGTAAAAATTTAGTTTAAAAGTAAAATTATATGAAAACAAGTTATTAAAAGATGGTAAAAAAAATAATGAAATATAAGGTTTTTTTTTATTTTTTTATTTTATTTTTTTAAAGATAAGAATAGAGATAGGGGGTGTTGTTAGAGTGAATTTTTTTTTAAAATGTAATATTGAGAGAATATTTCATTTTAACTCTTCAAAATAGAGATAGAAATATTGTTGAAAATGCTCTTAACGTCCTATTCGACGTTATAATTATATATTGTTATGGCAATTTGTAGTATTTAATGTCGTATTTGGTATCTTTTTTAAAATGATGTTTTTTAAAAATGAAAATGAAAAAAAAAAAATTTATTTAAAAATAGATAGAAAATTAAAAAAGTTTTTAGATGAATTAAAAATCCTGAAATCTGCCCCAAGTTCTTTGTCTCATGGAATATACTAGACAAACCCTCAGTACAAATTAGAAATAGATAAGGTGACAAAAGATATCCCTAACGAAGGCCTAACACAACCATAACGTACACCGTTAAGGAGTAACGAATAAGTCACCGATTTAACACACCTCATAATTCTAGCAATCCAGCTGCAGAAGAACCCCAACTTTAACATCATTTCTTCAAAAAAGTCTCACTCCACCCTATCATAGGCCTTAGACATGTCTCGCTTCATAGCCATATATATCCCGTTTTCCCTTTCACCTTGTGCTTTAGAGCATGTATACACTCAATTTTTAACAACATAATGGGGCGTGATTTTTAACAACTGACACTATTGTATGTTAATTTTTAATGGTTAGTGTACCACCCAGTTGGAAGATTTATTGTAAAAAAAAAAAAAAATATTTAAGATCTCCACCGTCTATCCGTCCATATCAAATAGACGTTGGAGATTAAAAAAATAATAAATAAAAATCTGACAGCCTCCATGGGTCTTTATGGAGATCAGCGAACTAAGGAAAGCGAAGAGCCTCCCTTGGTTCGACCTGGTGCGACGAAGGGAAGGAAAAAAGCCGTTAAACATTGGATCAGTTTTTGAAAACTGAAACAATTCAATAAAAAATTTCAAGTGACCCAATCCAAAATCAACCAAATTTTATTGTTCCGGTTCAGTTCATTCGATTTGTGGGCTCGTTTAGGCCGGTAATCTAAGATACTTTTACATTGATGCCTAATTGTTGTTAAGAGCAAAATTGTCCGTTAAATTATCAAGACCCCATAAAAAATTAGAAGAAAAGGACAAGAATTGTAGTGAAAATTGTTTTGGATGTAAACTAATTTTCTTAGAGGAGAAGTTTGGTCCCTTTTTAAAAAAAAAAAAAGGAACTGAACCAAACCGATTAAAATGTTAAAACCGATCTAAAATCAATTGGACTAGTTTGGTTCAGCGGTTCAGTTCGGTTCGATTTTAGGGTTTTTTTTGCTCAGCCATACTCTTTATCTTGACTAAATTTTGTTGGGGCGTTCTTAACGTGGAACACATGAGTTCTCGGTTTATCAAAGTTTGTAAATTAGTTATATTTAGGGACAATTCGAAAAATTAACACTAGGTTCGATCAAAGTTATTTTATGCGCACAAAACGTGATAGCAATCCCAATTGACATTACAAGGTTTACGATAGAGACTAGATTAAGTTGAATATCAAGAGTCACCATTACACCCCGCAAAAACCAATCAACGAATAACCAATCAACGAATAAGTCTTTACTAAAGAAAAATATTATTGAAAGCAAAATAAGCGCACACACAAGAAATCATTGTGTCTAATTGCGAAAGCAGAAAATATACTGAGAGATCCACAGTAGTCATCACCAATACAAGTAGAATGATTAGTAATTGATTATAGAAAAACTTTAATTCAGTCCCTACTTATTTGTAAAACCTCACTTTTTTACTCACGTTTCATTTTTTAGTTCCTGTGATCCCTAACGTTTGAAAAATAAATCAAAATAGTCATTCTGACCAACTTTTAGTTGGTCAACCGTGATAGTAGTATTGAAAGTCAGTTTTACCCCTCAATAAATTAACAAAAAGACAGATTTACTCTTTAAATAATTTAAATTTAATAAATTTATACCCTTTTTTAAAAAACATTAAAAGGAAATTTATTTTTAAAAAAGCCCAAAAAAAAAAACCTTTAGGTGGAGATCCAATTTGAAATTGGATCTTCACCAAATGAAGAACAAAAAAAAAAAAAAAAAAGGAAACTATGAACTCAGTAACCATTGTTGGGATCTCCAGCGATGGCCGATAACGGCCATCGCAGGACAGCGCCATCGCTGGAAATCTCTAGCGATGTGATGGTCAGGCGACGGCCATCGCTGGAGATCTCCAGCGATGGCCGTCGTCTGGTCGTCAATGGCGATGGTTCCAACGATGGTCGTCGCCTGACTGTTGCTGGCAATGGCTCCAGCGATGGCTATCACCTAGCCATTGATGGATCCTGGATCTCCAGCGATGGCCACTACTATGGCTGGATTCAACTTTTTTCAATTTTGTTTTTTTTTGTTATTGGATAGGTGGAGATCCAAATTGGATCTCCATCGTCCATCAATCTTGATGGACAATGTAGATTGGATCTCCATCCACCAATATTTTTTTTAAAAAAAAATTATTTGTTCTTTTTAAAAAAAAATATTTTTTATTATTTTTTTAAAGTTAAATACATGTGTTACAATCCTAACAATTTCTTAATATAATGACAATTATACCCTCGGTCAACTCTCTTTTAACTAAAGTCTGTTTTAACAGAATGACTATTTTGATCTATTTTTCAAATGTTGGGGACCACGATAATTAAAAAGTAAAACTTAAGTAAAAAAGTGAGGTTTCATAAATAAGTAGGGACTAAATTAAAGTTCCCCCAATAATTATATATATCATTATTATAATTAATTAAGAAATAAATAAAATCGTAGGTCCACTCATAGTTTAAGTGGATAGTGTATTTCCTTTTCACTTCAATAATGAAAGTTCAAATTTCATTATGCTATTTAACAGCACAAGTGAGTAGATATTCGAACTTTACGTTTAGTAATTGATCTCGACAGGTTCTGATAAATTATTATTTTTATAATTAATCTGATAAAATATTAATCTTATAATTATAACCTTACATAAAATAGTATGATATTTTTAAAAATCAATCCCTTTCTGAGTCAACAGTACTCCCATGACATTTTATAATCAATGTTCTAGTTACATCTTCACAGTTGAGTCAACAGTACTCCTCATGACATTTATAGTCAATGTTCTAGTTACATCTTCACAGGTGGCCTTTATTTTTTGTGCTGTCACTTTTATAAAATGCCATGTATGTACCCCACTTGAAACTTTTATTTGCTTTCTCTTCTTGCTTCTTCTTTTTATCGTGTATTAGGACAAAATAATTTAAAAGGAACAAAACAGATCGATCGAGTCAGATTCTGGAAATGGAAACACTGCAAAAAGAAGAAGAAGATCAACAACTACATAAACAAGCCATCCCTCTTCTCACTCCATACAAGATGGGCAATTTCAATCTTTCTCACAGGTTCATATATATTTTTTCTTACTCAGTTTCTTCTTTTTACATATATAATAATAATAATATTAATTCTCTAGTGAGGATTAGAGATTGGTCCTGAAAAATTTCAGAACTTTTGTTTTATAAAGTTGTGTAATTAATTTTATAATATTACGAAATTAGGTAATTATTATTATTATTATTATAAATAATATAATTTTTTAAAAAATAAGATTCATAAATATGTAGTGATATTAATGTTGCAAATTATTTTTAGTAAGGGCTTTTAAGGATCTAAAAAGTCCTTGATAAATAAATTTTGATATATTTATTGTATGAGATTTTTATTAATTTCTTAATTCTCAAAATGTGCCCTATAAAGTTGTGATAATATACACAATCTCTTAAATTTACTTAAAAGTGAAAATAGATGTTTGATATGTACCCCATATATATGGAAAATGTTTAATTGGAATTTTGATTGCAGAATAGTTTTGGCACCAATGTCAAGAATGAGATGCAATAACTATGCTCCTCAACCACATACCATCTTGTATTATTCCCAAAGAACCTCCAAAGGTGGTCTTCTCATCGCTGAAGCCAATGGAGTTTCTGCAACTGCTGGAGGGTAATTCTATTTCCATTTGTTATATATATATATATATATACATACTTTTTAAAGTACCATTTTAAATAATAGTTTGCTACCTTAAATGATATGATAGTCAAAACTATAACATAAATAGCTCAAAAAAAAAAAAAAAACTATAATATAAATGAAGTGCGAAATGGTTTGGTCACTTACGGAACATTGTGGATTATATTTTTAGAATGACTTTTCAGTATAGTTTTTGGCATAGACTTTATATGAGTAGAGTTTCTATAAAGTAATTTTTATAAAGCATCGTACTGTTTAGTATTGATCAAAGAGAACTTTTAAGTTAAATTAACTATTTATTTCAATAATTATAATTAATTTAAAATTTGATGAAGAAATGTAAAACTTCAATGCACAATCTTAATAGTGTGGGTAATGTAAAATATGAGAGAAAATAATAATTTTATTATTATTATGATACTTAATATTATTACAATAGAAGCCTATTTGTATGCATATGATACTGTAATGAGAAAATATAAAATAATATGAAAACAATTTAAATTTAATACAAATGCAAAAGCTAACCATATAAAATATTTTTTATATGATAGAAAATAAATGAGAGAATCAAATATTCAATATTGTCCCTCAAACTCAAAGTGGCAAAGCAAAGCCAATTTGAGTTTGCAAATGAACCCTTGTCGGTTTGATGACAAGTTCGGAGGTGAATGACAATGAATCCGAACATATTTTAGAATGTTGATTGAGTCGGAGGTGATCCGAGATATTGATTGATTTAGTGGTGATTTGGATAGAAAATGAGTTTGTAGTGATCCAGAAGTATGATTGAGTCCACAGGTGGATCCGGGACGTTGATTGAGCTGGAGTTGATCCAGATTGAAAATAAGTCCGAAGGTGATCTAGAACTATAATTGAGTCTAGAGGTGATCCATATTGAAATTGAGTTCGGAGGTGATTTGGATTGATGATTGAGTCTGGAGGTGATTTAGAACAATGATTGAGTCCACAAGTGATCCGGGACGTTGATTGAGCTGGAGTTGATCCAGATTGAAAATAAGTTCAAAGGTGATCCGGATAATTGAGTCTGGAGATAATCCAAGACGTTGATTGAGTCTGGAGTTTGGTCTAGAATGAAATTGAGTCTGGAGGTGATTCGAATTAATGATTGAGATGAGAGGTGATCCAGAATAAAAGACCGGAGGTGATCTGAATAAATGATTGAATCAGGAGAAGATCCAAACGATGATTGATATGGAAGCACTTAGAAAAAGTTACAAACGGTGTCGTTGTCTACGACTCAAATGGTTTATCAATGAAGGGTTTATTTATAGAATCGAACGAGACTCTGATGCCATGTAAAATATGAGAGAAAAGAATATAATTTTATTATTGTTGTGATACCTAAGGCAATTATAATATAAGCTTATTACACAAGGTCCCTTGCCTTGGTAGTTGGAGGCCTTAGAATCCACCAAGCGACCAAGGTTTAAATCTTTATGTAGCTATGTAAATATATATTCCCACCATTGCTCATAAAAACACAATTCTGTGGGTAGACCTCTTCCCCGTATTGGGAGTAGACCCCTTCCGTTATTGAGAGTAGTTGTTCGGGCCGTTGGTCCCAGTAGTTCTCGTCTCTCGTTACTAGGAGTAATTGTCCGGACCGTGCTTGTATGATTTAATTGGTCCCGGTAGTCCTCTGACCCGCAAATGTGTCAGATTTCAAGAAAAAAAAAATTAGAAACCTATTTTTATAGGCATATGATACTATAATGAGAATATAAAACAACATAAAGACAATTCAAATACAAAAACTAATCATATAAATATTTTGTACATGGTATATAATAAATGGGAAAATCAAATGCTTATAAATTAAATTACTTGTTAAATTGAGCTTCTATAAACTTTGACTTTTCTCAATAAACTTTGTGATGCCAGCAGGCTATTAGGTAAGTATATAATATAAGGGTAAATTACAATAGAATGCTCTGATATTTGACTCTATTACAACGAAATCGCTAGTTTAACGTTAATTACGTGTTAGTATCTATCGTTAGTTGTTTCAGTAAAAAGTAACAGTTTGATCAAGAATTTTATTTGAAATGAAACAAATACTCTTTATTAAAAAATAAAAAAATAATATTAATTATCCAAGTTAAAAAATTTTAAAAAACTTTTAAATGGATCTCCACCATCCATCAAGATTGATGGACGGATCTTGATAAACGGTGCAGAACATATTAAAAGAAAATTAAAAAGAATTTTTTTTTAAAAAAAAGTGAAGATTGATGGGCGGTGGAGATTGGATCTCCATCTAACCAAGAACACCAAGAATCTAAAAAAAAAAAAAAAAACTTTTTTTTTCTTTTGGAAATTAGATTTGCTCCATCAATGGGAGCATATTTGATTTACATAATTGTTTTTTTTGGGGTTCTTGGACTAAAAACAAAATTTTCTTTTGTTTTCAAATTTTTTTTTAATTGTTCCTTTTTTTAATCAATATAATCTCCATCGACCACCAATCTCGCGGTCAGTAGAGATTCATTTAATTTTTTTACAAATTTTTTTAAAACTTTTTTTTTTTAAAAAATTAAGGTACAAATGACCATATTACTGTTGACTATTGGTTAACCGTCAACTCTAATGGTCAACCAGTTAGTCAAGGGTACTAGTATGTAATAAAGGTTAAACTCATAGTTTCATTGCAATAAATTTTGTAATGATAGGAGACTATTAGGTAAGTATTTTCTTTTTTTTTTTTTAGGAAAGAAAAGCTTTATTCACCATTAGGGGAAGAAACTAAATAAAATCAGCATCTGCTAGCTTGACAAGCCAGTTAGGAAAAATATTCTCTTAGATTGTGTTACACATGGAACACAAAGCTCTTTTGGCAATGCCATGAGCAACCCAATTACAACCTGTTGGAACAAAGGAGAGAGAGAAATAGAAACAAAAGAGCAAACTAATGCCTTAATATCAAAAACTACGTTATCTACTTCACAATTAGAGGTCAATTTACCAACACAGAGATTAATGACATTAAGAGCATCAGATTCAACCAAAAGAGGGTTAAACCTATGTCTGGACAGTTTAAGCCCTTTAAGAATGGCTTTTGCTTATGCAACTTCCACTTCGAAACAGCCATGCACAGAAAACGCAGTAGCTAAAGCAATGAAGCCATCCACTCTTCTCACCACAATACCCAAACCAGTTCTGCCATTAACAGAATCCACAGCTGCATCCACATTCAACTTGAAGAAGCCAGCATCAGGAGGTTTCCAACTAGCAATAGAAGACATCGTACTACTGCCAGCAGAGAAGGTAGACTCCTCACCACCAACATAACCAGCAACATCAAGCACCCCTCCACCAGCACGTAGAACACCCAGGCTCCTAACACCAGCTGGAACAAACTCCCGAGGAGATAATACCCCTTCTAAAAAGCAACCCCCTAGTTGGTAGGATCCCTTTGCAAGCCTTCTAGCAAGAAATCTTGATTTTGTTAGGCAGTTTTAAATTCTATAATGATTTCCAAATGAAGAGAAGATCCCTAGAACAAGAGGCAGCTCCAACGCTTTGACAGCGGAGAGCTAGCTTATACGCATTCTTGACTGAAAACTTACCCCTTTTTATTATAGTGCCAAAGAATAGTCTCTCGCCTAGGGTTCCTACTAAGAGGGATGCTAAGAATTAAGTCTAGCATCCTCCTTGGATAAATGCCTCCTTACCACCTTTTCACCCCAAACCGCGGGCTTAGAACAACCCAGCCACTGAAACCTCTTCAGGGAGGGATCTAGGAGAGAGCACTTTGAAAGTAGATACTCTAGGTAGCCATAGATCCTCATATATAAGAACCCTCTCCCCATCTCCAATTCTCTACCTAATGCCCTTCGAGAGAACCTCTCTGCCCCAATGGATGCTCCACCAAATGAAGGAGGGAAGTCTACCCATGCCACAGTCAAGAAAAGATGAGTTAGGGAAGTACCTCGGCTCAAGGATCCTAGCCATTAACGAAAAGGGGTTAGTGATGATTCTCCACCCTTGTTTAGCCAACATCACCTGGTTAAATGCACTCACTTCTCGAAAACCCATACCATCGAGCTCTTTGGGGATACACATCTTTTTTTTTTAAAAGCCAATGGGCACTCTTCTTAACATCAGGCAAATCCTACCAAAAATCTGCAAAAAGTCTTTCAAGCACTGTGCAAAGGGAAGAAGGAAGGCGGAAGCAACTCATTGTGTACGTTGGGATGGCTTGGGCAACAGCCTTAATGAGAATTTCCCTACCTTCGCTTGAAAAAAAACTTGTGTTTCCAACCCTGAAGTTTGTTCCACACTCTGTCTTTTAGGGAGCCAAAAATCTTCCTTTTATTCCTACCAATCATAGAGGGTAGGCCTAGATACTTCTTGTGACACGACACCACATCCATGCTAAAAATAGCTTTAATCTCATCCCTCACCCCCGATGGAGTGTTTGAACTAAAGGACAAGGCAGACTTCTTAAAATTAATAGACTGCCCTGACACAACCTTATACTTCAGAAGGATCTTCTTAAAGCATACACACTCACTTCTGGAAGCTTTGGCAAAGATTAGGCTATCATCCGCGAAGAATAAGTAGGAAACTACTAGAGCACCTCTGGCCACTCTAATTCCATGAATAGAACCCTCTCTCTCAGCATTCAAAAGCATCGCAGATAAACCCTCAGCACACAACAAAAAGAGATTGAGGGAGAGAGGGCATCCTTGCCTCAAACCCCTCGAAGGGACAGCCCTCCCTCTCGGCTCACCGTTAATTAAGAAAGCATATGAGGCAAATTTGACACAAGACATAACTTTCTGAATCTAACCCTCTCTAAAACCCAGCGTTTCCATAATTTTTTGAAGAAACAATCACTCAACCGTATCATACACCTTGCTCATGTCAATCTTCAAGGCTAACGAACCCTCACCCCCTACTCTTTTATTTTTTAAGGTGTGTAAGCATTCATACCCAACCACCACGTTGTCAGTAATCAATCTACCTGGCACAAAAGCACTCTAATTTACAGAAATGACATCATCAAACACAAGTTTAAGCCTATTAGCTAACACCTTAGCAACCAGCTTATAGGTTACGTTGCATAAGCTAATAGGCCTAAAGTCAGAAGTGCAAACAGGGGTTTTAACCTTAGGTATGAGCACTACGAAAGCCTTTCCCATCTCCCGCATCTCAGCGCCATCATTAAGAATCGCAAGGACAACTCTGAACACATTAGGCCCCACAATAGCCCAAAACCTTTGGTAGTACAAGGCTGGAAGGCCGTCTGGACCCGACGCTTTGAGCAGAGCCATTTGGTTAAGGGCTATCAGAACCTCTTCAATAGTCAACCAGGCCTCCAACTTACGGTTCATAACTACAGAAATCTTCGGAACAACAGCTCCACACATGGCCTCAATATCCTTAGGATTAGGAGAAGAAGACTGAAATAGATTTTGGTAAAAGTCTGCCACAATAGCCTCAATTTCCTCTTCATTTTCCCTCCAAACCCCACTATTATCCATTAGGCCAGCTATTCTGTTTCTCTTTCTTCTCTGAGTTGCTTTTGAATGGAAGTACCTCATATTTTTGTCCCCAGATTTAAGCCAAAGCGCCCTCGATCTCTACAGCCAATACACCTCTTTCTTCACCAACAAGCTATCATGTCTACTCTCAATATGCTTGATGCGTCCCAAGGCATATTTTCCCTTTCCCTGCAACCTTGATAGCTCCTTCCTGAGCTGATTTAATTCAGCTTCATTGTTTCTTCTCTTTTTACGGTTCCAGACAAGCAAGCTAGCAACCACTTTTGTATTATTGATGCTAACCCTATTGACCTCATTTGAGTTGAAGTCACTCTTATAAGCTGCAAAAACGTCGTCCCTGCACTCGGCCTCATCTACCCACGTCTCCTCAAAGTGGAATCTACCACCCCAGACCCTACTTTTTTTGCCTCCACTAGCTCCCTTCTCAATAGCAGACACCAATAGGGGACTATGATCAGAGCCAATCTGCTCTAAATGCTGCACATAAGCCCTAGGAAATAGAGACCTCCATTGAATATTACACAACATGCGATGCAGTCTTTCCTGCACAAAATTGTCCCCCTTCTGCCTGTTCGACCAAGTAAACTTGTAGCCTCTGAAACTCATATCCATCAACAAACACCCATCCACTGTCTTTCTGAAATCGGCCATCAAATGAAAGCTCCTACTAGAACCCCCATTCTTCTCATCATCGCGAAGGATTTCATTAAAATCCTCTCCCACAAGCCAATGGAAAGAATTCAACGCATACAGCCGCCTCAGAAGAAGCCAAGAGTGACTCCGGAGAGCCTGTTTAGGATCCCCGTAGAAACCTGTGAACCGCCAAGTCAGACCATCAAAGCAAACAGTAGAATTAATGTGTCCCTTAGAGAAAAACTGCACCCTAACATGAATACTATCATGCCATAATAGAGCTAAACCACCCCCAGTACCAATCCTGTCCACAAAAAAACAGCCCTCAAAGCCTAAACTAACTCTGATACTATTACAGCCACTGAGCTCCAACATAGTTTCTGAAACGAAGACCAACGACTGGTTTACCCTACGGATTAAGTCCCGCAGGAATCTGAATGTTCGAGGCTTCCCCAACCCCCAAACATTTCAGCATAATATTTTCATTGTTGTCGGCGGCCTTGGTGTTTAGGTCTCGCTGATAAAATTTCACTAGGTGCAGAGTTGAAGTCATCTGACCCAATTTTCTTGTGCATGGAAGTACTCCTTTCTTCATTAGCAGATCGGTTTCTCAAACCACTTGGTTTTTCTGGGTCAACTACTCCACTCTTGACTTCGCAGGCAATCCGTTTCCAATTCTTGCGTTTTGTTGTTTTTGAGGGCCCACCATTTATTCGAGAAATTGGTGGGATAAGTGGAGGTTCATCAATAGAAAGTGGAAGCTCATAAAAAATATGTTAATTGATGAGCCCCCACTTTTCCCACCAATTTCTCTAATAAATGGTGCCCCCAACAACAACAAAAGGAAGAAAGTCAATAGAAAGCAAAATTTTAGCTTTCCATGCCCAGCTAGATAATAGGGACAGAAACACGTCAATTAGGTAAGTATATAAGATAATACAATATTGTCTTTTATAGTTATTGTGAAATTTCAATTCAACACACATAATCAATTATCTCATCGTCTAACTACAAAATTGAGGATATTATATTTGATATGTGTGATAGGGATTTTGATTTCTTTTTACTTCTTATATTAAATTCAAAATTAAGTTGAAGACAAAATTTATTGGAATAACTTCTTTTGAAATTTGTATTATTAATCATTTTCCAAAAGAAAATAATTATATTTAAACCATATGTATTCTAGCTTGAAAATCTGAAAACCACTTTATATTCTTCAACATTTCAAGGTCTCCAAACACGCCTGGAGTTTGGACAAAAGAGCAGGTAGAAGCATGGAAGCTAGTGGTGGATGCTGTTCATGCCAAAGGTGGCATCTTCTTTTGCCAGCTTTGCCATGCTGGCAGGGTTTCGAATCGAGGTGAGTGAACACAAATATTCCTCTAAGTAACATCTAGTTTAGCTACTCCCTCTTGAAGTGGTGCAAAAGGTCTTGAGTTCAAATTCTGCCACACCTAGATAGAAAAGAGGTTTCGAGTTTACATATTATTGTGATTGAAAAAGAAATATAAAGAAAACTATAAAAAGGTAGATGGGTATATAAGTCCTTTTTATTATTATTATTATTATTTGTGCAGATTTTCAGCCAAATGGTAAGGCACCAGTATCTTGTACAGACAAGCCAATATTGAAGGATCAGCTTCTAAGTGGTGGCAATGATGCTGGATGGTTTACGCCTCCAAGGCGGCTGAAGACGGAGGAAATCCCTCAGATTGTAAATGATTTTAGAATTGCTGCCAGAAATGCTATTGAGGCTGGTAATTCAAATAAAAAATGAATTCAATCCAAAATTCTTCTTGGTAATATGCTAAATTTGTCTATATATATATATAGGTTTTGATGGAGTTGAGATTCATGGAGCAAACGGTTACCTTGTTGACCAGTTTTTAAAAGATCAAGTGAATGACCGAACAGACAACTACGGGGGGTCATTAGAGAACCGTTGTCGATTTGCTCTAGAAATAGTTGAAGCTACTTGTAAAGAAATTGGAGCAGACAAAGTTGGAATAAGGCTGTCTCCCTTTGCAGACTACAATGAGTCGAGCGACTCCAATCCGGGAGCATTGGCTCTCCATATGGCAAAGTCCTTGAACAAGTATAAAATTCTCTTCTGTCACATGGTCCAACCCAAAATGATACTGGCTGATACAAAATTTAAATGGCCTCAAAGCCTACTAGTGGTGAGAAAGGCTTTCGATGGTACTTTTATTGTCAATGGAGGCTACGATAGAGAGGACGGGATCAGAGCTGTGGTTGATGGCCATGCAGATCTTGTAGCCTATGGTCGATTGTTCTTGGCTAATCCGGATTTGCCTAGGAGATTTGAGCTTAATGCCCCTCTAAATGCATACAATGAAGCCACTTTCTATACACATGATCCTGTTATTGGTTATACTGATTATCCATTTCTTGAAACTGTTTCTTAGGTTTACATTGCATAACAATATTGGGCACTTATATAATTTTATCATTAACCAATTTATATTATTCAATGTCGTGTTTGATATCTTTTTTTAAAATGGTGTTTTCGAAAACTATTTTTAAAAGTGAAAAATATGTTTTTAAAGTTGCAACGTATAATCATTCCATAATGTTGTTGCAACTGTATGCCTCGTAACATTTTCACTAATTCTGGATTTGTTTCGATGGTGAATAATGCATAACTGTTCTATAAACTTATTATTTCTAACATTAGAAATTTTTTTTATGAAAATTGATTTTTGACAATGTGTGTTTAATTTTGTTAGATTAGATTATGCAAAAATAATCTTGAATTGTGTCTATTTTGGTGATAAAATAAGGTACATTTAGAGTGATAATATTCGCTCCTAATTTTTTTTTCTAACATGCCATTTGTGGTGCAGCAACTCGAATTTAAGATATTTTAAACTGAATAAACGTCATTTGTTATCAAACTACATTGGGCGCTAGTATATTCACTCCTAAGTTAATCAATAACAAACTTTGAAATAATAATAAAAATATTGACCCAAATAAAAAAAAAAGGTTTAATAGCACTAACTCCCCTGAGTTTAGCGATATTAACAATATTTTAAATAAATGTCTGAAATTAGCACAAACACCTCATGTCTTTAAAGTCAATCTATTGGCTAAAGAGTAGTGTGGTGATTTTGGTTATTAAAGAAATTACTAATTTTGTATTGACTCTAAAGTATTGTAATATATATATATATATATTCACCTAAAAGAATATTACAAGTTAAAAACACTGCGCCGGGAGCCCTCAACACAGACTCGAGCTATCCACTCATGTTGCCCTATATCAACTCAAACCAGGACTTACGGTGGAGCAACGGGTTACACTACTTTGTGAGAGGGACCGTAGCAACTGGATCAAATTTGTGTATCAGTTCTGATGTGCAGGATCCTCCACTGGAGGCAAGCACAGAGCGTACTTGAATAGCTCAGCAAGATTCCATTGTAAAATAAAATAAACAAAGGGTTTTCAGGAAAGAAGAGAGAAGTTTAAGCAAATATGGTTTATTGATTTCATAGTATGTTACAAGAGGAAAGACCTGTTGATCCCAAACCTGAGAGGGCCTAACCTTATAAAAGCAGAGCAAGCTCTTTGGATCTAAGACAATAATTACAACCAGACAAAAGTAGATACATAATTGCAAATGGATAAACAACTTAAAAAAAAAAGATGCTAAAGTAAATTAAGTAAAAGGAAGGTCACAAGCGACTTTTCTAAAGGACAACAAGACAAAATTAAATAGGAAAAACACATTATATTTGGATAAGAGGGAATCTGGTGAGCTGTGGGACTGGGGAGTCATCACATCGAGTTATGGGAAGGAGACAAATTGCTGTTGTCATATTCTGGATCACTGGAGTCAATGTCACCGACAAGAGCTTTGTACCAAGGTTTGGATGGCCCAGTGTCATGATTAGGATGAGGCTGTGAACAATGTAGAGCATCTGAATCAAAATCAGGATCAAGCTCTATAGGGTCTTGAGAGTCTTGAAAGTAACCAGGAGGAGAGTGTGTGGCAGGAAGAATAAAGACTTCATCAGGGTAGTCAGGATCCACATGATTGAGTTCATAAAGAAAGTGAATCAAAAAGTCCTTGATTTGTGGCCATTGGATCATAAACCGTATGATATTCATAAGCATGATTCAGGGACCATAGCAACTGTGTATCAGGATTAGACAGATATGGCCTGTGAAAGATAAAAATGCATGACAATTTATTACTCATATGATCATCCATTTTCCAAGTGTTATGGAAACCCATTAATGAAACGATTTTGTTACGCCACCAAGAGAGATGGTAGAACCACTGAAGAACAGTCCAAAGGAGAGAATTTTCATTGGAAAGATCATGAAGGTGTTGAGAGGTTGTCATGAGAGGTAAAATAACAGGGTGTGAATAAAGGACAGATAGACACAAGAGAAACCAAAGTGTATGTTGGGAAAAGTGATAAGGACGAAGATGGAAGGGATAAATAAATGGCTTGTTGGGCATAGTCACATGGTGTTGGTCGTCTTCATTGTGGAGAAGATGAAGATAGTGATAAAGATGGTCTTAGGTGAATTGTCTGACCTCATGGGAAGTAGGTTGATGAGGAGGAACAGGTTGTTGGGTAAATTCAGGTGGGAAAGAAATCAATTATTTTGCGGGGAGGTGAAGAATATAAGAGGGCTCATAGGAAGGTTCGGCCATATTTGGTGAGAGGGTATAAATGACTGGTATGACAGAGGAGGTGGAAATAAGCTGTATGTGTTTAGGACAAGAAAGCATGTCCGGGATGATATTCTGAGATCCTTTTATATGAGAAGTATGAAAATCATATCGTTCAAACCAAGACTTAAGTCTTAGTAACAAAGGATAAGGGGGGACCTTGTTCTTGAAATCCAGGACACGTGGAAAGGGCGAATTGTCCATTTCTACTTTAAATGTATGTCCTATGAGACAAAAATCAAAATTTTCAATTCCATTTTTGACAGCAAGAATCTCCTTGTAGATGATATGGTAATACTGTTGGGAAGGCTTAAAAGAACCACTGGTATGGGCACAGTAGTATCTTTTCTTATCCTTTTCCTCAAGGAGTAATTGTAACATCCCTAATTTCGAATAAATATGGAAAGTATGATTGAATTAATCGTGAATATGTGAATATGATTTTTATGATTTGAGGGGTGAAAATTGTAATTAAATATATGTATATTTTTAGGTTTCATAATGGACCAATTTGAACGGTAGAAAACAATGCACAAAGAAAAGGGTGAAAATCTGGACAGTAGGCATCGCGACCACTCACCGCGACCAGGGATCACACAGAAAAGGACAAGAAAAGGACAGTAGGCATCCATATTTATTCGAAATTAGGGATGTTACAATTACTCCTTAAAGAAAAGGACAAGAAAAGATACTACTGTGCCCATGCCAGTGGTTCTTTTAAGCCTTCCTAACAGCATTACCATGCCATCTACAAGGAGATTCTTGCTGTCAGAAATGGAATTGAAAATTTTGATTTTTATCTCAGAGGACATACATTTAAAGTAGAAATGGACAATTCGTCCTTTCCACGTGTCCTGAATTTCAAGAATAAGGTCCTCCCCTGATCCTTTGTTATTAAGACTTAAGTCTTGGTTTAAACGATATGATTTTCATACTTCTCATATAAAAGTATCTCAGAATATCATCCCAGACATGCTTTTTCTTCCTAAACAAATACAGCTTATTTCCACCTCCTCTGTCATTCCAGTCATTTATACCTTCTTACCGAATACGGCCGAACCTTCCTATGAGCCCTCCTATATTCTTCACCTCCCCGCAAAATAATTGCTTTCTTTCCCACCTGAATTTACCCAACAACCTGTTCCTCCTCATCAACCTACTTCCCATGAGGTCAGACAATTCGCCCATACCATCTTTATCACTATCTTTATCTTCTCCACAATGAAGACGACCAACACCATGTGACTATGCCCAACAAGTCATTTATTTCTCCCTTCCATCTTCGTCCTTATCACTTTCCCCCACATACCCTTTGGTTTCTCTTGTGTTTATCTGTCATTTATTCACACCCTGTTATTTTACCTCTCATGACTGTAACATCCCGGATTTCGGGTAATGAATGTTATATATGTGAAAATAAATTTTACTATTTGAGGGGGTGAAATTTTACTATTTCGGACCAGATTGAATGGTTGAAAATTGATATATGAAAAAATTGAAAATGAACCAGAGAGCATCGCGACCTGGTCACCGCGACCACAGGTCGCGATGGCTCGCTCGCGGTGGAAAACGCGATTTCTGGCAGTGAGCATCGCGACCAGTCACCACGACCACAGGTCGCGATGAACTGCTCGCGATGAAAACGTCGAATTCAGGCAGTGAGCAACGCGAGCTCCAGCGCGACCAAGGCGCGCTCGCGATGAAGGCGGTGCGAATGGTCCAGTGAGCACCGCGACCTGGTGGCGCGACGGTCGCGGTAGCGAAAAAAATATAAAAAAAAGAAGAAGCTTCTCGCAGAAGCGAGAAAAAAAAACAGCAGAGAGAAGAGAAAGAGAGACAGCGACCGAGAAAAGAAAAGAGAGAAGAAGAAAGAAAGAAGAAAAGAAAGAAAAGAAGAAGAAGAAGAAGAAGAAGAAAGAGAAAGAAAGAAGAAAGTGGAAAGGAAAAGTGAAGAGAAAAAGGAAAGGGAAGGAAAAAGAAAGTGTAGAACCGCGATTTCTCGAACGAAAACAAGGATTTCAGGTTGGTGTACTTTTGTTTTCGGAATCTTTACGAAAAGTATTTCGTTATCGTTTATGTTTTCGTTTTCGTTTTTGTTTCTCGTTTTCGTTTCGTTTTCGATTTTGTTAAAAGTTTTCGATTTCGATTTTCGATGTGTAAAAATTGATGATTGATATACTTATGGTTGATTATGGAAAGATTTTATACTAGATCGCATTTGTTTGTGGTTCGAATATTCCGATTTTGTTTTCAATAGTTGATTCAGACTTTTATATGCCTATTGTTCATTTTCTCGAAGAATATTGTGTAAAATTGCAAATTTATTGAGTATATATTGATTTGCAACTGATTGTGAATTTAATTTATCGTAACGGCCCTAGGATACTTAGACATAGAAATGGATATAGGAGGTTGGTATACCAGCTGGGTTTTACTGAGCAGTACTGCGCCGATACTGATTGATATTGATGATTGATTATATGTACCTCCTCTTGGATTCGTCCAGAGGCTGGGAGACACGTACCTCCTCAGGATTCGTCCTGGGGGTTGGGAGTTCACGTACCTTCCTAAGGATTCGTTCCTGGGATAGGGAGTTATGTATCTCTCTAGGTTCCGTACCCACGGTCCTAGAGTTGGGAGACACGTACCACTCGTAGGATTCGTCCTCGGTGGGAGTTTGACCCATATTCCAGTCCGTATATGTTTAGTATTCTAGCGGGCCAGATTTGAAGTGAATTGAGAAATGAATTGAATAGCTTTATCGACTGATATTATACATTGATCTTATTGTTGAAATGAAAATGATTAAGACTGTTTATGGTTTGATTTGGAAGTTAAATTGATTTTGTAACTGATTCGAATTGAAAATATATATATATTGTGATTTGTTTCTCATTACAAGTTATCATTGATTTTCATATTTGAGTTTATAGTACACCCACTAAACTATATGCTTAGCGCGTTAGTTTTGTTTCTAACGCGTAGGTACCAGGGATCCGGAAGAAGCTAAAGACTGAAGGAAGAAAGAGTTGCAAACCGAGTCACAGGATTACTACAGTTGGGTAGTTCTATTGTTATATATGTATTTTGTAAACATGCATATACAGTGAGTCTGTAAATATGTTTTGAAATCAATTATTTATGATTTCTGTCTTATATTATTATTATGTTTGTAAATATTAAAGTCTGATTTGTTTTTATTTTATAAATTGTGATGGTAAGTCGCACTAAACGGCAGAGTGCGCAACTGTTTGAAAATGTTATAGAAGTGTTGAAATTGAGAATTGTGTTTGAATTGAATTGTGTAATAACAGGTTTTGGAAAATCCGAAAAACAAACGGCACTTTGCCGAATTTTTGTAAAAAGTTTAAGTGTTGGGCTCACTTGAAAAAGATTTTTGAAACTATAATTTATATGGTTTTCAGTTTATAAAAATGAATTTAGAAAGTTTTGAAAACCGAGTAGCGCTCACTGGGTCGGTCCAGCCGGGTCGGGTCGGGGGGTGTTACAATGACAACCTCTCAACACCTTCATGATCCTTCCAATGAAAATTCTCTCCTTTGGACTTTTCTTCAGTGGTTTTACCCTCTCTCTTGGTGGCGTAACAAAATCGTTTTATTAATGGGTTTCCATAACACTTGGAAAATGGATGATCATATGAGTAATAAACTGTCATGTATTTTTATCTTTCACAAGCCATATCTGTCTAATCCTGATACATGGTTGCTATGGTCCCTGAATCATGCTTATGAATATCAAACGGTTTATGATCTTGACATCCAATGGCCACAAATCAAGGACTCTCTGATTCACTTTCTTTATGAACTCAATCATGTGGATCCTGACTACCCTGATGAAGTCTTTATCCTTCCTGCCACACACTCTCCTTCTAGTTACTTTCAAGACTCTCAAGACCCTATAGAGCTTGATCTTGATTTTGATCTAGCTGCTTTACACTGTTCACAGCCTCATCTTGATCATGACACTAGGCCATCCAAACCCTGGTACAAAGCTCTTGTTGGTGACATTGACTCTAGTGATCCAGAATATGACAACAACAATTTGTCTCCTTCCCATAACTCGATGTGATGACTCCCCAGTCCCACAGCTCAGCAGATTCCCTCTTATCCAAATATAATGTGCTTTTCCTATTTGATTTTGTCTTGTTGTCCCTTTGGAAAGTCGCCTGTGACCTTCCTTTTACTTAATTTGCTTTATCATCTTTTTTTTAAAGTTGTTTGTCCATTTGCAATTATGTAGCTACTTTTGTCTGGTTATAATTATTGTCTTAGATCCAGAGAGCTTGCTGTGCCTTTATAAGGTTAGGCCCTCTCAGGTTTGGGATCAACAGGTCTTTCCTCTTGTAACATACTGTGAAGACGACCAACCATGTTTGCTTAAACTTCTCTCTTCTTTCTTGAAAACCATTTGTTTATTTTATTTTATAATGGAATCCTGCTGAACTATTCAAGTATGCTCCATGCTTGCCTCCAGTGGAGGATCCTGCACATTAGAACGGATACACAGTTTGATCCAGTGGCTATAGTCCCTCTCATAGAGTAGTGTAACCCATGCTCCGCCGTAAGTCTCGCTTTGAGTTAATATAGGGCAACATGAGTGGGTAGCTCGAATTTGTGTAGAGGGCTCCCGGCGCAGTGTTGGTATCATCATAAAAACTTAAAAGCTAAAATAATATATTATATAACATACTTATTCTTCAGCCAAAAAAAAAAAAAAATTACATTTTTTATTTGAAAAATAAATGCATTCAAAAAATAAAAATTTAAAAAAAATTCGTCAAATAATTTTAGATTTTTTTGTGGTTTCTTTTTTTTCAACAAATCTTTATTTATTTAATTTTTTTTTTGTATTGGTTGGTTGTGATTGAAATAGAATTAAGGAAGAAATAGATAAGTTTGAATTTTTTTCTTTTTTGAGTAGTTTTCTTTTTTTATATTTTATATTGGTTAGATGTGATGAAAATGGATGAGTTGATGATAATGTAGGAGATAAAGATGAAGTTGATGGTGATGTTGAGAGAATTTTATTGTTTTTTGCTGCTGCAGATCTTTATTTTTTTTTTTAATTTTTTGTGGTGTGTTTTTTTATTGGTTAGATGTGTTGAAAATAGATAAGTTGGTGATGATGAATTTTTTTTTTATTTTTGAATGAGTTTATTTTTAAAATAAAAAATAATTGTATTTATTTTTTTGACATGATTAATTTGTTAGATATCTTTTATTTTAGCTTTTAATTTTTTTTGTAATGCATTTATTTTTTAAATTGAAAAAATAAATGTAATATTTTTATAAAATAATTTAGTTATGTATATAATTTTAATTTTAAGTAAAATTATAGCAACCAGGGCCGGCCCTGGGCCGGGGCGCAAGGGGCGACCGCCCAGGGCCCCAAGCCCAGGGAGGGCCCAATATCTTATATATTGTTATACATATAAAAATAAAACATTGTTATTATATTTGGCTCATACTAATTTTTTTCAACAATAGCCCCTTTAGTTCAGTGGTTGAGCATTAGTCTTCTAAATTTAAGGTTCATGGTTCAACTCTGTATGTAGACAATTTTATTTATTTTTGTTTTTATATTTATTATTCCACCAAGCCACCACATATTAGGCCCGTTACTAATTTTATTAAACTCATAAAAAAAATTTAAACTATTTTCTACTATAAGATCTGTGTAAATTGGGCCCATCAAAATATAATATTTTGCTACAGTGAATATAATAGTATATTACTACAGTGAATCTAACAGTATATTGTTACAGTACGCCCTGGGCCTCCAAAAAGTCAGGGCCGGCCCTGATAGCAACTTATGTGATTAGCTTGTAATATTTATTTTGGTGATATATAATTATATAATATTTTAGGGTTAATATAGAATTAGTTATTTTATTTAAGAATTAAAAAGATTAAATTACCCTTTAATCAATAGAGAATACAGTCAGATGAGATTAGTCCAATTATTTTTTTAAATTTTGAATTAATTATAATAAGAAAAAATTAGAGGTCACATGCCTGGAAGATTTTTCTCGTAAAGTCGAGAGTGGACGGTCCTGGCATTCGTGATTGGGCATCTACACAGACATCAGCGAGTGCATCAAGCAATTTACTTTTCAACTTTTTTTTTTTTTCTTTCCTTTTAATTATATAAAAATGAAGTGTTCAAAATCAAAATGTGTATGTTTTCGTGGGTTCGTCAACTTAACTGAAAAGCCGTGGCTGACTCTGTATCTACCCCCAACCTCGACAACGTACTTTGATAACAGTTTCGCTCTATAAATACCCACCTCAGATTCTTCCCATCAGTTCATTCTAGACCAAGAAAAGCAAAAACCAAGGAAGAGGAAGAAGAAGAAGTGGTTTTGAAACTCGTTTTGTTAAAATGGAAAACAGAGGAGGAGCCCAACCCCAGCATGAACATGTTGAGAAGAAGAATGTTATTCCTCTTCTCACTCCATACAAGATGGGTCCTTTTAATCTTTCTCATAGGTAAACTTTTTTATATTTATATTTTTGGTTAGTTTTAGTTGGTGTATGAATCTCTTGTACTATGTTTAATGTTACTTGAGAATAGGTGTTTGTGAAAATTCCCAGAGTGTTTTTATTTGAATTGTTTTGCAATTTTATTTTGTTTATATATGTTACTGTTTTAAGTTTGTGTGTGTGCATGTCAAATATAAGTGTTTGAACAACCCCAATTCACAAGAAAGTAGTAGTTTTATTAAATTTTGTAAATTGAAATACCATTTTGCTTCATTTAATCTTTTAGCTGATGTTGTTGTTGAAATGCCTATTAAAATGTCACCTGTTCATTTATTGTTCTGATTTCTTGGTTCGGGTTTGAAAGTGGGACCTGACTCCTCAAACCATCCCCAACAAAAGCTACTAATCTCTGCCTCAATCAGTGGGATTGTAAGGTCTTTAAAATATCACCTGTTAACATGAACTAATTTCTGGAATGTTGTTTTTTCCTATTCTATATGTTCTGTTTGACTTGGTTTCCAATTCTTTTTGGCTTTCTTTGGATTAGAGAGTTGAGAGCTTTGGTCTAATTAATCTTTGGATTAATGTGTTTAATTATGCATGTTTCAGGATTGTGTTGGCACCATTGACTAGAAATAGATCATACAACAATGTTCCACAGCCTCATGCCATCTTATATTACTCGCAAAGAACCACCAAAGGTGGCTTTCTCATAGCTGAAGCCACTGGAGTTTCTGACACTGCTCAAGGGTAATTTTAGCTATTGTGTGCTGGCAATAATTAAAAGAAAAACGTGCATTTGAATTTTGAGTGTAAATGTATGCTTTTTCAGTCGATAATCTTATAGATTTTGTTTGTTCTATGTAAAAGGTATCCGGATACACCTGGTATATGGACCAAAGAGCAAGTAGAAGCATGGAAACCTATTGTAGATGCTGTTCATGCCAAGGGTGGGATCTTCTTTTGTCAACTTTGGCATGTGGGCAGGGTTTCAAATCAAGGTTTGGCATGTGGTCAAGCACCAATCTCTTCAACAGACAAGCCATTGATGCCTCTACTTCAATCTAATGGTTTTGACGCTGGCCACTTCACGCCTCCACGACGGCTAAGGACGGATGAAATTCCTCAGATTGTGAATAATTTCCGACTTGCTGCTAGGAATGCTATTGAAGCTGGTAAACTCCTTTTCTAAAAATAAAAAATAAATCGTAAGAGATGAAGATATTTTCAGCTATTGCAAAATGCATGGTAATTAATTCGCCCACTTTGTAAGAGAACAAGGGAAAAATGTACTTGACATAGAAGCCTGGTGAAAATGTTTGTAGGGAAATTAAAACCGAGTATGATGCAATCATAGATGGTTTCTGTTTCGATAGCTTGTATACTACTTTGAAGTGAGAAAATTAAATGTCATGGGTGTCAAATTGCATCATTAGAGAGTTAAGTAAACAACCCTGTACCATGAAAGCCAAAGTAGTAAAAAGTTTCACTAGTTTTTACCTGTTTAGTAAGTAATATGAGTAGATAAGATAGGCTTTTTTTCTTGACAAGTTGTGTTCTCGGAGAAATTTCTTTCCTTCTTGTGGAGATTTATAGATTTGTCTAAAGATCATAAAATTTCTACTTTTTATGGTGGTATTGAGTTTTATTTAACCATTGTTTCGTGCTAGCTTTCATAACATTATAGCTGATAATGTTTATATTGCATATAGGTTTTGATGGAGTTGAGATCCATGGGGCACACGGTTACCTTATTGAACAATTTATGAAAGATAAAGTGAATGATCGAACAGACCAATATGGTGGATCTTTAGAGAACCGTTGTCGATTTGCTCTAGAGGTAGTTGAAGCTATTGTTAATGAGATAGGAGCTCATAGAGTTGGGATACGGCTATCTCCCTTTGCAAGCTACATGGAATCAAGGGACTCGAACCCGGAAGCATTGGGTCTCTACATGGCAACGTCCTTAAACAAATACAATATTCTCTACTGCCACATGGTTGAACCGAGAATGAAAACTATTGGCGAAAAATTTGATACTTCTCACAGTTTGCTGCCCATGAGAAAGGCTTTCAGTGGCACATTTCTAACTGCTGGGGGTTATGGCATGGAAGATGGAAACAAAGCTGTGGCTGAGGGCTATGCAGACCTCGTTGTTTATGGTCGAGTGTTCTTGGCGAATCCGGATTTGCCTAAGAGATTTGAGCTTGATGCCCCTCTTAATAAGTACAATAGAGATACCTTCTATACATCCGATCCTATTATTGGTTATACTGATTACCCGTTTCTTGAAGCCTCTTCTTAAGCTAATTATCAAAGCAGGAGAAGTTAAACTTGTATTATCATTTGTTGTTGTCTTTGTATTAAATTTATTGTTTATTGGTTTTCCCTAAGTGTTTATTGTTATATTGTATGAGTGAGTGAGTGATTGAGTGTTTGTGTGACTTACGCCTCGGAGGAGGCTGACGACGGAGAAAATCCCTCAGATTATGGATGATTTCAGAATTGTTGCTAGGAATTCTCTTCTGTAACACAGCAGTCCTTGAACAAGTACAAAATTCTCTTCTGTGATATGCTCACACCTAAAATGATATTGGCTGATACGAAATTTGAATTCCCTTATAGCCTATTATTGATGAGAAAGGCTTTCGAGTATACTTTTATTGCCAACGCAGGCTACAGTAGAGAAAACGTGATTACTGTTATAGTCGATGAGGGCCGTGAAAATCCTGTAGCCTATAGTCGCTTGTTCGTGGCTAATCCATATTTGTCTAGGAGATTTGAATTTAAGGCCCCTTTCAATACATACAATGAAAACACTTTCTATACACATGATCTTGTCATTGGTTACGGTGATAATTTATTTCTTAAAACAGTTTCTTAGGTTTTTGAAACTTGTATAATTATGTATTGTTATGATAATTTGTGGCATTTAATTCTTTGTTTTCAACATTCTCACAAATTCAGATTTTGTTTACATGGTGAATAATGCAAAACTGTTCTCTAAAATTATTATTTCTAACATTTGAATTTTTCTTATGAAAATTGGTTTTCAACAACGTATGTTTAATTTTGTTAGACTGAATATATCGATGATGCAAAAATTAATCTTAAACTGTTTAATTTGATGATAAAATAAGATAACATATAAAAGTTTGGGTATCAAATTGTAAATTTTGACAATAGAGTTCTTTTTGTTTGAGAAGGAAGGCTCTGTTAAAAGAGGATAGCTCCCTGAGACCATCATCTTTTTTATTCAAACAAAGTGTGTCCCACGAGCACCAATGAATCTTTCGACCATTGCTATTATCGTCCCACCAAAAATGAGCACTTAAGTGATGTAAATCTTGAATGAACAATTTTGGAAGCCTAATTCACAGAATACATATGCATGGATTGCACCATTGCTTTCAAAAGAATTAGTTAGTGCGACCTCTCGCAGCGGTGCAAAAGATCTTGAATTCAAATTCAGCCACTCCTAGATAGAAGAGAGGTTTTGGGTTTATATATTATTGTGATTGAAAAAAATAAAGAAAAATATAAAAAGATACATGGGTATATAAGTCCTTTTATTTATTTATTATTTGTGCAGATTTTCAGCCAAATGGTGAGGCACCAATATCTTGTACAGACAAGCCAATATTGAAGCATCGGCTTGTGGCAATGATGCTAGATGGTTTACACCTCCAAGGTGGCTGAAGATGGAGGAAATTTGTCAAATTGTAAATGATTTTAAAATTGCTGCCATGAATGCTATTGAGGCTGGTAATTCAAAATAAAAAATGAATCCAATCCAAAATTCTTCTTGGTAATATGCTAACGTTGTCCATATATGTGATGTATATATATATATATATATGTATATATATATATATATATAGAGAGAGAGAGAGAGAGAGAGAGAGAGAGAGAGAGAGAGAGAGAGAGAGATAAATGCATAGGTTTTGATGGAGTTGAGATCCACGGAGCAAACAGCTACCCCATTAATCAGTTTTTAAAAGATCAAGTAAACGACTGAATAGATAACTATTGGGGATCGTTAGAGAACCATTGTCAATTTGCTCTATAAATAGTTGAAGCTACTTGTAAAGAAATTGATGCAGACAAAGTTGGAATAAGGTTGTCTCCCTTTGCATACTACAATGAGTTAGCCGACTCCAATTTGGGAGCATTAGCTCTCCATATGGCAGAGTCCTTGAACAAGTATAAAATTCTCTTATATGCATGGTCAAACCCAAAATGATATGGCTGATACGAAATTTAAATGCCCTCGAAGTCTGCTAGCGGTGAGAAAGGCTTTTATTGTCAACGGAGGCTACAGTAGAAAAGACGAGATCAAGGCTGTGGCCGAGGGCCGTGCAGATCTTGTAGCCTATGGACGGTCATTCTTGGCTAATCCGGATTTGCCTAGAAGAATTGAGCTTAACGCCCCTCTAAATGCATACAATGAAGCCACTTTCTATATACATGATCCTGTTATTAGTTTTACTGATTATCCATTTCTTGAAACAATTTTTTAGGTTTTCATTGCAGAATATATTGGGCACTTATATAATTATATATTGTTAAAGATAATTTATATTATTTAATAGAACAAATTGCAATAAAGTACACTGACGTTTAGCTATATTACAATAAAATTATAAGTTTAGTCTTAATTACACATTAGTACTCTCCTTTAGTTGACTTAATCAAAAATAAAAATTTAACCAAAATTTTTACCTAAAATGATAAAAATACCCCTACTTAAAAATAAAAAAAATAATATTAATTATTAAAATTAAAAAAATTAAATAATTAAAAAAAATAATTAAATGGATTCATCCATTTTAAAAAATTTAAATTTTTTTAATTTTAATAATTAATATTATTTATTTTAACTATGGGTATTTTTTATTATTTTAAAATAAAATTTTAGTCAAACTTTTATTTTTGACCTAGTCAACTAACTGAGGGTACTAATGTGTAATTAAAGCTAAACTCACGATTTCATTACAATATAACTAAACATCATAGTATTCCATTGTAATTCGCCCTATTTAATGTCATGTTTGGTAACTTTTTTAAATGGTGTTTTTGAAAACGATTTTTGAAAGTGAAAAACATGTTTTTAAAATGGTATGTGTTTGGTAGTATTTTTGAAAATAAGTCAGAAACGAAAATTATAGTATATACTTATAAACATCCTATTTCAGTGTCATTATAACAATAATCAAAGAGGGAAAAAATTATGGTAATCTTCATACAATTAAACTAATTAAAATTAGTACAATAAAAGAAATTTATATTGAATACATAATTCATTGTTGTGAAAGTACAGAGACTCTATATTTGATAAAACAGTTCATCAATGCATATGTCGTCTATAATCATTCCATAAATGATGTTGCAACTGTATGCCTAGTAACATTATCACTAGTTCTGGTTTTGTTTCGATGGTGAATAATGCAGAATGGTTTTATAAAATTATGGAGAATTATATTGAAGTATTTTGATATTTGGTCATATTATAATAAAATTGTGAGTTTAGCTAGTTTTAATTACACGTTAGTACCCCGCCATCAGTTGACTCAGTCAAATATAACGGTTTGACCATGACTTTGTGTGAAATGACATAATTACTCATAATTAAAAAAAATTAAATAAAAAAATGAAAAAATTATTTTTTTTTCTAAAAATGGTTCTCCACCATCCATCAAGATTGATGGACTGTGGAGATCAATTTTTTAAAAATTTTTTTAAAAAAAAATCAAACAATTAAAAGAAATTATTTTTATGTTAAATTATTATTATTATTTATTTTTGCGTTCTTGGCAGTGGAGATTCAATATGGATCTTCACAACCAAAAAGCCAAGAACAAAAAAATAAAAAAATTCTGAAAGTTTCTAGAAATCTGCTCCATCAATAGGAGCAATGGGAGCAGATATGCTCCTTGATGGAGCAGCGCTCCGTCACAGAGGGAGCCGGTAGCTCCATCGCATCTCTGCGACGGAGAGCTGCTCCATCAATGGGATCAGATCTGCTCCCATTGATGGAGCGGATTTCTGCAAACCGAGTTTTTTTTTTTTTTGTGTTTCCATCAATCTTGATGAACGGTGGAGATCCAATCTAAATCTTCCCAGTAAGAACACTAAATTTTTAATTTTTAATTTAATTTAATTTAATTTTTATTTTTATTTTTATTTTTTATTAATATAATCTATTTTGATGGACAGTGGAGATTTATTTAATTTTTTAATTATTTTTTTTTAAAAATTAAGGTGAAAATAATCATATAACCCTTTAACTATTGGTTGACCGTCAACTATAGCAGTCAACTAGTTTGTCAAGGGTACTAACTTATAATTAACGCTACACTCACGATTTTATTATAATATAGCCAAACGTCATAGTATTTCATTGCAATTCGGTTGTGATGGAAATAGAATTAAGGAAGAAATAAATGAGTTTGAATTTTTTTTTCTTTTTTGAGTAGTTTTCTTTTTTATATTTTATATTGATTGGATGTGATAAAAATGAATGAGTTGATGATGATGTTGGAGATAAAGATGAAGTTGATGGTAATGAATTTTATATTTTTTTGTGGTTTTTTTTTTTCCTGCTGCAGATCTTGATTTTTTTTTTTTTTTTTTGTGGTATTTTTAAGATTTTGTTTTTTTATTGGTTGAATATAATGAAAATAGATAAGTTGGCAATGAAGATGAAGTTGACAGTGATAATGAACTTTTTTTTTTTTTTTATTTCTTGAATGAATTTATTTTTAAAATAAAAAATAATTGTATTTTTTTTGACATGATTAATATGTTAGATATATTTTATTTTAGCTTTTAATTTTTTTAATAATGTATTTATTTTTAAAATTAAAGTAATTTTCTATAAAAATAAAATAAAAAATAATTTAATTATGTATATAATTTTAATTTGAGGTAGAATTAAAACTATAACAACTTATGTAGTTAGCTTGTAAGATTTGTTTAGGTGGATATATAATTATACAATATTTTAAGGTTAATATAGAATTAGTTATTTTATTTGATAACCAAAAAGACTAAAATTATCCTTTGGTTAATAAGTTGACTTTAAAGGTGGAGGGTGTTTGTACTAATTTTAGATATTTATTTGAAATTTTGGTGGTGTAACTAAAATTAATGGAATTTAGTGCAATTAATCCAAAAAAATTTGATGTTGAATGGATATCAATAGAGTTTTGAGTGAGGTTTATTTATATTGTAATATAATATAATATTGAGCTAATTGTATAGATATTTCCTGAGATTTTGTCAACTACAAGCATAGTTAATTTTATTGTTTATTGGTAAATATCTCCCCTACCCTTAGTAAAATTTGGTCAAATATAACAGTTGATTAGGGGAGGTCTTTATCAAAACACTGAATAGTTAACTAAAAGTTGATTCCATTTGTAATTGAGCAAACCTAAAAGATGAGAGGTCTTTGTCAATAAACTCAAAAGTTGACTCCGTCTGTAATTGAGCAAACCTCATGAGAGGTGGGCATTATTTACTTTATAATAAAATAAAATAAGTATTAGGTTTTTAATTATTTTTTAAAAAACATAGTGTTTTTATTTAAAAAAACTACAATTTGTAAATAGAATAATTTTTTTTTTAAAAAAAAATACAGCAATTCTATAGGCATTTCGAAGTTTGCTACGTATCAAAGCCCAGTCCTTTGGGCTTTTAAGGCCCAAATAATCAAGCCCAACCAGTCAGTTCAACTAATGAAAGTAAAGTGGGAGAAAATTTTCCGTGCACCCCATGCATGTGGTAGTATTAATTTCAAAATTAAAAATTAAAAAAAAATAATATGACGGACCAACTTTATTTTTTTATAGGTGTACTCAAGATTTTTTTTCTTTCACCTGGGGGCTTTGTCATTTCTACTTTTATAAAATGCCACGTGCCTCGCTAAAACATTTATTTGCTTTCATTTCTTCTTGTTCATTCTTTTTAGGGCAGGAATACAGGATAATTTAAAATGAACAAAAGCAGATGATCAAGTGATCAGATTCTGGAAATAAAAAAAGATAACGTGCAAAAGGAGAGAGGATAAAGGGGGAGAGAGAAGAAAACGTGGAAAAAGAGATTTCTGTTTTTTTTTTTAATTTATATATATATATATTGTTATCAATTCTACTGCCACGAGTGAATCTTAAAATCTAAATATAATATAAATAATTTTTAAAAAAATTACAATTATTTTGGAATGTAGAGGAGAGAACACGACCCAATTCACAATCTTCACATATAAGGACGAGAGTAGATGTAAGAGTTTTTTTTTTTTTTTTTTTGAACAATTACAAATATTTTAGTTAGTGCTTTTAAGGATCCAAAATGTACTTGATAAATAAACTTTAATATATTTAAATTAATTAAAAATATATATATATGAAATTTTTATTAATTTATTAATTCTTAATATGTGCCATATTTAACAATATATACAATCTCTTAAATTTACTTAAAAGTGAAAATAGTTGTTTGAGATCCCTCAAAATATATATATATATATATATATATATATTATATGGAGAATATTTAATTGGAATTTTGAATAAAAATTGCAGAATAGTTTTGGAAGCAATGTCAAGAATGAGATGTTATAAATATGTTCCTCTCGATCACATTCATACCATCTTGTATTATTCCCAAAAAATCTCACTTAGTCACATTAGATTACTTATTAATTTGAACTTATCTAAACTTTGACTTTGTGATGGCAGGAGACTATTAGGAAAGTACAAAATATAATACAATATTATTTTATGTACATAATATAATACAATATCATATGTAATTCTAGCTAGAAAATTTGAAACCATTTCATCCTTTTCAACATTTTTCAAGGTACTCAAAACACACTTGGAGATTGGACAAAAGAGCAAGTAGAAGCATGGAAACCTGGATGCTGTTCATGCCAAAGGTGACATCTTCTTTTGTCAGCTTTGGCATGCCGGTGGGGTTTCGAATCAAGGTTAGCGAACGCAAATAGAGGAGAGGTTTTGGTTTATATATTATTGTGATTAAAACAAATAATATATATATATATATATATATATATATATATATATATATATAAAGATAGACTGGCATATAAGTTCCAAACGGTGAGGCACCAATATCTTGTATTGACAAACCATTTGAATCTTCAACTTCTAAGTGCTGCGAATGATGTCGGACAGTTTACGCCTTCAAGGCGGCTAAAGACGGAGAAAGTCCCTCAAATTGTAGATGATTTAAGAACTAATGCCAAGAATTCTCTTATGTCACATGGTAGAATTCTTGAACGAGTACATAATTCTCTTCGATCACATGATCAAACCAAAAATGATATTGGCTGATACGAAATTTGAATACCCTCACGGCCTGCTATTGATGAAAATGGTTTTCAATGGTACTTTTATTATTAATGGAAGCTACGATAGAGAAGACTGGATCACAGTTGTGGCCGATGAGGGACGTGTAGATCTTGTAGCCCACAATCGCTTGTTCTTGGCTAATCCATATTTGCCTAGGAGATTTGAGCTTGACCCTCTCTTAATGCTTACAGTGGAGACACTTTTTATACACATAATCATATTATTGGTTACACAGATCATCCATTTCTTGAAATAGTTTCTTAAGTTTACGTTGTAGAACAATATTGGAAACTTGTTTAATTATGTATTATTATGATAATTTGTAGTATTATAATTCTTTGTTTCAGCATTCTATTTGTCTAAAATTATTATTTCTTGCATTGGAATTTTTTTTCATGGAAATTGATTTTTGGCAATGTTTAATTTTGTTAGATTAGATCGATGATGCAAAAATAATTTTGAATTGTTTACATTGATGATAAAAGAAGGTGTAGATCCTAATTCGCGTAGAGTAGCGGAACAAGCACTACAACTTGCACAGCCAACAATCAAGAGAGTTAAAATGTACTTGACATCAGGTGGTGCCGGCCAAATATACCCCGATGCTCAAATTAGAATAGTGTAATGAGAGTCGTAGCCTAATAAGAGCTAAGGTGGGCTTAGATAAAAAAAATGATGTAATTCGGGCCTTGTGAAAATGAAAAAAAAAAAAAAAAAGGAGTAATAGGCCCACTCTGTGAAAATGAAAAAAAATGAGAAATATTAAACATTCCAGCCCAATAATATTTAAATAATTAGAAGGCTTGTTTTACAATTTAACCTAGCCAATTTACAATATAATATAATTTTACATTAAATTATAATTTTGTAACATAGAATTTTTTTTACACTAATTAATTATTTATTGCTTTTCTTAATTTTATTAGTTGTTAACTTAATTTTATTATTATTTCATTTATGAGATTAGTTCGATGTTTATTTAAATTTATATTAATTAAATATATCTTCTTATTATGCACATATTTTATGATTTAATAGTTTTTTGAGGTTAGTGATTTTTTATGAACATAATTTTAGAAAATTAGAGATTTTTATAGTTTTGGTAAATGAGTATTTGTAATGTGATTTTTGTTTTGGATTTTTTAAAATATATTTAATTATTTTTGTAGGTCATAATGAAAAAAAAAATATTTTTCATTATTTCAATAGAAAAGGTGATGGTCAATCATCAAGTAAGTCAAATGCTCTAAGTGATATGCATATTTCAAGTCCAAAGTCTCCTTCCAAGACTAAAAGGTCTAAATTTGAAAACGACGATACTCCATCTCACATTAATACTCCTTATTTTGAACGTGATCCAGAAAAGCGTATTTCAATATGGCAATATCTCATTAATAAACAAGATGAGGTTCGAAGAACTTAAATTGATGTGGGACCGTGTCAACCTACTTTTGACTATCCATTGTCAGAAAGTGGGAATCAAAATCGTTGGTTTCAACGTTCTTGATTCACAAAATTTTCATTTCATGGCTTTAGTACTCCATAGAAAATGATTATGCATATTATTTTCCATGCTATCTTTTTTATAGTAGTACATCACAATATGCACGTTTACTATTGAGGGTTTTAACAATTGGAAGAGAGTTAATTGTAGAGACAATTGTCCATTGAAAAAACATGAAAGTGGGGATGATCACCGTTCACTACACAACATTGCTATGCAGCAATGGATAAACTTGAAAAACTCATATTTGCATATTGATAGAAGAATAAATAAACAATTTTCACAAGTAGTTATGCAGAATCGATTGCTTCTCAAGACTTCAATAGAAACTGTGAAGTGATTAGCATTGCAAGGGTGTGCTAATAAACAAGATGAGGTTCAAAGAGTTTATATTGATATGAGACCCTGTCAACCTACTTTCGACTATCCATTGTCGGAAAGTGGGAATCAAAATCGTCGGTTTCAACGTTCTTGATTCACAAAATTTTCATGGCTTGAGTACTCCAAAGAAAATGATCGTGCACATTATTTTCCATGCTATTATTTTGATAGTAGTACATCACAATATTGCACGTTCACTATTGAGGGTTTTAACAATTGGAAGAGAGTTAAGTGTGGAGATAATTGTCCATTGAAAAAAATGAAGAAGGGGATGATCACCGTTCACTACACAACATTGGTATGCAGCAATAGACAAACTTGAAAAACTCATCTTTGCATATTGATAGAAGAATAAATAAACAATATTCACAAGTAGTTATGCAGAATCGATTGCTTCTTAAGACTTCAATAGAAACTGTGAAGTGATTAGCATTGCAAGGGTGTGCCTTTAGAGGTAATGATGAATCCATCAATTCTACTAACCGTGGAAACTTTATTGAATTGATAAAGTTGCAGGTAAGAGTGAATAATGAGATTGCTGGAGTTGTCTTGGATAATACTGCTCAAAATGCAAAGTATACATCATCGATGATTCAACATAAGTTACTGAAAATTCTTGCTGACTATGCTCGGGATAAAATTTGGGAGGAAATTGGGGATGCCAAATTTTGTATTTTTATTGATTAATCAGTTGATGAATTCAATAAGGAACAAATGACTATTATCTTGAGATATGTCAATTTCGATGGGTATGTTCGGGAACGGTTTTTTGAAATTGTGGGTGTTGATGACACAAATGCCTCAACTTTGAGAAAAGAGATATGTATTGTACTTGATCGATACAATATCTTAACTAAAAATTTACGAGGTCAAGGTTATGATGGTGCTAGAAACATGCGGGGTTAATGGAATGAATTACAAGCTTTGTTCCTTAAAATTGTCCATATGCCTACTATGTTCATTGTTTTGCTCACCGACTACAGTTAGCTTTAGTTGCAGTATCTAAAGAAGTGCGTGAGGTATGACTTTTTTTTTTTCTCTAAGTTAAGTTTCATTGTGAACTTTGTTACTGCTTCTGCTAAGCGTCATTCTAAATTGAAATTAATTCGAGAAGATAAAATTATAGATATGATAGCTTCAGGAGAACTTAATAGTGGTACAGGGGCTAATCAAATTTGTACTTTACAGCGAGCTGGACCTACTCGTTGGAGTTCACATTTTACTTATATTAGTTGGTTGATTGACATATTTGGCTCAACTTGTACCCTTCTTGAAAAACTTTCATATGTGGGATTGAATGGTAATATACGTGAGGAGGCCTAAGTTGCATATAAAGATATGAGAAATTTTGACTTTGTGTTTATCTTGTTGCTATTGCATAGAGTTTTAGGAATCTCTGATATACTTTGTCGTGTACTGCAAATGAAATTTCAATATATCTTACATGCATTGAATTTGGTCTCAACTATAAAACTACTTATTCAATAGCTCTAAGAAGATGAATGTGATGATTTTTTTGGAAATGTGGTATCATTTTGTGAAAGACATGACATTGATATGTCTAATATGGGTGAACGTTACATGGAAGGAACAAGACATTCTTGTCAACAGAGAAATAATATTACAGTAGAGCATTATTATCATTTTAATATATTTAATGTTGTAACTGATTTTCATTTGATGGAATTGAACAACAGATTTATAGAGGAAACAGTGGAACTCCTTACTCTAAGCGAGGCTTTGAATCCTATTGATGGTTTCAAATCATTCCATATTGATGTTATTTGTACTCTGGCTGAGAAATTCTATACTCTGGATTTAACAAGAGATGACATAAACTCTTTGAAGAGACAATTGAGACATTATAAGTTAGATGTACTTTGTCAGCTGCAATTTTAAAATATTGCTTCTCTTTCTGAATTATGTCGTTTATTAGTTCAAAGTAAGAGATCACTATATTATTTCTTGATTGATAGATTGTTTCGCTTGGTACTGACTCTTCCCGTCTCCGCAGCAACAACAGAACGAGCTTTTTCAGTAATAAAACTTATTAAGACAACAATTCGCAATAAAATGGAGCAAGAGTTTCTAGCAAACTCCATGGTTATTTATATTGAAAAAGAGATTGTTGATGCTATTGATTTAGATTTTGTAATTGATAAGTTTGATATTTTAAATAATCTTAAGATACGAATTAAGTAGTTTTTTTGTTGTATTTGCATTGTATATTTATTTGATACTTTATTTTTATCTTTTCTTTTAATTAAAATATTGTGTCTATGTTATATATTTTGAGGAATATGACTTATTAAATTTATATTGTATTGTTATAGTTATATGATTGACTTAATATGAAACTCGTATGTATTTATCTCAACTGTCTCCAATTAAATTTATATTAGCCCACCCTAACCGTAAATTCTGGCTACGTCCCTGGGTGTAATGAATCTTAAATAATAAGAGTATAAAATGAATTAAAGCAATAGTAAGTGAACAGTAATTTCTCCCTCCGTGAACCTCCCGGGGAAGTGTGATCGGATTCGGAGTAAAGTATGTGTAGCTAGACTATGTGACGAGGGACATACGGGAGGTCGTCGGAAGAGTAATTGAGAGATACTGATCAAGTGAGCCTCGAGAGTGAGATTGAGAGAGTTTAAAGAGTTTTTTTGTATCAAAATGCTAACCCCTTAGCTTGTAAGGGGTTTACATATTTATAAATAAGGTTTTTTGGGTGTCCGTTGAAGGGTCTCCATGGCGTTACGATACTCTCATTACGTGGAGCGACCTACCGTTATACGTTATATTACTCTTCATAACTCTCATTAGTGCATGGAGTGATCTACCATTATAAATTATGATACTCTTCATAACTCCCACAGTCCCATTAGTTCACCCGTTGGAGGGGTCTACATAGGCATTATGAGAGTTACATATATGTATTTATGACTTTTAAGTTAGTATCCTGCGAATCACGGGAGTGTTCTACCGTGTGGCTTACGTTCTACTTTGATTCGTTTACCTCACTGGGCTTTGTTTTTGGACTTGATTTATTTATTTGTTCTTGGTCTAGCTATTTGACAATCTTCGGACACTGGCTATCAAATTGCAAATATTGAAATAAAAAATTAAAAATAATGTTGAGTGAAGGGCAATATAGTTTTGAGTGAGGTTTATTAACGAATGTAATATAATAGAATTTTTAAAAAATGTTTTATGTTTTTAATTATTTTAAAAAATATATATAATGTATTTAGAAAATGAGTATAAAAAAAAGAATTTTTTTTAATAAAAAAATACAATAATTCTGTAGATATTTTGATAAAGAGTAATGTTAGGTTGTTAAAATATTTATTAAATTTATGTCTAAATGATATTTTATGTGAGTTTAGATAAATTTTTTGGACAACCTAATATTACTCTTTGACAAAATTTGACACGAACCATAACATGAAATCGAAGAAAATATTTAATACATCCGTACATAAAAGCTCTAACAGTTAGGGATGGCGCTGGTTCGATTCGAACCGAACCGGCAGTTCTGAATCAGAATCAGAAGACTAGGTTTTGGTTTCGGTTCAGAACGGGGAACTGAACTATTACCAGTCGGTCCCAGTTTCGGTTCTTGCAATTTAGAAACCGGAATCACCGGTTCCTTTTATTTTTAAAAAAAAATTAAAACAAAAATGACTGTTGCCCAACGATCGGCTGGCTGCAAAATTGCAGCCAACTCCACCACTCTCCCCCAAATTTCAAAAAACCCCTCCCCTAAAATCTATATAGACCCTCATTCTTCACTTCATTTTTCACACAATTCACATTTATCACATATTCTCACTCTCCCAAATTCTCTCTTATTCTCACTCTCTTAAATTTTCTCGTATTCTTACTCTCTCAAATTCTCAATTCTATCAATTATATCATAATTTTCAATTCTCTTCATTTTATTTCAATTATTAATTTTAATTTTATATTTATTATTTTCAAATTTCAAAATTTCAATGGCAAGTTCTGATCATTCTAGAAAATCAGTGTCAACCAGAGGAAAGACTCCTATGAATGTTCAAGAAATAGTAGAGCTACATAATGCTTTCTTAATAAAGCTAATAATCACGACTTTTTATAGCAGCAAATATTTAAGAAAGAAATATCCGGTAATGAAACGCTTGATCTCCCTCTAAATATTTCTAAACCCCTTTCCACTTTTCAAGGCTCCCAAAACCCTTTTGACCATACAACTAATCAATCCAAATCCCAAAATATGCCCGATTTGGGTGATGCTGATTTGTCAAAGTATAAATCTGAACTATTTAAAGTTCATATGAAGAAAGTGGAAAAAGAACCTGGAAAATTGGTGGTAATTCACAACTACTGTTCCAAAGAGTTTAAGTGGAACAAATTTGGAGGATACGACTCATACTGGAAACACATCAACAATAGTCATCCAGTCGAAGTAACCCGTGTAACATCCCGGATTTCGGGTAATGAATTTTTGATATATGTGAAATATGTGAAAAATAAATTTTTACTATTTGAGGGAGTGTAAATGTAATTAAATGTATGTTTATTTTATGATTTCCAGCGGATCGGATTGAATAGTGAAAAATGAAAAAAAATTGGAAAACTGAACCAGAGAGCATCGCGACCTGGTCACCGCGACCACAGGTCGCGATAGCTCGCTTGCGGTGAAAATGGAAAAAACCTGGCAGTGAGCATCGCGACCAGCCACCGCGACCACAGGTCGCGATGGACTGCTCGCGATGAAATTGTCAAAAACGGGCAGAGAGCAGCGCGACCACTCGCGCGACCAAGGCGCGCTCGCGAGGAAGGCGGTGCGCGCACTCCAGTGAGCATCGCGACCTGGTGTCGCGACCACAGGTCGCGACGGCGGTCGCGATAGCGAAAAAAATATAAAAAAATATAGAAGCTTCTCGCAGAAGCGAGAAGAGAGAACAGAGAGAGAAAGAACCGAGAAAAAAAAAAGAGAGAAAAGAGAAGAAAAAGAAGAAGAAGAAGAGAGAAGAAGAAGAAAGAAAAGAAAAGAAAAAGAGGAAGAAGAAGAAGAGAAGAGGAAAGGAAAGGAAAGGAGAAGGGAAAGAGATCGTGGAACCGCGATTTTTCGAACGAAAAACGGTACCGAGGTTGGTGTACGTTTGTTTTCGGTTGCGTTATCGTTTTTGTGTTCGTTTCCGTTTTCGTTTTTGAATTCTTTGGAAGATTTTCGTTTTCGATTATTAGTATGAAAATTGTTATAGTAGATGAAAAATCGATGTTTGATGTCTTTATTGTTGATTCTGGAATGATTTTGTGATAGATCGTATTTCGATTTCGTTTTCACTTTCGTTTCGATTTCGTTGAAAATTATCTTTTTCGATTTTTGTATAAAAAGTGTTTATTCTATATGTGAAATTGATACTTGATACACTGATTGCGTTTCGACTAATTTGATTTCGTTTTACAGAGTTGATTTTAGACTTTTATATGGTTATTGTTCATATTTCTTGAAGTTTATTACGTGATTTATATGATTATTGAGTGATTATTGATATTGAGTAACTATTGCGACAATTATTGTGAAAATCGTTTATCGAAACGGCCCTAGGATACGTAGACATAGAAATGGATATAGGAGGTTGGTATACCAGCTGGGTTTTATTGAGCAGTACTGCGCCGATACTGATTGATTGATATTGATGATACTGATGTACCTCCTCTTGGATTCGTCCAGAGGCTGGGAGATACGTACCTCCTCAGGATTCGTCCTGGGGGTTGGGAGTTAATGTACCTTCCCAAGGATTCGTTCCTGGGATAGGGAGCTATGTACCTCTCTAGGTTCCGTACCCACGGTCCTAGAGTTGGGAGACACGTACCTCCTCAGAATTCGTTCTGGGGGTTGGGAGCTTGACCCATATTCCAGTCCGAGTATGTTTAGTATTCTAGCGGGCCAGAATTGATTTGAATTGAAAAGTGTACTGAATGATTTTATTGATAGCATTCGTATATTGATCTCATTATTGAAATTAAAGTGATTGAAAATTGTTTAATGTTTTGATTTAGAAATTTAATCGTTTTGAAATGGAATGGAATATATATTGTGGTTTATTTATTCTTAATAGATATTTATATTGTGATTTATTTAATTGAGTTTTTAGTACACCCACTAAGCTATATGCTTAGCGCGTTAGTTTTGTGTCTAACGCGTAGGTACCAGGAATCCAGACGAAGTTAAAGACTGAACGAAGAGCAAGTTGCAGACCGAGTCACAGAGATTGTACAGTTGGGTAGTTATATTTATGTTATGTGTATATATATTCTGAAAGCATGCATATACAGGGAATTTGTAAATATGTTTTGTAATCTGTTTTTAATTAATTACCTTATGATTTCTGAATGTCTGTATATATATATAAAGTTTGAACTGTTTTATTTTATAAATTGTGATTAATAAGTCGCACTAAACGGCAGAGTGCGCAGTTGTTTGAAATTGATATTGAAGTGTTATTGAAATGGAATTGGATTGATTTGTGTAAAAGCAGGTTTTGGAAAGTCCGAAAAACAAACGGTACTCTGCCGAATTTTTGTAAAAAGTTTGTATTGAATGGGCTCACTCGAAAACGATTTTTAAACTATAATTTATATGGTTTTCTGTTTACAAAATGAATTTTGAAAAGTTTTGAAAGTCCGAGTAGCGCGCCCCGGGTCGGTCCGGCCGGATCGGGTCGGGGGGGGGGGGGGGGTGCTACAACCCGAGTACGCGGACAACAGCAAATTGGTAGATACGCATCTCCTAATCATCCATTATTTAATTATAGTGATACATGTAATATGGAAGAATTAGCTAAGATGGTAGTTGTAGAACATTTATCTTTTAGTTTTGGTGAAAAAAGTGGTGTTTTTAAAATATTATCATAATGCCTATAATCCTGCTGCATGTAAGGTATCTAGAAATACTCTTAAACGTACAATGTGTGAAATTTATAAAAAAGAGAAGAAAGCTTTAGTTAAATATTTTAAAAATTATGTAGGTTGTATTTCCGTTTGTGCTGATATTTGAAGTAGTCATTGGCAAAAACATTCATATTTAGGTGTCAATTGTCATTATATTGATTATGTATGCAAGTTGCAAAAAAGAATTATTGCATTTCGAGTTTTTAATAAATCTTATACTGCTGATAATATATATAAAATGATAAAAATTATTTTTGAAGAATATTTGATTGAAAAGAAAAGTTTTGCAATTGAATTTGATAATACTGCAAACAATACTGCTGTTATTCCATAATTACATGATTTATGTAACCCTTATTTAGGTAGTAAATTTTTTTCATCAAAGATGCGTTTGCCATGTGTTAAATTTATGTATACAAATTGATTTACAAACACTTCAATAATATATTAAATCAATTAAGGATGCTCTCTATTATTTATGGAAACATACTAGTACCATGAAACAATGGGCTAGATTTTATAAATCTGATAGGAAGTATTCAATTATATTTTCTTGTGATGTTCCAACTCGTTGGAACTCTACTTATAAATTGCTTTGTGAAAGTTATGAATATAGAGATTTATTAGTTCGTTTTATGCAATATAATTGTAGTGGTATTAATTTGTATAGTTAGTATTGTGTAACACGTATTTGTAAATTATTAAAAGTTTTTAATGATGCTACTAATAATTTATCTAGTATTTATTATCTTACTATGCATTTATTTTTTTATAGAAGTCCTAAATATTGTTGGTGCACTTTCTGAGTATGCACATGATAAATTATTAATTGATTGTGTTAAGAGTTATGAAATTAAAATTGTTATATTATTATAGGGATATTCCTATTATTTATATAATTACTTTATATTTTGACCCTAGATGTAAATTAGATAATTTATTTGAATATTACACTTTTTATTATAAATGTTTAGGTAAATGATATTAAAATTGTTAGTTTATTTAATAATGTTAAAAGTTTATTTTATTAATTGTATGAAGAATATCTTGCTATATATGGTCAATTACTTAATATTAATGTTTAGAATCTGAAAAAAGATTCTCTATTTGAAGTCTCCTCCACAATAAAGAAGTTAGGGTCTAGTATGTTATAAAAAATAAAAAATAAAGAAAATGCGGAATGTGTCTTCATCAACCTTTACTTTAGAGGTTGATGTTTACTTAAACACTGCATTCGAGTTTGTGAATGATGATTTCAACCGTCAATATTAATGGAGGGAACACGAGAGAAATTTTCCAATTTTAGCTATCATAGTCAAACAAATTTTTGGAAGCCCTATCTCGACCGTGGCAGTGGAACAAGAATTTAGTGCCGATAGAAACGTTCTCGATGAGAGACGATCGTTGTTGAGTCCAGACTCAATTCAGATTTAGATATGTGTTGACTACTGGACCAAGGCGAAATACAGGCAACAGGAAATGGACCAACCATTCGACGATAACGATGTTTTCGACAACAACGATGATACCATGGCCACCGAAGGAACGAGTGACGATAAACTGTAAGAAAACTATGTGGGCTTTGATTCCTCCTAGAGGATACGTAGGCAGCTTATTTGAGGTAAAATTAAGTGCAAGTCCAAATTTCTTATTTATTTATTTATATTTTATTTTATTTTTATGATATTATCATAATTTTATTTAAATTTTATCGTAACTTAGGGTTACCCACTTTTAATTTTTTTAAATTATTTTAATTTTCAATTAATTTTTTTATTTTTATTTTTAAAAATGAATCGGTTCCACAATTGGAACCGGTAAGGAACCATCAATTTCAGGAATCGAAGGAGAAACTGAAACCCGAATCTTTACCTCACAGTTCTGGTTTCCTTTAGAGAATTGAAACTGTCAATTTCAAAACCGAAACCGACAGTTTCAAAATCTTGCTCATAAGTACTAACATCATATACATTATCGAAATTGGCGGTTTTGAAATCTTGATCATGACTACTAACATTATATACATTAGTGTCAATTTATTTAAAAATAATAATAATAATAATGAGGCGTGATTTTTAATAACTACCACCATCACATTATTCACATGTCAAAGTTCTTAGAGGCTGGTACACCGCTTATCTGGAACATTTTTCTCGGTAAAGTTGAAGGTGGTCGGTCCTGCTCCTGGCAATCGTGATTAGAAACATCTACATCTACTGTGTTCTACACAGACATCAGCGTATGCGTCAAGCATTTTACTTTTCAACTTTTTTTTTTTTTTTTTTAAATTATATAAACATAAAGCATTCAAAGTCAAAATGTGTGTTGCGTGTTGTGATGGGTTCGTCAACTAAACTCAAAAGCCGTGGCCGACTCTGTATCTACCCCCAACCTCGACCACGTACTTCAAACGTCATCGACGATAGCGAGCCAGCTAATACAAAATTAAAAATCGATCTGAGATTCATTTGAAAAAAAAAAAAATGTGAGATAAATATATAATTAAAAAAAATGAAAAATAAAAAGATGTGGAAATTCAATTAAAATCCAATAAAAAAAATGTGAGATAAATATATAATTAAAAAAATAAAAAATAAAAAGATGTGAAAATTCAATCAAAATCCAATCAATAATGGAGATCCTTCTGGAGATCCATGAAACATCATTGGATCTCTATGGAGATGGTAATTTAAAGACGGATCGGTAGAGATTCAATTTGGATCTTCACCCATCTCATTTTTCTTTTCTTTTTATTTTTTATTTTTTATAACTTTTTTAAAAATATAAATCTCTACTGTCTAATTCTATAATGAATGTTGAAGATTCTTACTTTTAAAAAAAATTAAGAAAATAAAAAAAAAGATAGTTAGATTGTATCTCCTAAGATGGATGGTCGAGATTCACCATTATTATTATTATTTTTTAAAATTTTGTATTTTGTTAACATATTTAATTTTTAATTTTTAATTTTTAAATTAAGGTTATTTTGGTAATTTAATTATTATATTAGGAGTATTTTTATTATTTTAAATAATTAAAGTTAATGTGATGATATTTGTGAAAATCATAATCATAATCCTATCACATGTGATTATGAAATGAATGAACGCGAGCATTCAAGTCAAATTACGACGAACCCACCTTCCAAAATTTTCGCGTCCTCTCCATGGGCGCACCACCCCACCTCCTCTACTTTCCCTCTATAAATACCCACCTCAGACTCTTGTCCAGAAATTCATTCTACCCCAAGAAGAAGCAAACCAACGAAGTGGAAAATCGAAACTCGTTTTGTTAAAATGGAAAACAGAGGAGGAGCAGGAGCACAAACCCAGCATGAACATGTTGAGAAGAAGAATGTTATTCCTCTTCTCACTCCATACAAGATGGGTCCTTTTAATCTTTCTCATAGGTAAACTTTTTTATATTTGTATCTTTGGTTAGTTTTAGTTGGTGTACGCATCTCTTGTACTATTTTTAATGTTACTGGAGAATAGGTGTCTGTGAAAATTCCCAGTGTGTTATTTTTCTTTTCCATTTTGTATGTTTTTAATTGAATTGTTTTGCAATTTTATTTTGTTTATATATGTTACGGATGTTTTATGTTGGTGTGTGCATGTCAAATATAAGTGTTTGAACAATCCCATTTCAAAATGGTCTATTTACATTTGATTGGATTGTTTCTTTATTTTGTTGGGATTTTGAAGCACATTGTAATTTCTTCATTTCTTCAAGTACGTTTTTACTAAAATCAAACCATTAGTTCAAATGAGAATCTGTGGTGAGAATAGGTTGGAGTTTTACTTTGTGAGAATTGATTTCAGCAGTCGTTTGGTTGATCACAAGAAAGTGGTTGAAATACCATTTTGCTTCATTTAATCTTTTAGCTGATGTTATTGTTGAAATGTCGGTTAAAATGTCACCTGTTCATTTATTGTTCTGATTTCTTGGTTCTGGTTTGAAAGTGGGACCTGACTCCCCAAACCATCCCCCACAAAAGCTGCTAATCTCTGCCTCAATCAGTGGGACTGTAAGGTCTTTCAAATGTCACCTGTTAACATGAACTAATTTCTGGAATGTTGTTTTTTTCCATTTCTATATGCTCTGTTTGACTTGGTTTGCAATTCTTTTTGGCTTTCTTTGGATTAGAGAGTTGAGAGCTTTGGTCTAATTAATCTTTGGATTAATATCTTTAATTATGCATGTTTCAGGATTGTGTTGGCACCATTGACTAGAAATAGATCATACAACAACGTTCCACAGCCTCATGCCATCTTATATTACTCGCAAAGAACAACCAAAGGTGGCTTTCTCATAGCTGAAGCCACTGGAGTTTCTGACACTGCTCAAGGGTACTTTTAGCTATTGTGTGCTGGCAATAATTAAAAGAAAAACGTGCATTTGAATTTTCGGTGTAAATGTTTTGTTTCTCGGTCGAAAATCTTATAAGATTTTGTTTATTCTATGTAAAAGGTATCCGGATACACCTGGTATATGGACCAAAGAGCAAGTAGAAGCATGGAAACCTATTGTAGATGCTGTTCATGCCAAAGGTGGGATCTTCTTTTGTCAACTTTGGCATGTGGGCAGGGTTTCAAATAAAGGTTTGTTCTATGGCTCTTTCTTTTGTTATGTATGTGACAGACACACTTGATTTTATTAAAACTATAAGGACTATTTCGTTTGTGTCTTATTAGTTCTCTCGATTTGTGGCTTTGCAGATTTTCAGCCGAATGGTCAAGCACCAATCTCTTCTACAGACAAGCCATTGATTCCTCAACATCAAACTAATGGTGTTGACGCTAGTCATTTTACTCCACGACGGCTAAGGACGGATGAAATTCCTCAGATTGTGAATGATTTCCGACTTGCTGCTAGGAATGCTATTGAGGCTGGTAATTCCTTTTCTAAAAATAAAAAATAAACCGTAAGAGATGAAAATATTTTCAGCTATTGCAAGATGCGTGGTAATTGATTCTCCCACTTTGTAAGAGAACAAGGGAAAATGTACTTGATATAGAAGCCTGGTAAGAATGTTTGTAGGGAAATGAAAGCCGAGTATGATGCAATCATAGATGGTTTCTGATTCGATGGCTTGTATACTACTATGAAGTGAGAAAATGAAATGTCATGGGTGCCAAATTGCATCATTAGAGAGTTAAGTAAACAGCCCTGTACCATGAAAGCCAAAGTAGTAAAAAGTTTAACTAGTTTTTATGTGTTTAATAAGTAATATGAGCAGATAAGATAGGCTTTTTTTCTTGACAAGTTGTGTTCGCGGAGAAATTTCTTTCCTTCTTGTGGAGATTTATAGATTTGTTTATAAGATCATAAAATTTCTAGTTTATATGGTGGTATTGAGTTTTATTTAACCATTGTTTCGCGTTAGCTTTCATAACCTTGTAGCTGATAATGTTTATATTGCATATAGGTTTTGATGGAGTTGAGATCCATGGGGCACACGGTTACCTTATTGATCAGTTTATGAAAGATCAAGTGAATGATCGCACAGACCAATATGGTGGATCTCTAGAGAACCGTTGTCGATTTGCTTTAGAGATAGTTGAAGCTATTGTTAATGAGATAGGAGCTCATAGAGTTGGGATAAGGCTATCTCCCTTTGCAAGCTACATGGAATCAGGGGACTCGAATCCGGAAGCATTGGGTCTCTACATGGCAAAGTCCTTGAACAAATACAATATTCTCTACTGCCACATGGTTGAGCCGAGAATGAAAACTGTTGGCGAAAAATTTGATACGTCTCACAGTTTGTTGCCCATGAGAAAGGCTTTCAGTGGCACTTTTCTAGCTGCTGGGGGTTATGGTAGGGAAGATGGAAACAAAGCTGTGGCTGAGGGCTATGCAGACCTCGTTGTTTATGGTCGACTATTTTTGGCGAATCCGGATTTGCCCAAGAGATTTGAGCTTGATGCCCCTCTCAATAAGTATAATAGAGATACCTTCTATATATCGGATCCTGTTATTGGTTATACTGATTACCCATTTCTTGAAGCCTCTTCTTAAACTAACTATCAAGGCAGGAGAAGTTGAACTTGTACCATCATTTGTTGTTGTCTTTGTATTAAATTTATTGTTTATTGGTTTTCCCCAAGTGTTTATTGTTATATTGTATGAGTGAGTGAGTGTGTGTGTGTGATTTACGCCTTCGAGGAGGCTGAGGACAGAGAAAATCCCTCAGATTGTAGATGATTTTATAATTGTTGTTAGGAATTCTCTTCTGTAACACGACAGTATTTGAACAAGTACAAAATTCTCTTTTGTTACATGCTCGAACCCAAAATGATATTGGCTGATATGAAATTTGAATGCTTTCATAGCCTGTTATTGATGAGAAAGGCTTTCGATGATACTTTTATTGTCAATGCAAGCTACAGTAGAGAATACGTGATTAGTGTTGTAGTCGATGAGGGCCGTGCAAATCTTGTAGCTTACAGTCGCTTATTCTTGGCTAATCTAGATTTATTTAACATATTTGAATTTGACACCCCTCTCAATACATACAATGGAGACACTTTCTTTACACGTGATTTTGTCATTGGTTACAGTGATCATCCATTTCTTAAAATAGTTTCTTAGGTTTTGGAAACTTGTATAATTATGTATTGTTATGATAATTTGTGGTATTTAATTCTTTGTTTTCAACATTCTCACAAATTCAGATTTTGTTTACATGGTGAATAATGCAAATCTGTTTCTCTCAAATTATTATTTCTAATATTTGAATTTTTCTTATGAAAATTGGTTTTCATAACAAAAATTTTGTTAAATTTTTAACAAAATTTAACAATGTATGTTTAATTTTGTTAGACTGGATATATCGATAATGCAAAAAATAATCTTAAATTGTTTAATTTGATGATAAAATAAGATAACATATAAAAGTTTGGCTATCAAATTGTAAATTTTGACTTAAAAAAATTAAAAATAATGTCGAGTGAATAGCAACAGAGTTCTTTTTGTTTGGCAATCAATGCTCTGTTGAAAGGTGACAGCTCCCTGAGCCCGAGACCATCATCTTTTTCATTCAAATGAAGTGTCCCATGAGCATCGATGAATCTTTTGACCATTGTCATTATTGTCCCACTAAAAATGAGCACTTAAGCGATGTAAATCTTAAATAAGTAATTTTGGAAACCTAAATAAATTCACACTATATATGTATGGATTGCACCACTGCTTTCAAAAGAATTAGCTAGTCCAACCTCTCGTAGTGGTGCAAAAGGTCTTAAGATCAAATTCAGCCACACCTAGATAGAAGAGAGGTTTTGGGTTTATATATTATTGTGATTAAAAAAAATAAAGAAAAATATAAAAAGATAGATGGATATATAAGTCCTTTTCTTTATAGATTATTTGTACAGATTTTCAGCGAAATGGTGTAGCACTGATATTTTGTACAGACAAGCCAATATTGATGCATCAGCTTCTAAGTGGTGGCAATGATGCTGGATGGTTTATGCCTCCAAGGCGGCTGAAGACGGAGGAATTTTAGAATTGCTGTCCGGAATGCTATTGAGACTGGTAATTCAAAATAAAAAATGAATCCAATCCAAAATTCTTCTTGATAATATGCTATCGTTGTCTATATATGTGCTGCATATATATATATATATATATATATATATATATAGAGAGAGAGAGAGAGAGAGAGAGAGAGAGAGAGAGAGAGAGAGAGAGAGGTTTTGATGGAGTTGAGATCCACGGACCAAACGGCTACTTTATTGATTAGTTTTTAAAAGATCAAGTGAACGACCGAATAGACAACTATGAGGGATTGTTGGCTCCATTTCTTGATCAAAAATGGGCCTTCATTAGTACCTTTCTTTACCTTCTTTTGTCTCGTTCGCGGGTATTTATCGGATGTTTTGATGTTTTCCTTCAGTGTGCAGGCCTTAGGTGAATATTAGGGAATATATGACAAAGTTGGAAGAATTGAAGATTTCTCACTGCAGACCGGTTATGTTTCGGAGGCCGCCATAAATTCTAGAGGATGAATTGGATTTTGAACTTTATATGTATGGAAAGATATAGATGTCTACTTTCCAATGCATTTTACGGTTAGTGATTTGGAGATTTCTAGAGGAAGTTATGATCATTTTCATAACAGTGCGCAATTTTAAAATTTGGACCTGTGCTACCGCAACCTAGTACCGCGACACCGGTCGCGATGAAACTTCAATTTTTCCACAGTGAGTACCGCGACCACGGCTTTGCGACCAGTGGTAGCGACCCACGGTCGTGATGGCGACGCGAAAAACCCTATTTCCAGTGCCTATAAGTAGAAAAAGGGGAAAAAGAGAGGGAGTTCGGCTAGGGCTCTAAGGAGAGGACCAAGAGGAGACCAAGAGAGAAGAGAAGAGGCAAAGAGGGGAGAAGAAGATCACCTTGGAAACAAGATGGTTTGGATTCAATCCCTGAGTCAAAATCTCACCATCAAGCTGTGACACCCCCCGACCCGACCCGGCTGGACCGACCCAGGGAGCGCTACTCGGGTTTTCAAAACTTTCTAAATTCATTTTATAATCCGAAAATCGTTGTGAGCCCATCAATTCAATACACATGATTTATAAATTTTAAAACCATTTTCGAGTGAGCCCAATACATAAACTTTTTACAAAATTTCGGCAGAGTTCCGTTTGTTTTTCGGATTTTCCAAAACCTGTTTTTCACAAAACAATTCAAATACAATTTTCAATATCAACACTTCAATATCATTTTCAAACAATTGCGCACTCTGCCGTTTAGTGCGACTTTCCAACAGAGTATATAAAATAAAATCATTCAAGAGTCGATATTTACAAACATTATAATAATAAAAAACAGAAATCATAAAATATTTAATTACAAAACATATTACGAAACATAATTACAAATCCTCTGTATATGCATGCTTTCAGAATATATACATATAACAACAATATAGCTACCCAACTGTAATAACTCTGAGACTCTGTCAGCAAGTCTTTCTCTCTTCATTCTTTAGCTTCTTCGGGATCCCTGGTACCTACGCGTTAGAAACAAAACTAACGCGCTAAGCATATAGCTTAGTGGGTGTACATTAAACTCAAATATGAAAAATAATCATAAATAACCTTTAACAAGAAACAAATCACAATATATATATATATATATATATATATTTATATATATATATATATATATATATATATATATATATATATTTCAATTTTAATCATTTACACATCAATTTATTTACAACAGCAAACCATAAAACAGTTTTAATCACTTTACTTTCAACAATAGGATCAACATATAAAATCAGTTAAGAAAATCATTCAATTCACTTCTCAATTCACTTCAAATCTGGCCCGCTAGAATACTCAACATACTAGGACTGGAATATGGGTCAAACTCCCACCCTAGGACGAATCCTAAGAGTGGTACGTATTTCCCTACTCTAGGACCGTGGGTACGGAACCTAGAGAGGTACATAACTCCCTATCCCAGGAACGAATCCTTGGGAAGGTACGTGGCTCCCAACCCCTAGGACGAATTCTGAGGAGGTACGTGTCTCCCTGCCCCTGGACGAATCCATGAGGAGGTACATAATAATCATCAATAGCAATCAGTATCGGCGCAGTACTGCTATGAACTAGATTCACAATAAATTTCACAATAGTTACTCAGTAAACAATAGTTGCTCAATAAAAATACAATTCACACAATACTCTTCAAGAAAAATAATCAATAGTTACACGAAAATCTAAATCAAGTATTTCTAATGAAGTCGAAATATTCGAAAACACGATCAAAATGCGATCTAACATAAAATCATTCCAAAATCAACAATAGATATATTAATCATCGATTTTTCATATAAAAGAAACAATTTTCATACGAAAATCGAAAATGAGAAATTTCAACGAAATCGAAAACGAAAACGATAATGATAACGAAATCCCTTTTGTAACGATTCCGAAAATGAAGTACACCAACCTGGAATCCATTTTTCGTTCAAGAGATCGCGGTTCTACGATTTCTTTTTCCTTCCCTTTCCTTTTCTCTTCTCTTTCCTCTTCACTTTCCTCTTCACTTTTTTCTTCTTCTTCTTCTTCTTCTTCTTCTTCTTTCTCTTTCTTCTTTCTTTTTCTTTCTCTTCTTCTTTCTCTTCTTTCTCTCTTCTTCTTTCTTTTCTTTCTCGCTCTCGCCTCTCTCTTCTTTCTGTTCTGTGTGTTTTCTGGCTTTTGCGAGAAGCCACTCTTTTTTTATATTTTTTCGGTTGCCGCGACCGTCGTCGCGATCTGTAGTCGCGCCACCAGGTCGCGGTACTCACTGGAGCATTTTGCACCGCCTTCATCGCGAGCACACCTCGCGGTACCTTGGTCGCGCTGGTGGTCGCGTTGCTCACTGCCAGATTTTGCCATTTTCATCGCGAGCAGTTCATCGCGACCTGTGGTCGCGGTGACTGGTCGCGATGCTCACTGCCAAAAATCTCATTTTCCACCGCTAGCAAGCCATCGCGACCTGTGGTCGCGGTGACCAGGTCGCGATGCTCTCTGCTTCAGTTTTCCTTTTTCTTGCATTATTTTCGACCATTCAATCTGGTCCACCTGGAAACCATAAAAATATACATACTTTTAATTACATTTACACCCCTTTCAATTACAAAATTTATTTTCACATATATAAAATTAATTACCCGAAATCCGGGATGTTACAATTCTTCCCCTCTTAAGAAATTTCGTCCTCGAAATTTACCTTAATGAAACAGTTGCGGATACTGCTGTCTCATCGTTTCTTCACTCTCCCAGGTAGCCTCTTCTACTTTATGGTTCCTCCAGAGGACTTTCACCAATGGCACTCTTTTATTTCTTAGTTCTTTGATCTCCCGATCAAGAATCTGCACTGGTTCCTCCTCATATGTCAGGTCTGGTCGGATCTCAATACTTTTGGCCTGAACTCTGTGGGAAGGATCAGATATGTATCTCCTCAGCATAGACACATGAAACACATTATGAATCTTTTCTAATTCTGGAGGTAAAGCCAGTCTGTAGGCTACTGGTCCCACATGTTCAATGATTTCGTATGGCCCAATAAACGTAGGACTTAACTTACCTTTTCTGCCAAATCGAAGCACTTTCTTCCACGGAGATACTTTTAAAAACACCTTCTCACCGACGTCATATTCTATCTCTTTTCTTTTCAAATCTGCATAAGATTTCTGTCGGTCAGAAGCAATTTTCAATCTATCTTTGATGATCTTCACCTTCTCCTCAGTTTGTCTGATCAAGTCTGGGCCTACTAACCTGTCCTCTCCTAACTCTGTCCAGCATACTGGAGTCCTGCATTTTCTTCCATACAGTGCCTCATACGGTGCCATAGCTATGCTCGACTGGTAACTGTTGTTGTAGGCGAATTCAATCAATGGGAGATGATCCGCCCAACTCCCTTCAAAATCAATAACACAACTCCTGAGCATATCTTCAAGCACCTGAATTACCCTTTCTGATTGTCCGTCTGTCTGCGGATGGAAGGCTGTACTAAAACTCAATCGAGTACCCAAGGCTTCTTGAAACTTCTTCCAGAATCGGGATGTAAATCTCGGATCTCTATATAATATTATGGATACAGACACTCCATGCAATCTGACTATCTCTCTGATATACAATTCTGCTAGTCGATCCAGGGAATAGTCAGTTCTGACAGGTAGAAAATGTGCTGACTTCGTCAATCTGTCCACTATAACCCATACTGCATCGTGTTTACTCTGGGTGAGTGGCAATCCAGTGACAAAGTCCATAGTGATTCGATCCCATTTCCATTCAGGTATTGCTATTGGCTGTAACAATCCTGATGGAACCTAGTGTTCAGCTTTCACCTGTTGACAAGTCATGCATCTATTCACAAATTCTACCACATCATTTTTCATACCAGACCACCAATACTGGGCTTTCAAGTCTCTGTACATTTTTGTGCTACCTGGGTGCATTGCATACGAACTACTGTGTGCCTCTGTCAGGATTATCTTTCTCAATTCTTCATCATCTGGAATGCAAATCCTGTCTCTAAAACACACAATACCGTCAGTTCTGATTGAGAAATTCGGATGCTTCCCTTCTGGGATCTGTTCACATATCATCTGTATTCTAGCATCCTGTTTCTGTTTATCTGCAATCTGCTGAATCAAACTAGGTCTGCATATCAATTCAGCTACTACTGCATTATCTGGATTCAGCTGCAATTGCACGTTCATAGCTTTCAGAGCAAACAATGCTTTTCTGCTCAGAGCATCTGCGACTACGTTTGCCTTTCCTGGATGGTAGTCGATTACACAGTCATAATCTTTTATCAACTCCATCCACCGTCTCTGTCTCAGATTGAGCTCTCTCTGGGTAGGCAGATATTTCAGACTCTTGTGATCTGTGTATATATAACATTTCTCACCATACAAGTAATGCCTCAAGATTTTCAAAGCGAAGACTATGGCTGCAAGTTCCAGATCATGAATCGGATAGTTCTGCTCATGAGTTTTCAGTTGTCTGGACGCATATGCAACCACCTTGCCTTCCTGCATCAATACACATCCCAAACTATGGTGTGAGGCATCACTATAAATCATATAGTGTTTACCTGAAACAGGCTGAATCAGGACTGGAGCCTCTACAAGCATTGCCTTCAATCTGTCAAAAGCTGCCTGGCATCTGTCAGTCCACTCAAATCTGACATTCTTATGCAGTAACTTGGTCAACGGACTTGCTAGGGAGGAAAACCCTTTCACAAACCGTCGATAATAACCTGCCAAGCCTAGGAAACTTCTGACTTCTGTAACATTTCTGGGAGGCTTCCATTCCACTATTGCTTCAATCTTTTTCGGATCTGCCTTTATACCCTCTGCTGATACAATGTGACCCAGAAATGCAATCTCAGGCAACCAAAACTCGCATTTACTCAGTTTGCCATACAGTTGCTTCTCCCTCAGAATCTGCAGTACTACTCTGAGGTGCCTGTCATGGTTCTCTGCTGTCTGTGAGTACACTAGGATATCATCGATAAAAACTACCACAAACTGATCCAAGTATGGTCGGAATATTCTGTTCATCAAGTCCATAAAGGCTGCAGGTGCATTAGTCAGCCCAAATGACATCACTACAAATTCATAATGTCCATACTTGGTTCTGAATGCAGTTTTCTGAATATCTGACTCTTTTATTCTCAACTGATGATAACCTGATCTCAGATCTATCTTTGAGAAGACACATGCTCCTCTCAGCTGATCAAACAAATCATCGATTCTCGGCAACGGATACTTATTCTTGACAGTAAGTTTATTCAGCTGCCGGTAATCGATACACAATCTCAATGACCCATCTTTCTTCTTCACAAACAGGACTGGAGCTCCCCAGGGGGATACACTGGGTCTAATGAAACCCTTATCCAGCAATTCCTGTAACTGTATCTTCAGTTCTTTCAATTATGCTGGTGCCATTCTGTAGGGAGCTATCGATACTGGAGACGTACCTGGTACCACATCTATCACAAACTCCACTTCTCTCTGAGGTGGCAAACCAGGAAGCTCCTCTGGAAACACATCTGCAAAATCACACACAGTGGGTATATTCTGGATTTCAGAATGAACCTTTCTAGAATCAACCACCTGAGCCAAATATGCTTCACACCCCTTTCTGATCAGTTTACAGGCTGCAGTGGCTGAAATGACATTGGAGAGAAAATCCCTCCTTTCACCTACCATTGTGATTTTTGCACCATCTACTGTTCTGAGGGTCACTCGCTTCAGTTCACAGTCAATCACCACTTTATGCCGAGTTAACTAATCCATGCCTAATATCACATCAAACTCATGGAATGGCAACTCCATCAAATCTCCAGGAAAGTCACACTCTTGTATCCGAATCGGACAATTTCTGTACACACGATTCACTACTACACTCTGACCTATCGGATTACTGACTAATACATCATACTCAGTAGGTTCAGTTTGCAAACTTCTTTGTTTCAACAATGCATCACATATGTATGAATGTGTAGAGCCTGGATCTATCAATGCAATAGCTGTAGTATCAAAAATAGAAATAATACCAGATATCACGTCAGGCGCATCCTTGTCTTCCTGAGACCTAACACCATAAACTCGTGCAGGAGCTCGACTATCAGGTCTGGCCACAGACTCTGACACTCCTCTGTGGCTACCGCCCTCAGGCACTGCCTGACTAGGCCTCCTACCTCTGGAAGTAGTAGGGGCTGGTCTCTCTGACTGCGGAGATCTCATCTGTGGGCAATCCCTCAGGAAATGGTCATGGGATCCACATCTCAGGCAGGCTCCTGTAAGCTTCCAGCATTCCCCAGGATGTCTTCTTCCACAATGGTCACACAATGCAGGGGCTGGTCCCCTACCTGCACTCCTAGGGGTACTGGCTACAGAAGTCGCAGACTGACCAGGCCTAGCTGTGGGTACAGGCCTCTGTGACTGCACTGGACCACTAGGCTGTGGTCCCTTAAACTTCTTACTCTGGGGCTGATATGAGGTGGATGGCCCTGCCCCTCTTCTTTGCTGCCCTCGGTCTCTTCTGGCCTGCTTTTCCTTCTTTATTCTCTCTACATTCAGAGCTGCCGAGACAAGTCGGGTAAAATCCTCGAATTCGAAGGCAGCCACCTGTAACATTTCTCAATTAATCCACATTCTAATTATATATTCAAATCAATTCAATTACTTAGAAATTCAGAATGTTACACAACCTGTAGGCGGATATAATCATTCAGTCCATCTTCAAACCTCCTACATTTATCCGCCTCTGTTGCCACCATCTCTTTCGCATATTTACTCAACCTGACGAATTCTCTTTCATATTCTGTCACTGTCATCTGCCTTTATTTCAGGTTGGTAAACTCCTTTTTCAGATTATCCAAATAGATGCGACCAATATATTTTCTCCGGAATTCCTTCTGAAAGAAATCCCACGTTCTGTCCTCTGGTCGCACTGTCTGTATAATGGAGGTCCACCACTGGTAGGCATCCTCCTGCAATAAGGATACTGCACACTCCAGTCTCTCTTCAGGTGTGCAGTGCATCTGCTCTAATATTCTGTTCGTCCGTTCAAACCAGTACTCTGCGACAGATGCATCCTCATCCTTTCGGCCATGGAAATCAGTTGGTCTGTGTTTAGCCAGTCGTTCTATGGCTGATCTCCGTGGCGCTGCACTAGCCACATTCTGAAAGAACTCAGCCATTTGCTGCATAAATGCTGGCTGCACAGGGTCCGCCACTCTCGGACTAACTGATTCCCTAGACGCTCCCCCAGCCATGCTGGCGGGACTCTCGGGTCTATCACCACTTCCTTTCATTTCTTTTATCCTATATCACAGAAGAGAGGTCTGCAGATTAGAGTCACACATTCCTATGGGTAGCTTTTAAACAATGCATGCATATACAGACTCTTTGGTCCAGAAACGCCTAAACCGCGCTCTGATACCAATAAATGTGACACCCCCCGACCCGACCCGACCCGGCTGGACCGACCCAGGGAGCGCTACTCGGGTTTTCAAAACTTTCTAAATTCATTTTATAATCCGAAAATCGTTGTGAGCCCATCAATTCAATACACATGATTTATAAATTTTAAAACCATTTTCGAGTGAGCCCAATACATAAACTTTTTACAAAATTTCGGCAGAGTTCCGTTTGTTTTTCGGATTTTCCAAAACCTGTTTTTCACAAAACAATTCAAATACAATTTTCAATATCAACACTTCAATATCATTGTCAAACAATTGCGCACTCTGCCGTTTAGTGCGACTTTCCAACACAGTATATAAAATAAAATCATTCAAGAGTCGATATTTACAAACATTCTAATAATAAAAGACAGAAATCATAAAATATTTAATTACAAAACATATTACGAAACATAATTACAAATCCTCTGTATATGCATGCTTTCAGAATATATACATATAACAACAATATAGCTACCCAACTGTAATAATTCTGAGACTCTGTCAGCAAGTCTTTCTCTCTTCAGTCTTTAGCTTCTTCGGGATCCCTAGTACCTACGCGTTAGAAACAAAACTAACGCGCTAAGCATATAGCTTAGTGGGTGTACACTAAACTCAAATATGAAAAATAATCATAAATAACCTTTAACAAGAAACAAATCACAATATATATATATATATATATATATATATATATTTCAATTTTAATCATTTACACATCAATTTATTTACAACAGCAAACCATAAAACAGTCTTAATCACTTTACTTTCAACAATAGGATCAATATATAAAATCAGTTAAGAAAATCATTCAATTCACTTCTCAATTCACTTCAAATCTGACCCGCTAGAATACTCAACATACTAGGACTGGAATATGGGTCAAACTCCCACCCTAGGACGAATCCTAAGAGTGGTACGTATCTCCCTACTCTAGGACCGTTAGTACGGAACCTGGAGAGGTACATAACTCCCTATTCCAGGAACGAATCCTTGGGAAGGTGCGTGGCTCCCAACCCCCAGGACGAATCCTGAGGAGGTACGTGTCTCCCTGCCCCTGGACGAATCCATGAGGAGGTACATAATAATCATCAATAGCAATCAGTATCGGCGCAGTACTGCTCAGTGAACCCAACTGGTATACCAACCTCTTATATCCATTTCTATGTCTAAGTACCCTAGGGCCGTTTCCGATGAACTAGATTCACAATAAATTTCACAATAGTTACTCAGTAAACAATAGTTGCTCAATAAAAATACAATTCACACAATACTCTTCAAGAAAAATAATCAATAGTTACACGAAAATCTAAATCAAGTATTTCTAATGAAGTCGAAATATTCGAAAATACGATCAAAATGTGATCTAACATAAAATCATTCCAAAATCAACAATAGATATATCAATCATCGATTTTTCATATAAAAGAAACAATTTTCATACGAAAATCGAAAATGAGAAATTTCAACGAAATCGAAAACGAAAACGAAAACGAAAACGAAAACGATAACGAAATCCCTTTTGTAACGATTCCAAAAACGAAGTACACCAACCTGGAATCCGTTTTTCGTTCAAGAGATCGCGGTTCTACGATTTCTTTTTCCTTCCCTTTCCTTTTCTCTTCTCTTTCCTCTATACTTTCCTCTTCACTTTCTTCTTCTTCTTCTTCTTCTTCTTCTTCTTCTTCTTCTTTCTCTTTCTTCTTTCTTCTTCTTTCTCTTCTTCTTTCTCTTCTTCTTTCTCTTCTTTCTCTCTTCTTCTTTCTTTTCTTTCTCGCTCTCGCCTCTCTCTTCTTTCTGTTCTGTGTGTTTTCTGGCTTCTGCGAGAAGCCACTCTTTTTTTTATATTTTTTCGGCTGCCGCGACCGTCGTCGCGACCTGTGGTCGCGCCACCAGGTCGCGGTACTCACTGGAGCGTTTTGCACCGCCTTCATCGCGAGCACACCTCGCGGTACCTTGGTCGCGCTGGTGGTCGCGTTGCTCACTGCCAGATTTTGCCATTTTCATCGCGAGCAGTTCATCATACTTTTAATTACATTTACATCCCTTCCAATTACAAAATTTATTTTCACATATATAAAATTAATTACCCGAAATCCGGGATGTTACAAGCTTGGATTTGGAAAAAGTGGAAGCTAGACAAATTCACAAGAGGAGGAGGACGAAAATTCACCACACCTAGAGTTTTTCTATCTCTTTCCTTCTTTATTTTCTTGCTTGTAACTCTATTTATTAATTAGAAAATATGTTTAGTTGTAAATCTTTGATTATGAACTAAATTTGTAAGTTAGGGTTTTGATGCATCCCTTTCTATGAAACTTGAATGAATTGATTGTTTAATTTGTTGTGGTTGATTATTATGTTGTTAAGTGGTATTATTATGCTTAATGCTTTTGAATGTGACGGCCTACATTTAGATGATAAATTAGTTGTGTGTTATGTACCGAGAGGAGACGCCCACAACGTGCTCGATGTAGTGTCCACCACAAGTAGAATTAGATAGATATATACTAATTTGCTTGTGTGATCATGTAGGGTATCTATTGTGACTAATGCATTTTCATGCACTTGGATATACCATCGAGAGATAGGATATTAGTGTATGTGGTAATAGGTCCGATTTACCTCGAGAAGGGACTTTGGATAATTTAGATAAATACGATCATCAACATGAATAATTAAACTACAACAATGTGCTTTTATGAAATTCAATTGGATGAATTAGGTGAATTCAAATACCCTAGCTCATCTCTTAATTTGGTTGTATATTTTACGTTTTATGTTTGTTAGTTTTATCTTTTGTTTTTTTTTTTAAAACCTTCTGATTATCCAAATAGAAGTAGGCTTAATTAACTTTAGTACTCAACACCTAAATATTCCTGTGGAAACGATAATTTACTGACACTTTATTACTTGTGCCAACTCCGTATACTTGCGGGAACAAAAAAAAAGGCGTAACAGGGATCGTTAGAGAACCGTTGTCGATTTGCTCAAAATAGTTGAAGCTACTTGTAAAGAAATTGGTGCAGAGAAAGTTGGAATAAGGTTGTCTCCCTTTGCAGACTACAATGAGTCAGGCGACTCCAATTCGGGAGCATTGGCTCTCCATATGTTAGAGTCCTTGAACAAGTATAAAATTCTCTTTTGTCACTTGTTCGAACCCAAAATGATACTGGCTAATGCGAAATTTGAATGCCCTCAAAGCCTGCTATCGGAGAGAAAGGCTTTCAATGGTACTTTTATTGTCAATGGAGGCTACAGTAGAGAAGACGGGATCAGAGCTGTGGTCGAGGGCCGTGCAGATCTTGTAGCCTATGGTCGGTTGTTCTTGGCTAATCCGGATTTGCCTAGGAGATTTGAGCTTGACGCCTCTCTAAATGCATACAATAAAACCACTTTCTATATACATATCATGTCATTGGTTATACTAATTATCAATTTCTTACAATAGTTTCTTTCCACCGCTCAATGTGGTTCGGTGGTAAAGGCATTCATTCAGCCTAATAATATCTCATGTTCGAGTCGCCACTATCGCAAATAGTATGTCAAAAAAAAAAATTAGTTTTAAGTTTACAATACAGAACATGTTGGGCACCTAAATAATTATATATTTTTAATGATAATTTATATTTTTTAACGTCGTGTTTGGTATCTTTTTTAAAATGGTAATGTATTTGGTAGTATTTTTGAAAATAAGTTTAGAAACGGAAATTATAGTATATACTTGTAAACATCTTATTTCAATGTCATTATAATAATAATCAAAGAGGAAAAAAAATTATAGTAATCTTCATATAATTAAACTAATTAAAATTAGTACAATAAAAAGAAATTTATATTAAATACATAATTCATTGTTGTGAAAGTACAGAGAATAATGCAGAATAATCTTATTATTGCAGAATTGTTCTATAAACTTATTATTTCTAAGATTGGAATTTTTTTTTTTTGAAAATTGATTTGACGATGTGTGTTTAATTTTGTTAGATTAGATTATGCAAAAATAATCTTGAATTGTCTATTTTGGTGATAAAATAAGGTACATTTAGAGTGACAATATTCGCTCCTAATTTTTTTTTTTCTGACATACTATCTATGATGCGGCGACTCGAACCTAAAATATTTTTAAACTAAATGAATGTCTTTTGTCACCAAGATGAATGCTAACAACAGTCGCCTAAGGCCACTGTTGCAGCACAGTCACTCCAAGGACCAACCTTGGAGTGACACGTGTCTTAATATTTAATTATTTTTAAAAATTTTACAACTAATTTTGTTTTAATCCTCATACTTCTATTTTTAACTTTTATAATTCTAAATTATTATAAATTTATCAATTTAGTCCACATAATTAAAATTTTACTAATCATATAAACTAAATAAAAGTCAAAATGAATTATTTTACCTCTAATAATAGGACATTGATATTAAAAAAAAAAAATTACCTACATATAATACATACTATTATACTATATTTTTATACATACATACATATATATATATATATATTATGTGTCTAATTAAATAATATAAAATAATTATATTATTTTTTATTTTTTATATTATTACATGAGAAAGTGACGTCTTGTTGGCTTCTTTCGTGAAGACAACCTATTTTTTATTCAAATTTACATTTTTAAGTGTATAAAATATTGATAAATTATTTTAATCATGTTGTTTAATTTTTCAATTTTAATTATTATCAATTTTTATTTTTAAATTTTGATAACAATTAATTTTAAATTTTATTTACGTTAGATCATGAAAATGGATAGCCTCTATGGAGGAAATTAGGAAAACATTATTTCCTAAGGTGACAATATTTTTTATATTATTTTATGATTATTTTATATTATTTAATTAGGCACATAATATATATAGAATAATAAAATGAATTATAAGTAGATAAAATATATCATTTAATATCAATATCCTATTATTAGCTGTAAGACAATCCATTTTGATTTTTATTTAGTTTATATAATTATTAAAATTTTAATTATCTTGATTAAATTGATAAATTTATAATAATTTAGAATTATAAAAGTTAAAAATAGAAGTAGGAGAACTAAAATAAAATTAGTTGTAAAATTTTTAAAAAATAATTAAATATCAAAACACATGTCACTCTAAGGTTGGTCCGTAGGGTGACTGTGCTGCAGCAGTCGTCTTAGGCGACTCCTGCTAGCACTTATCTTGTCACCAAACCACATTGAACATTGGCCAAAATATTGACCAAAATAAAAAAAGGGGTTAATTATACTAACTCCCCTAGTTTAGCGATATAAGTAAAATTTCAAACAAATGTCTAAAATTAACACAAACACCTCATGCCTTTAAAGTCAACCAATTAACGAAAGGGTAGTTTTGTCATTTTGGTTATCAAATAAATTACTAAGTTTATATTGACCCTAAAGTATTGTATAATTATATATCCACATAAGTTTATATTGTTTTCAATTGAAAAAATAAACATATTATAAAAAATTAAAAGTTAAAATAAAAAATATATAACATACTTATTCTCCGGTCAAAAAAAAATAATAATAATTACATTTATTTTTTTAAAAAAACAAATACATTCAAAAAATAAAAATTTAAAAAAACCATCAAATAATTTTAGATTTTTTTGTGGTTTTTCTTCGACAAATCTTTAATTTTTTTTTTCGTTTTTTGGTTTTTTCATTAATATTTTGTTTTGGTTGGTTGTGATCGAAATAGAATTTAAGAAATATATGAGTTTGAATTTTTTTTCTTTTTTGAGTAGTTTTCTTTTTTTATATTTTATATTGGTTGGACGTGATGAAAATGAATGATTTGATAATGATGTTGGAGATAAAAATGAAGTTGACGGTGATGATGAGAGAATTTTTTTTTTTTTGTGGTTTTGTTTTGTTTTGTTTTTTTTTTGCTTCCATAGATCTTGATTTTTTTTTTCATTTTTTATAGTGTGTTTTTTTTAAATAAATGTATTTATTTTTTTTATGGGATTAATCTGTGAGATATCTTTTATTTTAGCTTTTAATTTTTTTTTTGTAATTATTTATTGTTTGAATTGAAAAAATAAATGTAATTTTTAATAAAAAAATAATTTAATTATGCATATAATTTTAATTTGAGGTAGAATTAAAAGTATAGCAACTAATATGGTTAGGTTGTAATATTTATTTAAGTGAATATATAATTATACAATATTTTAAGGTTAATATAGAATTAATTATTTTATTTGATAACTAAAAAGACCAAATTACCCTTTGGTCAATAAATTGACTTTAAAGGTAGGGTGTTTATGCTAATTTTAAGTATTTATTTAAAATTTTACTCATATCACTAAACTTAGGAAAAGTTAGTGCAATTAACCCTAAAATTGATGTTGGATGGATATCAATAGAGTTTTGAGTGAGGTTTATTTATAAAAAAATAAAATAAAATATGTTTTAGGTTTTCAAATATTTTTTTTAAAAAAAGAAATATTATTATTTTTCCCTGAGGTTTAAAAATATATTATTTTACTCCCTATTTTTAAAATATTCACCATTTTTTTCCATATCTTCAAAATATTTGCCATTTTCACCTTACTTTTTAAAATATTCATCATTTTTTCCCTTACCGTTAAAAAAATTAATTTAACTGTTAACTCTCAAGGATAAAATGGTAATTAACTATTAATCTGATAAGAAATATTATTTTTTGCCCCTGGAGATTTTAAAAAAAATATATCATTTTAAAATATTCTTTATTTTTCCCCCTACAGTTACAAAAACTAAAATATATGCTTCAAAATATATACCTTTAATGAAAACTATAAATAACTATTATATTATTAATATATTTAAATGAAAATAATAAATCATTAAATTTATTAATAAAAATAAAAAAATTAAAATACCTCATATTATTATCATCGTCATCATCCATCTCTAAAAAAATATAAATATATAAGAAAATATAATAAACAAAACCATTTCTCTTTCTCCGGTTTAGTATTGGAGATAAATAGTAATGATGATGGATAATTGACTTAGGATTTGGTGTTAGCGATGAATAGTGATGATGATGGATATAGAGAAATGATTTTGTTTATTGTTTTTTTTTTATTGCATCGACCTCTAGTGAAGGTTTGCCAACTACAAGCGAAGTCAACTTTATCGTTTATTAACAAACATCACCCCAGCCCTCACTAAAATTTGGTCAAATATAACAGTTGATCAGGAAAGATCTTTGTCAAAAAACCCAAAAGTTGACTTACGGGAGAGGAGATTTTTATCAATAAACCCAAAAGTTAACTTGGCCTGTAATTGAGCAAATCTCAGGGGTGTAGGCGTTAGTTAATCTTTTTTATTATAATGAAGAAGAAGATAAAAATATTTTATTTTTTATATTTTCAGATTTTTTTTTAATTTGAGGTATTTTATTTTTTTTTTATTAATAAATTTAATGGTTTAGTATTATTATTTAAATATTTTAATAGGATGATAGTTATTTATAGTTTTCATCAAAATTATAGCAGACTTTTTATATTTTTACCCAATAAATTAACATATATATATTGGAGTATATATTTTAGTTTTTTTTAATTGTAGGGGAGAAATAAAGAATATTTTAAAAGTATGGGTAAAATGATATTTTTTCAAACCTCAGGGGACAAATAATAATATTTTTTATCAAATTAATAATTAATTACTATTTTGTCCTTAAGGGTTAATGATTAAATTTATTTTTTTTAATGGCTAGGGGAAAATAATGAATATCTTAAAAAGTAGAGTAAAAAATGATGAATATTAAAAGTATGGGGTTAAACGATATATTTTGAAAAATAATAATATCTCTAAAAAAAAAAAAAAATACAATTTGCAAATAGAATAATTTTTTTTTTCAAAAGAAATACAATAATTCTATCGGCATTCCAGGTTTGCTGCGTATCGGCGCACCCCATGCATGCGGTGCTGGTAGTATTAAGTTCAAAATAAAAAATTAAAAAAATAATATAGCCTGATTTTTAACAACTGATACTATGTCGTATTAAATTTTACCAGCTAGTTAAAGTCAAATATCTATTTATTTTTTCTGAGCAATTACAAATATTTTAGTAAGTGCTTTTAAGGATCTAAAATGTATTTGATAAATAAAATTTAATATATTTAATTTAATTTTAAAAGAATAAATATGAGATTTTTATTAAATTCTTAACTCTTAAATTTACTTAAAAGTGAAAATAGTTGTTTGATACGCAGGGCCGGCCCATGTTACAGACCAACCAATGAACCATTGACCAGCTCCCCAAACTCAAAAACATTTGGCATTTTTTGGATATAATATTCCCATACATCATTGAGTCATCACCGTAAATGAATCAACAAGAAGACCATTTTTTCAATAAATTATTGAGCTTTGTAGTTGAAGGGGTAAAACATACAAAACATACAATTGTAATAAAGAGGACCAAACATACAGGCAATACATTTTCTAAAGATGAGAGAATTCATCCAATTCCAATTCTATAAACAAAAAATCATGCCGCCAGAGACCGCCTCATATAAATTATGAAAAATCAGAAACTATAATTATTACGGCCGCACAAGCAGCTGCTAATAAGCTGGAGAGATATAAAAGAGTGAGAGGTAGAAAGAATCGTGAGAAAGAATTTATAATAATAATAAAAGAGTGAGAGAGAAATATATAAGAATTAGAGTTACATTATAATTGAATCCGTGAAGAACCCAAATCAAAAGAGCAGGAAAAACCCAAATTAAAAGAGCAGGCCCGGTGGAAATTATATGGGCCCGGCGGCCTATACAGACATCAGCGTATGCGTCAAGCATTTTACTTCTCGTTTTTTTTTTTTTTTCTGAAACAAACAAACACAATCAAGCTACACGGCAAAGAAACAATCCTTAGACACATGAGACCAAGATTGATCAACACCAGAAGAAATGGCATATGAGCATTTTACTTTTCAATCATTTTTTTTTTGTTTAAATTATACAAACATAAAGTGTTCAAAGTCAGAATGCGTGCGTTGAGTGTTGTGATGGGTTCGTCAACTAAACTGAAAAGCCGTGGCTGACACTGTATCTACCCCCAACCTCGACCACGTACTTCCGAACGTCATCGACGATAGCGAGCCAGCCAATACAAAAATGCTGTAAATCATAATCATGAAATGAGTGAACAGCATTCGAGTCAAATAAATGGAGCGAAACGCACTTTGACAACTCTCTGTATTTTACAGCTCTTACGATGAACCCACCTTCCAAAATTTTCGCATCCTCTCCATGGGCCCACCACCCCACCTTCTCTACTTTCCCTCTATAAATACCCACCTCAGACTCTGCCCAGAAATTCATTCTACACCAAGAAAAGCAAACCAAGGAAGTGGAAAAAGTGGTTTCGAAACTCGTTTTGTTAAAATGGAAAACAGAGGAGGAGCAGGAGCACAAACCCAGCATGAACATGTTGAGAAGAAGAATGTTATTCCTCTTCTCACTCCATACAAGATGGGTCCTTTTAATCTTTCTCATAGGTAAAATTTTTTATATTTATATCTTTGGTTAGTTTTAGTTGGTGTATGCATCTTTTGTACTATTTTTTAATGTTACTTGAGAATAGATGTTTTTTTCTCAATCAGTGGGACTGTAAGGTCTTTAAAATGTCACCTGTTAACGTGAACTAATTTCTGGAATGTTGTTTTTTTCCATTTCTATATGTTCTGTTTGACTTGGTTTGCAATTCTTTTTGGCTTTCTTTGGATTAGACAGTTGAGAGCTTTGGTCTAATTAATCTTTGGATTATTGTGTTTAATTATGCATGTTTCAGGATTGTGTTGGCACCATTGACTAGAAGTAGATCATACAACAATGTTCCACAGCCTCATGCCATCTTATATTACTCGCAAAGAACCACTAAAGGTGGCTTTCTCATAGCTGAAGCCACTGGAGTTTCTGACACCGCTCAAGGGTAATTTTAGCTATTGTGTGCTGGCAATAATTAAAAGAAAAACGTGCATTTGAATTTTGAGTGTAAATGTATACTTTTTCGGTCGATAATCTTATAGATTTTGTTTGTTCTATGTAAAAGGTATCCGGATACACCTGGTATATGGACCAAAGAGCAAGTAGAAGCATGGAAACCTATTGTAGATGCTGTTCATGCCAAAGGTGGGATCTTCTTTTGTCAACTTTGGCATGTGGGCAGGGTTTCAAATCAAGGTTTGTTCTATGGCTCTTTCTTTTGTTATGTATGTGACAGACACTTGATTTTATTAAAACTATAAGGACTATTTCGATTGTGTCTTATTAGTTCTCTCGATTTGTGGCTTTGCAGATTTTCAGCCGAATGGTCAAGCACCAATCTCTTCTACAGACAAGCCATTGATGCCTCAACTTCAAACTAATGGTTTTGACGCTGCCCACTTCACGCCTCCACGACGGCTAAGGACGGATGAAATTCCTCATATTGTGAATGATTTCCGACTTGCTGCTAGGAATGCTATTGAAGCTGGTAAACTCCTTTTCTAAAAATAAAAAATAAATCGTAAGAGATGAAAATATTTTCAGCTATTGCAAGATGCGCGGTAATTGATTAGCCCACTTTGTAAGAGAATAAGGGAAAATGTACTTGACATAGAAGCCTGGTGAGAATGTTTGTAGGGAAATTAAAATCGAGTATGATGCAATCATAGATGGTTTTTGTTTCGATAGCTTGTATATTATTTTGAAGTGAGAAAATGAAAAATGTCATGGGTGCCAAATTGCATCATTAGAGAGTTTCACTAGTTTTTACTTGTTTAGTAAGTAATATGAGCAGATAAGATAGGCTACGAGTGTTTTTTTCTTGACAAGTTGTGTTCTAGGATAAATTTCTTTCCTTCTTGTAGAGATTTATAGATTTGTCTATAAGATCATAAAATTTCTATTTTATATGGTGGTATTGAGTTTTATTTAACCATTGTTTCGTGCTAATTAAGCTTTCATAACCTTGTAACTGATAATGTTTATATTCATATAGGTTTTGATGGAGTTGAGATCCATGGGGCACACAGTTACCTTATTGACCAGTTTATGATAGATCAGGTAAATGATCGAACAGACCAATATGGTGGATCCCTAGAGAACCGTTGTCGATTTGCTCTAGAGATAGTTGAAGCCATTGCTAATGAGATAGGAGCTCATAGAGTTGGGATAAAACTATCTCCCTTTGCAGGCTACATGGAATCATGGGACTCGAATCCGGAAGCATTGGGTCTCTACATGGCAAAGTCCTTGAACAAATACAATATTCTCTACTGCCACATGGTTGAGCCGATAATGAAAACTGTTGGCGAAAAATTTGATACGTCTCACAGTTTGTTGCCCATGAGAAAGGCTTTCAGTGGCACTTTTCTAGTTGCTGGGGGTTATGGTAGGGAAGATGGAAACAAAGCTGTGGCTGAGGGCTATGCAAACCTCGTTGTTTATGGTCGACTGTTCTTGGCGAATCCGGATTTTCCCAAGAGATTTGAGCTTGATGCCCCTCTCAATAAGTATAATAGAGATACCTTCTATATATCGGATTCTGTTATTGGTTATATTGATTACCCATTTTTTGAAGCCTCTTCTTAAACTAATTATCAAGGCAGGAGAAGTTGAACTTGTACCATCAATCATTGTTGTCTCTGTATTAAATTTATCGTTTATTGGTTTACCCTAAGTGTTTATTGTTATATTGTTTGAGTGTGTGTGTGTATGTATATGATTTACGCGTTCGAGGAGGCTAAGGACAGAGAAAATTCTTCAGATTGTGGATGATTTAAGAATTGCTGTTAGGAATTCTCTTTTGTAACACGCCAGTCCTTAAACAAGTACAAAATTATCTTATGTCACATGCTCGAACCCAAAATATTATTGGCTTATATGAAATTTGAATGCCCCCATAGCCTGTCATTGATGAGAAAGGCTTTTGATGATACTTTTATTGCTAATGCAGGCTACGGTAGAGAAGACATGATTAGTGCTGTAGTCGATGAGGGCCATGCAAATCCTTGTAGCCTATAGTAGCTTGTTCTTGGCTAATCCGAATTTGTCTAGGAGATTTGAATTTGATGCCCCTCTCAATATATATAATGGAGACACTGTCTATACACATGATCTTATCATTAGTTATAATGATTATTCATTTCTTAAAACAGTTTCTTAGGTTTTGGGAACTTGTATAATTATGTATTGTTATGATAATTTGTGATATTTAATTCTTTGTTTTCAACATTCTCATAAATTCAGATTTTGTTTACATTGTGAATAATGCAAAACTGTTCTCTAAAATTATTATTTAACATTTGAAATTTTCTTTTGAAAATTGGTTTTCAACAATGTATGTTTAATTTTTGTTAGATTGTTTAATTTGATGATAAAATAAGAAAACATATAAAAGTTTGGCTATGAAATTGTAAATTTTGACTGAAAAAAATTAAAAATAATGTTGAGTGAATAGCAATAGAGTTCTTTTTGTTTGGCAAGCAAGGCTGTGTTGAAAGAGGACACCTCGCTAAGCCCAAGACCATCATCTTTTTTATTCAAACAAAGAGTGTCCCACGAGCACCAATGAATCTTTCGACCATTGCCATTATCGTCCCACCATAAATGAGCACTCAAGCGATGTTAATATTGAATAAGCAATTTTGGAAGCTTAAATAAATTCAGAATACATATTTATGGGTTGCATCACTGCTTTTAAAAGAACTTCTTTACCTCTAGCAGAAGATAATTGTAATGTCCCTAATTTTCCGTAATTGCAAAAATGCCCATAAGCATATGATTTAAATTGGTGAAAAGTACATAGATTCGATATATAGTGTATAAATGAATAGTGATTTTAACCGAGTTAAATCCCATTAGAGATATTATTTTCATGGTGCATTTTGATGATAATGGGTCCAATTGAATATTGGTGAAGTCAATTTGGTGATTGGATAAGTGTGAAATATTTTTGAAATATTATTAAGATGGAATGTGATTGGTGGGTTAGTTTGATAATTAAAGGATGATTGGTAAATTACATGTGATTAATAGTTTTGTGCCATGGTAGGATTTTAAGAAGCTCAAGGGAGCAATTTGCAATTAAGAAGATATATAATATATATAGAATTGCTAGTGGAAAGGTCAAACAAAATATATATATATATATATATATATATATATATAGAGCACCGAGTGGAATATTGAAGCGGTGTAGTGGAGGATATAAAACATATATGAATACAATATATATATAGAAAAAACATAACAAGTGGAATTCCACACTCCACTTGTCCAAACCAAAAAAACAACAAAAGCAAGATATAAAGTGCAAGTCAAACATGGCACAGCAAACACATGCAACCAGAAAACAAAGAAATAGAAAACAGAGAGTGAGGCGGCCGAGAGAGGAGAGAAAAGAAGAAGAAAAAAAAGAAAGAAAGAAGAAGCTTGGCCGAGGGAGAGAAAGAGAAGAAGAAGAAGAAGAAGAAGAAGGAAAGAGAAGAAGAGTAGGAAGAAAGGGTGATTTAGGTTCAGTGTACACTAGTTTTAATTTTTTCCAGAATATTTCAGAATGATCGAATTTTATTAATTTTGAATTATTTGAATTATATTGAGTAGAATTTATAGTTTGAACTTGATTTTGGATTAATTTGAATTATGTATTTTCAAAATATAGTTTATATCCGAAATATTGATTGTGAATAATATTACGAATTAATTTTAATATGTTATGATTTTATTATTGAGATGTGAAATATCATTGAAAGTGATTTGGAATATATTATTTTGTGAAATGTATAAAAAAAGTGATTTTGGGGCATTTTGATTTAATATGGATTTATGAAATATATTCGAATACGATTTTGAATTGATTTGAGATTTAATATGGATTTACGAAATTTATTCGAATACGATTTTGAATTGATTTGAGATTTAATATGGATTTACGAAATATATTCGAATACGATTTTGAATTGATTTGATGCAATTATTGGTTTCAGAAATATAGTTGAATATGATTTTGTATTTATGAATATAGATGAAATTTGGATTTCGTAAATATGTATATCGATTTGGATTAATTGAAAGTTGAATTTGATAGTTCTGAATGAAAAAAAATGAGTTGATATTGAATTTGAGAAATCATATAATGAAATGGCTCTGATATATATGAAAATAGATATGGATATAGGAGATTGACATGTCAATTGGGTTCACTTAGCAGTACTGCATTGAGATTTCTTAGATTTTGATGATTATGATACCACTATTTGGATTATGTGTAGCCACCGTTGTGGACGGTCCTAGAGTGAAGATATTTCCGTCAGGCAGTCCCCGTAGGGTCCGATGTCGAAAATGATACTTGTATAGGGATACCATTTCATGTTAAAATGGGAAACCCGATTGTATATAATTCAGCGAGCAATCCCCGTTGGGTTCCAGTGCTGAACAACTTATAATCCAGTCCTGTAATATATATTATATGTATCAGGAGCCAAAATAGAAATTGAAATATGATATGAAACATTTGAGATTGATATGATTTTTAGTTTGGTATGATTTGAATTGAGCCTCATATTTGAACATTTAATTGTTATCTATATTTCCGATTAATCGATTAATAATGTTATTATAGTATATTTGTCAAGTTTTGTGTACACCCATTAAGCAATATACTTAGTGTGTTAATTTTTATCGCGCGTAGGTAAAGAAGATTCCAGGGTTGAAAAAGAAGTGAAGAGGTGAATCTGCAGGAACAGAAACCAGCGTCACATCATTCCTGAGCTTTTGGGTAGTTTTTATGTTCCATTTATATGTTTTCGATTAGCATGCATATACAAAAGAATTTTGTAAATATTTGTAAAAGTTGTGTTGTTTTTACATAGTTTCTATAAATGTTTATGTTTTGCGGAACTATGAATTTTATCACTTTTGAATTGATTTTAATTAAATAGTTTGTATGAAATGTTTGGAAAGTCGCACTGAATTTGGAAGAGTGCGCAAAAGTGATATGATAAATTTGAAGTGTTAATTTTATGATTTTATTGAAAACAGGTTTTGGAAAGTCAGAAAAACAGAGGAAACTCTAGCGAAATTTTTAGAAATTTATTCGGACCATTTTCAAAAGGTTTAATAAAATTTTAAGTTGTGGTTTTATAAAAGTAAAGCAGTGATTTCAGTATATGGTAGCGCTCCCTGATTCGGTCTGAGTGAATTGGGTCCGGGGGTATTACAATAATTTGCAATGCCAGCCTTTTAAATTCTACCAAACTAGCTCACGTATATTTGAAAATAAATTCTTCTTGGATTAACTTACAAAACTCAGGAACTCGAGATAAAAGTCATGACACTCTACCATATTCACCCCTAGGTTCCATGCCATCTCAGCCTTCACACTATCATCAAACATTCTTGCTAAAATATATAGCTGATTTGTCACAATTGACAAGTTCTCTTAAGGTAGCAGCATATTTATCAAGGATTGCCTTAATTGAGTCACAATCAGACTTCTTCGCTATAGTAAATAACATACTATCATCAGTGGAAACAATATGCGAAATCTTAGAACCCTTCCTTTAACATTGAACATCGGCAATAGAACTGTGGACTCTGCCTCGGGAAGTAGCATTGTGAATCCTTCTGCACAAATGAGATAAGGAGATAACGGATCACTTGACAAAATCCCTTTAAAGGATTCAAGAAACCTTGTGGGACCACATTTATCAGAAATGAGAAGGATACCACAAAAACACAGTCCATAATCTTCATTACCCAATTGATCAAAAACCCAAACTTAAGCATTATTTGTTGGAGGAACAACAACTCCACTCGATCATATGCTTTTGTCATGTCTAACTTTAATGCAAGAAAGCCTCTTTACCAATTTTTCGCATGAAGACATTTAAAGCCTATAATGGCATTGTCTGTAATGAAGGGCTCAGGCATGAAAGCACTTAGTGTATCAAATATAACATTGCTAAGAACTCATCGAAAATGATTAGCTAAAACTTTGGCGATTATTTTGTACAATACTATACAGGGGCTTATAGGCCGGAAATCTTTAACATGACAATTTGTTGGTACCTTTGGAATCGATGTATCAAAGTTATGTTGACTATCGGTATCGAATCCCCTGCATTAAGAAAGTGCAGGCGAGCCGCTGTAACGTCTTGGCCGATCAAACTCCAGAAGTGTTGAACGAAAATGGCCGGCATTCCATCAATTCCGGGGGCTTTGGTTTGAAACATCTAAATAGCCCCAAGTCTAGCTTCTTCAGCAGTAAAAGTAGCGTCAAGGTTATGGTTCTTCTTATCACTAACAGAAGGAGCAACACAGTCAAAAACTGGTGTCATATTATCAAAGCCAGAATTACCAGTCATGAATATAGAAAAATAAAATGCTGTTGAATAATCCGTGCGACGAAAGGCTGATCATCATGCCAAAGGTTTCTTTCATCAAAAAGACCCTGAACCGTATTCCTTGCCTAGGCATGGCCAAAGGAACCGGACCGGCAGTTCCGGTTCCAAATTTTCATCAACCGGAACCGGGACCGGGGAGGTCCCGGTCCTGGTTCCGGTTGGAATCGGGAGGAACTGCCCGGTTCGGTTCCTCCCCGGTTTTTTTGGAACCGGCGGTTCAACCGCCGGTTGAACCGCCGGTTCCAAACCGCCGGAACCGGCAAAATAAAAAAAATTAGAAAATAAAAATTTAAAATAAATTAATAAAAAAATTAAATATATAAAATTGAAATAAAATTTTAATAATATTATAAAACTATAAAATTAAATAAATAAATAAAAAATTAGGGCTTGCACTTAATTTTACCTCAATTAAGCTGCCTACGTATCCTCTAGGAGGAATCAAAGCCCATGTAGTTCTTTTACCTGTTATGTTTCGAATGTGATCAATCGTCGCTTGTTCCTTCGGTTGCCGTTGTATCATCGTTAGTGTCGAAAAAGTCATTGTCGTCGGACACTAGATCCAATTCTTGCTGCCGGTATGTGGCCTTGGTCCAGTCGTCAACACAGACCTGGATCTGTATTGAGTCAGGACTGAGCAATGCTCGTCTCTCTTCCAGAACATTGCCACCTGCACTAAATTCCTGTTCAACGGCGACGGTCGAGACAGGGGTTCCAAAAATTTGTTTGGCAATGATGGCCAAAATTGGAAAGTTAGTTGCGTGCTCCCTCCACCACTGTAGGACGTTAAAGTCTGAGGTGTCCAAAAACTCAAAGGAGGTGTTTATGTAAACATAAACCTCTGAAACATAGGTTGATGAAGACGAACTCCCCGACGTCCTTGCTTTTTTGGTAAACACGCTTGCCCCTAACTTCCTTAATGTGGAGGGAAAGCGCGAATGACTAGTACTACCGCTTCCGCTTGGTTCCGATTGTTGAACATTAATGTTCAACGAGAGACCGTAAACAGAACGATATTCGTCATACATTGAATAAAATAAATTCCTAATATTATTATATAAACCACTAACATCTATGTCCATTATCCCTAGAGATTGGTAATAAAGTGTAAAAAATTCATATAAACTATTAAATTTATTCCTAGGGTCAAAAACTGATGCAAGAGTATAAATTACAGGAATGTCCCTATAATAGTTTATCTATCTTTCTCGCATTGCATAAACACACGGAACTAATTCATTTATTTGTGAACATTCATTAAGTGCACCTACAATATTAAGGGCTTCAAATAAAAATAAATGTGAAGTTGGATAATATATACCGGATAAAGAAGTTGTTGCATCATGAAAAACTTTTAAAAGCATGCAAATTTTTGTACAAACATCCCAATGGTGTTCATATAAATTAATGGTATTAACATTATGCTGCATAAATCTAACTAATAATTCTCTATACTCGTAGCTTTCACAAAGCAACTTATATGTGGAGTTCCAACGAGTTGGAACATCACGGGAAAACCTAATTGGACGTTTCCCGTTAACTTTACAATACCTAGCCCATTGTTTCATAGTGCTAGGATGTTTCCACAAATAGTATAAAGCATCCCTAATTGGTGTAATCCACTCATATAGTGTTTGCAAACCATGTTGTACACATATATTTAAAACATGGCAAACACATCTTTGATGAAAAAATCTGCCGCCAAAATAGGGTTGACACAATTGAATTAATTGTGGAACGGCGGCAGTATTATTTGCAGCATTATCAAAACCAATTGCAAAAATTTTACTCTCAATACAATATTCTTCAAAAATAATTTTCATTAATTTATAAATATTATCAGCAGTATGGGTGTCATCAAAAACTCTAAATGCCAATATTCGTTTTTGCAAATCCCATGATTGGTCAACGAAATGGCAAGTGAGTCCTAAGTATGAATGTTTTTGCCAATGATCACTCCAGATATCGGCACAAACAGACACACGACCCGGATAATTTTGAAAATATTTTACTAAAGCTTTTTTTTCTTTTTTATAAATATCACACATAGTACGTTTTAATGTGGTCCTAGGTACTCTACATGCAGCGGGATTTAAAGCATTATGACAGTATTTTAAAAAGCCAGTTTTTTCGCCAAAACTAAAGGGGAGATGTTCGGTCGCTACCATTCTTGCTAATTGGTCCCTATTATTTTGATAAGTATATTTAAATAAAGGATGGTTAGGGGATGTGTACCTTCCAATTTGGTGTTGTCCTCGCTGATGGTGAGCTTCGGCTGGATGTTTGCTGTTGATATGCTTCCAATACGTCCCGTACCCTCCGGATTTGTTCCATTTAAAATCTTTGGAACAATAATTGCAAACCACTATAACTAAACCATCCCTCTCCACCCTCTTCATATGAACTTTAAAAAGTTCAGATTTGTACTTTGACAAATCTGGCTGCCCCTGCGGCAATTGTACGGTTTCACTTAGAATTGGATTTGGGAGGTTTGGAGCAGAGGAGGGACCACCGCCAGAAGAGGGATGAGAATGATCAGGATTAAAATTAATAGGAGTTTCATTACCAAAAATTACCTCCTCAAATTCTCTTTCTCTTTCTTGCAGGTATTCAGCAAAATTGCGATCGTTGTTGAATTCTGGGAAAGGGCGACTTTGCACTTCTTGAACATTTAAATCCGGTACCTCCTCATTTTGCTCAGCGTTTCTGTTGGAAACGGACCTTCGGCCTCCGGAAATAGATCTTCGACCTCCGAAAATAGATTTTCGACCTCCGAAAATAGATGGTCTTGATGGTGATGCCATTATAAATTTATAAAATAATGTGTTTAAACAAATAATGAAAACAATTGAAGTAGTGAAAAATAATAGCAAGATTGAGAGAATGAGAGAATTAGAAAAATATTTAGAGAATTAGAGATGAGAGAAATATTGAGAGAATGAGAGAATTTGTGTAATTGAATTGGAGAATTGATGTGGTTTATATAGTTTTTTGGATTGGGGAAAAATTAATATTTTTAAAATTTTAGGGGTTAACTTGTAATTTTCTAGGGGCTGTTTTGGTAATTTTACTAGGGAGCCGTTGAACAACGGCTCCCTAGTAACGGCTACATTGCTGCCACCTGGCAGCTGCTGCCAGCTGCCAGGTGGCAGCAGATGGCCGTTGGCCACAGTCACACACTGTGGCCAACGGCCAAAATTTATTTAAATTTGTTTTTTTTTTTCAATTTTTTTTAAAAAAAAAAAAAAAAAAAAAACCATAACCGAACCGGAACCTCCCGAACCGGGCAGTTCCGGTTACTTTTTTGGGGAAACCGGAACCGGGACCGACTGTCCCGGTTTCGGATCCCGGTTCTGGAACCTGTTTTGAACCGGAACCTAAGGTTCCGGTTCAAAACCGCCGGTTCGGTTCGAACCGCCCGGTTCGAACCGAACCGTGGCCATGTCTATCCTTGCCTTTCTAAAAATAAAAAATTAATAGTAAAAGATGATAATATTTTCAGCTATTGCAAGATGTGTGGTAATTGATTAGAAGGGAAAATGTACTTGAGATAGAAGCCTGGTGAGAATGTTTGTATGATGTCAATGGCTGTTGTAAGGAAATTAAAACCGAGTATGAATGCAATCGTAGATTGTTTCTGTTTCGATAGCTTGCATACTATTTTGAAGTGAGAAGATGAAAAATGTCATGGGTGCCAAATTGCATCATTAGAGACTTAAGTAAACAACCCTATACCATGAAAGCCAAAGTAGTAGCAAGTTTCACTCGTTTTTACTTGTTTAGCAAGTAATATCAGTAGATAAGATAGGCAAAGCGTGTTTTTTTCTTGACAACTTGTGTTCTTGGAAAAATTTCTTTCCTTCTGTGGAGATTTATAGTTTTTTCTATAAAATCATCAATTTTCTAGTTTATATGGTGGTATTGAGTTTTATTTAACTCTTGTTCTATGCTATCTTTCATAACCCAGAGCTTATAGCTGATAATGTTTATCTACTGTATAGGTCTTGATGGAGTTGAGAGCCATAGGGCACACAGTTATCTTATTGACCAGTTTATGAAAAATCAGGTGAATGATTAAACAAACCAATATGGTGGATCTTTAGAGAACCGTTGTCGATTTGCTCTAGAGATAGTTAAAGTTATTTATAATGAGATTGGAGCCTATAGAGTTGGGATAAGGTTATCTCCCCTTGCAAACTACATGAAATCAGGGGACTCGAATCCGGAAGCATTAGGTCTCTACATGGCAGAGTCCTTGAACAAATACAGTATTTTCTACCGCCACATGGTTGAGCCAAAAATGAAAACTGTCTTTGAAAAATTTGATACTTCTCACAGTTTGCTACCCATGATAAAGGCTTTCAATGGCACTTTTCTAGCTGCTAGGGGTTACGGCAGGGAAGATGGAAACAAAGCTATGGTTGAGGGCTATGCAGACCTCATTGTTTATGGTCGACTATTCTTGGTGAATCCGAATTTGCCCAAGAGATTTGAGCTTAATGCCCCTCTTAATAAGTACAATAGAGATACCTTCTGCACAACTGATTCTGTTATTGGTTATACTGATTACCCATATCTTGAAGCCTCTTCTCAAATTAATTATCAAAATAAGAGAATTTGAACTTGTATTATCATTCTCTGTTATCTCTAAATTAAATCCAATGTTTATTGGTTTCTCCTAAGTGTTTATGGTTGTATTGTATGAATGTATTATGTATTGATATATATATATATATATATATATATATATATATATATATATATATAAACATATGAATTTATGCCTCCAAGGCGGCTTAGAACAAGGAAAATTATAACACCACCTGACCCGACCCGACTGGATCGACCCAGGGAGCGCTACCGGGTTTTCAAAACTTAACTTGACTCACTATATAATTGAAAAACCATTGAAAATCAAATAAATTATTATTTTAAAAATGTGTTTCTAGTGAGCCCATCAAACTTTATTTTCAAAAATTTCGGCAGAGTTTCCTCTATTTTTCTGATTTCCCAAAACCTGTTTTCAATAAAACAATATAATACAATATAATTCCAACACTTCTATATCCAAGTTTGCAAATCAATACGCACTCTGCCGTTTAGTGTGACTTTCAAACAGTTTATAAAACAATGCATTAATTACAGTCCTTCATAAATGAAAAACAGAAAGCATAAAACCATTAATTATAACACATAATTACAAAACATAATTACAAATTCTTTATATATGCATGCATATCTAACTACAATATACCAGAATACATATATAACTACCCAAATGTAGTGACTATGGCTCTCTGTCAGCAACTCTCTTCAATCTTTAGCCTCCTCAGTATCCTTGTTACCTACGCGCGATAAAAAAAAAAAACCGGCGCGCTAAGCATATAGCTTAGTGGGTGTACACTTTAATTGTCAAAATCATAAATAGTTTTGCATAATAAAATATCACTATATTATCAAATATAAATCATTTACAGAAATAAAAGTGATGAAATCAATTCAATATAAACATCTCGATACAATTAATAATCCATGCAAAACCAAAACATCAATTCTTTTATAATCATTTCTTTGCAAGTCATTCTCAATTTTGACCCTCTAGAATACTCAACATACTTTCTGGACTAGAATATGGGTCTAATCTCTGTAATATCAGTGTGACGTCCGGGGTTGCTCCGCAACAACAGTCACTAGTATCAGTGTGATTGTTCGAAATTGCCCCGCTACAACAATCACTGGTATTCGGTGTGATTGTCCGAGATTGCCCCGCAACAACAATCACTGGTATTCGGTGTGACGTCCGGGATTGCCCCGCTACAACAGTCACTGATCTCAATGTGACGTCCAGGATTGCCCCGCTACAACAGTCACAAGTAATAACGGTGCAGTATGACAGTAATAACCCAGCTAGTATACCAACTTCCTATATCCATTTTCTATGTCCAAGTATCCTAGGGCTGTTTTCATCATATCATCTATTCAATTTGTTTTCTTTTCATTTCAAACTAATTCAGAATTATTTTCAAAACATTGTTCATACAATGATTAATTCAAAAACTTACTTTTGACTGGTAGAAATTTAATTAGAGGGACCGAATTGATATATATCCTAAATGTTAGGATCAAAGATACCATTTATTTTATTTATTTAATATGATCTCTGAACAAAATTTATTTAAAATTATTTTTTTATTTTTTTATTTTTTAAAAAAAATTAAAAAATTATGGTTCATCACATGAGATGAACTAGAATATTTTTCCTAATTTTTTTTATTATTTTAATATTAAATTAAAAAATAAAATTATTATAATAATTAACACTTAAGAGAGAATTTAAATATATTTTAAGTTTTGTGACTAACTAATTAATCAATAATATTTTATTAAATTTTTTAGTAGAAAATTTAAATGAAATGAGCTCATCACGTAATCAACGAGGCCACTAAATTTATATTATATTACATTTCAATATTTACACTAAAAAAATAATATAACATGATATAATTTAGTTGGATGGTCTGGTGGGAGTTGGGACCGTCACGCCAAAGTTTTTCTCATTTATATCTGAAAGTCTGCAATTGTTCTGGCGAACCTTCGACACGACGTGTTTTGATTGATAAATAAATGGACCCCACTATTTGGTCCCACCTATAAAATAAAGAAAATTTTTTATTTTGGTATGTAAAAATTTTTTTTTTAAAACAGTTATGATTAATAGTATTATTAGACTCTAACTTTTAAAAAATATATCAATTTAATCCTTCTGTTAGTCAACTATTAGTCAAACTTAACAGTTTTAGGGGTAGTTTTATCTTTAAAGCTATTAATAACTCAACAGTAAATTTTTTTAGTAAAATGACATATTTATCCCAAGTTAAAAATTTAAAATAAATTAAATTAAAAAAATTTCAATAGATCTCCACCGTCCATCAATCTTGAGTTAACCTTCAAACTTTCAATAATTTTTTTTTTATTTGTTGGTGGAGATCCACCATTTTGAATTTCAATTTTTTTTTAAAAATATTTAATTTTCAATTTTATTTTCTAAAAACATTTCAATATAATTTTTACCGTCCATCAAGATTGATGGATGGTGGAGATATATTAAAAAAATATTTTAAATATTTTAAAATTATTTTTTAAATATTAAAATGAAATGACCATATTACCCTTCTAATTATTAAGAATCTTTTTAAATTTTTGAAGTTAAAATTATAATTTAACTCAATAAAATAGAGTCAAGAGTAAAATAGTTTTTTTACCAATTCTGTTCTGAAAATTAAAATCATATAAACACATATATAATAACGTAATTCACAGTTATTGTTACCAAAATCAATTTCCATCAATTATCAATTTCAACGAATCCAAAAGCATAATTGTATATATTTTATCAAACAGAAATCCTCTCAATTATTCCAAAATCAATACTTATCAACATTTATAAACCAAGATATTCAAAAACATCCCAATAATAGAAAACAGAACGTAATAATACTATATGTCATAAATCAAAATCATTAAAATTAATATAATCGAAATTCTGTAATTTAAATTCAATCAAATCCATTTGAATCTGAACACTAAACTCAAAATGGCAGTGTACACCAACCTGGTTTTCGTTTTTCGAACAGTTTTTTTCTGGATTTCCTTTTTCCTTTCTCTTTCCTTTTTCTCTTTTCTTTTCCTTTCTTCTTTTCTTCCTCTTTCTCTTCTCTTCTTCTCTTCCTTTTCTTCTTCTTCTTCTTCTTCTTCTTCTTCTTCTTCTTCTTCTTCTTCTTCTTCTTCTTCTTCTTCTTTTCTTTCTTTTCTCTCTCTCGGTCCCTCTTTCTCTCTGTTTTCTCCCTTTTCTATTTTCTGGAGATTTCTGCGATGACTTATTTTTTTTTATAATCTTTCAGTCATCGTGACTGTCGTCGCGACCTGTGGTCGCGCCACCAGGTCGCGTTGCTCACTGGAGCAACTCTACCGCCTTCATCGCGATCGCCCATCGCAGTACTCTGGTCACGATGGTGGTCGCGTTGCTCACTGCCTGAAAATTTCATTTTTCTTGCCGCGAGCAGCTCATCGCGACCTGTGGTCGCGGTGAGGGGTCGCGGTACTCACTGCCCCAGTTTTTCACTCCTTTTTCTTCGTGCATCATTTATGGACCGTTTCATCTGGTACACCTGAAAATATTAAAAATAAACATACTTTTAATTTCGTTTTATACCCCTCTAATCATAACTTTTTACATCCTCATGTTCAAAAATAATTATTCAAAATTTGGGATGTTACAAAAATCCCTCAAATTGTGGATGATTTTAGATTGTTGATAGGAATTCTCTTCTGTCACATGGTGGAGTCCTTGAACAAGTACAAAAAATTCTCTTTTGTCACATGCTTGAACCCATATTGATATTAACTTATACGAAATTTGAATGTCCTTATAGCCTTTTATTGATGAGAAAGGCTTTCGATAACATGAAAAAGGAGACTTCTGTTTTTGATTAATTTTTTAATATAAACATCTACGGTCGTTGTATCAATCCAACGCCCACAAATGAATCTTGACAATTTTAAAAAAATCCAGTATAATCTTTAGAAACCTTTAGAAAGTATATTGATAGTAACAGGTCGGTTGTTTTTTTCCACATCATACTTAATGGGTCTAAATTGGAAAAATTAAGTTGTTTTTATTTTTTTTTAAGTGGTCAAACAACTTAAAATTAAAAATTAAAAATCCTGACTTATCACTTAACATCTAATCACTGAATCATAATTACAATATTTTCAAGTTTCAAGTTTAAGTGTCTTTAGAAATATTCAGGTCTATTCAGTTTTCACATAAAGAACAAACGACCCCTAACTCTTTATTATTATTTTTTTTTACATACCATTTGCGGTGCTGACAACTCAAACCTAGGCTATTGCCAAGCTGAATGAGTGTCTTTACCACCGAACCACATTGGGCGGTGGTAACCTAACTCTTTTTCTTGATAATATAATTCTTGCATCTACAATGTGTTTAGTATTATAACTAAATTCTAGGTTTAAAAAAAAAAAAACAATTAACACTTTTATTCTATAATTAGAAAGAAAAAAAACAAACATGTCATTCAGGTTTTAGGTTTTAATCCGTGTTCAGTCTTTAAAAAAATTCATGACTATTCAGTATTCGGATAAAAAAACAAATGATCCTAATTTTTTTTTTTATCCTTTTTATATTTTAATATTGCATGTATGTTGTGTTTAGTATTATATCTAAATTCTAGGGTTGATTTGAAGTTCAAAATTAATTGTTGGGAAACCAAGGAAGTGGAAAAAGTGGTTTTGAAACTCGTTTTGTTAAAATGGAAAACAGAGGAGGAAGCAGCAGTACAAACCCAACATGAACATGTTGAGAAGAAGAATGTTATTCCTCTTATCATCCTCAATAAAATTTTATTAACATATCCATAAAAATGCTTTAAAATTTATTAAATTATTTAGATTTAATTGTTTGTAAATATTATAGTAAATAAATATATAACAATTAATAATAAATGACCCCTTAGTCTTTAGAAACCTTTAGAAAGTATACTGATAGTAATGATTTTTTTTTCCACTTAACACTTAATGGGTCTCAGCCTTTGCAGTGTTATTTATAAGACTGTTTCCAAGGTTATGGCAAATAGGTTGAAAGCAATTCTGCCCCTCATTATATCTTCGGAGCAGAGTGCTTTTGTACTAGGGCGGTTAATCTTTGATAACATTATGGTTGCTTTTGAGCTTCTCCACTCTTTAAAGAGACAGAAAAAGGGCAAAAGAGGGTATGCAGCTATCAAACTGGACATGAGTAAGGCTTACGACCGTGTGGAGTGGGGCTTTCTGGAGCTTATCATGGAGAAACTAGGATTTCCTAATCAGTTTAGAGCCCTTGTTATGGATTGTGTGTCGACCTCCAATCTTTCCTTCCTGATAAATGGGAAGTCTGTGGGGGAAGTCACTCCGCAAAGAGGGTTAAGGCAGGGATGCCCTTTGTCTCCTTATCTCTTCCTTCTCTGTGCAGATGTTTTATCTTCTCTTATCAAAGGTAACGAATCTAATGGGCAATCTCTGGGCATGAGATGTTGTCGCGGGAGCCCACTAGTGAGTCATTTGTTCTTTGCAGATGACAGTATTGTTTTCTGCAGGGCTTCAGTTCAGAATTGTGAGAAGTTAAAACAGATCCTTATTGTCTATGAGAAAGCCTCTGGTCAGCAGATTAATCTGCAAAAGTCCAACATCACCTTTAGTCCAAATGTGGAAGATGTCTGCAGTGCTAGTATCTTGAATTGTCTGGGTCTAGTTAATGCCCAAGCCCATGACAAATATCTTGGCCTTCCAACCATGGTGGGGAAAAATAAAAGGAAAACTTTCAGTGACATTAAGGAGAGGGTATGGCGTAAGATCAGAGGGTGGAAGGGCAATCTCTTCTCGATGGGCGGGAAAGAAGTTCTTATCAAAGCAGTGGCACAAGCTATCCCTACCTTCACAATGAGTATTTTCCAGTTGCCTTCTGCTCTGTGTAATGAGCTGTGCTCTATGATTATGGGCTTTTGGTGGGGCGCCTCAGATGGTAATAAGAAAATTTGCTGGGTCTCTAGAGACAAGTTGTGCTCTCCGAAAATTTGTGGGGGGCTTGGGTTTAAAGATTTATCTCTTTTTAACCAAGCTCTTCTGGGCAAGCAGGCTTGGAGAATTGTTATGAATAAAGACTCGTTGGTTTCTAGAGTTCTTAAGGCAAAGTATTTCAGGCAGGAGGAGTTCTTATCTGTCTCGCTGAAACAAGGGAGTTCTCATCTATGGAGGAGTTTGGTTTGGGGCAGGAATCTTCTTATTAAGGGCCTTCGTTGGAGGGTAGGTAATGGTAAGAATATCAGTGCTTTTCAGGACCCTTGGATACCAAGGGAGTCCACCTTCAGACCCTTCTCAAATGCCCCTGTGGATGATCTCATGGTCGCATCTCTCATTTCGCCTTCGTCCCATTCTTGGGATTTGGCTAAGCTTGATCAGGTCTTTGTGGCAGCGAATAGGGATTCTATTCTGGAAATTCTCCTGAGTTTGGGTGATTGTAATGATTCCTTAATCTGGCATTTTGATAAGAATGGGGAGTATTCTGTGAAGAGTGGGTATAGAGTTGCAGCGCAGGAAAAACTCTCCCTCAAAGGTTCTTCCTCGTGTCCGGATTCGAAATGGTGGCTTGCACTTTGGAATCTCAACATCCCCCCCAAAATTAAAATTTTCATTTGGAGAGTTTGCCACAACGCCATTCCGTCTCTTTGTAATCTTTGCTCTAGGAAGATTGTGGTTGACCCGTGTTGTTCTAGATGCGGTGATGCTCCCGAGAGTTCAGCCCATGCCCTTTTTTGGTGCAGCTCCGTGTGCCCTATTTGGGAGTCCACTATTTTCTGGGATATTCTCAATTTGCAGTGCCATATTTCTTGCTTTGATTTGATCTTGTGGGTTTTTGTTAGGGCTAAGAGAGTAGAGCTCGAGGAGTTCTGCATGATCCTGTGGGGGGTTTGGTCTGTAAGGAATGCTGTCTGTCATTCTAAATCCCCCAGGGTTAGTGCTGATTTGGTCTCTTGGTCTCTCTCTTTGCTTCGTGAATTTCAGGGTACCCAGAAGGTCTTTGGCTCTCCTCTCCAGCCCCCCAGGCAGCCTCACTCTTCTCCGTGGTTGCCTCCTCCCTCAGGCTCCCTGAAATTGAATACCGATGCAGCAGTGAAGCCTGGTTGTTCTGTGATGGGTTCTGGGGCAGTGGTGCGTGATTCTCAGGGCAAGGTTGTTGCAGCTTCTGCCAAGCCCCTCTTGGGGTTTTTCTCTGCTGAGCTTGGCGAGCTGTTGGCGTTGCGAGAGGGGTTGCTGCTGGCGAAGGAGTTCAACCTGATTATTGAGTGGGTTGAGTTAGATGCTGCCTCTGTTGTGGCTAGGCTGCTTAATTCTCTCCCTAGTTCTGTTATGGATCCTATTTTTTCTGATGTTAAGGCTCTATTTAGGGATGTGGGAGTTTCCAACTGTCATGCCATTCCTCGTTCGGGGAATGGAATGGCACACTCTCTTACTTCCCTAGCCTTTTCCTCTAAGGAGGAGTTTTGTTGGTTCAATCCTGAACCTAGTTTTCTTGTTGGTCTTCTGTAATAGAAGCTTTTTTGTAATAAAAAATAAAAAAAAACACTTAATGGGTCTAAATTGTACACATTAAATTATTTTTTATTTTTTTTTAGTGGTCAAACAACTTAAAAATAAAATAACTTAAAATAAAGAGTTAAAAATCTTAACTTATCACTTAACGCCTGATCATTGACTCATAATTATAATATTTTCTTTCATAATTACAATATATCATTCTTATATTAATTTATTTTCAAATTTATCTTTATTCAGATGTTTCTGTTTTAAAAAAAAAAATAATTAACATTTTTATTCAGTAGTTAGAAGGAAAAAAACAGACATATCATTTAAGTTTCAAATTTCAGTCCTTATTCAGTCTTTAGAAAAATTCAGATTTATTCAGTTTTCACATAAAAAAACAAACGATCCCTAACTCTTTTAACCTAACTTTTTTTCTTGATAATATATTAATATATATAATTTAGTCCGAGCATGGAAAATGATTTTTTTATATTAGGTGAATTGCACTAAGGACCCTGAGTTTATCCTTAATTACAAGTATAGTACCAATTTACTGTTTATTACACTTAAATACCCTACAATTAGTTGACCAAGTTAAAATTAACGGTTGACCAAACGGTTCAAGGGAAAATTGGTCTTTTACATGTAAATTCTTTTTTAAAAAATAAAAAAAAATGATCTAATCAATAAGGACACGCTACGTCATTTTTTAATTAATTTAAAAAATTAACAATATTTTTAAAATAGAACAAAATATATCTACATTAAAAATATTTTAAAAATGGAAGAGATCTGGAAATTTTTTTCAAATCTCTTCCTTTACATTAAAAAAAAATTAAAAATATTTTTTAAATGGAAGAGACATGTAAATTTTTCCAGATCTCTTCCTTTATCATTTCAAAAAAAAAAAAAATCTCTTCAAAAAATTAAAAATATTGTTTAAATGGAAGAGATTTGGAAAACATTTCCAGGTCTCTTCTTTCACATTAAAAAAAATTAAAAAATTATTCAATTCCATCGCAGATGGAGCGGCTCCGCCGCGGACGGAGCGAGCTCCATCTGCGCGATGGAGCGGCTCCGTCGTTGGAGGGAGCAGTTCCGATGCCGGACAGAGCGAGCTCCATCGTGCAGATGGAGCTTGATCCGTCGCAGTTTTCGGTGGAGCAGATCTGTGCTCCACCGAAAATCTTTTTTTTTTTTTTTTGTGATGAAGGTTTTTTTTTGATAGTTTTGAATGTGATAGTGAAAGATGAATGGATGGTGGTGATGAAGTTTGTTTGTTTGTTTTTTTTTTTTGTTTTTTTTTTTTGAATATGTGTTGGATAGTTTTGAATATGATTGTGGAAGATGAATGGATGGTGATAAGGATGGTTGATGAATTGATTTTGAAAGATGGATGGGAGATTGAATGAATTAAACGTGAGAGATAGTGGTTGAATGAGGAAGATGGTGAATAGTGAGTTTTTTGTGATGATTATTATTTTTAAATATAATTTTTTAATTATTATTTTTTTAATGTTATTTTTTATATTTGTTAATAAGTGCAGTTATGTCATTTTATAAAAAAAAGTTGATCACCCGTTAGTTTTAATTTGGTCAACTAATTATAGGGTACTTGAGTGTAATAAATAGTAAATTGATATTATGTGTCTAATTAAGAATAAACTTATAGTATCTTAATACAATTCACCCTTTTATATTTTAATATTGTGTGCATGTTGTGTTCAGTATTAAAGTATATGTCTGTTGTTGTTCAGTATTAAAGTGTATCTATGTTGTTTTGGGTGATTTAAGGCCCACTTTATTTAATGAATTCGTTCGTTTTCAAATATATATATATATATATATATATATATAAAGTATATAAAGTATATCTAAATTCTATGGTTGATTTGAAGTTCAAAATTAATTGTTGGGAAACCAAGGAAGTGAAAAAAGTGGTTTCGAAACTCGTATTGTTAAAATGGAAAACAGAGGAGGAGCAGGATCACAAACCCAACATGAACACGTTGAGAAGAAGAATGTTATTCCTCTTCTCACTCCATACAAGGAAAGTGGTCCTTTTAATCTTTCTCATAGGTAATTTTTTTTTTTATATATATTTTTTGGTTAGTTTTAGTCGGTGTTTTTTTTTTTTCAGGTAAAATGTTGGTGTATGTATCTCTTGTACTATTTTAACGTTACTTGAGAATAAGTGTTTGTGAAAATTCCCAGAGAGTTTTTTTTCTTTTTCCATTTTGTATGTTTTTATTTGAATTGTTTTGTTTATATATGTTACAGATGTTCTTTGTTGGTGCGTGCATGTCTTTGAACAATCCCATTTCGAAATGGTATTTTTATGTACATTTGTTTGATTGTTTAGTCTCAAGATTAGGAATATCAATGTCTTCATTGCACAATTTGGACTGGACTATTTTGTTGGGATTTTGAAGCACATTGTCGTGATGATTAAACCATTAGTTCAAATGAAAGTCTGTGGTGAGAACAGGTGGGTTGGGGCCTGGAAGGTCTTTAAAATGTCACCTGTTCATTAGTTGTTCTGATTTCTTGGTGGGTTATATTGACATTCCTACACAAGGTTGGTTATAAATTTTACATTGTGAACTAATTTCAGGAATGTTCTTTTTTCCATTTCATATGTTCTGTTTGACTTGGTTTGCAATTTCTTATTCTTTTTGGCTTTCTTTGGATTAGAGAGTTGAGAGCTTTGGTCGAATATATATCTTTGTATTACTATTAATCTGTTTAATTATACATGTTTCAGGATTGTGTTGGCACCATTGACTAGACAGAGATCACACAACTATGTTCCACAGCCTCATGCCATCTTATATTACTCCCAAAGAACCACCAAAGGTGGCTTTCTCATATCTGAAGCCACTGGAGTTTCTAACACTGCTCAATGGTAATTTTAGCTATTGTGTGCTGGCAATAATTAAAAGAAAAACGTGCATTTGAATTTTGAGTGTAAATGTATCCTTTCTCGGTCGAAAATCTTATAGATTTTGTTTGTTCTATGTAAAAGGTATCCGGATACACCTGTATAAGGACCAAAGAGCAAGTAGAAGCATGGAAACCTATTGTAGACGCTGTTCATGCCAAAGGTGGGATCTTCTTTTGTCAAATTTGGCATGTGGGCAGGGTTTCAAATCAAGGTTTGTTCTATGGCTCTTTCTTTTGTTATGTATGTAATGGACACACTTGATTTTATTAGAACTATAGGGACTATTTCGTTTGTGTCTTATTAGTTCTCTGGCTCTGCAGAGTTTCAGCCAAATAGTCAAGCACCAATCTCTTCAACAGACAAGCCAATGATGCCTCAACTTTCAGATGATGGTGTTGACACTGACAGCTTCACGCCTCCACGACGGCTAAGGACGAATGAAATTCCTCACATTGTGAATGATTTCTGACTTGCTGCTAGGAATGCTTTTGAGGTTGGTAAACTCCTTCTCTAAAAATGAAAAATAAACCGTAAGAGATGAAAATATTTTCTGCTATGCAAGATGCGTGATAATTGATTAGCCCACTTTGTAAGAGAACAAGGGAAATGTACATGACATAGAAGCCTCGTGAGAATGTTTGTATGCTTTCAATGGCTGTTGTAGGGAAATTAAAACCGAGTATGAATGCAATCGTAGATGGTTTATGTTTCAATAGTTTGTATACTATTTTGAAGTGAGAAAATGAAAAATGTCATGGTGCCAAATTGCATCATTAGAGATTTAAGTCAACAGCCCTGTACCATGAAAGCCAAAGTAGTAAAAAGTTAACACTATGTTTTACTTGTTTACTAAGCAATATGAGCATATAAGATACGCTAAGAGTGTTTTTTTTCTTGACAAGTTGTGTTCTCGGAGAAATTTCTTTCTGATGAGAACCTCACTAGGACTAGGAGGTCGGAAAGATTGAGGTTGAGAGAGAGAGAATGTAACACCCCCTGACCCGACCCGGCCGGATCGACCCAGGGAGCGCTACCGGGTTTTCAAAACTTTCTTATTTCTGTTTATAACTGAAAACCATAAAATATATAATTTAAAAATCGTTTTAAGTGAGCCCATCGAAAACAAACTTTTTACAAAAATTCGGCAAAGTACCGTTTGTTTTTCGGACTTTCCAAAACCTGTTTTTCACAAATTCAAATCAAATACACATTCTCAACAACACTTCAATAGCAATGTCAAACAATTGCGCACTCTGCCGTTTAGTGCGACTTCCACAAATAGTTTATAAAATAAAATAATTCAAAAGTCATCATTTACAAATATTCTAAAATGAGAAACGGAAATCGATAAACAATTAGTTACAAAACATATTACAAAACATATTTACAAATCCTCTGTATATGCATGCTTTCAGAATATATATACATATAACAACAATATAGCTACCCAACTGTGATAACTCTGGAACTCTGTCAGCAAATCCCTCTCTATCTTCAGTCTTTAGCTTCTTCGGGATCCCTGGTACCTACGCGTTAGAAACAAAACTAACGCGCTAAGCAAAACTGCCTAGTGGGTGTACACTTAAAATAAAAGGTAATAGAATATAAAACAGTATAGCTAAAACAAACAGTATATCGTAAATCTTAAATTCAGAAATGTAAATAGACAGGAAAACTTATAAACAGAAGTGTTCAAAAATATAATTATATAAAGTAAACATTTCTCAAATACTAAAACTTTTAGAAACATATGTCAAAACTTTATGGAATTCAGTTCAATATCATTTCTTTATTTCCAGACATTTTCTGCCCATAAATTCTAATTTGGCCCGTGATACACATAACAGGGTGTACAGGACTAGATTACGGGTTTTACAGTCGGGTTTTCCATTTCATATGAAATGGTATCCCTATATAAACAGTCGGTTTCCCATTTCCTTAGGAAATGGTATCCGGGTATTCTCACAGTCGGTTTCCCATTTCACTAGGAAATGGTATCCGTGGTAAACAATTAAACAGTCGGTTTCCCATTTCACGAGGAAATGGTATCCATAATCAATAATCAGAGACGGTGCAGTACTGCCATAAATTTCACCCAATTGACATGTCAATCTTCTATATCCAAATATCCCTATACATATATCAGGGCCTTTAAAACTCATAACAACATGTGGGTTCAAAGATCGACGAAAACGACTTTGAATCAAAATCCATAAATTAGAAAATCAAACAACAACTGGAAATTAGATTTTCGAAACACACAAGTTTATTCAACATTTCACAATAATAAAATAAGGCACAATCACTCAATAATATATAAACAAAATGCAAAACGAAGATATTCACAAATCAATACGTATATATACTAAATCAAAACTTTTTACCAAAATACGTTCGAAATCGTGTGTACACCAACCTGAATACCGTTCCCTTCGACGAATCATGTTTCCACGATTTCCTTTTTCTTTTTTTCTTTTTTTCTTCCCTTTTCTCTTCCTCCTACACTACCCTTTTTCTCTTTCCTTCCTCTTTTCTTCTTCTTCTTCCTCTTCTTCTTCTTTTTCTTCTTCTTCTTCCTCTTCTTTCTTCTTTCTTCTTTCTCTTCTTTCTCTTCTTTCTTTTCTTTCCTTTCTTTCTTTCTCGCTCTCTGCCTCTCTTTTCTCTCCCCTGTGTGTTTGTGGCTTCTCGCGGAAGCCAAATTTTTTTTTATATTTTTCTGCTGTCGCAACCGTCGTCGCGACCTGTGGTCGCGCCACCAAGTCGCAGTACTCACTGGAGCATTTGCACCGCTTTCATCGCGAGCACACCTCGCGGTACCTAGATCGCGCTGGTGGTCGCGTTGCTCACTGCCAGAAATTGACATTTTCATCGCGAGCAGTTCATCGCGACCTGTGGTCGCGGTGACTGGTCGCGATGCTCACTGCCAAAAATTGCGTTTTTCACCGCGAGCAAGCCATCGCGACCTGTGGTCGCGGTGACCAGGTCGCGATGCTCTCTGTCTCCATTTTTTATTTTTCATACATCAATTTTCAACCATTCAATCTGGTCCGCTGAAAATCATAAAAGAAACATACATTTAATTACATTTACACCCCCTCCAATTTCGAAATTTATATTCACATATATGAAATTAATTTCTCGAAATCCGGGATGTTACAGAGAAGTACCTTAATTGAGTTTTAATTCTTTTTGTTTTCTAGTTCTTTTTAGATTAGGTTTTAATTATTAGAACTGTTTTAGGTTTCTATCTTATTTATTTTCTATTAGAATTGTATTAAGATTTTAGTTATTTAATTCCTATTAGGACTCTATTAGGCTATTTTATTTCTTTTAGTATTAGAACTCTATTGCTATAAATAGCTCATTAGACTAGGTTTGTAATCATTCATTAATTATTCAGTTATCAATAAAGTGGAGATGTTTTCTCTATTTGGCTTTTCTAAAGTTTAGGAAGCTTGGGCTATTACAAGGGCTAATAACCCGAGTCTAGATTATTGGCTTTTCTTGAGATTCGTAGTTGAGATTGACTTGGGCTAGGACAAAGGCTAAATAACCTATGTTCTAGAGAGTTAGTGATCCCTAAATAAGGTGATCTAACTTATAACTATCGTGTGTGTGCGTGACTTGCTTCGCAAGTTAGGGCTTGTTGTTGGATCTAGACATAGGTCCTCAACAATTTGGTGCTTTCATTGAGAGATTTTGAGATGTCGAATGGCGACAACAATCTGACCCCGACAATTGTTTTGAACAACGCGGCACGCCTAGATGCCTTGGAAGCAGGACACAGAGAATTACAAGCAGGGCACAGAGAATTACAAGCAGGGCAACAAAGGGTCGAAACGGAACTAGCAAGACTTTCCGCAGTAGTGGAACTACTATTAGCTAAATGTAAGCAGCACCCGACAGAAGAGGAGATTGTTCCAGAAACAGGGGTTGAAGATGAAGTCATTCAAGAGACCGGACGAACTCATGGAGTAAGACCACCACCTGTTGAGCCAGGGCATGAGTTGGAAGTTGCGGTTGCAATTGAGGTTATAGTTGCGGTTGCCAGCATTGCGGTTGCCAATGTTGCTGCTCCCAATGCTGAGTTGCAAGCGAAACTGATGGTTGGTGCAGTTTTGATTTCAAGTAGGGTAAGCTCCGTGCAAGGTGAATTTGGTAAGGATTTTAAAAGAAAAAGAAAACATGTTTTTGGGGATGAGTGGGATTTGAAGGCTGAACAAATTATGGTGCTACATGATGAGATGTTAGAAGTACTAGATTGAAAATTCATGCATGAAGAAAATAACAAATTATTGGGGCTGTATGAGAAGCCAATGCAAGAAAGAGATAAAGCTACTTAGGAAGGTTATAATGGCAAGGCAAAAAGGCTTTCAGATATTGCCCTTGAGGGCAAGGGCATTCTTGAAGGAAGGGAGAATGATGAGAACCTCACTAGGACTAGGAGATCGGAAAGATTGAGGTTGAGAGAGAGATAAGTACCTTAGTTGAGTTTTAATTCTTTTTGTTTTCTAGTTCTTTTTAGATTAGGTTTTAATTATTAGAACTGTTTTAGGTTTCTATCTTATTTATTTTCTATTAGAATTGTATTAGGATTTTAGTTATTTAATTCCTATTAGGACTCTATTAGGCTGTTTTATTTCTTTTAGTATTAGAACTCTATTGCTATAAATAGCTCATTAGACTCGGTTTGTAATCATTCATTAATTATTTAGTTATCAATAAAGTGGAGATGTTTTCTCTATTTGGCTTTTCTAAAGTTTAGGAAGCTTGGGCTAGTACAAGGGCTAATAACCTAAGTCTAGATTATCGGCTTTTCTTGAGATTCGTACTTGAGATTGGCTTGGGCTATGACAAAGGCTAAATAACCTACGTTCTAGAGAGTTAGTGATCCCTAAATAAGGTGATCTAACTCACAACTATCGTGTGTGTGCGTGACTTGCTTCGCAAGTTAGGGCTTGTTGTTAGATCTAGACATAGGTCCTCAACACTTTCCTTATTGTGGAGATTTATAGATTTGTCTATAAGGTCATAAAATTTCTAGTTTATATGGTGGTATTGAGTTTTATTTAACCATTGTTTCATGCTAGCTTTCATAACCTTGTAGCAGATAATGTTTATATTGCATATAGGTTTTGATGGAGTTGAGATCGATGGGGCACACGGTTACCTTATTGACCATTTTATGAAAGATCAGGTAAATGATCGAACAGGCCAATATGGCAGATCCCTATAGAACCGTTGTCGATTTTCTCTAGAGATAGTTGAAGCTGTTGCTAATGAGATAGGAGCTCATAGAGTTGGGATAAAGCTATCTCCCTTTGCAAGCTACATGGAATCAGGGGACTCGAATCCGGAAGCATTGGGTCTTTACATGGCAAAGTCCTTGAACAAATACAATATTCTCTACTACCACATGGTTGAACCGAGAATGAAAACTCTTAGCGAAAAATTTGATACTTCTCACAGTTTGCTGCCCATGAGAAAGGCTTTCAGTGGCACTTTTCTAGCTGCTGGGGGTTATGGCAGGGAAGATGGAAACAAGGCTGTGGCTGAGGGCTATGCAGACCTTGTTGCTTATGGTCGACTATTCTTAGCGAATCCGGATTTACCCAAGAGATTTAAGCTTGATGCCTCTCTCAATAAGTACAACAGAGATACCTTCTACACATCCGATCCTGTTATTGGTTATACTGATTACCCATTTCTTGAAGCCTCTTCTTAAACTAATTATCAAAGCTGGAGAAGTTGAACTTGTACTATTATTTGTTGTTGTCTTTGTATTAAATTTATTGTTTATTGGTTTTCCCTAAGTGTTTATTGTTATATTGTATGAGTGAGTGAGTGTGTGTGTGTGATTTACACCATCGAGGATAATTTCAAAATTGTCTTTGTATTAAATTCCTCATATTGTGGATAATTTCAAAATTGCTATCAGGAAGTCTCTTCGGTAACATGAGAGTCCTTGAACAAGTACAAAATTCTATTATGTCACATGCTCAAACCTAGAATGATATTGGCTGATATGAAATTTGAATGCCTTCACAGTCTGTTATTGATGAGAATGGCATTTGATAGTACTTTTATTGCCAATGCAGGCTACGGTTGAGAAGACGTGATTAGTGCTGTAGTCGATGAGGGCCATGCAAATCTTGTAGCCTAAAATTGCTTCTTGTTGGCTAATCCGGATTTGTCTTGGAGATTTGAATTTGACGCCCCTCTCAATACATACAATGGAGACACTCTCTATACACATGATTTTGTCATTGGTTACAGTGATTATCCATTTCTTAAAACCGTTTCTTAGGTTTTGGGAACTTGTATAATGATGTATTGTTATGATAATTTGTGGTATTTAATTCTTTGTTTTCAACATTCTCACAAATTCAGATTTTGTTTACATGTTGAATAATGCAAAACTTATCTCTAAAATTACTATTTTAACATTCGAATTTTTCTTATGAAAATTGGTTTTCAACAATGTATGTTTAATTTTGTTAGATTTTTTTTCTTTTAAAAAAAAAAAGATATATCAATGATGCAAAAAATAATCCTAAATTGTTTAATTTAAAGATAAAATAAGATAACATATAAAAGTTTGGCTACCAAATTGTAAATTTTGACCGAAAGAAATTAAAAATAATGTTGAGCGAATAGCAATAGAGTTCTTTTTGTTTGGCAAGCAAGGCTCTGTTGAAAGAGGACAGCTCCTTGAGCCCGAGACCATCATCTTTTTTATTCAAACAAAGTGTGTCCTATGAGCACTATTGAATCTTTCGACCGTTGCTATTATCGTCTCACCAAAAATGAGCACTCAAGCGATGTAAATCTTAAATAAACAATTTTGGAAGCCTAAATAAATTCACGGAATACATAGGTATGGATTGCACCACTGGTTTCAAATGAACTTCTTTACCTGGAGCAGAAAATAATTTGCAATGCCAGCCCTTTAAATTCTACCAAACTAGCTCACGTATATTTGAAAATAAATTCTTCTTAGATCGACTTACAAAACTCAGGAGCCCAAGATAGTAGTCATGACAGTCTACCATATTCACCCGTAGGATCTGTGCTATCTCAGCCTTCACACTATCATCAAACATTAAATAGCTTATTTGTCACAATTGACAATATGTTTAAGGCAGCAACATATTTATCAAGTATTTATCAAGGATTGCCTTAATTGAATCACAATCAGACTTCTTTACTGTAGTGAATAACATGCTATTATCAGCGGAAAAAAAGATACGAAATCTTAGGACCCCTCCTCCAACATTGAACACCGACAATAGAACCTGTGGACTCTAGCATTGTGAACCCTTCTGCACAAATGAGATAAGGAGGTAACGGATCACCTTGACGTAATCCCCTTAAAGGATTCAAGAAACCTTGTGGTACCCAGGGCCGGCCCTGACCTTTTGGAGGCCCAGGGCGTACTGTAGCAATATACTGTTATATTACTGTAGCAATATACTATTATATTTACTGTAGCAAAATATTATATTTTGATGGGCCCAATTTACACAGATCTCATAGTAGAAAATAGTTTAAATTTTTTTTATGAGTTTAATAAAATTAGTGATGGGCCTAATATGTGGTGGCTTTGCGGAATAATAAATATAAAAACAAAACAAAAAAGAATTTTTTCTTTTTTGAAAAATAAATAAATAAAATAAATAAAATTATCTTCATGCAGAGTTGAACCATGGACCTTAAGTTTAGAAGACTGACACTCAACCACTGAACTAGAGGGGCTATTGTTGAAAAAAATTAGTATGAGCCAAATATAATAACAATGTTTTATTTTTATATGTATAACAATATATAAGATATTGGGCCCTTCCTGGGCTTGGGGCCCTGGGCGGTCGCCCCTTGCGCCCCTGCCCAGGGCCGGCCCTGGGTGGTACCCCATTTATCATTAATGAGTAAGATACCACTAAAACACAGTCCATAATCTTCATTACCCAATTGGTCAAAAACCCCAACTTAAGCATTATTTGTTGGAGGAACGAACACACCACTCGATCATGTGTTTTTGCCATGTCTAACTTCAATGCAAGAAAACTTTGTTTACAAATTTTTTGCCGCTTGAGTGAATGAAGACATTCAAAGCCGATAATGACATTGTCTGTAATCAGGCATCTAGGCAGAAAAACCCTTTGTGTATCAGATATGACATTACCAAGAACTAATCGAAATTCATTAGCTAAAACTTTTGCGCTTATTTTGCACAATACTGTACAGAGGCTTATAGGCCGGAAATCTTTAACATGACAAGGTGTTGGTACCCAATCCCCCGAATTAAGAGAATGCAGGCAAACCGCTGTAACATCTTGGCCTATCAAACTCCAGCACCGTTGAAAGAAAATGGCCAGCATTCCATCAATTCCGGAGGCTTTGGTTGAAAACATCTGAAAAACCGCAAGTCTTAACTTCTTCAGCAGTAAAAGTATCTTCTCATCACTAACACAAGAAGCAACACAGTCAAGAACTTGGTGTTATATTATCAATGTCCGAATTACCAGTCGTGACTAATCCGTGCGACGAAAGGCTGATCATCATGCCAATTGTTTCTTTCATCAAAAAGACTATTCAACCAGCTTGCCTTTCTTGCCTTTCTTTCATCAAAAAGACTCTTCTTTCATAAAAAAGAACCGTATTCCTTGCCTTTCTTGCCGGGGCTGTTTGGTCCACTCTTCAACCAGCTTCTCCTTTGGCAAGGATACTATCCAACTCTTCAACACATCTAAGACTCCCAGCCGTCCGAGATTTGGATGCTCTGCTTTGGATAGATTCTTTTTTTTTGGAGGATGATCCGATCTCCAAAACTCTAGGTGGGATATTTTAGAGAAAGGAAACAATGTACTCCAAGCTAGGCTACTAACACACCAATCGAGTCGCTCTTGAATAAATTGTGAACCAGTCCGACCATTACACCAAGTAAATTGAGAGCCACTGTATCCTACATCCATTAATTGGCAATCATCCAATGCTTCACGGAAATTGTGAAGTAAATTAGAAGGTTGAGGCAGGCCTTCTTGTTTCTCGGAATCCGAAGTGATTTCATTAAAGTCACCCCCACAAAGCCAGGGGAGGGACGAATGTGCATGTAGGCGGCGCAGTAGGTTCCACGCGTGAGACCGCTCGTAGTCATCAGGATGACCATAAATTCAGTTTTTACTTTGATGTGGGGTGATTTTAACGGGCGCAGTAGGTTCCACGCGTGAGACCGCTCGTAGTCATCAGGATGACCATAAATTCAGTTTTTACTTTGATGTGGGGTGATTTTAACGTCCATATGGAATCTAGTATTGGAAAGCAAGGTAACATCAATTTTATCAGAGTCCAAAATTTTACACAAACTGCCGCTTCATCCATCTCGATCAACTACCAACTTCCCTAAAACAAAACTCAATTTTACACGTAAAGGTTCCATCTGATGGTGATTTGAAATGGTTTCCACAAAAAAAAAAAAAAAACACCAAGTCACGGTTATGTTCTTTTAAATGGTGGCGCAGTACATGGAATGCTCAGGTATTTTCCAGACCCCGAACATTCCACAATAAGAGATTCATTGTGGAGCTCATGACCTGCCGATCGAAGATAAGTTGTTGAACTACCATTCTCCACTCCACCCTTCAGTTTCTTCACTGCATCAGAATCAACCTGGTTTTCTGCTATCAATGGACGTTTATCCTAGTTGGTATCCTTTACAGGTTTCATGACCCCAGAATTAAAATCCCTGGCAAGCCTTTTCCATTTGGGCCTCTTTTTGGACTTCACATGGCCCAAGACAATGCTGAATATTACCAAAGACATCCGTAGAGATAGTATTAGTTAACAGTTACCATCTCAGTTAAAACTTCCCTGGCATGCCCCTGACTATCTGAAACATAACTAATATCCACGCGTGACACAGTATCCATACAAGCACCCACCTCCTGAATAGCAATGGAGTTTTGAGTGAGGTTTATTAATAATGTAATTTAATAAAAACAAAAATATGGTTTAAGAATTTAATTATTATTTTAATATCCACGCATGTTGAGAAGGAGAACGTTATTCCTCTTCTCACTCCATACAAGATGGGTCCTTTTAATTTTTCTCGCAGGTAATTATAATATATATATATATATATATATATATATATATATACATATTGTTTAGTTTTAGTTGGTTTTTCCTCTGGTTCAATTTTAGTGTATGCATCTCTTGTACTATTTAATGTTAATGTTACTTGAGAATAGGTGTTTGTGAAATATTTTATATATGATAGATAATAAATGGGATTAAATATTCAACATTCTCCTCAAAGTGGAAAAGCAAAGCGAACTTGAGTTTGTAAATGAAGCCTTGTTGGCGTGATCACAAGTTCGGAGGTGAACCAAAACGACAATGAATCCGGATATATTCCAAGATGTTGAGTTAGTTGGAGGTGATCCAGTTTGAAAATGAGTCTGGAAATGATCCAAAACAATGATTGAGGCTAGGGTGATCTGGGACGTTGATTGAGCTTGAGGTGATTGTTAGAGTATTTTATTGTATATTTGTTGTATATAGTTGAAAATCTATTATTTAATCTTAGTCATTGATGTGGTAGGTGAGGACTTAATCCTAACCATTGGTGTGGTAGGTGATGACTTAATCCTAGCCATTAGTGTGGTAGGTGAGGACTTAATCCTAACTATTTGTGAGGTAGGTGATACTTAATCTTAGCCATTGGTGTGTTAGGTGAGGACTTTGTATTTTTCTATAAATAGTCTCCATATAGAGAAGAATAAAATCAACAAACACTTTGTATTTGTTCATGGTATCAGAGCCCAAACAAATTATTTAGGGTTCTTCATCTCCTTTCGCTACAATATATTTTTTTTCTTTCGAAACACAATCATAGTATTGTAATATAGAATTTTATTTCTAACCTGCTAAAATCTTGGCTGCCTAGACTTCGATCTGCTTGTCTGGCTGTAACCAAGTCGTTTTCTACAAAACTACTACCTTGCTACCCGACTCCTTGCTGGGTCTTTTTTTTCATTTATTTTTCTGGTGAAATATTACTACCAGAAGCTCTATACATCGCCGCCTTCGTTTGTGTGCCGCAGCCACCTAGTATTGACCCTTCAATCGAGTTTAAAAAAAATATTCATTTACTTCCGCTGCTACTGTGACTACTTCTACTATGGCCACTGGAACTGCCTATCTTGCTTCATCCTCGGGCAACTCGTCTTCTACTATCCAGGGTAACGTATGTGATTCTCAAATTCAATTCTCCAACTCAGGTATTTTTCATTCTGCTTTCAATGTTTCTACAGTTTCTAGTAATAATACTTAGATAATTGATTCTGGTGCAACAGATCACATGACTTTTAATTCTCAAAACTTCAGTCATCGTAGTCCAACCAAAACCAATAATGTGTCATATGCTGATGGTACACCCACCCCAATTCATGGAGCTGGATCTATATCTCTAACATCGTCCTTAAATTTATCATCTGTTTTACACGTGCCCACTTTATCCAACAATTTACTCTCGATTAGTCAAATCACTAAATGTCAAAATTGTTCTATTACGTTCTGGCCTTCTCATTGTGTGTTTCAGGACATCACAACTAAAGAGACGATTGGAACTAGTAAGGAAGAAGGAGGGTTGTACTACTTTACAGCAGACAGTGTTTCCAGTTATCCTCACAGAGTAGTCCAAGTTAAAGCCGACAATGAGAGTAATATCTTCCTTTGACATAAGCGTTTAGGTCATTGTTCTTTTGGATATCACAAGTTTTTATTCCCTTCTTTGTTTAAAACAATTGGACACAATAATATGCAGTGTGAGACATGTGTTTTGTCTAAACATCATTGCACTGTTTTCCCCATAGTAATGATAATAAACGATCTATGCTTTTCTCTCTTATTCATTCTGATGTTTGGGGTCCATCTAATATTGTTTCTATATCTGGTATGCGCTGGTTTGTTACATTTATTGATGATTGTACTCACATGACTTGGATTTTCCTTTTAAAAAATAAAAGTAATGTATGTGACGTCATTCAAAATTTTTATCATATGATTCTCACACAGTTTCATAAGAAAATTCAAGTTTTACGCTCATATAATGGTGGTGAATATCTAAACCATAGTGTCAAAGCTTTTTGTTTGAAAAATGGTATTCTCCACCAAACATATTGTACATATACCCCTCAACAAAATGGTACTGCTGAACGTAAAAATCGTCATCTCCTTGAGGTTGCATGATATTTACTTCTCGGTATGCATATGCCTAAATCTTTTTGGGGTGATGCAGTTCTATCTGCTGCATATCTCATTAATCGTATGCCATCCAGTGTTCTGTCTTTTCAAACTCCATTGCAATCTTTGTCTTATTACTGTGATATTAACTCTGCATTACGTATTCTTCCTCTAGTCTTTGGATGTGTGGTATATGTACATATGCATGCTCCTCATCGAGGAAAGTTAGACCCACGTGCTCTTAAGTGTGTTTTTATAGGGTATTCTAGCTTACAAAAAGCGTACAAATGTTATCTTCCTCCATCCCGTAGGGTATTTGTGTCACAAGATATCACGTTCTGGGAAGATGAGGCGTATTTTACTCCCGAGACTTCTCTTCAGGGGGAGAATTCGAACTATGAAGAGAAGTCTCCTAAAATGGTATACCCATTAGTCTAAGAGGTCAATCTTCCGAGAGAGAGAATTTACCTTCTGAAAATGAGATTCCTGGTAGTCTCACGAAAAAAACAGAACCACCCTTGAAAATATATGAAAGGCAGAATAAAGGGAAAGAGAAACAAGGGGAATCAGTTCTCATAAAGGTAGTACAACCTTACTCTTCTCCATCACCGGTTCGTCAATCAGACTCTGAGGTTGAAAATACACCTGAGGTAACTCTTGAACCCTCTATTTCATCTGATAACTTGTCCAGTGAAAATCACACAAATCTTGACCCCAATCTATCTACTAGACGGTATTCTAGTGGAGAACATTGACCACCTGTACAGTTTGGTTTTTCTCTTGAACGACCTCCAGCAGATAGTAAGGCCCTTTACTCTATTCCTGATTACACCTCAACTCATAGACTATCTGAAACCTTTAAAGCTTTTGCACATCAATTATCCTCTGTATCTATTCCTAGTAAATTGCAGGATGCATTGACAGACCATAATTGGGTCCGAGCCATGGATGAGGAGATGAAAGCTTTACAAAGAAATTGCACCTGGGAAATAGTGGATCTACCTCAAGGGAAGAAGGCTGTTGGATACCGATGGGTCTATACCATCAAACACAAAGAAGATGGCTCGATTGAAAGGCACAAGGCCAGGTTGATTGCTAAAGGGTACAATCAGACTTACAGAGTTGACTATCAGAAGACTTTTGCCCCGGTAGCAAAGTTAAACACTGTTAGGGTACTTCTCTCACTAACAGCTAATCTGGAGTGGCCATTGAAACAATTTGATGTAAAGAATGCGTTTCTACATGGGGAACTCAGTGAAGAAGTTTATATGGATCTTCCCCCTAGTTTTGATTCTAAAACTGGTAAAGTCTGTAAACTAAAAAAGGCTCTCTACGGACTAAAACAATCACCTAGAGCTTGGTTTGGATGACTCAGTACTTCCATGAGGAAATTCAGATATCAGTAAAGTAACTTCGATCACACGGCAAAATCACTATACTTATTGTCTATATTGACGATATGATTGTTATAGGAAACGATTATCTGGAGATGACTAATCTCCAAAGACACTTGGTCATAGAGTTCGAAATGAAAGACCTGGGGGAATTGAGGTAGCCCGATCAAAGTATAGGATTTTCCTCAGTTAGAGAAAGTATGTTCTTGATCTACTTACAGAAAATGGGATGCTTGCTAGCAAACCAATAGATACTCTTATGGACCAAAATCACAAGTTATGTGAATGTCCAGATCACCCTGATCGAACCTTATCAAACAAAGAAAGATATCAAAGGCTTGTTGGTAAGCTTATCTATCTATCGCATACTCGTCCTGATATTGTATATGCAGTGAGTGTAGTAAGCCAATTTATGCACGCTCCTACTGAGAGTCACATGGATGCAGCCCTTCGAATTTTGAAATACTTAAAAAGAGCTCCCGGTAGAGGATTAATGTTTTCTAAAAATGAACATCTAGATATCGAGGGATACACGGATGCTGATTGGGCTGGAAATGCTAGTGATCGGAGATTTACTTCTAGTTACTTCACCTTTGTAGGGGGTAACCTAGTCACTTGGAGAAGTAAGAAACAGACCGTGGTGTCGCGATCCGGTTCTGAGGCAGAATTCTGAGGGATTGCCCAAGGAATCACTGAATTATTGTGGTTGAAGAATTTATTGAGTGATTTAGGATTTTACCAAATAGACTGCATGAGAATGTATTGTGATAATAAGGCTTCAGTACAGATTGCTAACAATCCTGTACAGCATGATCGTACTAAGCATGTGGAGATTGATCGATTCTTCATCAAAGAGAAATTAGAAGAAAAGATAATCGAGCTTCCTTTTGTTCTAAGTAAGGACCAACTTGCAGATATCCTGACAAAGGCCATTAATGGAAAGAGTTTTCATGATTCAATTAGCAAGTTGGGCATGAGTGACATCTATGCACCAACTTGAGGAGGAGTGTTAGAGTATTTTATTGTATATTTGTTGTATATAGTTGACAATCTATTACTTAATCTTAGCCATTGGTGTGGTAGGTGAGAACATAATCCTAACCATTGGTGTGATAGGTGAGGACTTAATCCTAGCCATTAGTGTGGTAGGTGAGTACTTAATCCTAACCATTGGTATAGTAGGTGAGGACTTAATCCTAACCATTGCCATTGGTGTGGTAGATGATACTTAATCTTAGCCATTGGTGTGGTAGGTGAGGACTTTGTATTTTTCTATAAATAATCTCCATATGGAAAAGAATAAAATCAACAAACACTTTGTATTTGTTTAGTGATCCGGATTGAAAATGAGTCTGGAGGTGATTCGGAACCATGATTAAGTCTAGAGGTAATCTAAGACGTTGATTGAGTATGAACATGATCCACATTGAAATTGAGTCCGGAGGTGATCCAAATTAATGATTGAGTCTAGTGGTCTGATTGAGTCTGGAAGTGATCCAAAATAAAATTGGGTCCGAAGATAGTCCAAATCAATGATTGAGTGTGGAGGTGATCCAGAATAAAATCATTTATTGTTATGATTTCTTGGTGGGTTATATTGACATTCCTACACAAGATTGATTATAAATTTTACATTGTGAACTAATTTCAGGAATGAACTTTTTTCTATTTCATATGTTCTGTACTTCTGTTTGGCTTTGTTTGCAATTTTTTTTTTTCTTTTTTGGCTTTCTTTGGATTAGACAGTTGAGAGCTTTGGTCTAATTAATCTTTGGATTATTGTGTTTATATATGTTTCAGAATTGTTTTGGCACCATTGACTAGGCAGAGATCATACAATAACGTACCACAGCTGCATGCCATTTTGTATTACACCCAAAGAACCACCAAAGGTGGCTTTCTCAAATCTGAAGCCACTGGAGTTTTTGACACTGCTACAAGATAATTTTAGCTATTGTGAACTGGTAATAATTAAATGAAAAATATGCATCTGAATTTTGAGCGTAAATGTATGCTTTATCGGTCGAAAATCTTATAAGAACTTTTGTTGTACTATGTAAAAGGTATCCGGATACGCTTGGTATATGGACCAAAGAGCAAGTAGAAGCATGGAAACCTATCGTAGATACTGTTCATGCAAAAGGTGGGATCTTCTTTTGTCAAATTTGGCATGTGGGAAGGGTTTCAAATCATGGTTTGTTCTATGGCACTTTCTTTTGTTATGTATGTGATGGACACTTGATTTTTTTAAAACTATAAATACTATTTCTTTTATATCTTACTAGATCGATTCGTGGCTCTACAAATTTGCAGTTTAATGGTCAAGCACCAATCCCTTCTACAGACAAGCCATTGATTCCTTAATTTCCAACTAAAGGTGTTGTTGCTAGCCATTTCATGCCTCCACAGCTGAGGACGAATGAAATTCCTCAAATTGTGAATGATTTTTGACTTGCTGCTAGAAATGCTATTGAGACTGGTAAACTCCTTTTCAAAAATAAAAAATTAATCGTAAAAGATGAAAATATTTTCAACTATTGCAATATGCCTGGTAATTGATTAGAAGGGAAAATGTACTTGAAATAGAAGCATGGTGAGAATGTTTGTATGTTGTCAATGGCTGTTGTAGGGAAATTAAAACCGAGTATGAATGCAATCGTAGATTGTTTCTGTTTCGATAGCTTGTATACTATTTTGAAGTGAGAAGATGAAAAATGGCATGGGTGCCAAATTGCATCATTAGAGACTTAAGTAAAGAGCCTTATACCATGAAAGCCAAACTAGGGTGGAAAATGGCAAATACTTTAAGGTAGAGGAAAAATGGTGAATATTAAAAGTAGGGAGTAAAACGATGTATTTTTAACTCTATTGGGAAATAATAATATCTTAAAAAAATAGAATAATTTTTTTTAAAAAAATACAATAATTCTATAGGCATTCCAGGTATGCTACGTATTAAAGCCCAGCCCTCCGGGCTTTCTAGGCCCAAATAATCAAGCCCAACCAGTCAGTTCAACTAATGAAATTAGACGTGGACCAGTTTGTAAAGTGTGAGAAGAGTTTCGGTGCACCCCATGCATGGTGGTAGTATCACTCTCTACACTTGAGATATAAATCCAACAAATTTTGATTACTTTCACAAAACAACCATTAATTAGGGACCTTTTAGACTAATCCATTACTATTGTTTCTATCGACACGTATCAACATATAATTAAAGTGGAGAGTACTGCGATTATGAATGTAAATTTTTTTTTTTACAAAGCTAGAAAATTTGTTAAAATAAAAAAGTAGACATAATAATATCTAATCAGAAAAATATAACTTAAATACAGTGGAAGACGCATATCCACTCACAGTTCAAGTGGTTTGTGCAGCTCCCTCCTACCTCAATGGTGAGAGTTTAATTCCCGTAGTTTTTTTCCCTTATTGTGGGAGTAAATGTCTCCCGTTATGGGAGTAGATATCACAACCGCACATTTAGTGATTAATCTCATTAGATTCCAATAATTATTAATTTTATAATTGTATTCCTTTAAAAAAAAAATACAGTAAAAGGCACTATATATTTTTCGCTATGATCTTATTATGTAACAAAATTTTATCATTGTGTCCCGCTATGCCCAAGCTGTTCATTATGAATGGTAAGGTTATATTCAAATTTTAGTAAAATAACATAAATAAAATTGAGTATATCTTATCTGAAGTAGGTGATTATTTATTTTAATTAAATCACAATATATGGCGTGATTTTTAAGAACTAATACTATCTCGTATTAAATTTTTAATGGTTAGTGTACCAACCAATGGGAGGATTTTCTCGTAAAGTGGAGGGTTGTTGGCATCGGTCCTTGCATTCGTGATTCAAATAATCTAACATAGACATAAGTAAGTACGTCAATTATTTAATTATATTTAAAGATAATTTGAAAATTTCACATTGAGGTTGGACCAAAATTGTGCAAATAATAATGTGATATTAGTGAAACCATCCTTGCCTAATTATGAATGGTAAGGTTACATTCAAAATTTAATAAAATAAAACAAATAAAATTGAGTATATCTCATCTTAATTAGGTGATTATCTATTTTAATTAAATCACAATATAATTGAAAAACCAGCTAGATAAAGTCAAATATCTATTTTTTTTTTCTGAGCAATTACAAATATTTTAGTAAGTGCTTTTAAGGATCTAAAATGTACTTGATAAATAAAATTTAATATATTTAATTTAATTTTAAAAGAATAAATATGAGATTTTTATTAATTTCTTAATTCTTAATATGTGCCCTATAATGATTTAACAATCTCTTAAATTTACTTGAAAGTGAAAATAGTTGTTTGATACGGACCATACCCTAAAATCGGAGAAAAAAATTTGATAATATCTTGAAGATTTTTGGGAATTTAGCAAAATTGTCCAAAAATAACTCAAAAATTACAAAACTACTCACCCATCACTAACTTTTGTAACTTCTACCCAAACCCTTTTTTTGGACAAAATTGCCCTTACTTTACATTGCCCACTCATCATTGTCTTCTTCTTCATCTTCTTCACTTTCTTCACCTGGTTTTCTCTTATTCTCTTATTCTCTTCTCTTCTTCACATTTTCTTATTTTTCCTCTCTTCTCTTCTCCATAAATCTCTTACCCAACCTAAGCCAAGAAAATCTCATTTACATTTGACTGTATTTCACTATCTTCTTCTTCATCTTCTTCACTTTCTTCTTTACCCGGTTCTTCTCTTCTTCTCTTCTCTTCTTCACATTTTTTTTTTCACCCGATTCTCTTCTCCATAAATCTGTTACCCAACCTAAGCCAAGAAAATCTCAAGTTATCTGTTGCAAATAAAAGAAGATCCATCTCACAAAGTTCTCTCTTCAAAAATTCCAAGGTTAGTGTTAAACTTTTTTTTTTAGTCAATGCACACTTTTATGGGTTTTGAATCAGTTGTAGGCATTTCACATTTGTTAATCCTCCATTAAAAAAATGAAGAACGAATTTTTATAAAAAAAATTTCATCATGCCGGCCCGATGGTTTTTGGCTCGATGGTTTTGGCCCGATGATTTTTGGCTCAATGGTTTTTCATTATGTTTTTTCATCATGGCGGCCCGATGGTTTTTGGTCCGATGGTTTTTTATCATGTTTTTTCATCATAGCGACCCGATGGTTTTTGGCCCAATGGTTTTTGTCCCGATGGTTTTGGCCCAATGGTTTTTGTCCCGATAGTTTTCATCATGTATTTTCATCATGGCGGCCCGATGGTTTTTGGCCCGATGGTTTTGGCCCGATGGTTTTTGTCCCGATGGTTTTCATCATGTATTTTCATCATTACGGCCCGATGATTTTTGACCCGATGGTTTTCATCATGTATTTTAATCATGGCGGCCCGATGGTTTTTCATCATGCCGACCCGACAGTTTTGATACTTTAATTGAATTGAATTGAATTTTTAATTTAAGTTTAATTTAATTTTTTTTTATACAGGAATGAACATGGATGATGTGCAGTTGATAATTAACTGGGATGGACATTGGGTATGTGAACAAGGGGTTTATTGGTATAATGACAAGAAATCAAAATGGGTGTTATTTCCAAGAGATGCAACTTTTGCTTAACTATTAGATAAAATGTATGCCGTCACTGGGATTGACAGAAACTGCTTTTGAGTCATTATAAAGACTGTTGTTCATACCATCCGCCCAAGCATGCCTGTAGAGATAAGTGCTGATAATGATGTTGTAATATTATTACGTCAAAAGAATGTTGACCTTTTAGTTTGTATAACCATGTTTGAGATTGAGCATAGTGACGGACAATTGAAGCAGCAATATTTTCCAGAGTCATCTAATCAACAACATCATCCCATCAATTTTCATATTCCTTCATCGAAAGGAAGTAACTATATTCGGGAGGGCTACACATCAAATTTAAATGATGTTACGGTTGATGATAAAGTTCAATTTGTTGATGATTTCAGTAACGAAGCCAGAGATAGTGAGAAGTCCCAAGATGTTCAAGGTGTTCGAAACAGTAATGAAGAGTTGGTTCGACTAACGTCTGTAATGTGTTCAATTGATGATGTTGAAGTAGCTTCGAGAGCTATGCCGATTGTAACATCCCTAATTTCAAATAAATATAAAAAGTATGGTTGAATTAATTTTGAGTATGTGAATATAATATTTATGACTTGAGGGGTGGAAGATGTAATTAAATGTATGTATATTTTTAACGTTTCCAGGTGGACCAGGTGGAGTGGTCCAGAAAGAATGCATGAAAGAAAAGAAAAATGTTGGCAGTGAGTACCGCGACCAGTCACCGCGACCAGGGATCGCGATGAGCAGCTCGCGGTGAAAATATTGATTTTAGGCAGTGAACAACGCGACCAGACACCGCGATGGTTGATCGCGATGAAAGCGGTGAAAACATTCCAGTGAGCAACGCGATCAGGTAGTCGGATTACAGGGTATTAGAGTGCAATTATGGTAAAACTGGTATTAAACGTGCAATTTGATAAATGTCAGGGTACTTGAGTGCAATTCACCCTTCCACAGCGCAAAAGGATGATTCTGGATAGCGGTAGCAAATTGGACAAAAATTTTACGTCTAGCAAGAGTCACCTGGTAGGCAGCCAGCTATGGCATGCCCTTCTAGACAAATTGTTTTGATCTTGGCTGGAACATCGAGATGCCATACGAAGGACCACCAGCCAAACTTGCGCGATGAGTTGGAGCTGCACGCCCGAAGGAGTTAAGCCAGAGCAATCAACCAATACCCGCTTTTTATTGCATATTGTCTGTATTTATTGAAATGCCAAACTAGGCAATCAGGAACCTGTGAGGAAGGTGTGGGAAGCCTGAGAATAGCTTCAGCATCATCCTTAAAGAAGCTGGTGTGAATCAAATCTGAATTCCAACCCCCAGAAGCTGTACGAAGATCACTCACAGTAGTAACCTTAGATTGACCTCGAGGCGATAGGATTTTGAAGGTGTTTAGACGAGGAATCCAGCTGTCAATGTATACAGAGATCGCAAACCCCTCACCTGCTGTAGCCTGCATAAAACAAGTGTTAGGAAAAATAGGTGATCTTGAGAACCCTTGTTGCAAGAGAATGGGGATTTTGAATGAAACGCCAACCCTATTTAGCAAGCGAGGCTCTGTTAAAAGGGGACAACTATCTAACCCGAGATTATAATCTTTTTTATTCAAACAAAGTGTGTCCCATGAGCACCGATGAATCTTTCGACTATTTTCATTATTGTTCCATTAAAAACGAGCACTCAAGCGGTGTGAGTCTTGAATAAGCAATTTTTGGGGGCCTAAATAAATTCATAGAAAATAATTTGTATGGATTGTACCACTGATTTCAAAAAAAAAAAAAAAACTTGTTTACCTCCAGTAGAAAATAGTTTGCAACGCCAGTCTTTTAAATTCTCTCTAACTCACTCCCGTATTTTTAAAAATAAATTCTTCCTATAACTACTTACAAAACTCGGGAGTTCGAGATAACGGTCATGACAGCCTACCATATTCACTCCTAGGTACCGTGCAATCTCAGCTTTCACACTTCATCAATATTCTTGCTAAAACAAATAGCTGATTTGTTAAAATTGACAAGCAGTCCCGAGACAATAGTATATTTATCAAGAATTGCCTTAATTGAATTACAATCAGACTTCTTCACTCTGGTGAATATCATCAGTAGCAAAGGACAATGATCCAATCTCCAAAAATCTAGGTGGGAGACTTTAGAGAAAGGAAACAATATACTCTAAGCTAGGCTACTAACACACCAATTGAGTCGCTCTTGAATAAATTGTGAACCAATCTGTCCATTACACCTAAAAATTGACAGCCGCTATATCCTAAATCCATTAACCAACAATCATCCAATGCTTCACGGAAATTGTGAAGTAAATTACGGGGTGAGGCATTGCCACCTTGTTCCTCTCAATCCAAAGTGATTTCATTAAAGTCACCTTCACAAAGTCAGGGGAGGGACGAATGTGCATGTAGGCGGCGCAATACGTTCCACGCGAGGGATCATTGGGAGTCATCTGGATTACCATAAAAGCCAATGAATCGCTAGTTTTTACTTCGATGTGAGGTGATTTTAACGTCAATATTGAATCTAGTATAGGAAAGCAAGGTAACATCAATTTTATCAGTCCAAAATAAACATAAACTGCTACTTCTATCTCGATCAACTACCGACATTCCTTAAAAAAAAACCCAATTTTACAAGTAAAAGTTCCATCTGATGGTGATTTGAAATGATTTCCATCAAAAATACCAAGTCAAGGTTATGTTCTTACAAATGGTGACGCAAGACATGGAATGCTCACATATTTCCCAGACTCTGAACATTCCACAATACGAGATTCATTGTTCCAGGCAGACCTGGAGTACAAGACCTGACGATATAGTTCAATAGTTGAACTACATTCTCCACTTTAAGTTTCAGTTTCTTCACTGTATCAGAATCAACCTGGTTTTCTGCTATCAATGGACGTTTACCCAAGTTGGTATCCTTTGCTGGCTGCTAGGCTCGATGACCCAAAGGAATTGATGGCCCAAGACAATGCTGAATATTACCAAGGACATCCGTAGAGATAGTGTCAGTTACCATCTCAGTTACAAGTACAACTTCACTGGCATGCCCCTGACTATCTGAAACATAACTAATATCCACGTGTCGAATAGCAATAGAGTTTTGAGTGAGGTTTATTAATAATATAAAATAATAAATTTTTATTTAATTATTATCTTAAAAATATAATGTCTTTAGAAAAAGAGTATAAAATAATACCACTTGTAAATAAAATTTTTTATAAAAAAATGCAATAAGTTTATAGACATTTTGACAAATAAAACATTGATCAAACTGTAAAAGTTGGAGAAAATCTTCCTACAAAGATCTATAATACACTAGTGTCAATTCTATCTCGCATGTCAGAGAAAATCTTCCTACAAAGATCTAATATTAATAATGAGGCATCATTTTTAAGTTTTAAGAACTACTACTATCTTGCATGTCAAAGTTTAGAGAATATAGTCAGATGATGAGGTTGGTCCAATTATTTTTTAAAAAATTTTGAATTAATTATAAGGGTAATTATTAATTTGATCTCTAATTTTTAGAAAATTATCAATTTTTTAAAGCAGTTTTGTTTATTGGTATCCTTGGGTCCTTAGTTTTCGTAAATGTATCAATTTGATCTCGCTGACTAATTTTTTTAATAATCAAACTAACTGTAAATATTAAAAGAACAATTTTACCCTTGACTCTATTTAAATGAGTTAAAATTACAATTTTACCCTCATATATTTAAAAATATTATTAATAATTATAAGAGTAATATGGTCATTTTATATTTATTTTTTTAAAATAAAAATTTAAATGGATCTCCCATTTTAAAATGTAATTTAAAATTTTCAAAAAAAAATTAAAAAATATAATTTTAAAAAACTTTAATGAGACATTATGAAAAAAAATTAAAATTTTTAAATTTTTTTTAAAATTTTAAGAAAATTTAAAAAAAATTTATTTTTAAAAATTAATATAAATAACCATATTACTCTTCTAATTATTAATAATATTTTTAAAAATTTAAGGGTAAATATATAATTTTAACTCATTTAAATAAAGTTAAGGGCAAAACTGTCTTTTTAACATTTTTAGTTAGTTTGACTATTAAAAAATTGGTTAAAAAGACCAATTTGATACATTTATGAAAATTTAGGGCCCAATAATATCAATAAACGAAATTACTTTAAAAAACTGATAATTCTCCAAAAGTTAGGGACCAAATTAATAATCCCCCTAATTATAGTAAGAAAAAATTAGAGGTCCTAGACTGTCGCACCACTTGCCTGAAGATTTTTCTCGTAAAGTCGAGGGTGGACGGTCCTGGCATTCGTGATTGGGCATCTACACAGACATCAGCGAGTGCATCAAGCATTTAACTTTTCAACTTCCTTTTTTTTTTTTCTTTCCTTTTAATTATATAAAAATGAAGTGTTCAAAATCAAAATGTGTATGTTTTGGTGGGTTCGTCAACTTAACTGAAAAGCCGTGGCTGACTCTGTATCTACCCCCAACCTCGACAACGTACTTTGATGACAGTTTCGCTCTATAAATACCCACCTCAGATTCTTCCCATCAGTTCATTCTAGACCAAGAAAAGCAAAAACCAAGGAAGAGGAAGAAGAAGAAGTGGTTTTGAAACTCGTTTTGTTAAAATGGAAAACAGAGGAGGAGCACAACCCCAGCATGAACATGTTGAGAAGAAGAATGTTATTCCTCTTCTCACTCCATACAAGATGGGTCCTTTTAATCTTTCTCATAGGTAAACTTTTTTATATTTATATTTTTGGTTAGTTTTAGTTGGTGTATGCATCTCTTGTACTATTTTTAATGTTACTTGAGAATAGGTGTATGTGAAAATTCCCAGAGTTTTTTTTTTTCTTTTCCCTTTTGTATATTTTTATTTGAATTGTTTTGCAATTTTATTGTGTTTATATATGTTACAGATGTTTTAAGTTTGTGTGTGTGCATGTCAAATATTATAAGTGTTTGAACAACCCCAATTCACAAGAAAGTAGTAGTTTTATTAAATTTTGTAAATTGAAATACCATTTTGCTTCATTTAATCTTTTAGCTGATGTTATTGTTGAAATGCCTATTAAAATCTCACCTGTTCATTTATTGTTCTGATTTCTTGGTTCGGGTTTGAAAATGGGACCCGACTCCTCAAACCATCCCCAACAAAAGCTACTAATCTCTGCCTCAATCAGTGGGATTGTAAGGTCTTTAAAATATCACCTGTTAACATGAACTAATTTCTGGAATGTTGTTTTTCCATTTCTATATGTTCTGTTTGACTTGGTTTCCAATTCTTTTTGGCTTTCTTTGGATTAGAGAGTTGAGAGCTTTGGTCTAATTAATCTTTGGATTAATGTGTTTAATTATGCATGTTTCAGGATTGTGTTGGCACCATTGACTAGAAATAGATCATACAACAATGTTCCACAGCCTCATGCCATCTTATATTACTCGCAAAGAACCACCAAAGGTGGCTTTCTCATAGCTGAAGCCACTGGAGTTTCTGATACTGCTCAAGGGTAATTTTAGCTATTGTGTGCTGGCAATATTTAAAAGAAAAACGTGCATTTGAATTTTGAGTGTAAATGTATGCTTTTTTGGTCGATAATCTTATAGATTTTGTTTGTTCTACGTAGAAGGTATCCTGATACACCTGGTATATGGACCAAAGAGCAAGTAGAAGCATGGAAACCTATTGTAGATGCTGTTCATGCCAAAGGTGGGATCTTCTTTTGTCAACTTTGGCATGTGGGCAGGGTTTCAAATCAAGGTTTGTTCTATGGCTCTTTGTTTTGTTATGTATGTGACAGACACTTGATTTTATTAAAACTATAAAGACTATTTCGATTGTGTCTTATTAGTGTTCTCAATTTGTGGCTTTGCAGATTTTCAGCCGAATGGTCAAGCACCAATCTCTTCTACAGACAAGCTATTGATGCCTCAACTTCAAACTAATGGTTTTGACGCTGGCCACTTCACGCCTCCACGACGGCTAAGGACGGATGAAATTCCTCAGATTGTGAATAATTTCCGACTTGCTGCTAGGAATGCTATTGAAGCTGGTAAACTCCTTTTCTAAAAATAAAAAAAATAAATCGTAAGAGATGAAGATATTTTCAGCTATTGCAAGATGCGTGGTAATTAATTCACCCACTTTGTAAGAGAATAAGGGAAAATGTACTTGACATAGAAGCCTGGTGAGAATGTTTGTAGGGAAATTAAAACCGAGTATGATGCAATCATAAATGGTTTATGTTTCGATAGCTTGTATACTACTTTGAAGTGAGAAAATTAAATGTCATGGGTGTCAAATTGCATCATTAGAGAATTAAGTAAACAGCCCTGTACCATGAAAGCCAAAGTAGTAAAAAATTTCACTAGTTTTTACTTGTTTAGTAAGTAATATGAGTAGATAAGATAGGCTTTTTTTCTTGACAAGTTGTGTTTTCGGAGAAATTTCTTTCCTTCTTGTGGAGATTTATAGATTTGTCTATAAGATCATAAAATTTATAGTTTATTTGGTGGTATTGAGTTTTATTTAACCATTGTTTCGTGCTAGCTTTTATAACATTGTAGCTGATAATGTTTACATTGCATATAGGTTTTGATGGAGTTGAGATTCATGGGGCACACGGTTACCTTATTGACCAATTTATGAAAGATCAAGTGAATGATCGAACAGACCAATATGGTGGATCTCTAGAGAACCGTTGTCGATTTGCTCTAGAGGTAGTTGAAGCTATTGCTAATGAGATAGGAGCTCATAGAGTTGGGATAAGGCTATCTCCCTTTGCAAGCTACATGGAATCAGGGGACTCGAACCCGGAAACATTAGGTCTCTACATGGCAAAGTCCTTGAACAAATACAACATTCTCTACTGCCACATGGTTGAACCGAGAATGAAAACTGTTGGCGAAAAATTTGATACTTCTCACAGTTTGCTGCCCATGAGAAAGGCTTTCAGTGGCACTTTTCTAACTGCTGGGGGTTATGGCATGGAAGATGGAAACAAAGCTGTGGTTGAGGGCTATGCAGACCTCGTTGTTTATGGTCGATTGTTCTTGGCGAATCCGGATTTGCCCAAGAGATTTGAGCTTAATGTCTCTCTCAATAAGTACAATAGAGATACCTTCTACACACCCGATCCTGTTATTGGTTATACTGATTACCCGTTTCTTGAAGCCTCTTCTTAAACTAGTTATCAAAGCAGGAGAAGTTGAACTTGTATTATCATTTGTTGTTGTCTTTGTATTAAATTTATTGTTTATTGGTTTTCCCTAAGTGTTTATTGTTATATTGTATGAGTAAGTAAGTGATTGAGTGTTTGTGTGACTTACGCCTTGGAGGAGGTTGACGACGGAGAAAATTCCTCAGATTATGGATGATTTCATAATTGTTGTTAGGAATTCTCTTATGTAACACGGCAGTCCTTGAACAAGTACAAAATTCTCTTCTGTTATATGCTAGAACCCAAAATGATATTGGCTGATACGAAATTTGAATTCCCTTATAGCCTGTTATTGATGAGAAAGGTTTTCGAAGATACTTTTATTGCCAACGCAGGCTATAGTAGAGAAAACGTAATTAGTGTTGTAATCGATGAGGGCCGTGCAAATCCTGTAGCCTACAGTCGCTTGTTCGTGGCTAATCCAGATTTGTCTAGGAGATTTGAATTTAAGGCCCCTCTCAATACATACAATGAAAACACTTTCTATACACATGATCATGTCATTGGTTACGGCGATTATCCATTTCTTAAAACAGTTCCTTAGGTTTTTGAAACTTGTATAATTATGTATTGTTATGATAATTTGTGGTATTTAATTCTTTGTTTTCCACATTCTCACAAATTCATATTTTGTTTACATGGTGAATAATGCAAAACTGTTCTCTAAAATTATTATTTCTAACATTTGAATTTTTCTTATGAAAATTGGTTTTCAACAACGTATGTTTAATTTTGTTAGACTGAATATATCGATGATGCAAAAAATAATCTTAAACTGTTTAATTTGATGATAAAATAAGATAACATATAAAAGTTTGGGTATCAAATTGTAAATTTGGACAATAGAGTTCTTTTTGTTTGATAAGCAAGGCTCAGTTGAAATAGGACAGCTCCCTGAAACCATCATCATTTTTATTCAAACAAAGTGTGTCCCACAAGCACCAATGAATCTTTCGACCATTGCCATTATCGTCCCACCAAAAATGAGCACTCAAGTGATGTATATCTTGAATAAACAATTTTGGAAGCCTAAATAAATTCAATGAATACATATGCGTGGATTGCACCACTGCTTTCAAAAGAATTAATTAGTGCGACCTCTCGCAGCGGTGCAAAAGATCTTGAGTTCAAATTCAGCCACTCCTAGATAGAAGAGAGGCTTTGGGTTTATATATTATTGTGATTGAAAAAAATAAAGAAAAATATAAAAAGATAGATGGGTATATAAGTCCTTTTATTTATTTATTATTTGTGCAGATTTTCAGCCAAATGGTGAGGCACCAATATCTTGTACAGACAAGCCAATATTGAAGCATCGGCTTGTGGCAATGATGCTGGATGGTTTACACCTCCAAGGTGGCTGAAGATGGAGGAAATTTGTCAAATTGTAAATGATTTTAAAATTGCTGCCATGAATGCTATTGACGCCGGTAATTCAAAATAAAAAAAATGAATCCAATCCAAAATTCTTCTTCGTAATATGCTAACGTTGTCTACAAATGTGATGCATATATATATATATATATATATATATATATATATATATATATATATATATAAAGATAAATGCACAGGTTTTGATGGAGTTGAGATCCATGGAGCAAACAGCTACCCTATTGATCAGTTTTTAAAAGATCAAGTGAACGACTGAATAGACAACTATGGGGGATCGTTAGAGAACCGTTGTCGATTTGCTTTAGAAATAGTTGAAGCTACTTGTAAAGAAATTGATGCAGACAAAGTTGGAATAAGGTTGTCTCCCTTTACAGACTACAATGAGTTAGGCGACTCCAATCCGGGAGCATTAGCTCTCCATATGGCAGAGTCCTTGAACAAGTATAAAATTCTCTTTTGTACATGGTCAAACCCAAAATGATACTGGCTGACACGAAATTTAAATGCCCTCGAAGCCTGCTAGCGGTGAGAAAGGCTTTCGATGGTACTTTTATTGTCAACGGAGGCTACGATAAAGAAGACGGGATCAAAGCTGTGGCCGAGAGCCATGCAGATCTTGTAGCCTATAGACGGTCGTTCTTGGCTAATCCGGATTTGCCTAGAAGATTTGAGCTTAACGCCCCTCTAAATGCATACAATTAATGAAGCCACTTTCTATACACATGATCTTGTTATTGGTTATACTAATTATCTATTTCTTGAAACAGTTTTTTAGGTTTACATTGCAGAATATATTGGGCACTTATATAATTATATATTGTTAAAGATAATTTATATTATTTAATGAGACGAATTATAATGAAATACACTTACGTTTGGCTATGTTGCAATAAAATCGTGAGTTTAGCCTTAATTACACATTAATACCCTTCTTTAGTTGACTTGGTCAAAAATAAAAATTTAACCAAAATTTTTACCCAAAATTAATAAAAATACCCTTGGTTAAAAATAAAAAAATAATATTAATTATTAAAATTAAAAAAATTAAATAATTAAAAAAAATAATTAAATGGATTCATCCATTTTAAAAAATTTGAATATTTGAATATTTAATTTTTTAAATTTTAATAATTAATATTATTTATTTTAATTAAGGAAATTTTTATCATTTTAAAATAAAATTTTAGTCAAACTTTTATTTTTGACCAAGTCAACTAAATGAGGATATTAATGTATAATTAAATCTAAACTCACGATTTCATTGTAATATGACTAAACGTCAGGGTATTCCATTATAATTCGCTCTATAACTCTATTTAATGTCGTGTTTGGTATTTTTTTAAATGGTGTTTTTGAAAACGATTTTTGAAAGTGAAAAACATGTTTTTAAAATGGTATGTATTTGGCAGTATTTTTGAAAATAAGTCAGAAACGAAAATTATAGTATATACTTATAAACATCCTATTTCAGTGTCATTATAACAATAATCAAAGAGGAACAAATTAAACTAATTAAAATTAGTACAATAAAAGAAATTTATATTAACTACATAATTCATTGTTGTGAAAGTACATAGACTCTATATTTTATAAAAGAGTTCATCAATGCATATGTCGTGTATAATCATTCCATAATGATCTTGCAACTGTATGCCTCATAACTTTCTCACTAGTTCTGGTTTTGTTTCCATGGTGAATAATGCATAACGGTTTTATAAAATTATGGAGATTGTAATGAAGTATCTTGATATTTGCTCATATTATAATAAAATCGTGAGTTTAGCTAACCTTAATTATACGTTAGTATCCCGCCGTCAGTTAATCCAGTCAAACATAACGATTTGACTATAGCTTTGTGCGAAATGACATAATTACCTCTAATTAAAAAAATATATATTTTTTTAAAAAAAAATAGATCTCCCTCATCCATCAAAATTGATAGACTGTGGAGATCAATTTTTTAAAAAAAAAATTAAAAAAAATCAAACAATTAAAAGAAATTATTTTTATGTTAAATTATTATTATTATTATTATTATTTTTTTTTTGCGATCTTGGCAGTGGAGATTCAATATGGATCTCCACAACCAAAAAATCAAGAACAAAAAAATAAAAAAATTCTCAAAGTTTCTAGAAATCTACTCCATCAATGGGAGCAGATCTACTCCTTGATGGAGCAGCGCTCCGTCACAGAGGGAGCCGATAGCTCCATCTCATCTCTGCGACGGGGAGTTGCTCCATCAATGGGAGCAGATATACTCCCATTGATGGAGCGGATTTCTGCTAACCGGATTGTTTTTTTTTTTTTTGTTTCCATCAATCTTGATAAACGGTGGAGATCCAATCTGAATCTTCCTAATAAGAACACAAAATTTTTTATTTTTCTTTATTTTAATTTTAATATTTTTATCAATATAATCTATTTTGATGGGCGGTGGAGATTTATTTAATTTTTTAATTTTAATTTTAATTTTTAAAAAAAAATTAAGGTGAAAATGATCATATTACCCTTTGACTATTGGTTGATCGTCAACCAGTTTGTCAAGGGTACTAACTTGTAATTAACGTTAAACTCACTATTTTATTACAATATAGCCAAACGTCAGGGTATTTCATTGCAATTTGGTTGTGATGGAAATAGAATTAAGGAAGAAATAAATGAGTTTGAATTTTTTTTTTCTTTTTTAAGTAGTTTTCTTTTTTATATTTTATATTGATTGGATATGATAAAAATGAATGAGTTGATGATGATGTTGGAGATAAAGATGAAGTTGATGGTAACGAATTTTACATTTTTTTGTGGTTTTTTTTTTACTGCCGCAGATCTTGATTTTTTTTTTTTTTTCATTTTTTGTGGTATTTTTAAGATTTTGTTATTTTATTGGTTGAATATAATGAAAATAGATAAGTTGGCAATGAAGATGAAGTTGATAGTGACGATGAATTTTTTTTATTTTTTTATTTCTTGAATGAATTTATTTTTAAAATAAAAAATAATTGTATTTTTTTTTTTGACATGATTAATATGTTAGATATCTTTTATTTTAGCTTTCAATATTTTTTATAATGTATTTATTTTTTAAATTAAAGTAATTTTCAATAAAAATAATTTTAATTTGAGGTAGAATTAAAACTATAACAACTTATGTAGTTAGCTTGTAAGATTTGTTTAGGTAAATATATAATTATATAATATTTTAGGGTTAATATAGAATTAGTTATTTTATTTGATAACTAAAAAGATCAAAATTATTCTTTGATTAATAAGTTGACTATAAAGGTAAAGGATGTTTTTGCTAATTTTATATATTTATTTAAAATTTTGCCCGTATAACTAAAATTAATGGAATTTAGTGCAATTAATCCAAAAAAAAATTGATGTTGAGTGGATATCTATAGAGTTTTGAGTGAGGTTTATTTATATTGTAAGATAATATAATAAATAGCTAATTGTATGGACATCTCTTTAAGTTTTGTCAACTACAAACATAATCAATTTTATCGTTTATTGACAAACACCTCATATGCCCTTAGTAAAATTTAGTCAAATATAACAGTTGACCAGATGAGGTCTTTATTAAAAAAACTGAAGAGTTTTCTAAAAGTTTACTTCACTTGTAATTGAGCAAACCTAAAAGAGGAAAGGTCTTTGTCAATAAACTCAAAAATTGACTCTGTCTGTAATTGAGTAAACCTCATGAGAGTTGGACATTATTTACTTTATAATAAAATAAAATAAGTATTAGGTTTTTAATTATTTTTTAAAAAACATAGTGTTTTTATTTAAAAAAACTATAATTTGTAAATAGAATAATTATTTTTTTTAAAAAAAAATACAATAATTCTATAGGCATTTGGAAGTTTGCTACGTATCAAAGCCCAGCCCCTTGGGCTTTTTAGGCCCAAATAATCAAGCCCAACCAGTCAGTTCAACTAATGAAATTAGACGTGCACCCCATGCATGTGGTAGTATTAATTTCAAAATGAAAAATTCAAAAAAAAATAATATGGCGTGATTTTTATAATTAATTATATCACTAGACCAACTTTATATTTTTTATAGGTGTACTCAAGATTTTTTTTCTTTCACCTGGGGGCTTTGTCATTTCTGCTGTTACTTTTATAAAATGCCAGGTGCCTCGCTAAAACTTTTATTTGCTTTTACTTCTTTTTTTCTTTTTTTTTTGAAACATGCTTTCACTTCTTCTTGTTCATTCTTTTTAGGGCAGAATAATTTAAAATGAACAAAAGCAGATGATCAAGTGATCAGATTCTGGAAATCAAAAAAGATAACGTGAAAAGGGAGAGAGGATTGTTAGTATATAGCTTTAGTTTAGTATTAGCCCATTGGGCTTAGTCCTGTATTAGCCCATTGGACTTAGTCCTTTTCTTGTACATTGCCTATATATGGCCACCTCTATTGTACATTGTTCATACAATCAATATACAGAATTTACATTCTCATCATGGTATCAGAGATTTGTTTTTGATTTTCTGGTTATTGTGAATTTCCGACGAATATTCCGCTGCCCTCGTCTTCGTCCAGTACTCACTGTCAGAAGAGAGTGACCGCCGTCACCCACAGACCTTCGTCTACGCGGATCCACCAGCACCGCTGCTTGCTCGATCCACCAGCACAGCCGCTCGCTGCCCAGATCCGCTCGCTGCCCAGATCCGCTCGCTGTAAGAATCAACCAGTACAGCAGAATCAACCATCGTCGTCTTTGTCGGGTTCGAGCAGCAACACCTCCTCGCTTCCTGCGACGCCGTTTTCGCCATTCGCGACCTTTCTCGCCAACCTGCTGCTGGTTCTGTTTTTCCTTCGCCGCTGCTGCTGCTTTCTTCGTTCCACGGCGTCATCGACGCTGCTGCTGCTGCTTCGAGTTCGCCGCTGCTGCTGCACACCTGCGACGTCGATCTTCGCTGCTGCACACCTGCGACGTCGATCTTCGCCGCTGCTGCTGCTTCGAGTTCGAGCAGCACACCTGCTCGCTTCCTGCGACGCCGATCTTCGCCGCTGCTGCTCTTTCTTCGTTCACCGGTTCTGCTGCTTCCTTCGCCGCTGCTGCACCTGGTTCTGCTGCTTTCTTCGTTCCACGGCGTCGACTCTGCCTTGCACACCGCAAACGAGGCCGTCGGAGCTGCGCCGCACGCCAACACCGCTCCGCTGCAGCTGCTGCTCCCTTTCGCGGCTCCTCATCGCCGTTTGGAGCTGCACAGCCGCGTCGCCCATCGCTCATCGCCGAAGTTGTGCCGCTGCCACCTTCAAACCAGAGCTTGGACCTTTGAAACAGAGGTAAAATGGTGCGGCTGCCAATTTCAACAATTTCATTTGAAATTGGTTTAGTTTGGTAAATTACCATTTTACCCCTCAGATTGGTGAAATTATTATTTTTACCCTGCCACGTCAGCCCTATTGCCACATCAGCGCCACTGCCTCGTCAGCCCTACTGCCACATCAGCGCCACTGCCACGTCAACCCAAAAAAAAAAAAAAAAAAATCTATCTTGCTCAGTTTTTCTCATAGATTCTCATTTTGGGCTCCGTTTCTCCATTTGAGGTCTCCATTATGGCTACGGTTGCTTGGACATTTCTGGCCGATCGTTATACTTACACTAATGATTCAAGTTTGGAGTTCCACATTGAATCAAGGCTTTATCAAATGCGCCAAGAGACAGGTCAGTCTATTTTTGATTTTTATTCTCAGACTTCTACTATATGGGAACAACTCTCTGCTACAGATCCTCCACTAGTGTGTTCTAAGGACATTGAGCTCTTTGTCAAATATCGAGATCGTCGTAAATTTATGCATTTTATGATGGGATTACGTGAGGATTTTGAGCCTACTAGAGCATCTCTGCTTAGCCGGTCTCCTCCTCCTTCTCCTGATGCTGCAGTCATGGAGCTCATTTCTGAAGAGAACCGTCGGCCTATTCATCACATGTCATCCTCTGATCATGTATTGGCTACACCATCTCCACAGCCTCCCATTACTGCATTCACTGCTCCTCCACGAATAAACTCTGGGCATCTCACCTCTCAGTCTTCCAAAGGTACTCGTTGCGAGTTTTGCCGTGCTAAAGGTCATGTTATCTCAGTTTGTCGCAAACTGCAGAAATTTTTGCAAGAGCAGAATAAAGCATCTTTTCCACAGGCAGCTGCTGTATGTCCTTCAGCTCCATCGGCTCTTACAGGTCCATCTTTGGCTTCCTCACTTACTACGACTGATATTGAGGTAGTAATTCAACAGGTTTTATCCCGAACTTCCACTGCCCTTTCTGTCACCTCAGGTAAACAACCTTGGTTTTTTAATACTGCATGTTGTAACCATATGACACCTGATGAATCCCAATTTTCTGATAAGGTGTCCTTAGAACATCCTATCACTATTTACACTGCTGATGGAACTCCTATGTCTGTTAGTCATAAAGGAAAAATCTCTTCACCTGGTTTATCTCTTAGTGACACTTTTCATATCTCAAAGTTGTCTCTCAATTTGCTTTCTGTTGGTCAACTTTGTGAATTAGGCATAGATATTCTCTTTACTAATCATGGTGTGTATGTGCAAGATCCTCGGACGGGTCAAGTGCTTGGGACAGGCCGTAAGGTTGGTCGTATGTTTGAGGTTCATGACTTGAAGATCCCTTCACAAGTTGCTTCGGTCACTGCTACCATTGCCACCCCCTCACCTGATCTGTGGCATGCTCGTCTTGGTCATCCATCCTTATCTCGTCTTCAGTTGTTAGCTTCTTAAGGTCATTTAGGTTCAATTCAGTTTCAAAAATTTGATTGTTCTTCCTGTCATTTTGGTAAGCAAACAAAATTGCCCTTTAGTAATAGTGTCTCATTTTCTTCGGCACCTTTTGATCTTATACATTCTGATATATGGGGTCCTGCACCTGTTCCTACTGAGGGGGGATCTAGATATTTTGTCATATTTGTGGATGATTTTTCTCGATATACTTGGATTTATCTGCTTCATCATAGGTCTGAACTTGTGTCCATTTATCAAACATTTCATAAAATGATTCGAACTCAGTTCAATCGCACCGTCAAAGTCTTCGATCAGATAATGCTCAAGAATATAATAATAAATCTTTCCTATCCTTTTTAGACAGTCATGGGACCCTTACTCAGCGATCTTGTCCTTACACCTCTCAACAAAATGGTCGTACAGAACGAAAACATCGTCACATTCTTGATGTTGTCCGCACCCTTCTCATTTCTGCCTCTCTTCCTGAGCGCTTTTGGGGTGAGGCCGCTCTCACTGCTGTGTACACCATTAATCGTATTCCTTCACCAACCATACACAACAAATCACCATTTGAGCTTCTCAATGGTCAATCTCCTGACAACTCCTCTCTTCGAGTTTTTGGTTGTGTTTGTTTTGTCTCTCTTTCTCCTCACGAACGCACAAAACTCCAGCCTCGTGCTCGTCTCTGTTGTTTTCTTGGTTATGGTGTATCTCAAAAGGGGTTTCGCTGCTATGATCCCATTTCTCATCGTCTTCGTGTCTCTCGTCATGTTGAGTTTTGGGAACATCGTTCTTTCACGAGTCTTCAACAGCTTCCTGCGTCCTCTTCCTTCGAGTCTCCCATTTTTACTGATATTTTTATCCCTCTCTATCCTAAACTTGTGGAGGATCCTTCGACATCGGCTGCCTCTCCAGACGACTCATCTCCGACTCTCTCCCCGGCATCTGACCTGCCTGTCTTGGATCCTGTAGCACCACCATCTCCTGAGTCTCTTGTTGATCCTGAACTCCGTCGTTCCACTCGGGTAAGCATTCCTCCCCCCCATCTCTCTGATTATCACTGCTCTTTTGCTCTTGCCACCCTCTATGAACCTCACACCTATCGTGAGGCTCATACTGACCCTCTTTGGCAGCAAGCTATGAATGAAGAACTAGATGCCCTTCAAAAGAATCACACTTGGGATATGGTTGACTTGCCTCCTGGTCAGTCTGTAGTAGGTTGTCAATGGATTTACAAGATCAAGACCAAGGCCGATGGATCTGTTGAACGATACAAGGCTCGCCTCGTTGCCAGAGGCTTTACTCAGGAATATGGCATTGACTATGAGGAAACTTTTGCTCCTGTTGCTCGCCTTACATCTGTCAGATGTCTTATTGCTGTAGCTGCTATTCGCCGTTGGCCTCTTTATCAAATGGATGTGAAGAATACTTTTCTAAATGGAGATCTTCAAGAAGAAGTGTACATACACCTACCCCCTGGCTATCCACACTCCGGCAGACAAGTTTGTCGTCTTCGCCGTGCTCTTTATGGCCTCAAGCAGGCTCCTCGAGCTTGGTTTGAAAAATTTAGCTCCGTTGTTGCTCAGCAGGGTTTCACTTCGAGTCCTCATGACACTGCTCTCTTCATCCGACGATCTTCTGCTGGTATCACTCTTATTCTTCTTTATGTTGATGATATGATTATTACTGGAGATGATTCTGCAGGTATCCGCTCTCTTCAGCGCTTCCTTAGTCAGCATTTTGAGATGAAAGATCCGGGCACTCTCAGTTATTTTCTTGGGCTTGAAGTTACCTCATCCTCCGATGGATACTATCTTTCTCAAGCTAAATATGCTTCTGATCTTCTCACTAAGGCCGATATCACCGACAATAAGACTGTTTCCACTCCTTTGGAATACAATTCAAAGCTCACACCCTTGGATGGTGAACCTATATCCAATGCTACTCGCTATCGTCAGTTGGTTGGTAGTCTGATCTATCTCACTGTTACGCGTCCAGATATTTCGCATGCTGTAGGTATGGTTAGTAAGTTCATGGATGCCCCTCGTTCTGTCCACTATGCTGCAGTTCTTCGGATTCTCCGATATGTCAAGGGCACTCTTTATCATGGTCTACACTACTCCTCTCGGTCTTCTCTCGAGCTCCATGCTTATTCAGATGCGGATTGGGCAGGTGATCCGACTGATCGATGTTCTATCACAGGTTTCTGTTTCATGTTGGGTACTTCCCTTATCTCATGGCGTAGCAAAAAGCAGGATGTTGTTTCCCGTTCTAGTACTGAGGCTGAGTATCGTGCCCTTGCCGGCACCACCTGTGAACTTATCTGGCTTCGTTGGCTCTTGGCTGACATGGATGCTCCACAGCCCACTGCCACTCCTATTTATTGTGACAATCGTAGTGCTATCTACATTGCTCATAATGATGTCTTCCATGAACGCACCAAGCACATTGAGATCGACTGCCACATCACTCGTCAGCATCTCAAGAAAGGCATTCTAAAGTTGTTCTCCATCTCCTCTGCTGACCAGCCTGCTGATACTTTCACCAAGTCTCACCCGCCTGATCGTCTTCGAGATCTTATATCCAAACTCCAGTTGGCTTCCTCATTGCCACCTCGAGTTTGAGGGGGGATGTTAGTATATAGTTTTAGTTTAGTATTAGCCCATTGGGCTTAGTCCTGTATTAGCCCATTGGACTTAGTCCTTTTCTTGTACATTGCCTATATATGGCCACCTCTATTGTACATTGTTCATACAATCAATATACAGAATTTACATTCTCATCAAGGATAAAGGGGGAGAGAGAATAAAACGTGGAAAAAGAGATTTCTGTTTTTTTTTAATTTAAATATATATATATAGTCCTTATATCAATCCAACGGCCACATGTGAATCTTAAAATTTAAATATAATATAAACGGTTTTAAAAAAAATTACAATTATTTTGAGATATAGAGGAGAGAAACACGACTCAATTCACAATCTCTAGAGGTAAGGATAAGAGTAGACGTAAGTGTTTTTTTTTTTTTTTTAGTAATTACAAATATTTTATATATATATATATATTATATGGAAAATATTTAATTGGAATTTTGAATAAAAATTGCAGAATAGTTTTGGCAGCAATGTCAAGAATGAGATGTTATAAATATGTTCCTCTCAATCACATTCTTACCATCTTGTATTATTCCCAAAAAATCTCCAAAGATGGCCTTCACAGGTTGGGTACGTGTAAGAAGACATACCGCTCACTTAGTCATATTAGATTACTTGTTAATTTGAACTTATCTAAACTTTGACTTTGTGATGGCAGGAGACTATTAGGTAAGTACAAAATATAATACAATATTATTTTATGTAGATAATATAATACAATATCATATGTAATTCTAGCTAGAAAATTTGAAACCATTTCATCCTTTTCAACATTTTACAAGGTACTCAAAACACACTTGGAGATTGGACAAAAGAGCAAGTAGAAGCATGGAAACCTGGATGCTGTTCATGCCAAAGGTGACATCTTCTTTTGTCAGCTTTGGCATGCCGGTAGGGTTTCGAATCAAGGTTAGCGAACGCAAATAATCATGCGAGTAACATCTAGTTAAGCTGGTACGACCTCTCACAGTTATACAAGAGGTTTTGAGTTCCCATTCCGCTCACACCAAGATAGAGGAGAGGTTTTGGTTTATATATTATCGTGATTAAAACAAATAATATATATATATATATATATATATATAAAGATAAACGGGCATATAAGTTCCAAATGGTGAGGCACCAATATCTTGTATTGACAAACCATTTGAATCTTCAGCTTCTAAGTGGTGGGAATGATGTCGAACAGTTTACGCCTCCAAGGTGGCTAAAGACGGAGAAAGTCCCTCAAATTGTAGATGATTTAAGAACTACTGCCAAGAATTCTCTTATGTCACATGGTAGAATTCTTGAACGAGTACATAATTCTCTTCGATCACATGCTCAAACCAAAAATGATATTGGCTGATACGAAATTTGAATGCCCTCACGGCCTGCTATTGATGAAAAAGGTTTTCAATGGTACTTTTATTATTAATGGAAGCTACGATAGAGAAGATTGGATCACAGTTGTGGCCGGTGAGGGATGTGTAGATCTTGTAGCCTACAGTCGCTTGTTCTTGGCTAATCCATATTTGCCTAGGAGATTTGAGATTGACCCTCTCTTAATGCTTCCAGTGGAGACACTTTCTATAGACATAATCATGTTATTGGTTACACAGATTATCCATTTCTTAAAATAGTTTCTTAAGTTTACGTTGTAGAACAATATTGGAAACTTGTTTAATTATGTATTATTATGATAATTTGCAGTGTTATAATTCTTTGTTTTCAACATTCTCACAAATTCTGATTTTGTTTCATGGTGAATAATGCAGAACTATTCTCTAAAATTATTATTTCTTGCATTGGAATTTTTTTTCATGGAAATTGATTTTTGGCAATGTTTAATTTTGTTAGATTAGATTGATGATGCAAAAATAATCTTGAATTGTTTAAATTGATGATAAAAGAAGGTGTAGATCCTAATTCGCATAGAGTAGCGGAACAAGCACTACAATTTGCACAGCCAATAATCAAGAGAGTCAAAATGTATTTGACATCGAGGTGGTACCAATCAAAAATATCCCGACGCTCAAATTAAAATGGTGTAATGAGAGACGTAGCCTAATAAGAGCTAGGGTGGGCTTAAATGAAAAAAAAATGATGCAATTCGGACCTTGTGAAAAAAAAAAAAAAGAAGAAGAAGTAATAGGCCCACTCTGTACAAAATGAAAAAATGAGAAATATTAAACACTCCGGCCCAATAATATTTAAATAAATTGGCTAGGTTAACAATTTAACCTAGCCCAATTTATAATTAGAAGGCCCACCTTAAACCCATCCTAGCCAATTTAACCTATCTCTTCTCCTCACCTCACACCAGCTGTTATTTTATTTTATTTTATTTTTCATCTCTTCACAACTCACAAATTACCTTTACTTCCGTTGTCTACTTGATTTCCTAAAACCACCATTCCTTTGTCCTTCTTTGTAAGTGCTTTTTTAATTATTTATTAGTTTATTTTATTTTAATTATTTAATTATTTATATATATTTATTTATTTATTTATTATATACTTTTATTTATTATTTTATCATAGTTGTTGTTTATTTATTTATTTTACTATTGTATTGTACATAAATATAATTTTGTAACATATAATTTTTTTTATACTAATTAATTGTTTATTACTTTTCTTAATTTTATTAGTTGTTAACTTAATTTTATTATTATTTAATTTATGAGATTAGTTCGATGTTTATTTAAATTTATATTAATTAAATATTTCTTCTTATTATTGACATCTTTTATGGTTTAATAGTTTTTTGAGGTTAGTGATTTTTTATGAATATAATTTTAGAAAATTAGAGATTTTTATAGTTTTGGTGTATAAGTATTTGTAATGTGATTTTTGTTTTGGATTTTCTAAAATATATTTAATTATTTTTGTAGGTCATAGCGAAAAAAAAAATATTTTTCATTATTTCAATAGAAAATGTGATGGTCAATCATCAAGTAAGTCAAATGCTCTAAGTGATATGCATACTTCAAGTCCAAAATCTCCTTCCAAGACTAAAAGGTCTAAATTTGAAAACGATGATACTCCATCTCACATTAATACTCCTTATTTTGAACGTGATCTAAAAAAGCGTATTTCAATATGGTAATATCCCATTAATAAACAAGAGGAGGTTCGAAGAACTTATATTGATGTGGGACCGTGTTAACCTACTTTCGACTATCTATTGTCGGAAAGTGGGAATCAAAATCGTCGGTTTCAACGTTCTTGATTCACAAAATTTTCATTTCATGGCTTGAGTACTCCATAGAAAATGATCGTGCATATTATTTTTCATGCTATTTTTTTTATAGTAGTACATCACAATATCGCATGTTTACTATTGAGGGTTTTAACAATTGGAAGAGAGTTAATTGTGAAGACAATTGTCTATTGAAAAAACATGAAAGTGGGGATGATCACCGTTCACTACACAACATTACTATGCAGCAATGGATAAACTTGAAAAACTCATCTTTGCATATTGATAGAAGAATAAATAAACAATTTTCACAAGTAGTTATGCAGAATCGATTGCTTCTCAAGACTTCAATAGAAACTATGAAGTGATTAGCATTGCAAAGGTGTGCTAATAAACAAGATGAGGTTCGAAGAGCTTATATTGATATGAAATCGTGTCAACCTACTTTCGACTATCCATTGTCGGAAAGTGGGAATCAAAATTGTCGGTTTCAACGTTCTTAATTCACAAAATTTTCATGGCTTGAGTACTCCAAAGAAAATGATCGTGCATATTATTTTCCATGCTATTATTTTGATAATAGTACATCACAATATTGCATGTGCACTATTGAGGGTTTTAACAATTGGAAGAGAGTTAATTGTGAAGACAATTGTCTATTGAAAAAACATGAAGGGGGGATAATCACCGTTCACTACACAACATTGGTATGCAGCAATGGACAAACTTGAAAAACTCATCTTTGCATATTGATAGAAGAATAAATAAACAATCTTCACAAGTAGTTATGCAGAATCGACTGCTTCTTATTTAAAGTAAAAATGATCGTTGGCCAACGACTGGCTAGCTGCAAAATTGCAGCCAGCTCCACCACTCTCCCCCAAATTTCAAAAACCCCCTTCTCTAAAATCTATATAAATCCTCATTCTTCACTTCATTTTTCACACAATTGACATTTCTCACATATTCTTACTCTCTCAAATTCTCTCTTATTCTTACTCTCTTAAATTTTCTCTTATTCTTACTCTCTCAAATTCTCAATTATATCATAATTCTCAATTCTCTTCATTTTATTTCAATTATTAAGTTTAATTTTATATTTATTATTTTCAAATTTCAAAATTTCAATGGCAAGTTCTGATCATTCTAGAAAATCAGTTTCAGTCAGAGGAAAAATTCCTATGAATGTTCAAGAAATAGTAGAGCCGCGTGATGCTTTCTTTAATAAAGCTAATTATCACGACTTTCTATAGCAGCAAATATTTAAGAAAGAAATATCCGGTAATAAAACTCCTGATCCCTCTCTAAATATTTCTAAACCCCTTTCCCTCCTCAAAGCTCCCAAAACCCTTTTGACCATACAACTAATCAATCCAAATCCCAAAATATGCCCGATTTGGGTGATGCTGATTTGTTAAAGTATAAATCTGAACTATTTAAAGTTCATATGAAGAAGGTGAAAAAAGAACCTAGAAAATTGGTGGTAAATTACAACTACTGTTCCAAAGAGTTTAAGTGAAACAAATTGGAGGATACGACTCATACTGGAAACACATTAACAACAGTCATCCAGTCGAAGTAACCCGAGTACGCGGACAACAGCAAATTGGCAAGTACGCATCTATTAACCATACATTATTTAAATATAGTGATGTATGTAATATGAAAGAATTAGCTAAAATGATAGTTGTAGAACAGTTACCTTTTAGTTTTGGTGAAAAAAGTGGATTTTTTAAAATAATATCATAATGACTTTAATCCCGCTGCATGTAAGGTACTTAGAAATACTCTTAAACGTACAATGTGTGAAATTTATAAAAAAGAGAAGAAAGTTTTACTTAAATATTTTAAAAAATTATGTAAGTCGTGTTTCCGTTTGTGCTGATATTTGAAGTAGTCATTAGCAAAAACATTCATATTTAGGTGTCAACTGACATTATATTGATGATGTATGGGAGTTGCAAAAAAAAATTCTTGCATTTAGAATTTTTAATAAATCTCATACTGCTGATAATATATATAAAATGATAAAAATTATTTTTGAAGAATATTCGATTGAAAAGAAAAGTTTTGCAATTGAATTTGATAATACTGCAAACTATACTGCTGCTATTCCATAATTACATGATTTATGTAACCCTTATTTAAGTAGTAAATTTTTTTCATCAAAGATACGTTTGCCATGTTTTAAATTTATGTATACAAATTGATTTACAAACACTTCAATAATATATTAAACCAATTAGGGATGCTCTCTATTATTTATGGAAACATCCTAGTACCATAAAACAATAGGCTATATTTTATAAATCTGATAGTAAGCATTCAATTAGATTTTCTTGTGATGTTACAACTCATTGGAACTCTACGTATAAATTGCTTTGTGAAAGTTATGAATATAGGGATTTATTAGTTCGTTTTATGCAATATAATTGTAGTAGTATTAATTTGTATAGTTAGTATTGTGTAACACGTATTTGTGAATTATTAAAAGTTTTTAATGATGCTACTAATAATTTATTTGGTATTTATTATCCTACTATTTTTTACAAAAGTCCTAAATATTGTTGGTACACTTTCTGAGTGTGCACATAATGAATTATTAACTGATTGTGTTAAGAGTTATGAAATTAAAATGGTTATATTATTATAGGGATATTCCTATTATTTATATAATTACTTTATGTTTTGACCCTAAATGTAAATTAGATAATTTATTTGAATATTACACTGTTTATTATAAATATTTAGGTAAATGATATTAAAATTGTTAGTTTATTTAATAATGTTAAAAGTTTATTTTATTAATTGTATGAAGAATATCTTGCTATATATGGTCCACTTCTGAACATTAATGTTTAGAATCTAGAAAAAAGATTCTCTATTTGAAGTCTCCTCCACAATAAAGAAGTTAGGGTCTAGTATGTTATCAAAAAAAAATAAAATAAAGAAAATGCGGAATGTACCTTCATCAACCTCTACAAGTTCGAGTTTGTGAACGATGATTTCAACCTTTAATATTAGTGGAGGGATCACGAGAGAAATTTTCTAATTTTAGCTATCATAGCCAAACAAATTTTTGGAAGCCCTATCTCGACCGTGGCAATGGAACATGTAACACCCCCCAACCCGAATCCGCTCGGACCGAATCGGGGAGCGCTACCGTATACGGAAAACAAATTTCAAAATAGGAACTTTAAGTAATGATCCAAATAAATATTTAAAATTATGATCCAAAAAGATTTTCTGAAAATTTCACCAGAGTTTCCTCTGTTTTTCTGACTTTCCAAAATCTGTTGTCACAATTCATAAAATCCACACTTCTATAATCTCAAATCAAATTGTGCACCCTTCCATATCCGGTGCGACTTACCAAAACAAATTATATCAAAATACTTATAAATATTCAACTTCAAAAGCATTAAAATCCATGGGCCCAAATATTACAAAACTTTATAGACATACATAAAAACTAAATACCGTTTCAAATATTTACAAAAACATTCTTATCCATGCATGCCGATATAATAAATATAAAACATCAAAGATATAATGGGCTACCAAAAATGTGGGAGCGATGTGACTCAGGACTCGATCACTGCAGACTCAACTCTTTCCAGCCTTATCTTCTTCCTGAACTCTCTTATCTGCGTGTGAGAAACTCAACACGCTAAGCATAACGCTTAGTGGGTGTACCCAAAATCCAATTGTATAAACATAATAGAATATCACAATAACGCAAATAACATGTAAAACTATATGGGGCACAATTAAATCAAATATTTCAAATATATATCCCTTGGAAAAACGATAACAAATATCATATCAAAGCAATTATCAACAATATCTTCCAAAATCGGAATAAAATATCATATCAAACTTATTAATACCAAATCAAATCATATAACAAATTATATTTTATTTATATTTCCATTTTAGGCTCATGATATACTAAACATACTTTTCGGACTGATTACGGGCTATACAGAACAGAGATGGATACCAGCGGAGGACCCACTGCGCATCCCAGATATATCATAACAGAGTTGGATACCAACGGAGGACCCACTGCGTATCCCAGATCAAATTTCTCAACCCTTAAAGGGTGGTACCTCTATCATACATATAGGCGTAGTACTACTCAGAGAACCCAATTGACATGTCAATCTCCTATATCCATATCTATGTCTACATATATCAGAGCCAAATCATTTTTTAAAAATCATATAATTCGTTCAGAACAGAATTGTCAATTTAAATTATGAAATCATATCCAAATCAGTATACACATTTCCGGAATTCGAATCACATCAATATACATATACAAGCAAATTACAAAATCGTTTTCGAAAATATTTCTGAATCCAGAAATCGCTTCAAATCACATTTCAAATCTCATGCAATTATATATCGTAAATCTATAGTAAATCCAAATGCCCCGAATCACTTTTTGAAACAAATCGCAAAATAATATATATTTTAATAATATTCTCCGTAATATTACTATAATCAAAACATATCGAAAATCAATTCAGAATATTTTTCGTAAACCATATTACGGATCCAAATTATATTTCAAATAAACGTAATCCAAATCACTATCAATATATATATATATATATATATATATATATATATTCAAAATCATTACAAATAATATATATATTCAAATTCAATTTATTACAAACAATATATATACCAAATTATCCCAAAATCAATTTCAAACAACATATCATAATCCATATATCTCAAATAAATTAAAAACAATATAATATAACGATTCTGAAAATTTCTGAAAAATCTAAAAAATACGAAAACGGTATCACCAAACCTAAAATGCTATTCTCCACCTAGACTTCTTCTTGTCCAACTTCTCTATCACTCTCCTTCTTCTTCTTCTATCACCTTCTCTCTCTAAACTCTTCATCTTTCTCTCTCTATAACTCACTCTCTAACTCTCAGGTTTCATAATCAACTTTCATTTCTCTCTTGCTTTGTGAAATCAAGTGAATACATGCATGTTGCCAAGTTTCAAATGCTTTTAGGTGTCAAATGCCCCTTTTTTTTATTATTATTATTTTTGTGCATCCAAGGTTTGTCATGCAATAATGTTGTTTTTCATCACCATCCACTAACATTATATTATATATAAATATCTCACAATTGCAATTTGCTCCCTGGACTTCCACAAATCACCAAATGGCAAACAATTTACAATTAATCACATCTCATCTCAATAATTATTCCAAAAATATTCCACACCTATCCAATTACCAAATTGACTTCACCAATATTCAATTGAACCCATTATCATCCAAATGCATTATGAAATTAATATCTCTAATGGGATTTAACTCGGTTAAAATCACTATTTATTTTTCAACTATATACTGAATATATATACTTTCCACCAATATAAATCACATACTTGACTGTTGCATGCTTAATAATAATTAATAATAATACTTTTCGTAATTACGAAAAATTAGGGGCGTTACAGAACAAGAATTTAATGCCGATAGAAACGTTCTCGACGAAAGACGATCGTTGTTGAGTCCAGACTCAATTCAGATTCAGATATGTGTTGACGATTGGACCAAGATGAAATACAGGCAACAGGAAATCAACCAACCATCCGACGACAACGATGTTTTCGACAATAACGATGATATCATAGCCACCGAAGGAACGAGTGACGATAAACTGTAAGAAAACTATGTGGGCTTTGATTCCTCCTAAAGGATACGTAGGCAGCTTACTTGAGATAACATTAAGTGCAAGTCCAAATTTCTTATTTATTTCTTTAAATTTTATTTTATTTTTATGATATTATCGTAATTTTATTTAATCTTTATTATAACTTAAGGTGACCCACTTTTAATTCTTTTTAATTTTTTTAATTTTCAATTAATTTTTTTAATTTTTTTTTAAAAAATGAATCAGTTTCGGAATTGGCACCGGTAAGGCACCATTGGTTTCAAAAATCGGAGGAGAAACTGAAACCCGAATCTTTTACTCACAGTTCCAATCCCCTTTAGAGAATTGAAACCATCAGTTCCAAAACCTAAACCGACAATTTCGAAATATTGGTCATGACTACTAACATCGTATACATTAGTGTTAATTTATTTAAAAAAAATAATAATAATAATAATAATGAGGCGTGATTTTTAAGAACTACCACCATCCATGTCACTTATCTGGAACATTTTTCTCGGTAAAGTTGAAGGTGGTCGGTCCTGCTCCTGGCATTCGTGATTAGAAACATCTACATCTACTGTGTTCTACACAGACATCAGCGAATGCGTCAAGCATTTTACTTTTCAACTTTTTTTTTCTTTTTAAATTATATAAACATAAAGAATTCAAAGTCAAAATGTGTGTTGCGTGTTGTGATGGGTTCGTCAACTAAACTGAAAAGCCACCTTAAACAATTTTCGCGTCCTCTCCATTGGCCGACCACCCCACCTCCTCTACTTTCCCTCTATAAATACCCACCTCAGGCTCTGCCCAGAAATTCATTCTACACCAAGAAAAAGCAAACCAAGGAAGTGGAAAAGGTGGTTTAGAAACTCGTTTTGTTAAAATGGAAAACAGAGGAGGAGCAGGAGCACAAACCCAGCATGAACATGTTGAGAAGAAGAATGTTATTCCTCTTCTCACTCCATACAAGATGGGTCCTTTTAATCTTTCTCATAGGTAAACTTTTTTATATTTATATCTTTGGTTAGTTTTAGTTGGTGTACGCATCTCTTGTACTATTTTTAATGTTACTGGAGAATAGGTGTCTGTGAAAATTCCCAGTGTGTTCTTTTTCTTTTCCATTTTGTATGTTTTTAATTGAATTGTTTTGCAATTTTATTTTGTTTATATATGTTACAGATTTTTTATGTTGGTGTGTGCATGTCAAATATAAGTGTAGTTTTATTAAATTTTGTAAATTGAAATACCATTTTGCTTCATTTAATCTTTTAGCTGATGTTATTGTTGAAATGTTGGTTAAAATGTCACCTGTTCATTTATTGTTCTGATTTCTTGGTTCGGGTTTCAAAGTGGGACCTGACTCCCCAAACCATCCCCCACAAAAGCTGCTAATCTCTGCCTCAATCAGTGGGACTGTAAGGTCTTTCAAATGTCACCTGTTAACATGAACTAATTTCTGGAATGTTGTTTTTTTCCATTTCTATATGCTCTGTTTGACTTGGTTTGCAATTCTTTTTGGCTTTCTTTGGATTAGAGAGTTGAGAGCTTTGGTCTAATTAATTTTTGGATTAATATCTTTAATTATGCATGTTTCAGGATTGTGTTGGCACCATTGACTAGAAATAGATCATACAACAACGTTCCACAGCCTCATGCCATCTTATATTACTCGCAAAGAACAACCAAAGGTGGCTTTCTCATAGCTGAAGCCACTGGAGTTTCTGACACTGCTCAAGGGTACTTTTAGCTATTGTGTTCTGGCAATAATTAAAAGAAAAACGTGCATTTGAATTTTCGGTGTAAATGTTTTGTTTCTCGGTCGAAAATCTTATAAGATTTTGTTTATTCTATGTAAAAGGTATCCGGATACACCTGGTATATGGACCAAAGAGCAAGTAGAAGCATGGAAACCTATTGTAGATGCTGTTCATGCCAAAGGTGGGATCTTCTTTTGTCAACTTTGGCATGTGGGCAGGGTTTCAAATAAAGGTTTGTTCTATGGCTCTTTCTTTTGTTATGTATGTGACAGACACACTTTATTTTATTAAAACTATAAGGACTATTTTGTTTGTGTCTTATTAGTTCTCTTGATTTGTGGCTTTGCAGATTTTCAGCCGAATGGTCAAGCACCAATCTCTTCTACAGACAAGCCATTGATTCCTCAACATCAAACTAATGGTGTTGACGCTAGTCATTTTACTCCACGACAGCTAAGGACGGATGAAATTCCTCAGATTGTGAATGATTTCCGACTTGCTGCTAGGAATGCTATTGAGGCTGGTAATTCCTTTTCTAAAAATAGAAAATAAACCGCAAGAGATGAAAATATTTTCAGCTATTGCAAGATGCGTGGTAATTGATTCTCCCACTTTGTAAGAGAACAAGGGAAAATGTACTTGACATAGAAGCTTGGTGAGAATGTTTGTAGGGAAATGAAAGCCGAGTATGATGCAATCATAGATGGTTTGTGTTTCGATTGCTTGTATACTACTATGAAGTGAGAAAATGAAATGTCATGGGTGCCAAATTGCATCATTAGAGAGTTAAGTAAACAGCCCTATACCATGAAAGCCAAAGTAGTAAAAGGTTTCACTAGTTTTTATGTGTTTAATAAGTAATATGAGCATATAAGATAGGCTTTTTTTCTTGACAAGTTGTGTTCTTGGAGAAATTTCTTTCCTTCTTGTGGAGATTTATAGATTTGTTTATAAGATCATAAAATTTCTAGTTTATATGGTTGTATTGAGTTTTATTTAACCATTGTTTCATGCTAGCTTTGATAACCTTGTAGCTGATAATGTTTATATTGCATATAGGTTTTGATGGAGTTGAGATCCATGGGGCACACGGTTACCTAATTGACCAGTTTATGAAAGATCAAGTGAATGATCGCACAGACCAATATGGTGGATCTCTAGAGAACCGTTGTCGATTTGCTTTAGAGATAGTTGAAGCTATTGCTAATGAGATAGGAGCTCATAGAGTTGGGATAAGGCTATCTCCCTTTGCAAGCTACATGGAATCAGGGGACTCGAATCCGGAAGCATTGGGTCTCTACATGGCAAAGTCCTTGAACAAATACAATATTCTCTATTGCCACATGGTTGAGCCGAGAATGAAAACTGTTGGCGAAAAATTTGATACGTCTCACAGTTTGTTGCCCATGAGAAAGGCTTTTAGTGGCACTTTTCTAGTGGCTGGGGGTTATGGTAGGGAAGATGGAAACAAAGCTATGGCTGAGGGCTATGCAGACCTCGTTGTTTATGGTCGACTATTCTTGGCGAATCCGGATTTGCCCAAGAGATTTGAGCTTGATGCCCCTCTCAATAAGTACAATAGAGATACCTTCTATATACCGGATCCTGTTATTGGTTATACTGATTACCCATTTCTTGAAGCTTCTTCTTAAACTAATTATCGAGGCAGGAGAAGTTGAACTTGTACCATCATTTGTTGTAGTCTTTGTATTAAATTTATTGTTTATTGGTTTTTCCCAAGGGTTTATTGTCATAGTGAGTGAGTGAGTGTGAGTGTGTGTGTGTGTGTGTGTGATTTACGCCTCCGAGGAGGTTGAGGACGGAGAAAATCCCTCAGATTGTGGATGATTTCAGAATTGTTGCTAGGAATTCTCTTTCGTAACGCGACAATCTTTGAACAAGTACAAAATTCTCTTCTGTCATATGCTCGAACCCAAAATGATATTGGCTTATACGAAATTTGAATGCTTTCATAGCCTGTTATTGATGAGAAGGGCTTTTGATGATACTTTTATTGTCAATGCAGACTACAGTAGAAAAGACGTGATTAGTGTTGTAGTCGATGAGGGTCGTGCAAATCTTGTAGTTTACAGTCGCTTGTTCTTGGCTAATTTAGATTTGTCTAGGAGATTTGAATTTGACACCCCTCTCAATACAGACAATGGAGAAACTTTCTATACACGTGATTTTGCATTGGTTACAGTGATTATCCATTTCTTAAAATAGTTTCTTAGGTTTTGGAAACTTGTATAATTATTTATTGTTATGATAATTTGTGGTATTTAATTCTTTGTTTTCAACATTCTCACAAATTCAGATTTTGTTTACAAGTGAATAATGCAAATCTGTTTCTCTCAAATTATTATTTCTAACATTTGAATTTTTCTTATGAAAATTGTTTTTCAACAATATATGTTTAATTTTGTTAGACTGGAAATATCGATTAATCTTAAATTGTTTAAGTTGATGATAAAATAAGATAATATGTAAAAGTTTGGCTATCAAATTGTAAATTTTGACTGAAAAAAAATTAAAAATAATGTTAGAGTGAATAGCAACAAAGTTCTTTTTGTTTGGCAAGCAAGGCTCTGTTGAAATAGGATAGCTCCCTGAGCCCGAGACCATCATCTTTTTTATTCAAACGAAGTGTCCCACGAGCACCAATGAATCTTTCGACCATTGTCATAATCGTCCCACTAAAAATGAGCACTCAAGCGATGTGAATCTTGAATAAGTAATTTTGGAAACCTAAATAAATTCACACAATATATATATGTATGGATTGCACCACTGCTTTCAAAAGAATTAGCTAGTCCGACCTCTCGTTGTAACATCCCGGATTTCGGATAATTAATGTTATATATGTGAATATAAATTTTGTGATTGGAGGGGGTGTAAATGTAATTAAAAGTATGTTTATTTTTATGATTTCCAGGTGGACCAGATGGAACGGTCCAAAAATGATGTATGAAAAATTGAAAACCGAGGCAGTGAGCATCGCGATCTGGTCACCGCGACCATAGATCGCAATGACCTGCTCGCGGTGAAAAATGTGATTTTTGGCAGTGAGCATCGCGACCAGTCACCGCGACCACAGATCACGATGAACTGCTCGCGATGAAAATGTCAAATTCTGGCAGTGAGCAATGCGACCACCAGCGCGACCATGGTACTGCGAGGTGTGCTCACGATGAAGGCGATGAAAACGCTCCAGTGAGTATCGCGACCTGGTGGCGCGACCACAGGTCGCGACGACTGAAAAATATAAAAAAAATTTGGCTTCAGCGAGGAGCCACCAAACAGACAGAGCAGAGAAAAGAGAGAGGAGAGACCGAGAGAAAGAAAGAAGAGAAAGAAAAGAAGAGAAAGAAGAAAGAAAAAGAAAGAGAAAGAAGAAGAAGAGGAAGAAGAAGAAGAAAAGAGGAAGAAAAGAGAAAAGGAAGTGTAGGAGGAAGAGAAAAGGGAAGGAAAAAGGAAAAGAAAATCGTGGAAACGCAATTTATCGAAAGGAAACGGTATCCAGGTTGGTGTACATCCGTTTTCGAACTCTTTACAAAACGTATTTTATATTTTTAGTCTGAATACGCACTTTATTTAAATAACCTATTGATTTTATATCTCTATTGTTGTTCTTGGAATGATTTTATGATAGATCGCATTTTGATCGTATTTCGATTATTACGATTTCGTTAAAAATACTTGATTTAGACGTTTGTATGACTATTGTTTATTTTTCTTGAAAAGTATTGTGTGAATTGTATATTTATTGAGTATCTATTGATTTGTAATTTATTGCGAATATTTGAAAAATAGTTTATCGGAAACGGCCCTAGGATACTTAGACATAGAAATGGATATAAGAGGTTGGTATACCAGCTTGGTTCAGTGAGCAGTACTGCACCGATATTGATATGCTATTGATGATTATTATGTATCTCCTCATGGATTCGTCCAGGGGTAGGGAGACACGTACCTCCTCACGGATTCGTCCTGAGGTTGGGAGACACGTACCTTCCTAAGGATTCGTTCCTGGGATAGGGAGTTATGTACCTCTCTAGGTTCCGTACCCTCGGTCCTAGAGTAGGGAGATACGTACCACTCTTAGGATTCGTACTAGGGTGGAAGTTCGACCCATATTCCAGTCCTAGTATGTTGAGTATTCTAGCGGGTCAGATTGAAGTGAATTGAGAAGTGAATTGAATAACTTTATTGATCGATTTTATATGTTGATCTTATTGTTGAAATTAAAGTGATTAAAACTGTTTTATGCTTTGATTTTGAAGTTAAATTGATTTGTAAATGATTAGCATCGAAAAGAGATATATTGTAAATTGTTTCTTAATAAAAGTTATTTATGATTTTTCATATTTAAGTTTAGTGTACACCCACTAAACTATATACTTAGCGCGTTAGTTTTATTTCAAACGCGTAGGTACCGAGGATACTGAAGAGGCAAAAGACTGAAGAGGAGTTTCTTGCAGACAGAGGCGTAGAGTCACATTTCTGGGGTAGATATTTATGTTGATGTGTATTATGATTGACATGCATGTATAGACAGAAATTTTGTAAACGTTTTGTATAATTCTGTTTTGTAATTAAATTGGTCTATGAATTCTATTTTCCATTTCTTAAGGCCTGTAATGAATTAATTATGCATTATTTGATTTTGAAAATTGTTTGAAAATCGCACTAAACGGCAGAGTGCGCAATTGATTGGAAATGAGATTTGAAGTGTTGTTGAGATTTGTATTTGATTTGAGTTGTGGAAAAACAGGTTTTGGAAAATTCAAAAAACAAACGAAACTCTGCCGAACGTTTTGTAAAAAGTGTATTTCGATGGGCTCACTCGAAAATTAATTTTAAAATTTTAAATTATGTGATTTTTCCAATGGTTTGAAAATTTATTCGATGGGCTCACAATGATTTTGGAATTTATAAAATGAAATGAGAAAGTTTTGAAAACCGAGTAGCGCTCCCTGGGTCGATCCAGCCGGGTCGGGTCAGGGGGTGTTACACTCGTAGTGGTGCAAAAGGTTTTAAGTTCAAAGGTTTTGGGTTTATATATTATTGTGATTTAAAAAAATAAAAAGATAGATGGATATATAAGTCCTTTTCTTTATAGATTATTTGTACAGATTTTCAGCCAAATGGTGAGGCACCAATATCGTATACAGACAAGCCAATATTTGATGCATCAGCTTCTAAGTGGTGGCAATGATGCTGGATGGTTTATGCCTCCAAGGCGGCTGAAGTCGGAGGAAATCTCTCAGATTGTAGATGATTTTAGAATTGCTGTCAGGAATGCTATTGAGACTGGTAATTCAAAATAAAAAATGAATCCAATTCAAAATTCTTCTTGATAATATGCTATAGTTGTCTATATATGTGCTGCATATATATATACACACACACACGCACACACACACATATATATATACACAGGTTTTGATGGAGTTGAAATCCACAGAGCAAACGGCTACCTTATTGATCAGTTTTTAAAAGATCAAGTGAACGACCGAACAAACAACTATAAGGGATCGTTAGAGAACCGTTGTCGATTTGCTCAAAATAGTTGAAGCTACTCGTAAAGAAATTGGTGCAAACAAAGTTGGAATAAGGTTGTCTCCCTTTGTAGACTACAATGAGTCAGGCGACTCCAATTCGGGCGCATTGGTTCTCCATATGTCAGAGTCCATCAACAAGTATAAAATTCTCTTTTGTCACTTGTTTGAACCCAAAATGATACTGGCTAATACGAAATTTGAATGCCCTCAAAGCCTGCTATCGGAGAGAAAGGCTTTCAATGGTACTTTTATTGTCAATGGAGGCTACGGTAGAGAAGACTGGATCAGAGTTGTGGCTGAGGGCTGTGCAGATCTTGTAGCCTATGGTCGGTTGTTTTTGGCTAATTCGGATTTGCCTAGGAGATTTGAGCTTGATGCCTCTCTAAATGCATACAATAAAACCACTTTCTATATACATGATCCTGTCATTGGTGATACTGATTATCTATTTATCAAAATAGTTTCTTACCATCGCCCAATGTGGCTCGGTGGTAAAGACGCTCATTCAGCCTGACAATGTCCCAAGTTCGAGTCACCGCAAGTGTATGTCAAAAAAAAAAAAAAATAGTTTCTTAAGTTTACATTGCAGAACATGTTGGGCACTTAAATAAGTATATATGATAATTTAAATTTTTTAACGTTGTGTTTGGTATCTTTTTTAAATGGTGTTTTTGAAAACTATTTTTAAAAGTGAAAAATATGTTTTTAAAATGGTAATGTATTTGGTAGTATTTTTGAAAATAAGTTTAGAAACGGAAATTATAGTATATACTTATAAACATCTTATTTCAGTGTCATTATAATGCTAATCAAAGAGGAAAAAAAATTATAGTAATCTTCATATAATTAAACTAATTAAAATTAGTACAATAAAAGAAATTTATATTAAATACATAATTCATTGTTGTGAAAGTACAATGACTCTATATTTGATAAAACAATTCATCAATATTCATATGCAGTGTATAATCATTTTATCAATTGTGAGACACATGTCACTCCAAAGTTGGTCTTTAGAGTGATTGTGCTGCAGCAGTCATAACCTTATAACTTATAAAAGAATATTATAAGTTAACCATAAAAGTTATTATAATTTTAATTCTACCCTAAATTAAAATTATGTACATAATTAAATTATTTTTATTTTTTATAAATAATTACATTTATTTTTTTCAATTTAAAAAATAAACACATTATAAAAAATTAAAAGTTAAAATAAAAAATATATAACATACTTATTCTCCAGTAAAAAAAAAAAAATGTTTATTTTTTAAAAAATACATTCAAAAAAAAAAAACCATCAGATAATTTTAGATTTTTTTGTGGTGTTCTTTTTCAACAAATCTTTAATTTTTTTTCCTTTTTTTGGTTTTTTTCATTAATATTTTGTTTTGGTTGGTTGTGATCGAAATAGAATTGAAGAGATAGATGAGTTTGAATTTTTTTTTTCTTTTTTGAGTAGTTTTTTTTATATATATTTTATATTGGTTGGATGTGATGAAAATGGATGATTTGATGATGATGTTGGAGATAAAGATGAAGTTGACGGTGATGATGAGAGAATTTTTTTTTTTTGTGGTTTTTTTTTTGTTTGCTTTCGTAGATCTTGATTTTTTTTTTTTGATTTTTTGTGGTGTGTTTTTTTTTATTGGTTAGATGTGATGAAAATAGATAAGTTGGTGGTGATGATGAAGTTGATAGTGATGATGAATTTTTTTATTTTTTATTTTATTTTTTGAATTAGTTTATTTTTTAAATAAATGTATTTTTTTTATGGGATTAATCTGTTAGATATCTTTTATTTTAGCGTTTAATTTTTTTTGTAATTATTTATTGTTTGAAATGAAAAAAGAAATGTATTTTTAATAAAAATAAAATAAAAAATAATTTAATTATGCATATAATTTTAATTTAAGGTAGAATTAAAAGTATAGCAACTTATGTGGTTAGTTTATAATATTTGTTTAGGTGGATATATAATTATACAATATTTTAAGGTTAATATAGAATTAGTTATTTTATTTGATAATTAACCCTTTGGTTAATAAATTGACTTTAAAGGTAGGGTGTTTATACTAATTTTAGGTATTTATTTAAAATTTTACTCATATTACTAAATTTAGGAAAAGTTAGTGCAATTAACCCCAAAACAATTGATGTTGGATGGATATCAATAGAGTTTTGAGTGAGGTTTATTTATAATAAAATAAAATAAAATATGTTTTAGGTTTTCAATTATTTTTTTAAAAAACAGTGTCTTTATAAAAAGAGAAATATATTATTTTTCCCTGAAGTTTAAAAATATATTATTTTACTCTCAGTTTTTAAAATATTCACCATTTCCCCTCCTGTCTTCAAAATATTCACCATTTTCACCTTACTTTTTAAAATATTCATTATTTTTTTCCCAACCACTAAAAAAAATTAATTTAACCGTTAATTCTCAAGGATAAAATAATAATTAACTATTAATCTGATAAGAAATATTATTATTTGGCCCTGGAGATTTGAAAAAAAAAATATCATTTTACACCTACTTTTAAAATATTCTTTATTTTTCCCCCCTACAGTTAAAAAAAACTAAAATATATGCTTCAAAAGATATACCTTTAATGAAAACTATAAATAACTATTATATTCTTAATATATTTAAATAAAAATAATAAATCATTAAATTTATTAATAAAAAGAAAAAAATTTAAAATACGTCATATTATTATCATCGTCATCATCCATCTCTAAAAAATATAAATATATAAGAAAATATAATAAATAAAACGATTTCTCTTTCTCTGGTTTAGTATTGGGGATGGATAGTAATAATGATGTATAATTGACTTAGGGTTTGGTGTTAACGATGAATAGTGATGATGATGGACAGAGAGAAATGATTTTGTTTATTATTTTTTTTTATTGCATCGACCTCCTGTGAGGGTTTGTCAACTACAAGCGAAGTCAACTTTATCGCTTATTAACAAACACTTCCCCAACTCTCAGTAAAATTTGATCAAATATAACAGTTGACCAGAGAAGTTATTTATCAAAAAACCCAAAAGTTGACTTATGGGAGAAGACGTCTTTATTAATAAACCCAAAAGTTGACTCCTCCTATAATTGAGCAAACCTTAGGAGGGTAGACGTTAGTTACTCTTTTTTATTGTAATGAAAAAGAAGATAAAAATATTTTATTTTTTATATTTTTAGATTTTTTTAATTTGAGGCATTTTAATTAATAAATTTAATGGTTTAGTATTATTATTTAAATATTTTAATAGAATGATAGTTATTTATCGTTTTCATCAAGATTATAGCAGACTTTTTATATTTTTACCCAATAAATTAATATAAACATATATATATATATATATATATATATATTGAAGTATATATTTTAGTTTTTTTAATTGTATGGGAGAAATAAGGAATATTTTAAAAGTATGGGTGAAATGATATTTTTTTTAAACCTCAAGGGATAAATAATAATATTTTTTATTAAATTAATAGTTAATTAGTATTTTATCCTTAAGAGTTAATAATTAAATTAATTTTTTTAATAGCTGGGGGAAAAATAATGAATATTTTAAAACGTAGGGTAAAAAATAATGAATATTAAAAGTATGGGTATATTTTCGGTGCACCCGATGCTTGTGGTAGACTGGTAGTATTAAGTTCAAAATGAAAAATTAAAAAAATAATATGGTGTGATTTTTTAGAACTAATACTATCTCGTATTAAATTTTTAATGGTTAATTTACCACCCAATTCAAATTTTTAAATTTTTTTTTAAAAAAAAGTCAAATGTCTATTTTTTTTCTGAGCAATTACAAATATTTTAGTAAGTGCTTTTAAGGATCTAAAATGTACTTGATAAATAAAATTTAATATATTTAATTTAATTTTAAAAGAATAAATATGAGATTTTTATTAAATTCTTAATTCTTAATATTTGCCCTATAATGATTTAACAATATATACAATCTCTTAAATTTACTTAAAAGTGAAAATAGTTGTTTGATACGGACCATACCATAAAACCGGAGAAAAAAAATTTGATAAAGTTGAAGGTGGTCGGCCCTGGCATTCGTGACATTTTTGTATTGGCATACACAGGCATCAGCGCATGCGTCAAGCTTTTTTTTTTTTGTTTAAATTATACAAACATAAAGTGTTCTAAGTCAGAATGTGTGTGCGTTGAGTGTTGTGATGGGTTCGTCAACTAAACTGAAATGCCGTGGCTGACACTGCATCTACCCCCAACCTCGACCACTTACTTTCAAACGCCATCGACGACAGCGAGCCAGACAATACAAAAATGCTGCAAATCATAATCATGAAATGAGTGAACAGAATTCGAGTCAAATAAATGGAGTGAAACCCACTTTGACAACTGTGTGTATTTTGCAGCTCTTACGACGAACCCACCTTCCAAAATTTTCGCATCCTCTCCATGGGCCCACCACCCCACCTTCTCTACTTTCCCTCTATAAATACCCACCTCAGACTCTGCCCAGAAATTCATTCTACACCAAGAAAAAGCAAACCAAGGAAGTGGAAAAGGTGGCTTCGAAACTCGTTTTCTTAAAATGGAAAACAGAGGAGAAGCAGGAGCGCAAACCCAGCATGAACATGTTGAGAAGAAGAATGTTATTCCTCTTCTCACTCCATACAAGATGGGTCCTTTTAATCTTTCTCATAGGTAAACTTTTTTATATTTATATTTTTGGTTAGTTTTAGTTGGTGTATGCATCTCTTGTACTATTTTTAATGTTACTTGAGAATAGATGTTTGTGAAAATTCCCCCAGTGTTTTTTTCTCAATCAGTGGGACTGTAAGGTCTTTAAAATGTCACCTGTTAACGTGAACTAATTTCTGGAATGTTGTTTTTTCCATTTCTATATGGTCTGTTTGACTTGGTTTGCAATTCTTTTTGGCTTTCTTTGGATTAGACAGTTGAGAGCTTTGGTCTAATTAATCTTTGGATTATTGTGTTTAATTATGCATGTTTCAGGATTGTGTTGGCACCATTGACTAGAAGTAGATCATACAACAATGTTCCACAGCCTCATGCCATCTTATATTACTCGCAAAGAACCACCAAAGGTGGCTTTCTCATAGCTGAAGCCACTGGAGTTTCTGATACTGCTCAAGGGTAATTTTAGCTATTGTGTGCTGGCAATATTTAAAAGAAAAACGTGCATTTGAATTTTGAGTGTAAATGTATACTTTTTTGGTCGATAATTTTATAGATTTTGTTTGTTCTACGTAAAAGGTATCCTGATACACCTGGTATATGGACCAAAGAGCAAGTAGAAGCATGGAAACCTATTGTAGACGCTGTTCATGCCAAAGGTGGGATCTTCTTTTGTCAACTTTGGCATGTGGGCAGGGTTTCAAATCAAGGTTTGTTCTATGGCTCTTTCTTTTGTTATGTATGTGACAGACACTTGATTTTATTAAAACTATAAGGACTATTTCGATTGTCTTATTAGTTCTCTCAATTTGTGGCTTTGCAGATTTTCAACCGAATGGTCAAGCACCAATCTCTTCTACAGACAAGCCATTGATGCCTCAACTCCAAACTAATGGTTTTGATGCTGGCCACTTCACGCCTCCACGACGGTTAAGGACGGATGAAATTCCTCAGATTGTGAATGATTTCCGACTTGCTGCTAGGAATGCTATTGAAGCTGGTAAACTCCTTTTCTAAAAATAGAAAATAAATTGTAAGAGATGAAAATATTTTCAGCTATTGCAAGATGTGTGGTAATTGATTAGCACACTTGTAAGAGAACAAGGGAAAATGCACTTGACATAGAAGTCTGCTGAGAATGTTTGTAGGGAAATTAAAACTGAGTAAGATGCAATCATTGATGGTTTCTGTTTCGATAGCTTGTATACTATTTTGAAGTGAGAAAATGAAAAATGTCATGGGTGCCAAATTGCATCATTAGAGAGTTAAGCAAATAGCCTTGTACGAAAGCCAAAGTAGTAAAAGTTTCACTAGTTTTTACTTGTTTAGTAAGTAATATGAGTAGATAAGATAGGCTACGAGTTTTTTTTCTTGAAAAGTCGTGTTCTAGGATAAATTTCTTCCTTCTTGTGGAGATTTATAGATTTGTCTATAAGATCATAAAATTTCTAGTTTATATGGTGGTATTGAGTTTTATTTAACCATTGTTTCATGCTAAGCTTTCATAACCTTATAACTGATAATGTTATATGCATATAGGTTTTGATGGAGTTGAGATCCATGGGGCACGTGGCTACCTTATTGATCAGTTTATGATAGATCAGGTGAATGATCGAACAGACCAATATGGTGGATCTCTAGAGAACCGTTGTCGATTTGCTCTAGAGATAGTTGAAGCCATTGCTAATGAGATAGGAGCTCATAAAGCTGGGATAAAACTGTCTCCCTTTGCAAGTGACATGGAATCGGGGGACTCGAATCCGGAAGCATTGGGTCTCTACATGTCAAAGTCCTTGAACAAATACAATATTCTCTACTGCCACATGGTTGAACCAAGAATGGAAATTGTTGGTGAAAAATTTGATACTTCTCCCAGTTTGCTACCCATGAGAAAGGCTTTCAGTGGCACTTTTCTAGCTACTGGGGGTTATGGCAGGGAAAATGGAAACAAAGTTGTGGCTGAGGGCTATGCAGACCTCGTTGTTTATGGTCGATTGTTTTTGGCGAATCCAGATTTGCCCAAGAGATTTGAGCTTGATGCCCCTCTCAATAAGTACAATAGAGATACTTTCTACACACCCGATTCTATTATTGGTTATACTGATTACCCGTTTATTGAAGCCTATTCTTAAACTAATTATCAAAGCAGGAGAATTTGAACTTGTACTATCAATCGTTGTTGTCTCTATATTAATTTTATTATTTATTGGTTTACCCTAAGTGTCTATTGTTATATTGTATGAGTGTGTGTGTGTGTGTGTATATATGATTTACGCCTTCGAGGAGGCTAAGGACAGAGAAAATTTCTCATATTGTGGATGATTTCAGAATTGCTGCCGGGAATTCTCTTCTGTAACACACCAGTCCTTAAACAAGTACAAAATTATCTTATGTCACATGCTCGAACCCAAAATGTTATTGACTTATATGAAATTTGAATGCCCTCATAGCCTATCATTGACGAGAAAGGTTTTCGATGATACTTTTATTGCCAGTGCAGGCTACGGTAGAGAAGACATGATTAGTGCTGTAGTCGATGAGGGCCGTGCAAATCCTTGTAGCCTATAGTACCTTGTTCTTGGCTAATCCGGATTTGTCTAGGAGATTTAAATTTGACGCCCCTCTCAATACATAGAATGGAGACACTGTCTATGATCTTATCATTGGTTGTAATGATTATTCATTTCTCAAAACAGTTTCTTAGGTTTTGGGAACTTGTATAATTATGTATTGTTATGATAATTTGTGATATTTAATTCTTTGTTTTCAACATTCTCATAAATTCAGATTTTGTTTACATGGTGGATAATGCAAAACTGTTCTCTAAAATTATTTTTCTAACATTTGAAATTTTCTTTTGAAAATTGGTTTTCAACAATGCATGTTTAATTTTTGTTAGATTGGATATATCGATGCAAAAAATAATCTTAAATAGTTTAATTTGATGATAAAATAAGAAAACATATAAAAGTTTGGCTATTAAATTGTAAATTTTGACTTAAAAAAAATTAAAAATAATGTTGAGTGAATAGCAATAGAGTTCATTTTGTTTGGCAAGCAAGGCTCTGTTGAAAGATGACACCTCGCTGAGCCCAAGACCATTATCTTTTTTATTCAAACAAAGAGTGTCCCACGAGCACCAATGAATCTTTCGACCATTGCCATTATCGTCCCACTATAAATGAGCACTTAAGCGATGTAAATATTAAATAAGCAATTTTGGGAGCTTAAATAAATTCAGAATACATATGTATGGATTACACCACTGCTTTTAAAAGAACTTCTTTACCTCCAGCAGAAGATAATTTGCAATGCCAGCCTTTTAAATTCTACCAAACTAGCTCACGTATATTTGAAAATAAATTCTTCTTGGATTGACTTACAAACTCAGGAGCTCGAGATAGAAGTCATGACACTACCATATTCACCCCTAGGTTCCGTGCTATCTCAGTCTTCACACTATCATCAAACATTCTTGCTAAAATAAATAGCTGATTTGTCACATTTGATAAGTTCTCTTAAGGTAGCAGCATATTTATCAAGGATTGTCTTAATTGAATCACAATCAGACTTCTTCGCTATAGTGAATAACATAGTATCATCAGTGAAAAAAATATGTGAAATCTTAGAACCCCTCCTTTAACATTGAACGTCGATAATAGAACTGTGGACTCGGTCTCGGGAAGGAGCGTTGTGAACCCTTCTGCACAAATGAGATAAGGAGATAACGGATCATCTTGACATAATCCCTTTAAAGGATTCAAGAAACCTTGTGGGACCCCATTTATCAGAAATGAGAAGGATACCACAAAAACATAGTCCATAATCTTCATTACCCAATTGATCAAAAACCCAAACTTAAGCATCATTTGTTGGAGGAACGACAACTCTACTCGATCATATGCTTTTGTCATGTCTAACTTTAATGCAAGAAAGCCTTTTTACCAATTTTTCGCATGAAGACATTTAAAGCCTATAATGGCATTGCCTTTAATAAGGGGCTGAGGCACGACAGCACTTTGTGTATCAAATATGACATTGCTAAGAACTAATCGAAAATGATTAGCTAAAACTTTGGCAATTATTTTGTACAATATTGTACAGGAGCTTATAGGCCAAAAATCTTTAACATGACAATTTGTTGGTACCTTCGGAATCGATGTGATCAAAGTTATGTTGACTATCTGTATCGAATCCCCTGCATTAAGAAAGAGCAGGCGAGCCGCTACAACGTCTTGGTCGATCAAACTCCAGAATTGTTGAAAGAAAATGGCCGGCATTCCATCAATTCTGGGGTCTTTGGTTTGAAACATCTGAAAAGCCACAAGTCTAGCTTCTTCAGCAGTAAAAGTAGCATCAAGGTTACGGTTCTTCTTATCACTAACAGAAGGAGCAACACAGTAAAAAACTAGTGTCATATTATCAAAACCAGAATTACCAGCCATGAATATAGAAAAATAAAATACTGTTGAATAATCCGTGCGACGAAAGGCTGATCATCATGCCAAACGTTTCTTTCATCAAAAATGTAAAACCCCCCGACCCGATCCGGCCGGACCGACCCGGGAAGCGCTACTCGGACTTTCTAAATTTTTCAGAACTTTCAAAATCAGTTTTATACGTTTCAAAAATTCATTGTGAGCCTAATTAAAACAGTTTAAGAATCCTTTTCAAGTGAGCCCGTTTTACAATAAATAAACTTTTTACGAAAATTCGGCAGAGTACCGTTTGTTTTTCGGACTTTCCAAAACCTGTTTTTACACAATTCAATTCAAAAACAATTCTCAATAGCACTTCAATATCTCATATTCAAACAGTTGCGCACTCTACCGTTTAGTGCGACTTATCAATCACAATTTATAAAATAAAACAGTTCAAACTTTGATATATACAGACATTCAAAAATCATAAAGTAATTAATTAAAAACATATTACAAAACATATTTACAACTCCCCTGTATATGCATGCTTTCAGAATATATATATATATATATATATATATATATATATACATAACACAATATAGCTACCCAACTGTACAAATCTCTGGGACTCTGTCCACAACTCTTTATCTCTTCAGTCCTTAGCCTCTTCCGGATCCCTGGTACCTACGCGTTAGAAACAAACTAACGCGCTAAGCATAAAGCTTAGTGGGTGTACTATAAACTCAAGTAAATAAATCACAATATATATATATAATTCATTTCGAATCCATTTCAAAATCAAATAAATTTCAAAATCAGAGCATTAAACTAATTCAATCACTTTAATTTCAATACTGCAGTCAATATACGAATGCTATCAATAGAATCATTCGGTTCACTTTTCAATTCCAATCAATTCTGGCCCACTAGAATACTAAACATATTAGGACTGGAATATGGGTCAAGCTCCCAACCCCCAGAACGAATCCTGAGGAGGTACGTATCTCCCAGCTCTAGGACCGTGGATACGGAACCTAGAGAGGTACATAGCTCCCTATCCCAGGAACGAATCCTTGGGAAGGTACATTAACTCCCAACCCCCAGGACAAATCCTGAGGAGGTACGTATCTCCCAGCCTCTGGACGAATCCAAGAGGAGGTACATCAGAATCATCAGTATCAATCAATCAGTATCGGCGCAGTACTGCTCAGTAAAACCCAGCTGGTATACCAACCTCCTATATCCATTTCTATGTCTACGTATCCTAGGGCCGATTCCGATAAACCAAATTCGCAAGAAATGTCGTAATAATTACTCAATAACAATAATTACTCAATAAACATACAAATCACATAATATTCTTCAAGAAACATATTCAATAATTTTACGAAAATCAAAATCAAGTATTTTAACAAAATCGAAATGTTCGAAATTACAATCGAAATATAATCCATCATAAACTCGATCCGAAATCAACCATAGATCTACAAATCATCAATTTTACATATAAAATAAACACTTTTCATACGAATAATCGAAATCGAAAACTTTTCACCGCGAGCGAGCTATCGTGACCTGTGGTCGCTGTGACCAGGTCGCGATGCTCTCTGATCCAGTTTTCCAATTTTTCATTTTTCACTATTCAATCTGGTCCGCTGGAAATCATAAAATAAACATACATTTAATTACATTTACACCCCCCCTCAAATAGTAAAATTTATTTTCACATATATAAAATTAATTACCCGAAATGCGGGATGTTACAAAAAAGACCCTGAACCGTGTTCCTTGCCTTTCTAAAAATAAAAAATTAATCGTAAAAGATGAAAATATTTTCAGCTATTGCAATGTGCGGTAATTGATTAGAAAGGAAAATGTACTTGAGATAGAAGCCTGGTGAGAATGTTTGTATGCTGTCAATGGCTGTTGTAGGGAAATTAAAACCGAGTATGAATGTAATCGTAGATTGTTTCTGTTTCGATAGCATGTATACTATTTTGAAGTGAGAAGATGAAAAATGTCATGGGTGCCAAATTGTATCATTAGAGACTAAAGTAAACAACCCTATACCATGAAAGCCAAAGTAGTAGCAAGTTTCACTAGTTTTTACTTGTTTAACAAGTAATATCAGCATATAAGATAGGCAAAGCGTGTTTTTTTCTTGACAAGTTGTGTTCTCGGAGAAATTTCTTTCCTTCTTGTGGAGATTTATAGATTTTTCTATAAATCATCAATTTTCTAGTTTATATGGTGGTATTGAGTTTTATTTAACTCTTGTTCTGTGCTACCTTTCATAATCCAGAGTTTGTAGCTGATCATATTTATCTACTGTATAGGTTTTGATGGAGTTGAGATCCATGGGGCACACAGTTACCTTATTGACCAGTTTACAAAAGATTAGGTGAATGATCGAACAGACCAATATAGTGGATCTTTAGAAAACCGTTGTCAATTTGCTCTAGAGATAGTTGAAGCTATTTCTAATGAGATTGGAGCCTATAAAGTTGGGATAAGGTTATCTCCCTTTGCAAACTACATGAAATCAGGGGACTCGAATCCGGAAGCATTGGGTCTCTACATGGCAGAGTCCTTGAACAAATACAATATTCTCTACTGCCACATGATTGAGCCAAAAATGAAAACTGTCTTTGAAAATTTTGATACTTCTCACAGTTTGCTACCCATGAGAAAGGCTTTCAATGGCACTTTTCTAGCTGCTGGGGGTTATGGCAGGGAAGATGGAAACAAAGCTGTGGTTGAGGGCTATGCAGACCTCATTATTTATGGTCGACTGTTCTTGGTGAATCCGAATTTTCCCAAGAGATTTGAGCTTGATGCCCCTCTTAATAAGTACAATAGAGATACCTTCTATACACCTGATTCTATTATTGGTTATATTGATTACCCATATCTTAAAGCCTCTTCTTAACTTGTATTATCATTCTCTGTTATCTCTAAATTAAATCCAATGTTTATTGGTTTCCCTAAGTGTTTGTGGTTGTATTGTATGAATGTATTATTTATATATATAAACATATGAATTTATGCCTTCAAGGAGGCTTAGAATAGAGAAAATCCCTTTAATTGTGGATGATTTCAGATTGTTATTAGGAATTCTCTTCTGTCACGTGGCGAAGTCCTTGAACAAGTATAAAATTCTCTTTTCTCACATGCTTGAACCCATATTGATATTAGCTTATACAAAATTTGAATGTCCTTATAGCCTTTTATTGATGAGAAAGGCTTTCGATAAATGAAAAAGGAGACTTCTGTTTTTGATTAATTTTTTAATATAAACATCTACGGTTGTCGAATCAATCCAACGGCCACAAGTGAATCTTGAAAATTTTAAAAAAATCCAGTATAATCTTTAGAAACCTTTAGAAAGTATACTGATAGTAACGGGTCGTTTGTGTTTTTTTTACATAATACTTAATGGGTCTAAATTGAAAAAATTAAGTTGTTTTTTTTTTTTTTTTCAAGTTTCAAGTTTAAGTGTCTTTAGAAATATTCAGGTTTATTCAATCTTCACATAAAGAAAAAACGACCCCTATCTCTTTTAACCTAACTCTTTTTTTTTTTACATACCACTTGTAATGTTGTCAATTCGAACCTGGGTCATTGCCAGGCTAAATGAGTGCCTTTACCAGTGATCCACATTGAGTGATGGTAATTGGTGTGCTGTCGCAAGCAACCAAAAATAAAACCTATACTCCTAAAAATATATGTAGTAGTGCGAGTAAGGATCGTTCCCACGAAGAGTATCTAGTCTAATTCTATGTTATGTGAACAAAGATGGGGGGTGTTTTGATATAATGAAAGCAATTTTAAGAAAAATATCTAAAGAACAATTCAAATTAAAATATCGAAATCAATCAAAGAACAAACATTGGTCTAAGTCAACATCCACCATCGAAACTTTATAACTGATCATTGATGCAAGTATATATCAATTTACACTTTGAATATTCACCATTGGAACTATTTTTCTATCTCTCCTTAGTCACAATTAATTAGAAAAATAGGTGATCTAATTAATCATAACTACTAAATAACCCAAGACAAGCGCTAAAGGTTTAATCTAGTAGCAACTTTAAGAATTAGAGAGATCGATGAAACTAAACAACACAAGCACAAGCGGTTGCATTTAATTTAGTCGAGCGTTCTTCCTAAGATCTAATAATTTCTGACACAGCAAATCATTAAATCTTAATTGCTTCATAAATTAGAGAGATCAAACAATTACGGATTTGATTTCTAACTTAGCAGTAGATTGTAACGAATAATAAACCAGTAGGCCTCCTAATAATTAAACGAGACAATCATAAAAATAGGCACAGAAGAACAACCGATGCTCAAAATATAAATTAAACAATAAAAACAAAAAGATCTCACAGTTTTATTGATTCCGAGGCTTCCGTTTCCTTCTACCAATTATCAAGACTTAGCCACGCATGGCCATGAAAATTCAAAGAAAAAGTTAGAGAAGAGAGGAGAGAAAGACGTGAGAGAGAGAGAGCTACTGGTCTGATGATGAGAGGTCTTTAAACACATTAGCTCCTCTCTTAAAAACCTACCAAAACTCTAAAACTTAAGTAAACACTTATCCTCAAATAATAATATTTAAGTTTGACTAAAAAGTGAAAAGCTAAAAGAATATAATATAAATTCCTAATACAAATAGGAAAGTGGTGATTTCAGTTCTGATTTTTCGTGCACCAGATCTGGAAGCTTCCAAAAATAAACCATGTCACTTGCATGCTAAGAAATGTTCCAGCACATCAACAGTGCAGGTGCGGCAACTTCAAGCCCGATTTCAACCTTGCTGCTGCCAGTATCTCTCCAAATGCAAAACATGAAAGTTGTAGAGCTGTTTCTTGTCGTTCCATATCATTTTGCATCATCGCAATCAGATCTTAGATGCGAAAGTTATGCCCATATTATGAAGTGATGTCGAAACTGTCAAAAATCGCTTGATTAACTTCGTTTTGCGCTTACCGCCTCCATTTGCATCCTAAATCAAAATATAAGAATAATCAGTACATTTAGGAACCAAATAAGTATAAAAGACTAAACATTAGGGAAGAAAAATAGGACATTTTGCATTCTCATCAAATTCCCCCATACTTAACTTTTGCTCATCCTCTAGTAAAACTCAAATTCACTCTCCCAAAAACACCAAGGTTGCAACACCATCAATAAAGAACAACCAAGCTCTTCAAAGCTCATAACACATCATGAACAAGCATTCTTAAACAGCTTACATGTAACGCCCCTAATTTTTCGTAATTATGAAAAGTATTATTATTAATTATTATTAAGTATGCGACAGTTAAGTATGCGATTTAAATTGCTAGAATGTAAAATCTCACTTTTTACAATCTATTTTTCATTTATTACTAAGGGCATATTTGAGTGATTTGGCTCTGATATATATGAACATAGATATGAATATAGGATGTTGACATGTCAATTGGGTTCACTTAGCAGTACTGCATTGAGATTTCTGAGATTTTGATGATTATGATACCACTATTTGGATTATGTGTAGCCACCGTTGTGGACGGTCCTAGAGTGAAGACATTTCCGTCGGGCAGTCCCCGTAGGGTCCGATGTCGGAAATGATGCCTGTATAGGGATACCATTTTATGCTAAAATGGGAAACCCGACTGTATATAATTCAGCGAGCAGTCCCCGTTGGGTTCCAGTGCTGAATAACCCGTAATCCAGTCCTGAAATTATGTTATGTATGTCATGAGCCCGATATGAAAATAGAAATAAGATTTGAATTGAAATGTGAAATAATTTGAAAAGTGATTTTGAGATTATTACTGAAATTATGAAATTGATATGTTATTTAAAAGTATTTGACTTGATTTGAGCCCCATAGTTGGATATTTATTTGTTATTTATAATTTTGATAAATTGATAGAAATTGTTATAGTATTTGTAAATTCAATTATGTGTACACCTACTAAGCAATATGCTTAGCGTGTTGAGTTTTCTCACACGTAGGTATAAGAGGTTCCAGAGGAGACAAAGACAGAGAAGAATAGAGACTGCAGGAGCAGAGTCTGGAGTCATATCGATTCTATATATTTGGTAGTCCTTTTGTTTTACTAGAGCATGCATATACATAAAATGTTTGTATATATTTAAAGAATTTCCGTTGTGTAAATATTTTATTATAAGTTTATGTTATTCGAATAATCATAAATTATATTGTGGTAAATTGATTTGAAAAGTCATACTAAATTTGGAAGGGTGCGCAAAAGTGATTTGAGAATTTAGAAGTGTTGATTTTTATGAATTTTAAATTGTAAACAGGTTTTGGAAAGTCAGAAAAACAGAGGAAACCCTGGCGAAATTTTCAGAAATTTATTCGGACCATTTCCAAAAGGTTTAATAAAATTTTAAAGTTGTGGTTCTATAAAAGAAAAGCAGAGATTTCAGTATATGGTAACGCTCCCTAATTCGGTCTGAGTGGATTGGGTCAGAGGGTGTTACATTACAATTACTTAGTAAGCATTTTCACTTGAAGATGGAATAAACTAATACGTAGACCCTCACGGAAATAAACACTCAACTCTCATATGTTTGAAGGGTATTAGTGTCACTCAAATTCATTCCAATGGAAATGATCTACCCTAAGCTTGCATATCTTCTCATTCTCCACCACTGGATCACATGCATAACACAAATCAGAAGGACTTTTCAAGGGTTGTAATGGGGTTTAGGATCAAGGTGGGAAATATTTGGGAATATAGCTCAACAGCCACCGAAACTTAGTGGAGCAAAAATGAATCAACTCAAGCTCGAATATATAAGACATGTAAAACCAATCACTCCATTCAACAACTTCTTCAAGTTTGGCTTTAAAGCATTTAAACAATATAAAACTTTTTTTTTAATTCATTTTTTTTTTCAAAAAAAAAAAATCGTTCAAAGGAACACTTTTCGTTTGCAGCAGGGAACAATCCTTCACAATAACTTCCACATTTGTATATATCACGAATGGACAAACCCCTTATCTTCTTCTTCTTTGTTTTTTTTTTTTGTTTTTTTTTTATACATCAACAATGGAACTCACAAATTGAGGATGAAAACATGTTCTACTTCACCACTCATAGCCATAAAACCAAATCTAAACACCCCCACACTTATTTCTTGCACACCCATACATATCATAATAATGAACAATGCTCCACTAGCTCTATGGCTCGGGTAAGGATATTGTTTTTCGGATATAAAGTTAGTAACTTGGGTTCACAATAAATGACAGAGGCCAATAAAGCTCAAAGGGGTTCAACAAGGGAAAAAAAACATTAATTAAAAGGCAGGCTATTTGACTTATGTAGCTTATAAGAAAGAGGGCCTTAATCATGTTCATGCATACATGTGTCAATGTTACCTCAAAGAGAATCAAGGTAAGTTCTAGAGAAACAAATCCATGGAATAATATCTCGCATGAAAGAAAATAATGAGACTAATATGAATGTGTCAGTCTAAAGGCTCAAAATCTCACCAGCTTTTGTCTACCAAATTTAGTCACTACCATTCTCAATGAAAATAACTAGACTAATTAATTCTAAGCTGGAAGATTACTTATTCAATTATGTTATGAATTTTTTTTCAAGCTTAATTGAATCTTGCTCATGACATATACAACCAAAAATCATTGGAAACCACAAAAATAAAGAGCAAAAACAAAAAAAATAAAACACAACCTAAATCCCCTCCCCCACACTTAAAACTTACATTGTCCCCAATGTAAGGTGAATGCAAAGAAAAGGGAGAAACAAAAAACAAGAAATTTTTTTTAAAAAATAATAATAATAATAATAATCAAAATATAAAATGCTAAAATAAGAACAAAAAAATTGAAAAACTAACTCCCCTTGGGTTGCCTCCCAAGCAGCGCCTTCGTTTATTTTCGTTAGCTCGACTCGATGCTTCCTTTTTCAATCAGCATAAATTGAATCCTCGAGGTCCAATGTTGCCACATTCTCGACTTGGAAACCTTCATAGAAAGGTTTAAGTCTATGGCCATTCACCTTGAACACTTTAGAAGTCGATAAACTTTGAATTTCCACTACACCATGGGGAAAAACATTAGTAACAACAAAAGGTCCAATCCATCGAGAACGTAACTTACCTGGAAACAAACGAAGCCATGAATGGTATAAAAAGACTTTTTGACCAACTGTAAACTCTTTCCTATGGATCATCTTATCATGAAAAGCCTTCGTCTTTTCCTTGTAAATCCTTGCACTCTCATAGGCATCATTGCGAATTTCCTCTAACTCTTGTAGTTGTAACTTCCTGTGTTCTCCACTTTCATCCATCTTCATGTTGAAACTTTTGATAACCCAACAAGCCTTGTGTTCTAGCTCAACCGGAAGGTGGCATGGTTTCCCAAACACCAACCGATAAGGTGACATACCAATGGGTGTCTTATATGCAATCCTATACACCCACAAGGCATCCTCCAAGCGCAAACTCCAATCTTTTCTGTTTGGATTGACCGTCTTTTCAAGGATGGATTTGATCTCTCGATTTGACACTTCTGCTTGTCCACTAGTTTGCGGATGATAGGCTGTTGACACCTTGTGGGTCACATTGTACTTTCTCAGCAAAGTAGGCTCCATCTCCCACCGCGATTTTCGTTTGCTGGTCCAACTTCCCGAGTCGATGTTGTTATTCTGGTAGGCCAAATCGCTCGGTGACGGGTCCCACCTACAACGGCGTCTCCTGCTCGTGGTTTTCCTCCTCACCACCCGGTTGATCCTTATCAGTACCGGAATGATTGTTTTCTAGGCCATTCTCCGACAACAACGACTTTTGCAAGCTTTTCGGTTGGTGGATCATTATCGTTGTTCTCGTGGGCAGTGTTTCTAGTGTTCAGCGGCTGGAGAGCTAGGGATTTGGGTGGTGGTTCATGAGATAAGGCTTCATCTCTCCATCGCTCTATCACCCCTTTGTTTTGTGTTTCAGCTTCTCCATTTGATGAGCAATCTGCTCCATAATTTTTTTGATTTTTGTTTTTCGATTTCTGGGTTTGATGTGGTTGTGTTTATGGAATTGATGTGGATAAGTTTTGAAATTGATGAGAATTGAGTTTCTGGATTTTGATGTGAATGAGTTTTTGGATTTGATTTTTTTTTTTCTGTTCCTGGATTTGATGTCTGGAATTAATGTGGATGAGTTTCTGCTCTATCTCCCCATGGTTTTCAGTTTCTGAATTTGATGCGGATGAGTAATTTTATTGATTTGAGTTTGTTGAAGAAGATGATGAACTGGACTGATGTAGATAAACTGTTTAAGTTCTATTTAATTTTAATGAAGATGAAATGAAAAAGATGAAATTCAGCTCCTGTGACAATAAGAGAGAGAAGAAAATTTGCAGAAACTGAAGGGCAATCTGCATCGCTCTAAACTGACAGCAATAGAGAGAAAAAAACTATTTCTAATGTTATTTTCTATTTTTTTTATTATTAAAATAAATTTAATAATATAATAGTTGTAGAAGTATTAATTACATCAGAACATATTTTGTAACTTTACCATTTTACCCTTAAAGTTGGTCTGATACAATCACGGTAACGATCTGATATTAACAGCAGAGGATATTTATGTAACAACAATAAAACGTCAGGATAATTTACTGTATTTTTGACCATGCTTAGAATATTAGTGTTATTATATTAAACCTCAGGGGTGTCATTGTAATTAGCCCTAATATTTTCTTCCATATTTATTATTTTTATATTAATATATTTTTAGATTTATCTTTATTTAAATATTTTTTTTAAAAATAAATTATTAATATTTTTATTTAGATATTAAAAGAAAAAAAATATGTTATTTAAATTTTAAATTTTATTTATTATTCAATCTTTAAAAAAATTTAAACTTATTTAGTCTTTAAGTAAAAAAAAATAACCTCTTAATGTACGTTTAAAATTATTATAATTTATAAAATAATTACTTATTTTAAAATTTATAATTCAAAATGCTTTGATAATTTAATAAAAAATTAATTATTTTTTAAATTACTTTTAAAAATTATAATTATTAAAAATAAATTTAAAAATAATTAATGTATTTAAATAATAATTTATAAAATAAATAAATTACAATAATATCAAGCATCACAATCAACGAGGAAGTTGAGAAGAAATAATGTTATATTCCTCATCTCACTCCATTATCAGTTTAGTTTCTTTCAGTCTTGTAAATAAGAGACAAAAATATTGTCACATCTTTCACTCCGATTTCGTCACGTGATTCTGATTTCACATTATGCATTTAGCGCCACATGATGGGATTAAAATGAAAGATTTTTAATGTCAGACGATATTTGGAATAGTGTGAAACATATACTTTAACTTATCTCTCAAAAATGCACATCCACCAGTTAAGTGTTTAGTATACTTCCCTTCCACCTCAGTGGCGAGGGGTTCGATTCCCACTATATGTATGTGTGGGTAGTTTTTTCCTCTTATTATGAAAGTAGTATTTCTCCCATTATGGGAGTAGATATCCGAATTGCACATTTACTGATTAATTTCAACAGATCCCGACAGTTGTTGATATTATAATTATACCCATTTTAAAAAAAACTTATCTCTCAAAAATAAATAAAAAAAAAATGTGCTCAGTCCAACTACCGTCTACCTAATGGCTAATCTTCCAACAACACATCATCAGCGAATAAAAACCACGTGAAAAAAATGGATCTGCAGTAGTGGAGAAAGTGGAACCCACTTCGGAAATGATTTTTAACCACTCTAGACAAGCAAAAGCAAAGTGATTTTGAATGTCCTTTTTGTTTCGGTGGAATAGACAGATGCTGCGGTCTTCAACAGGACACCAATTTTATCATATATTATAACAGTATATAAAATCAGAACTTTTGAATTATGAAAAATTGAAAATCTCATATAAAATTTAAACTTCAGATCTAAAACAATTAAATTTAAAATTTAAAATTATATATATATATAAAATTATAAATAATAAATAATATCAATATAGCAACTTTAGTGAATTATATAACGTTTAGCTTTAGTGTAATAAAATTATGAGTGTAACCTTAATTATATATTAATATCCTTAATTAACTGATTTACCGTTATAGTTGACAGTCAATTAATAATAAAAGGATAATATAATTTATTTTATTTTATTTTTATAAAAAAATAAAAAAAATTATTAAAAATTATTAAATAAATTAAATAAATTTTTACCGTCCATTTATTTTAGATGGTAAAAATTTATTTTTAAAAAAATTAACTTTTTAAATTTTTTAAATTTTTTATTAAATTTAATTTTTTTAATTAAAAATAATTATACTATTTTATACCTAATTTATCGTAAAACCGTTATATTTAATTAGATGAAATAACAGACTAATGGAAGTTAACAAATAACAAAAAATAGGAAAAACCCTTTCAAAAAGAAGAGATCAAATGGAAGTGACTAAGAGAGCTCACTTTGACAAGTGTCGATATATAACATGTGTTTGCTGATTGAGAGTTACACGACTACACGTTTTACAACACGGATGTAATTTTTTATTTTAATTATTGATGATATTAAAACACTGTTGGAAGAAATTCGGATATGTGTGAATGAATGTCACAGTGTCAGGCCATTCTCTAATTATTTAGTTACTTTTATCATTAATTGAAGTTTGTCTTTTTATCTAATAAAATAAATAATAATAAAAAAAAAGCTGGTGGGCCGTACAAAGCTATCGTCCCCAACGACCGACAGATCACTTTATCACTTATCAGCTTATAAAAAGTAAAAACCACGTCAATAAACAGATATTATTATAAATATAAAAAGTATTTTTTATTTTTTATTTAAATGAATATATATTTTATTTAAAATTATTTATTAATTTTATTATGTTAAAACTACCTTTATACCTTTCTTTATTTAATAATTAAACTTAAAAAACAATCAGACACATAATGAGAAGATGAATTTTGTGTATTTTGATAAACTATAAAGGAGAAAGAGAGAAAATATTAGAGGAGGAAACTAATAATACCTGAAATTATAGGGAGCAAAGTGATAATATCCCTGAAAAAAATGCACTAGTAGAGGAAGTGGGTTACATGAAAATGACTCATGAACCCTCACTCACGCTCCCTTGCTCGTTTTCTTTCATTTTCACTATAAATATCCACTCTTATCGGGATCCTCTTGTTAAATCATTACACACGAAGAAAAGCAAAAGCAAAAGAAGAGAAGGAAGTGATTCTGAAACTCCATTTTTGTTTCAATGGAAAGAGCAGCAGCATCAGTGAAGAATGTTATTCCTCTTCTCACTCCATATCAGTTGGGTTCATTCAGTCTTTCTCATAGGTATGGTTTTACTTTTCTAATATCCGATCAAACTGTATATGTACCCGTATTTGTTCATAGTAAGTCCCCATGGATCCTTGTGCCGTGGAAGTAAATATCCAGTTTATATATTGTATATGTTTCAGGATTGTGTTGGCACCATTGACTAGACAGAGATCATACAACAATGTTCCACAGCCTCATGCCATCTTATATTACTCTCAAAGAACCACCAAAGGTGGCTTTCTCATTGCTGAAGCCACCGGAGTTTCTGACACTGCTCAAGGGTAATTCTTTTAGCTACTACTTCATACATTGAATTTTGAGTACTGTAAGTAATTAATATATGCTTTTCCGATCAAAAGTCTTATTAGCTCTCTCTATGTGTGTGTGTGTGTGTGTATATATATATATCGATAAGGTATGAGCATACGCCCGGTATATGGACCAAAGAGCAAGTTGAAGCATGGAAACCTATTGTGGATGCTGTTCATGCCAAAGGTGGCATATTCTTTTGTCAGCTTTGGCATGTAGGGAGGGTTTCAAACAAAGGTCCATTCTATATATCTCTATCCAAATGAAAAAAAATTGAAGGTGTATGCATATATATTGATAAATCAGTTAATAATCTCTTTAATTTGTCTGCAGATCTTCAGCCAAATGGTCAATGTCCGGTTTCTTCTACGGACCAGCCACTGAAACCTAGACCTGGACCAACTGGTTTTGGTGTTGGCCATTTTACGCCTCCAAGACGACTGAGGACCGATGAAATTCCTCAGATTGTGAACGATTTCCGACTTGCTGCAAGGAATGCTATTGACGCTGGTAAAACAAATTCTTTCCTTCTAGTACTGGACACGATAGAGTTTGGTTTTTTATAAATTCATCAATGTGTTATATATATATATATAGGTTTTGATGGAGTTGAGATTCATGGGGCACACGGGTATCTTATTGACCAGTTTTTAAAAGATCAGGCGAATGATCGAACAGACCAATACGGTGGATCGTTAGAGAACCGTTGTCGATTTGCTCTGGAGATAGTTGAAGCTATTGCTAATGAGATAGGTGCACATAGACTTGGGATAAGGCTATCTCCCTTTGCAGACTTTATGGATTCAGGGGACTCGAATCCGGAAGCTCTGGGTCTCTACATGGTGGAGCAGTTGAACAAACATGGTATCCTCTACTGCCATATGGTGGAGCCTAGATTGAAAATGACCGGAGAAAACCATGAATGTCCTCAAAGCTTGCTCCCAATGAGAAAGGCTTTCAAGGGCACTTTTCTTGCTGCTGGGGGTTATGATAGGGAAGATGGAAACAGAGCTGTGGCCGAGGGCCACGCAGACTTAGTTGTTTACGGTCGATTGTTCTTGGCGAATCCGGATTTACCCAAGAGATTTGAACTTGATGCCCCTCTGAATAAGTACGACAGAGATACTTTCTACATACCTGATCCTATTAAAGGTTATACCGATTACCCATTTTTTAATGAAGCCAAAAGTACTTCATAAGGTATCAATGTATTTTATTTTTTATGTATTAGTGTTCCTTTAATATCTCTAGTTCAAATTCAGTGTATTTTCCTGATTCTCCATGAGTGTTTGTTGTTGTTTTGTATGAATGTATTGGAAATTTAACATTTCAATAAGTAATGGATTATTGTATGAACTTGTAACCAATGTAAAGGGTTAAATCATTTAACATGAAAGATAATTTTCGACCAAGAAGATATTATATGTCATGTAATAGTTAAAACTAAGAGACAAAAAGTTGTAATATTTATTAGATATATATATATATATATATATATTTATATAAAGGATAAAAAAATTTAAATAAATAATTATATATTTATTTTTAATATTATAAAAAAAATAAATATAACATTTTTATTTATGTTCCGTGAGGACCGTGACTTCCGTCCCGAATATTTTACTATAAAAAACCAAAAAGTTTGCACTAAAAACTAAAAAGTCTACCGATACATCTTTTAATTTCCAATAATATTTGAGGTTTTCAAATGGGGTTGGTCAAGAGTGGTGGCTGACTGAATCTATGGCCACATGCTCTCAAACGTCATCAAAATCGAATTATTACTTGAAAATCCAGTCACTGTCTGGAGAGGTGGGGAGGCTTCAAGGAATCAAGGCTACTTTTGTTCTGCGAGCGGCCGGCTGTCTCCATCGGCCATAGAAACTAAAGAGTTGGATTTTTTTTTTTGTTAACTGGGTATTTATAGACTGATAAAGAGACCTTCTCCTTTCTCTAAAAAAAAAACAGAGACCATCTCCCTATCAAGAGAAAGAAAAGGGAAATCATTTTGTATTCTTAGTAATGGAAAACAGAACAGAAGCAGAGCAAGAACAAGTTGAGAAGAACCATGTTGTTATTCCTCTTCTCACTCCATACAAGATGGGTCCTTTCAATCTTTCTCATAGGTACCTTTTTTTTTCTTTTTCTTTTCATCTCATGCTTTTTTTTTATTATTATTATTATTATTATTATTATTTTATAGTTATAGGTTATATGATAATCTTTTTGAAATTTGGATTGTGATAAATTCAAGGGGATTGAAAAAGTATATAAATTTTCAATCTTTGTGACACACCCTTTAAACTTTGGTACAATGTTGGTGTATTGGATGCTATTAATTTTGCATAAGAGCAGAGTGTTTGGCCCAAAAAAAAAAAAAAAAAAGAAGAAGAAAAGAAAACCCCATTTGGATACTGGTTTTTATGTGGATCATATATGGTCCTTTTGTCTCAAGATTGGCAATGAATGTAACATTTTGGCCTAATTTCGGTAATGTTGTTTTTTTTTTATAGTTTTTGTTTGAATTGGTTTGCAAATTGTTTTGTTTATATGTGTTTCAGGATTGTGTTGGCACCATTGACTAGACAGAGATCATACAACAATGTACCACAGCCGCATGCCATTTTGTATTATTCCCAAAGAACCACCAAAGGTGGCTTTCTCATATCTGAAGCCACCGGAGTTTCTGATACTGCTCAAGGGTAATACATTTATCAATATATTGTTATGAAGATGAGAAGAGAGGCATACATTTGAAATTCGAATGTGAACCTTTCGAGGTCGAAAATCTTATAAGCTCTTAATTTGTTTGTTCTTTCTATAAGGTATCCGCTTACGCCTGGTATATGGACCAAAGAGCAAGTTGATGCATGGAAACCTATTGTAGATGCTGTTCATGCGAAAGGTGGCATCTTCTTTTGTCAGATTTGGCATGTAGGGAGGGTTTCAAATCAAGGTCTGTTCTATGTCACTTTCCTTTACATATAATAGCTGACAACTTGGTTTCAAATCAAATTGAGTGTACTCTTTGAATTAAAGTTCTATAGAAATTAAACATGGTACTGCTGCTGATGTAGAGAAAGACCTTAGGTTCAAACTGATCTATTGAGAGCATTCTGAAGTTGGATTGATGGTAGTGAATCGTGATCGTTCACGATTCATATGTCACAAGTGACAATGACTTGTTGGAGATGACCACTTCGTATTAGTTTCTTCGACTGCTTTGATTGAGAAAAATGAAAGATGAAATTGGGATTCAGTTTTTGCCAAATGTGTGTATGGACACTTGATTTTTATGAAAACCAGTAAGACTTTTTTCATATTGGATATTTATTATTTCTCTCTCTTGTTGGCATTGTCACTCTTCAGATTTTCAGCCAAATGGTCAAGCTCCAATCTCTTCCACAGACAAGCCATTGAAGCCTCAACTTCGAGCTAATGGCATTGATGTTGCCCAATTTACGCCTCCAAGGCGGCTAAGGACTGATGAAATTCCTCAAATTGTAAATGATTTCCGGCTTGCAGCAAGGAATGCTATTGAGGCTGGTATGTTCTTTTTCTAAAATCAAACATAAACTAACAGCCAATTACATTTTGAGTAATAAAATGGAACATGTCTTGGATAAACTTGTTTTTGATAAGCCATGTCCTGGAAAGTTATGCTTTCCTTTTCATAAAATCGTTCATAAAAATCATTCTTCTTCTTGTATACATGGTGGTCTTGAGTTCCATTTGACCCTTCTTTTTGTACTACCTTTTGTAAGCTAGGCCTAGTCCTAAAACTTTCTCATTGGCAGCTGACGTTGTACTATCTGCTGTATAGGTTTTGATGGGGTTGAGATCCATGGGGCACATGGCTACCTTATTGACCAGTTTATGAAAGATCATGTAAATGACCGTACAGACCAATATGGTGGATCCCTAGAGAACCGTTGTCGATTTGCTCTGGAGATAGTCGAAGCTATTGCCAATGAGATAGGAGCACATAGAGTTGGGATAAGGCTATCTCCCTTTGCAGCCTACAGTGAATCAGGTGACTCGAATCCGAAAGCTTTGGGTCTCTACATGGCGGAGTCCTTGAATAAACATAGTATTCTCTACTGCCACATGGTTGAGCCAAGAATGAAAACTGTTGGCGAAAAATGCGAATGTCCTCACAGTTTGCTGCCCATGAGAAAGGCTTTCGGTGGCACTTTTCTAGCTGCTGGGGGTTATGGGAGGGAAGAAGGAAACAAAGCTATGGCCGAGGGCTATGCAGACCTCATTGTTTATGGTCGATTGTTTTTGGCGAATCCGGATTTGCCCAAGAGATTTGAGCTTGATGCCCCTCTCAATAAGTACAACAGAGATACCTTCTACACACCTGATCCTGTTATTGGTTATATTGATTACCCGTTTCTTGAAACCTCTTCTTAAACTAATTATTCAAAGCAAGAGAATTTGAACTTGTATTGGTATTTTCACTCCATGAGTGTTTATTGTTATATTGTAATTGTATGAATGTATTGGGAAAACATGTATAATGTTAAGAAAATTAGTAGGCCAGCGGCTATTATTGATATTTTCAACTTGATTTTTGACTTGTAAACACTTTTCTTAACACTCATCTGTAGAGAAGTGGAATCTAATAGATGTACTTCTTGAAGGAGAAATTTGAATTTTTGAAGGTATGTATTCATGGCTAGTTCTTATTTTTTTTTTAAAAGAATATTCATAGCTAGAACTTGAAAAATCACAAGACAGAATTAAGCATTTAAATCAAAAAGCACTTACAGACTTACAGTTGATTCAGCAGTCACCCTTTTATGGATAGATAAGAGATCTTTCCAATTGATTATTCTTGAGACATGACATGATTTAAATACATGGTACTGAAACATTTTTCCTTGGATTTATTTATATATCTATACCAACATAGAGTAAAATAAGACTAAACATTTCTATACCTTACCACTTCATATCGTATTGAATTGTATTGGATTGGATTAAATTGTATTGGATTGAATTGAATACTATTATGTGTGGTATATTATGGAATTTAGCAAGAAATAATCTAGCCTACAGTTGAGTATACTTATAACTCATTTAGTTGACGGAATATGATAGAATTTGGCTATTTTTAAGTTCAATTCTATTTTTGGTATGGACTCAGGATTGGCCTGTGTCTCGTAATCCCGTGTCTCATGTTTTGTCCCTTTCTTTTTAATAAAACTTAATTTAAATAGTTATTTTATTAAAATTAAATTTAAAGGATTTTATTATTTAAAAATTATATAATATAAAATAAAATTATTTTTGTCTTATGCAATACCAAATAAAGTACAATATTATTTTTAGTTCAATCCGTACTGCATTAAACACATTACAGTAATAATTTAATCTAATTTTATCAAATCCTATCCTATAATAATAGTTCAATCTAATTCCGTGCACTAAATGCAACCTTAATGTTTGGATGAGATAATTTCATGCTAAATCAATTTAAGTATAAAATAAAAATATTTAGGAGAAAACACTACTCATTTACTTATATCAGTAAGTAAATCTTAATTTTTTTTATAAGTAGTAATAAATATTCCAACTTTATTGCTTTGCTTGCGAGGTGTTGTATCAAATAACAATAAATAAATAAAATGCGTTGGTCTAGACTGGTAGTGGACGTATACTCAAACGTCATCGAATCAAAATATTACTTAAAAATACAGAGGGGGGCGGGGCGCGGCTGGGGCTGGGGCTGGGGCTGCGAGGTACCAGCCGCCTCCATGGGTCGTAGGGAACATGGAGTTGGTCTCTTTATCAGTCTATAAATATCCATTTCAAAAAACCTCTCTTTCGTTCATAATTTGCTGTTCAACAGACAAAAACAAAGAAGTAGATTTTGAATTCTAATGGAAAACAGAGCAGAAGCAGAGAAACAAGAAGTTGAGAAGAACAATGTTGTTATTCCTCTTCTCACTCCATACAAGATGGGTACTTTCAATCTTTCTCACAGGTACTTTTTTCTTCTTTTTTTTTTTTATTCCTTTTTTTAGTACAAATTTGTTGTGTTAATTTATCTCACGTGCTCTTGATTTTACTTAATAACATAGTGTTTGTGGAAAAACCCTTTAGGATGCTGACTTTTATGTGCATCATTTTATGCTCCTTTTGTCTCAAGATTGGCAATGAATGTAACATTTTGGCCTAATTTCAGTGTTTTTTCTTTGTTTTATATGATTTGTTTGAATTGGTTTTGCAAATTGTTTTGGCGTTCTTTTTTGGGTTAGAGATCAGTTCATTGCTTTGGTCTAATTAATTTAAGGTGTATTTTGCTTGTATATGTTTCAGGATTGTGTTGGCACCATTGACTAGACAGAGATCATACAACAATGTTCCTCAGCCCCATGCCATTTTGTATTACTCCCAAAGAACCACCAAAGGCGGTTTTCTCATATCAGAGGCCACTGGAGTTTCTGACACTGCTCAAGGGTAATATTTACCTGCTGTAGCCTGTATACTTTTGTCAAATGTATATATTTGTTTTGAAGAAGAAAAGAGACATACATTTGAATTTTCAATGTGTACTTTCGTGGTCGAAAATCTTATAAACTCATAATTTGTTTGTTCTTTCTATAAGGTATACGGATACGCCTGGTATATGGACCAAAGAGCAAGTAGAAGCATGGAAACCTATTGTAGATGCTGTACATGCCAAAGGTGGCATCTTCTTTTGTCAGATTTGGCATGTGGGCAGAGTTTCAAATCAAGGTCTGTAAATTATTTCCATATAATAGATGGCAACTTGGTTTTCTTTAAGATTGGACTTTGTACAACGTATTTTAGCATCTGGATTTCTGAAATGCATACTAGCAAGAAGTCTTCAAGGCCTATAAATTGAGTTTAATCTTTCATTATACATTAAATGTAGAAATTAAACACGGTACTACTGTTGATGTAGACAAGACCTTAGGTTCAAACTGATCCATCAAGAGCAGTCTGAAGTTGGAATGACAGTCATGATCGTTCATGATTTATACGTCACAAGTGACTGTGATTTGTTGGACTTCAAATTAGTTTCGTCCACTTTCAACTGATGAAAGTTTTTGTCTGCTTTAATTGATAAAAAGGAAAGATGAAATTGACATTCAGTTTTTGCCAAACTTGATTTTATAGAATAAAGACTTTTTCTTTTGGATATTAATTATTTTTTGCTCTTGTCGCTGTTCAGGTTTCCAGCCAAATGGTCAAGCTCCAATCTCTTGTACGGACAAGCCATTGACTCCTCAACTTCGTTCCAATGGCATCGATGTTGCCCAATTTACGCCTCCAAGGCGGCTAAGGACTGATGAAATTCCTCAAATTGTGAATGATTTCCGAGTTGCTGCAAGGAATGCTATTGAGGCTGGTAAATTCTTTTTCAAAGATCAAACACGGCTGTGTCCTGAGAAATTATGCTTTCCTTCTTGAAAAATAGTTTATAAAATCATCAATCTTCTTCTCATTTGGTGGTTGACGTTGTATTATCTGCTGTATAGGTTTTGATGGAGTTGAAATCCATGGGGCACACGGCTACCTCATTGACCAGTTTATGAAAGACCAGGTGAATGATCGAACAGACCAATATGGTGGATCCCTAGAGAACCGTTGTCGATTTGCTCTAGAGATCGTTGAAGCTATTGCTAATGAGATAGGAGCTCATAGACTTGGGATAAGACTATCTCCCTTTGCAGACTTCATGGAATCAGGTGACTCAAATCCAAAATCATTGGGTCTCTATATGGCAGAGTCCTTGAGCAAACACGGCATCCTTTACTGCCATATGGTTGAGCCAAGAATGAGAATTGTTGAGGAAAAGAGTGAAATTCCTCACAGTTTGCTGCCCATGAGAAAGGCTTTTAATGGCACTTTTCTTGCTGCTGGGGGTTACAATGGGGAAGAAGGAAACAAAGCTGTTACTGAGGACTGTGCAGATCTTGTTGTTTATGGTCGACTGTTCTTGGCGAATCCGGATTTGCCCAAGAGATTTGAGTTTGACGCCCCTCTCAATAAGTACAACAGAGAGACATTCTACACACCTGATCCAGTTATTGGTTATACTGATTACCCATTTCTTAAAGCTGAAGCCACTTCTTAGGGTTATCTAAGTATGAGAATGGGAACTTGTATTAGTTTTCATTCTCTTTATTATGAATCTGATATATTTTTCTTCTTCAGGAGTGGTGGTTATTGTATTTTATGAATGTATTGAAATATCAATGGTGATATCAAAATTGGTTTTCCAATTGATGTTTTCCAGGGCCTAATATTGACATCTTTTAAAATTCTTGTTTCTCCTGTGCTCTTGATTTTACTTGAGAACCAAGTGTTTGTGGAAAAACCTATTTGGATGCTGTTGATAATAAGAATTATTGGAAGTAGTCAACAAGAGTACCCTCCCCATTTCTTTTTCCTTTAATTGAGTGCTCACATTGGTGCCAATGATGTGGCCATTTCAATTAAAAAGTGGGTTTTATCACTGTTTTAATGAAAAAATTATTGAAAATATTCCACATTTATTGAAGAATTCGGATGTGTTTGCTTCTTTTCACTTTGTCTAGTGCTTGACATTTGTGCCATTCTTGTCTTCTCTATTATCAAATTTGTAGTCCAATTATGACATCTTTTAGATGTACCTGGTCATATTTTGTTGAAAAAGATGGATGTTTTTGCTCCTTTTCACTTTATCTAGTGCTTGACATTAGTGCCGTTGTTGTGGTCTTTCCAATTGTCACATTTCTAGTCCATTTATAACACGTTTCTAATTAAACTTTCTTTTCACTTTTAATTGATAAAAAGTTTATGTCAGCTTTGATTGTTTTAAAAGGAAACACCAAATTAAAAAGGATTGACAATGTATGTCGATCATATTGCCGGTATTCGATTTTTGCCAAATGTGTGATGAACACTTGATTTTATCAAAACTGTAAAAGACTTTTTTCGTATATGAATAATTATTAGTTCTCTTGCTTGTTGCTCTACAGATTTGCAGCCTAATGGTCAAGCTCCAATCTCTTGTACCGACAAACCATTAGAGCCTCCAATTTGATCAATGACATTGATGTTGCCCAATTTACGCCTCCAAGGCAGCTAATGACCAATGAAATTCCTCAAATTGTGAATGATTTCCGACTTATGGCAAGGAATGCTATTGAGGCTGGTAAATTATTTTTCTTGATAAACTGTGTCTCGGGAAAGTTAATTGTTTATGAGTTCTTTTTTAAAGGAATTGTTTACCTTGCAGGGCACCAAGCTTAAAGCTAGCTCATCCTACCACCCCCAGACGGACGGCCAAACGGAGGTGGTGAACCGAACCTTAGAGCAATACTTGAGGTGTTATTGCCACAGTGAGCAAGGGAGGTGGAAGGAGTACATTCCATGGGCCGAATATTGGTACAATACCACTCACCATGCGGCCATCAACATGAGTCCATTTGAGGTGATGTACGGCCGCACACCACCGGGTTTAAGCACCTATGAGGTAGGAACCGCAACCAATGATGAGGTTGAGAAGGAGATGATGACTAGGGACGAGATTGCAGCGAATGTGAAGAAAGAGCTTGAGAAAGCTCAGGGGCGGATGAAGAAATACTATGATCAGAGTCGAAGAGAAGTATCCTTCAAACCGGGGGATCTTGTTTACCTCAAGCTTCAACCGTATAGGTAGAAGTCACTTAAGAAGAAGTTCAATGTGAAGCTGTCTCAGAGGTACTATGGGCCTTTCAAGATGCTTGAGCGCATAGCAGAGGTCGCCTACCGTTTAGACTTACCACCAACATCACGATTATATCCGATGTTAAAACAAAGGGTTGGAAGTCCAAATTTGATTGCGGATGATTTGCCATCTTTTGATGAAGAAGGAAGGATAGTGCTTATACTGAAAGAAGCACTTCGATACAGGAGTTGGCAACGGAATAGGCCGAAAGAGAGAGTTTGGTAGGTTCTTGTGCATTGGAAAGGTCTTCCCAAGGATGAGGCTACTTGGGAAGATTATAAAGTAATGGTATCAAGATTTCCAGAATTTTCCCTTGAGGGTAAGGACAGTCTTAAAAAGAGGGGAAATGATGAGAACCTACCTAGAAGGAGTACAAGGAGTAGGGGAAGAAGAGGAGAAGTGAAGAGGATAAAAGAGGAAGAAGCAGAAAAAGAGAGAAAAGTGGGCAGTGAGTGCCGCGAATACGGTCGCGACCTGCTACCTCGCGATTGTGATTGCGGTGCTCACTGGAGCACTAGGGGAGAAGCCCCCGCGACCTCCTTAGGTCGCACCCTTAGTCACGGGGCATACTGGATAGAAGTGAAGCTGGGCGCGCGAGGGAGAGAAAAATAAGGCAGTATGCCTCGCGACCAACCCAGGTCGCGAGGCCCACTGGTCGGCCAACCATTCTGAATTTCCTGCACATTTTCAAATTGTATAGTTAGGAGCATTTTAGTCATTTCACCATATTTTCTGATTTTGTATAAATAGAACACATATGCCTAGAGTTGTATTCATTCACTATTATCATCAATCAAAGATACATTTGAGAGCATTTTCTCTCATTTTCTTAGATCATCTCCAAGAATCAATCGGTTGTTCTTGCAATTTCGTGTGCGAGATCAACTTGGGTTAGAGCTAATACCCTAAGAACTAGAGAGTAAGGAAATCCCTAAAAAGATAACCAAGCTCACAATCTATTTACATTGTTTTAATTGTTATTGGGTGTTGTGTAATTGGCATCTAGTGAAGTTAGGGTTTGTGGATTTGTGTTGATTTCGGGTTTAATTGAAGTTTAGGTGTATTATTATGTTAATTGGAAAAATTAGGGTTTGTGGGTGTTTGTGAATTGGGGCTAAATTGAAGTTAGTATTTATTTGGGTTGTTGATCGTTAAAGAAGTTAGGTTTGTTGTTATATTTAGAACTAGGTCCTCAACAAAAAGGTATCCGGATACACCCGATATATGGACCAAAGAGCAAGTAGAAGCATGGAAACCTATTGTAGATGCCATTCATGCCAAAGGTGGATCTTCTTTTGTCAGATTTGACATGCAGGGAGGAATTCACATCAAGGTCTATATTTCTCTGTCTCTTTCTATTTTATATAATAACTGGCCCCTTGGTTTTCTTTAACATTGGGCATAGTTACAGTGTTTTCTAGCATGTGGACTTCTGGAATGCATCCTAGCATGTATTCTTCAAGGCCTGTACTTTAAGGGTTCGTTTGGTGCGCGAGATTAGATTTGATTATTTTTGTGAGATTAGATTGAATTGGATTTAAGTAATTAGTAGTGTGATGTGTTTGGTGCAGTACGGATTGGACTAAAAATAATATTAACTCATGTTTTGTGTAGTATGAGATTGAATAAAAAAAAATAGTAAAAGTTAAATTATTTAAATTAAGTATATTTTTTTAATAATAATTTAAAAGAAAAAAAAAAGATGTTCAACTTAGGGCACATTGTCCAAGCTTGGATTTGTCCCACCTAAGCGGGATAATTTGTCCCGCTTGGCAGCTACATGAGTAATCTCATGCAGCTGCCAAACGCAGGACATGACTGAATTCAATCCAATCCCAGTTCTGTCCAGCATAACAACCAGGTACTAAGTGTACTCTATTTTCTTTTACTTTGGAAGTACCTTAAGTGTACTCTTTGAAATTAAGGTATGTGGAAAATCCACGTGAATTAAATGTACCCTTTTGTCAACCAACCGTTGCCGTTGGTTTTAGAAGTTCATTCCAGCTGACATTGATTGTAATCTGTTTTCTGTTCCATGAGTTTTGTCAAATATGTGTAGGTTTGCATGAACCCTTCTTTCAATGGAAAGAAAGCTACCTGTATTAATGAAAATTATTTAAAATATTCCACATTTATAGTACATTTTAAAAAAAGAATATTCGGATGAGTTTGCTTCTTTTGACTTTAGCTAGTGCTTTACTTAGTGCCATTCTTGTCTTCTCAATTATCAAATTTGTAGTCCATATATGACATCTTTTAGATGTACCTGGTCATATTTTGTTGAAAAAGAGGGATGTTTTTGCTCCTTTTCACTTTATCTAGTGCTTGACATTAGTGCCGTTGTTGTGGTCTGGTAAATTATTTTTTTTGATAAACTGTGTCCCGGGAAATTAGCTTCCCTTGTGGAGATATATTGAATCATTTATACATCAATCTTATTGTATACATGGTGGCATTGAGTTTCGTTTGACCTTTTTGCACTAGCTTTTATAAGTAGTCTTGAAGTTTTCTCATAGGTAGCTGATGTTGTACTATATACCGTATAGGCTTTGACGGAGTTGAGATCTATAGGGCATATGGCTACCTTATTGACCAGTTTATGAAAGATCAGGTGAATGACCGAAAAGACCAATATGGTGGATTCCTAGAGAATCGTTGTCGATTTGCTCTGGAGATAGTTGAAGCTATTGCTAACAAGATAGGAGCTCATAGAGTTGGGATAATGCTATCTCCATTTGCAAACTACATGGAATCAGTGGATGCGAACCCAGAAGCATTGGGTGTTTACATGGCAGAGTCCTTGAACAAATACGGTATACTCTACTGCCATATGATTGAATCGAGAATGAAAACTATTGGCAAAAAAAGTGAATATCCTCACAGTTTGCTACCCATGAGAAAGGCTTGCCAAGGCACTTTTCTAGCTGTTGGGCATTACGGCTAGGAAGATGGAAACAAAGTTGTGGCAAAGGGCAATGCATATCTTGTTGCTTATGGTAGCCTGTTCTTAGCGGATTCAGACTTGCCGAAGAGATTTGAGCTTGATGCCCCTCTCAATAAGTACAATAAAGATACTTTCTACATACATGATTCTGTTATCAGTTATATAGATTACCCATTTTTTGAGAATGAGAATGTGAATGTACATGCTTCTGTTATTAGTTATATAGATTATCCATTTCTTGAGAATGAGAATGTGAATGTGAACTTGTATTGGTATTTTGTCTACTTGAGTGTTTATTGTTATATAGTAATTGTATGCATGTATTGGAAAAACTTGTATGATGTTAACAAATTAGTAGGCCAGCGGCTATTATTGTTATTTTCAACTTGATTTTTAACTTGTAAACATTTTTCTTGACACTTGTGTAGAAATGGAATCTAATAGATGTACGGTATATCAAAGGTGAAGGAGAAATTTGAAATTTTGTAGGTATATATTCATAGTTAGAAATTGAACAATTACAAGATAAAAAGTAAATAGTTAAATTAAAAAGACTTACAGACTGACAGTCGATGGATAAGAGATGTTTCGTATTATTTATTCGCATCACATGATATGATTTAAATATATGGTACTAAAACATCTTTTGTTGGGCCAATTTATGTCTTATACCAACATAGTAAAATAAGACTAGCTATTACACCATATGGGCTTCTTTTGGTAATACTTTATCGGAGTGAATTAGGTTATACTGTGTTGGATTGAATTGAACATTGTCATCATGTGTTTTGTATATTATGGGAGTGAGCTGAAAATAATCTAATCTAATGTTTGAGTATATAAAGGGCTTTCTTGGCAGCGACTCCACTCTGCTTACTTGTAATTTTATAAGATTAATATCTTCATAATTAAAAAAATATTTGTTATCGGAAGAAAATTCTCCACACTTATTTACGGTGTAACTTCCACCTTTAAAGTGAATTATGATATCATCTCTCTATTACACTATATAATGTGATAATTGATTGATAAATATAAAATATTTATTCAGTCCGGTAATATCTTACAAATAACATTAAATAAAATAAAGTGGCGTTAGTCGTAGTGGACGTATTCTCAATTGTCATCGAATTAAAATATTAACTTGAAAATGCAGATGCTGTTTTGGGGGGGGGGGGGGGGGGGGGGGGTTTGTGTGGGGGGCGACGAGGTACTACCAGCCACCATGCGTCATAGAGACTATAGAGTTGGTCTCTTTATCAGTCTATAGATACCCAATTTAAAAAATCTCTCTTTCGTTCATAATTTGTTGTTTAACAGACAAAGATAAAGAAGTAGATTTGGAATTCTTATAATGGAAAACAGAGCAGAAGCAGAGGAACAATGTTGTTATTCCTCTTCTCACTCCATACAAGATGGGTACTTTCAATATTTCTCATAGGTACTTTCTTCTTCTTCTTCTTCTTCTTCTTCTTATTTTTTATTAACTGTGTTTGTAGAAAAACCCTTTTCGATGCTGACTTTTATGTGCATCATTTTATGCTCCTTTTGTCTCAAGATTGGCAATGAATGTAACATTTCGGCCTAATTTCAGTGTTCTTTCTTTGTTTTATATGTTTTTGGCATAATTTGTTGTCTTGCAAATTAATTTGTTGTTTTGCATATTTTTTCTTGTATGTATATATTTCAGGATTGTGTTGGCACCACTGACACTGACTAGACAGAGATCATACAACAATGTTCCTCAGCCCCATGCCATTTAGTATTACTCCCAAAGAACCACCAAAGATGGTTTTCTCATATCTGAGGGCAATGGAGTTTCTGACACTGCTCAAGGGTAATTTTTAGCTACCGTATACTTTTGTCAATGTTTATATTTGTTTTGAAGATGGAAAAGAGAGACATACATTTGAATTTTCAATGTGTACTTTTGCGGTTGAAAATCTTATAAACTCATAATTTGTTTGTTCTTTCAATAAGGTTTACGGACATGCCTGGTATATGGACCGAAGAGCAAGTAGAAGCATGGATACCTATTGTAGATGCTGTACATGCCAAAGGTGGCATCTTCTTTTGTCAGATTGTGCATGTGGGCAGGGTTTCAAATCAAGATCTGTAAATTATTTGCATTTAATAGGTGGCAACTTGGTTTTCTTTAAGATTGGACTTTTTACAATGTCTTTTAGCATCTGGATTTCTGAAATGCATACTAGCAAGAAGTCTTCAAGGCCGATAAATTGAGGGTAATCTTTGTATGTAGAAATTAAACACGGTACTAATGTTGATGTAGAAAAGACCTTAGGTTCAAACTGATCTATCGAGAGCTGTCTGAAGTTGGAATGATTCATGTCACAAGTCGCTATGATTTGTTGGAGACAATCACTTCAAATTATCCACTTTCAACTGATGAAAGTTTTTGTCTGCTTTAATTGATAAAAAGGAAAGATGAAATTGGCATTCAGTTTTTGCCAAATATGTATGAATTGATGGATACACTTGATTTCATACAATGAAGACTTTTTTTTTCTTTTGGATATTAATTATTTTTCGCTCTCGTTGCTGTTCAGGTTTCCGGCCAAGTGGTCAAGCTCCAATCTCTTGTACGGACAAGTCATTTAAGCCTCAACTTCTATCTAATGGCATCGATGTTGACAAATTTACGCCTCCAAGGAGGCTAAGGACTGATGAAATTCCTCAAATTATGAATGATTTTCGACTTGCTGCAAGGAATGCTATTGAGGCTAGTAAATTCTTTTTCAAAGATCAAACGCAGGTGTATCCTGGGAAATTGTGCTTTCCTTATTGAAAAATAGTTTATAAAATCATCAATCTTCTTCTTATTTGGTAGTTGATTTTGTACTATCTGCTATATAGGTTTTGATGGAGTTGAAATCCATGGGGCATATGGCTTACTCATTGACCAATTTATGAAAGACCAGGTGAATGGTCAAACAGACCAATATGGTGGATCCCTTCAGAACCTTTGTCGATTTGCTCTAGAGACAGTTGAAGCTATTGCTAATGAGATAGGAGTTCATAGACTTGGGATAAGACTATCTCCCTTTGCAGACTTCATGGAATCGGGGGACTCGAATCCAGAAGTATTGGGTCTCTACATGGCAAAGTCCTTGAACAAATATAGTATTCTCTACTACCACATGGTTGAGCCAAGAATGAAAACTGTCAAAGAAAAGTTTGATACTTCTCACTGTTTGTTGCCTATGAGAAAGGCATTCAATGACACTTTTCTAGCTGTTGGGGGTTATGGGAGGGAAGATGGAAACAAAGCTGTAGCTGAGGGCTATGCAGATCTCGTTGTTTATGGTTGACTGTTCTTGGCGAATCCGAATTTGCCCAAGAGATTTGAGCTTGATGCCCCTCTCAATAAGTACAACAGAGAGATCTTCTACACATCTGATCCTATTATTGGGTATACCAATTACCCATTTCTTAAAGCTGAAGCCATTTCTTAGGGTTATCTAAGTATGAGAATGTGAACTTGTATCCGTATGCATTCTCTTTGTTATGAATCTGATGTATTTTCCTTTTTCAGGAGTGGTTGTTGTTGTATTTTATAAATGTATTGAAAAATATGAATGGTGATATCAAAATTGGTTTTCCAGGGCCTAATATCAATATTTCAACTTGTATTGCATTGACATCTCACTATCCATATATGACTACAATCAAATTACCACCTTAGTTGGGGTAAAAATTTTATAACATAAAGTTGGCATACCTTTGTATTATCTCATTTGCTAACCCTTTATTTTTTTTTTTTTAGGGATATTATTAAAATCTTCCCTATAGTTTCATTTATAGTTAAAATCCCCTTCTAGTGTTATTTTATAGCCAAAATCTCCTCTATCGTCAATTTTAATTAACAAAATACTATTGACCGTTAACTTTTTTATTAGAAATATTATTAAAGTCCCCTTCTAATTTAGTGTATTATTCAAAATTTCCCCCTAATTTCATTTATGGTCAGACCCCCTCGTAATTTTATTTTATAGTCAATTTTTCCCCTTGATCAAATGGCATTGATGTTGCCCAATTTACAAATCCAAGGTGGCTAAGGACCAATGAAATCCCTCAAATTGTAAATGATTTCCGACTTGCTGCTAGGAATGTTATTGAGGCTGGTAAATTATTTTTCTTGATAAGCTGTATCCCGGCAAATTATGCTTCTCTTGTGGAGATTTATAGAATCGTTTATAAAATCATCAATCTTCTTGTATACATGGCAGTATTGAGTTTCATTTGACCCTTCTGCACTAGCTTTTATAATGTATAACTAATCTTGAAGTTTTCTCGTTGGCAGCTGATGTTGTACTATATACTGTATAGGTTTTGATGGAGTTGAGATCCATGGGACACACAGCTTCCTTATTGACCGGTTTATGAAAGATCAGGGGAATGATCGGACAAACCAATACGGTGAATCCCTAGAGAATTGTTGTCGATTTGCTTTGGAGATGGTTGAAGCTATTGCTAATGAGATAGGAGCACATAGAGTTAGGATAAGACTATACCTTTTTGCAAACTACATGGAATCAAGGGACTCGGATCCGGAAGCATTGGGTCTCTACATGGCGGAGTCCTTGAACAAATACGATATACTCTACTGCCATATGGTTGAGCCAAGAATGAAAACTATTGGCAAAAATTTTAATACTTCTCACAGTTTGCTGCCCATGAAAAAGGCTTTTAATGGCATTTTTCTAGCTGTTAGGGGTTACGGCAGGGAAGATGGAAACAAAGCTATGGCAGAGGGCTTTGCAGACCTTGTTGCATATGGTCAACTATTCTTAGCGAATCCAGATTTGTCAAAGAGATTTGAGATTGATTCCCCTCTCAATAAGTACAATAGAGATACTACATATATGATCTTGTTATTGGTTATACAAATTACTCATTTCTTGAAGCCAACTCTTAAGTTATCAAAGTATGTAATGTGAAACCTTTATTATTATGCTCATTGTATGTGGAAAAATGTATTTCGTTAAAATAAAAAGAACTAAAATGAACATATGAAAAAAAGTCACAATAAAGGAGGCTGCTCAGACAAGGATCTTGATACGCTTATATTCACATCCTAAATACGTATCATATACATCAGACTAGGGATGAAATTACATTATTTTGGTGCTTCATATGCATTCCTTCACTTATAATCAAACCGCATGGAACACGAGCATCAGGAAAAGAAAATCAGTAGGTGTTATAAGCATCGTCTTGGGGAACCAATACATCAAAATCACTTACAGTCCATTCTGCAGTCTCCCCTGTCGGACTAACATATATTTCTGCACCAACATTGATTGAAGACCACACGCGTCTTGCTGGAGTTGTTCCTGGATCCTGTTCAAAGTAACAAGTATTTAGCTTCTTTCAAATAGCCAGTAATATGCATCTTAGAAAGGTAATAACAATTTTCTTGTTAAGAAATATTCGAGTTGATTAGATGTGACTAGATGAACAATATCCTTAAAATCTAGCTCAGTTGATTAGATGTGATTAGATAATTTTGTTCTTGCTGCGCTTCGATAGAATCATAAATCAAGTCGAGAAAGGTTCCCTCTTGATAAGACACATATTCATAGCATTCATCTCGGTACTGGCTTATTACTGGCCTGGGAGGAAAATTAAATAACAGTTTGCGAAGTAGTTGACTCATCAACTGATAATTCAATGTTACAGTTTCAATATCAGCATTTTCGTGTAAGTTCCAGAATGAAACATTAATTTATTTAAAATACCTGGTAGAAGTATAACCGATTGGAGAGGGCCCCAACATCGAGTTCCCACGTCCTGGAGTCGCCAACCCATCCGTCTCCTTTCTTTTCAGGGTAGCCATGCACAGCCCATTCAGGATGTGGAAGAATTTGTACCAGTTCCTGTGCTTGTGGATTGCTATACGGGTCACAGATATCATATGGTTTCTCCAGATATTGAGCATTTCCAGGGCAGCAGTAGAGATGATAAGCAGAATACGGAAAGCGAGATGTCTCATTTCTGTATATAATGTCACCGGTAGGACTAACATGGTAAGGTGGGCAGGAAACAAGATTGTTCGGGCGACACCAGCTTGTAGTTGCTGGGTTAATTATCATCTCGCTGTATCTAGTCACGTCTGTCAGAACATCCCCATCGCACGGTCTTCCATCGTTCTTCCAACAGCTTCCTATATCAAGGAGATAAAATTGACTGTTTGATCCTCCTCCACGCTTAACATCTAGTGTCAATTTCACCTTAAAATTCGGAGAAACTGGCAACTAAGACAACAAAAGGAATTGATATAAATGTGGTGTTTCTGAAGTAAAACTTCAAACCTTAAAAGATGGACAGACTAAACACAAATATACTAGATAACCTCTTAAACTTTTAATAAATTGAAAAAGAAAAATTAACACAAAAAATGCAGTTCAAACATCCAACTACAATGCCAGTCTATGTTTTATGAAAAGTTAAAGTAGCAAATATGCATGTTTAAAGAGCAAAAAGATGATATTTTGGGTAAATTGGAGGTATATCTAGGCAACAAACCTTACTCATGACGCCACGACCATTGTAGTGATAACCGCCATTAAACCCTTTTGTTGCATCTGAACGTAGATACAACATAAGCCAAGGATACTTTGCGGATGTTGTCAACGTGTTTGAGAAAATCCAACTCCCTGTGCTGAGATTCTTTTGCCATGAGACAGAAAAGAAGGAGTTCTTCCCTATACCTTTGCTTATGTCAGCATCTAGGTCATATGTCCCATTAAATCCTCCAGTTAAATATACCATTTTGTCTCCAGAATAAACTATTGTTGAGTAATTGTGGTAGACAAGTGGCTGATTCATGCACCCTTCGCCAAAGCACGGAAAATTTCTATCCGTTACTATTTTACTGACTTTTCTCCCATTTTCAGGACAAAATGTAGTGTTCTTGTCAAAGTTTCCATTTTTTAACATAATCATCCAAAACTGCCACGGCCTGGCAGATTCATGCACCTCACATAGAGAACCAAGATACAGTTCCTTTTCCACAGCAAACAAATCAGGATCTGAGAAGGATTCAAAATCGGCCACAGGAAATTTGTCACCAGCCCCTAAGCTGTTGTCAGATTCATTCACTTTGTGATGTACCTCGCACCTTCTCTTGTTACAAAGAGTGCCGCTACGCAAAGAATCTGAAAATTGAACTATGAAGTTAGCAAGATGGTTAAAAAATGTTGAGTTTCTTTAATTTTCTCTATCGCAATAATAAAAAATACAGCATTTTATGTTAATTTGATTGAGCTATATTATGTTCACCAAGTGGCAGAGAGAATAAACAGATCAGCATTCTCTAAGACGAGATGACCAAATTCACGCATTGATATAATATAGTAGAAATAAAAGCCTCTCTCATCATATGCTTCTATCTACAGACAAGTAGACTGCTACAAGATAAATTAACTCAGGTGGAAAGTCAGGGTAGCTTGGAGTTGCCTATACCGGCAACAATTAAATATAATGAAGGGCTAAATTATGACTTGAAGTATCAATCACGGACAGAAGCCATCAAATTGTCTCATTCTAGCGTGTTTGAGCTTAGAGACACTCGATTCCAAGATTCCCGAGGACAAGAAAAGTTTAGCTATTGGAAGTTGATATCGAGCAGTGATGCAATCAACACTGAGGCGGATAAACGGAACTCTGAGAAATGTAATTCACTTCATATAAGGAATCAAACTAGATCAAACTAGGACAAACAAAGGATATTTTAGGAGTGTAATGGGATCTATAGAATCATTGACACGACAGCCTAAACAAGCAAGATAGAAGGAAGCCAGTTTCAGTCAAAAAATTAGGGGGCAACCCCCCAATTTGATAAGAGTTGAAGTGAATCATCAACAGAGTACTTCAACTGACAAAACAAAATGTTATCGAGTCAAGTAGACCTGAGTTCCACCAGACTTGATCATCTAACTTTTTCAAACTTCCATTTAATCCAATTATGATTGTCCGAATACCAAATCAATTGCAAATCCATGACAATAAACAATAACTACGTACATGAAATGAAGAGAAAGAACACTTGAACACCTTTATCAGAGCACACCAAAGCTAGCAGCTAGCAGTGATATACACTGTCGATAAATCGAAAGATTAAACCAACAAACCAACCAACATTGAAAAATAGAGAATACACTGTCAATAAATCGAAAGATTAAACCAACCAACCAACCAACATTGAAAAATAGAGAACAAGCGAAGCTATAATCTCCAGGAGGTCTGTGAATAGGCAGCAGAACATCCAGTCAAATACCAAAGCAATCAAGTCAGGCTCTCAAAGCCATGGCACATGTTTTACTTCAGTTGATATAAAAGACTCTAAACATGTAAACAGATGGTTGCAAACCAAAATGCCATCACAACAAGTCAAAAACTTTAAAACTAAACTAGGAAAAATTGGATACTTTACAAAGCAAAATTTCCTCAGATATGATGTCATACCAGTGAGGATGCCACTGCAGTGCAAATCGGCACAATCGGCCAACCTGGGGCTGCCCATGTGAGGAGCCTCCACGCCAACTTCGTTGCAGAAGTTCCAAGCTTCGAACCCAACTCTCACAGTTTGACTCTTCATTCCAGGGTCTCCAATTGCTGATATGTACCCACTGTTTGGAGAGCACCCATTTGTTTTCAACGAAGAAGAAGCCAAGTTCACCAGAACAAAGAGAAGCAGAGACGATGGATACAGAGAACCCATTTGCTTCTTCTTCTTCTTCTTCTTCTTCTCCTTCAGCATCAAAATCTCAGGTTTGAGAGTTTATATCGTACTCCATGTTCAGTTAGTATTATCTCGTACTCCACGGTGCTAGGATTTTCGAATTAGAATTATCTCGTACTCAATGGTCTGTTTAGATTTTCGTCCAAGAAACGTCGTCCAACTCAATCTCTCATTAATAATTGATAAGTTAGACTAATTATGGATTATAGTTAGTTTTACTAATTATGGATTATAGTTAGTTTTATGGGAGATTTGCAAAAGCACCCTCATGTATGAACCATTTTTTAAAAAAACAAATCTTTACACTTTCAAATTTTTTTTTTTTTTTTTTTTTCTAAGCATAAGAATCTTAGGTTTAAGAGTGATCGAGATACTCCATGATCTGTTAGAATTTTAGAAGTAGACATATAACAGTAAGAATATTGTTATCATTTATCCAACTCAATCTCTCATTATTAGTCGGTAAGTTAAAATAATTATGGATTTTAGTTAGTTTTTATGAGAGATTTGCAAAACCACTCTCGTGTTTAACCCATTTTTTTAAAAAAATAAATGTTTATACTTTTGAATATTTATGATCAGTGTCTGTTAGGATTATATCGTACTCCATGGTTAGTTAGGACTACCTCGTACTTCATGGTCTGCTGGGATTTTTGAATTAAAATTATATCGTACTCTACGATTTAGGATTTTCGAAGAAGACATGTAGTCCAACTCAATCTCTCATTACTAGTCGATAAATTATAATAATTATGGATTTTAGTTAATTTTATGGGCTATTTGCAAAACCACCTCTTGTTTGACCCATATTTTTTTTTAAAAAAATATCTTTATACTTTCGATTTTTTATTTTTTTTTAGCATCAAAGTATCAAGTTTGAGAGTAATAGAGATGGATCTGTGTTTGTTGGGATTATCTCGTACTCCATGGACTGTTAGGATTATCTCGTACCCCATGATCTGTTAGGATTTTTTAGGAAGACATGTAGCAGCGATAATATTGTTGTTATTTGTCTAACTCAATCATTACTAGTCGATAAATTAGAATAATTATGGATTTTAGTTAATTTTATGGGAGAGTTGCAAACCACCCTCATGTTTGACCCAATTTTTTTTAAAAAAAATCTTTATACTTTCGAATTCAATTTTTTTTTTTAAAGCATAAGAATCTCATGCTTAAGAGTGATAGAGAAGAGTCTGTGTCTGTTAGAATTATCTCGTACTGCATGGTCTGTTAGCATTATCTTGTATTCCATGGTGTGTTAGGATTTTTGAGGAAGACACATAGCAGCAATAATATTGTTATTGTTTGTCCAACTCAATCTCTTATTACTAGTCAGTAAGTTAGAATAATTATGAATTTTAGTTAGTTTTATGAGAGATTTGCAAAACTACCCTCATGTTTGACAATTTTTTTTAAAAAAAAAAAATCTTTGTACTTTTGAATTTAGTTTTTTATTTTTTAAACATCAGAATCTCAAGTTTGAGAGTGATAGAGATAGGTTTGTGTCTGTAGGATTATCTTGTACTCCAATATCTGTTAGGATTTTTTAGGAAGACATGTAGCAGCGACAGTATTGTTGTAGTTTGGCCAACTCAATCTCTCATTACTAGTCGATAAGTTAGAATAATTATGGAATTTAGTTAGTTTTATGAGAGATTTGTGAAACCACCCTCGTGTTTGACCCCTTTTTTTTGAAAAAAAAAATCTTTATACTTTTGAATTTATTTTTTTTTAAGCATCAAAATGTCAGGTTTAAGAGTGGTAGAGATGGGTATGTGTTCTTTTTAGGATTATTTTGTACTTCATGGTCTATTAGGATGATCTCTTACTCCATGGTCTATTAGGATTTTCGAGGAAGATACATCGTAGAGACAATATTGTTGTTGTTTGTCCAACTCAATCTCTCATTACTAATCGGTAAGTTAGAATAATTATTGATTTTTAGTTAGTTTTATGGGAGATTTGCAAAACCGTCCTCGTGTTTGACCCCTTTTTTTAAAAAAAAAATCTTTATACTTTTGAATTTATTTATTTATTTATTTTTAAAGCATCAAAATGTTAGGTTTGAGAGGATAGAGATGGATCTGTGCTCCTTTTAGGATTATCTCGTACTCTATGGTCTGATTAGGATTATCTCGTACTTCATGGTCTATTAGGATTTTCGAGAAGACACTTAGCAGCGACAATATTGTTTTCGTTTGTCCCACTCAATCTCTCATTACTAGTCAATAAGTTAGAATAATTATGGATTTTAGTCAGTCTTATGTGAGATTTGCATAACCACCCTCGTGTTTGACCCTTTTTTAAAAAAAAAATTATATTTTTGAATTTAGCTTTTTTTTTTTTACGCATCAAAATCTCAGGTTTAAGAGTAATAGAGATGGGTTTGTGTTTTTTTTTTAAGGATTATCTCGTACCACATGGTCTATTAGGATTAACTCATATTCCATGGTTTGTTAGGATTTTCGAGAAGACACATAACAGTGATAATATTATTGTCGTATGTCCAACTTGATTTCTTATTTCTAGTCGGTAAGTTAGAATAATTATGGATTTTAGTTAGTTTTATGGGAGATTTGCATAACCACCCTTGTGTTTGACCCATTTATTTTTTTAAAAAAAAAATCTTTATACTTTTGAATTTAGTTTTTTTTTTTTAAGCATTAAAGGTCTGTTAGGATTAACTTGTATTCCATGGTTTGTAGTCATGGCCAAGGTTTCGGAACCGGCGGTTCCGATTTTAGAACCGGCGGTTCCTATTTTGGAATCGTCGATTCCGGTTCCGGTTCAATAATTTAAGTAACCGAAACCGGGACCGGGGAGGTCCCGGTTCCGGTTCCGGTTGGAACCAGGGAGGAACCGCCGGTTCCGGTTCCTCCCCGGTGAACCGCCGGTTCTAAACCGGCGATTCCGGAGAAATAAAAAAATTATAAAAATTAATTAATTAAAATTAAATAAAATTTAAATTTATAAATTAATTAATAAAAAAAATTTAAATATATAAATAAAAGGGTTCATTTGTTTAACTTCAACAAGAAATTTATTACGATAATAATAATATCATAAATGATAAAACTATAAAATTGAAAAAAAATAAAATAAATAAATAAGAAATTAGGGCTTGCACTTAATTTTACCTCAATTAAGCTGCTTACGTATCCTCTAGGAGGAATCAAAGCCCACGTAGTTCTTTTACCTGTTATGTTCCGGAGGTGATTAATCGTCGCTTGTTCCTTCGGTAGCCGTTGTATCGTCGTTGGTGTCGAAAAAGTTATTGTCGTCGGATACGAGATCCAATTCTTGCTGCCGGTATAAGGCCTTGGTCCAGTCGTTAACACAGACCTGAATCTGTATTGAGTCAGGACTAAGTAATGCCTGTCTCTCGTCGAGAACATTGCCACCTGCACTAAATTCCTGTTCGACTGCCACGGTCGAGACAGGGGTTCCAAAAATTTGCTTGGCAATGAGGGCCAAAATTGGAAAGTTAGTTTCGTGTTCCCTCCACCAATGTAGGATGTTAAAGTCTTCACTATCCAAAAACTCAAAAAAGGTGTTTACGTAAAAATCAACCTCTGAAACATAGGTTAATGAAGACGAAGAACTCCCATGTGCCCTTGATTTTTTGGACAACACACTTGACCCTAACTTCCTTAATGAGGGAAAGCGAGTACGAGAATGACTACTTCCGCTTGCAGTCGGTTGCTGAACATTAATGTTCAACGAGAGACCGTATACATAACGGTATTCGTCATACAATGAATAAAATAATTGTCTAACATTATTATATAAAGCACTAATATCTACGTTGTGTAGCCCTAGAGATTGATAATAAAGTGTTAAATATTCATATAAACTATCAAATTTACACCTAGGGTCAAAAACTGAAGCAACAGTATAAATCGAAGGAATGTCCCTATAATAATTTAACCATCTATCTCTCATTGCAGCAACACATGCAGATAGTTCTATTACTTGTGCACATTCATTAAGTGCATCTACAATATTAATGGCTTCACATAAAAATAAATGTGAAGTTGAATAATATATACCGGATAAAGCGGTGGTTGCATCATGAAAAACTTTTAAAAGCATGCAAATTTTAGTACAAACATCCCAATGATGAGCATACAAATTAACACTACTAACATTATGTTGCATAAATCTAACTAATAATTCTCTATAATCATAGCTTTCACAAAGCAATTTATATGTGGAGTTCCAACGAGTTAGAACATCACGGGAAAACCTAATTGGATGTTTCCCGTTAGATTTACAATACCTAACCCATTGTTTCATAGTGCTAGGATGTTTCCACAAAAAGTATAGGGCATCCCTAATTGGTGTAATCTATTCTTGAAGTGTTTGCAAACCATGTTGTACACATATATTTAAAACATGGCAAACACATCTTTGATGAAAAAATCTGCCGCCAGAGTAGGGTTGACACAATTGAATTAATTGTGGAACGGCGGCTGTATTGGTTGCAGCGTTATCAAAACCAATTGCAAAAATTTTACTTTCAATACAATATTCTTCAAAAATAATTTTCATTAATTTATAAATATTATCGGCAGTATGGGTGTCGTCAAAAACTCTAAATGCAAGAATTCATTTTTGCAATTCCTATGATTGGTCAACATAATGGCAAGTAAGTACTAAGTATGAATGTTTTTGCCAATGATCGCTCCAGATATCGGCACAAATAGACACACGACCCATATAATTTTGAAAATATCTAACTAATGCTTTTTTTCTTTTTTATAAATGTCACACATGGTACGTTTTAATGTAGTCATAGATATTCTACATGCAGCGGAATTTAAAGTATTATGACAATATTTTAAAAAACCAGTTTTTTCGCCAAAACTAAAAGGAAGATATTCAGTCGCTACCATTCTTGCTAGTTGTTCCCTATTATTTACATCACTATATTTAAATAAAGGATAGTTAGGAGATGTGTACCTGGAAATTTGGTATTGTCCTCGGCTACGCTCATGCTCAGCTTCGACTGGATGCTTGGTGTTGATGTGCTTCCAGTACTTCCCGTACCCTCCGGATTTGTTCTACTTAAAATCTTTATTGCAATAGTTGCAAGTAACCACAACTTCCCCCGATTCCTTTTCCACCCTCCTCATATGAACTTTAAAAAGTTCAGATTCGTACTTTATCAAATCTGGCTGTGGACCTTGTACGGTTTCACTTGGGGGAGGGGGGGGAGGGGGAGGGTTTTCACAAGAGGGACCAGGGGCCCCAGACCCAGAGAAATGGGGATGAGAATATTGAGGAGTAAAATTAGGAGGAGTATCATTACCAAATATTACCTCCTCAAATTGTCTATGTTGTAGGTACTCATCAAAATTTGCTTCGTTAAAATTTAATTCTGGGCCAGCGGCACGGCGACTTTGCACTTCTCCAGCATTTAAATCTGGTAGCTGCTCAATGTCTCTGCCGGAAACGGACCTTCTGGAAACAGATCGTCAGCCTCCAGAAATAGACGGTCTTGATTGTGATACCATTATAAATTTATAATGGTAAAAAATACAATTTAAATAAATAACGAAAAAAATTACAGTATTGAAAAACAAGAACAAGATTGAGAAAATAACTGAATGAAACTTTGAGAGAATTAGATAAAAATTGAGAGAATGAGAGAAATATTAAAAGAATGAGAGAATGAGATTGAGAGAAAATGGTGTGAATTGAATTGAAGATAAGTGGGGTTTATATAGTTTTTTGAATTGGGGAGAAAAATAATATTTTTTAAAATTTAGGGGGCCAAACTATAATTTTTTAAGGGTGTAAATTGTAATTTTACAGCAAGGAGCCGTTGAACAACGGCTCCTTGGGTTGGGTCAGGCTGCTGCCAGCCTGCCACCTGGCAGGCAGCAGCCTGACATACTGTGTGGCCAACAGCCACATTTAAATTTTTTTTTTTTTTAAATTTATATTTTCATAAATTAAAAAAAAAAAAATTTAAAAACCGTTAGGAACCGGAACCGCAGGAACCGGGCGGTTCCTTGAACTGCCGGTTTCGAACCGCCGATTCCGGTTCCTTTTTTTAAGCTAACCGGAACCGGGACCTTGGGTCCCGGTTCCGATTTTCGGTTCCGGAACCGTCGGTTCGGTTCGAACCGAACCGGGGCCATGACTAATGGTTTGTTAGGATTTTCGAGGAATACACGTAGCAGCGATAATATTATTGTTGTTTGTCCAACTTGATCTCTCATTACTAGTCGGTAAGTTAGAATAATTATGGATTTTAGTTAGTTTTATGGAGATTTGCAAAACCACCCTCGTGTTTGACCCATTTGTTTATTAAAAACAATATTTATACTTTTGAATTTAGTTTTTTTTTTTTTAAAGGGTAGAATTACAAGATCCGATAACTACTCTCACAATAAGGATAAAGAGAGGAAACTATTCACGTGTACTGATATATGAACATGGTAGGATTTGAACCCTCACTATTGATGTGAATGCACTAACTACTTAAGTTATGAGTAATTGTGTCTTTCGAAGTTAGTTAAAAACCTCCTTGTTGTATATTGATAACATATTATAGTTTTAAATTTTAATTTAAGAAAATAGGCTAATCGTGTACCAAAAAAACTTCTATACAAATATTTTATTTAAATTCAAAATTAGATGGTTCTATTTGAAAAAAAACATTAAACCTCAATGGAGTTTTTAAAATCTACTATAGGTTTTTTAAATAATGTTATGTTTCCAAGGTGATATGACAATTCCATTTGTAATTACCATTATAATTATAAAATGATGAGTTAATGATATGATAGTTATAAATCAATTTATCACATCATTTGGGCAATGGGTCTGAGAGTAGAGAATTACCTACTCTAGTTTTATTTCATTTGATGGAATTACACTGACTTATCTTAAGTTGTGCCTCTTTTATTATCCATTTAAAAACAACTTTTACTAAAACTAATTTTCAGCGTTCGTTAGATTCCATTAAATTAGAATAAAATTTGTACCATCTTAATTTTTATATTTTAATAATTTTATCTATTTGGATAATTTAATAAAAAATTAATAATATTATAAAAATTTAATTTTTTTAAAAAAAAATTAAAAAGGATTAAAAAATAAATATGTTAAAAGTCATTAAAAATTAAAAATAAATATAAAATATTATAAAAATTAAAAAAAATAAAAGTAATATCATTTATTAAAAATAGAATAAAATTTAAGATTAACTACTTATAAAATTCAAAATTTTGAGTAAATCTTGAATTTTATTTTATTTTAATAAATAATATTACTTTTAAAAATTTTATAATATTTTTATATTGATTTTTAATTTTTAATAAATTTTATCATATTTATTTTATTATTTAATTATTTTTAAGTGTTTTAAAAAAAATTAAATTTTTATTACATATATCAATTTTTTTATTTGACTATGCAAATAGTTAAAATTATTAAAATGTAAAAAGTTAAAGGATAAAAATATTATTTTAATTTAATAATTTAATATAAAGGGTAAAATGGTCAATTTATCATATTTATTTTGAAAGATTTAGGAACCACGCGAGCTAAAAGGTTAAAAATCAAAAAATGCTATTGGTAAATAAATTTGTGATCAAATTGATAATTATCAAGGTATTAAGTTATAGTTTAAGTAAAAGTAAGGTTCGTTATATATGACCAAATGTCAGAGCATTCCATTACAATTTGTCCAAATAGTAAATAATAAATAATTAAACCATACCAATTTTTTTTTATCTTCAATATTTGAAAAAATAATTAAAAACCTTACTAGTATTTATTTTGTTTTCTAAAAATTAATTTTAATAATTAATATTTAAAGATAATTAATAAATTTAATTAAATTTATTTTTATATTTGAATTAAAGTAAAAACATATAAATATGTTTAATGTATATAAAGAGAATTTTCATCAATAAATTAAATAAATTATTTTTACTAAAATGTTAATTTTATCATTTTATAATTTTATATCAGCTCAGTAGTATAATTTATATAAAGATGTATTAACTACAGCTGCTTTTAAAAAAAAATACGTTGACAGCTATTTTTTAAAAAATTTAAAGGTATGCTAAACTGAGCATAAATATGTTGAGATCTAACATCGTTACATGTGCAACTACAATTTAAAATGTTTATATAAAGACGTATTTGTACATTTAATGCTACAAGTTTCAATATCCCAGTGTTTTTTTTTTTTTAAAACAATATCCCAGTGTTTTTTCAGAAACTACTGTTGAAAAAAAAAAGTTATAATAACAAGGGCAGTTATCATTTTAGATCTTAACTTTTAAAAAATTATTAATTTTTTAAAATAGTTATGATTAATGGTATTTTTAGATCCTAACTTTTAAGAAATATATCAATTTGGTATCTCTGACCAAATTTCTACCAGTCAAACTTAACATAATTGGTAAAAAGACTGTTTTACCCTTAACTCTATTTAAATGAGTTAAAATTATAATTTTAACCTCGAATTTTTAAAAATATTATTAATAATTAGAAGGGTAATATGATTATTTCATTTTAACATTTAAAAAATAAAATTTATAATATATTTTTTAATGGATCTCCATCATCTATCAATCTTGATGGACGATGAAGATTATATTGAAATTTTTTTAAAAAAATAAAAGTGAAAATTAAATATTTTTTTAAAAAAAAATTAAAATTCTAAAAAGTGGGGATCCACCAACAAAAAAATAAAAAAAAAATTTAAGATCAACGAACCCAGAAAACTGGGTTCATTGAACCTCAATTAACCCAGATTGATTTCTGGCTTCGTTGAAGAATGAACATAGTGTCTAGGTTTATTAAGAATCAACGAACCCAAATCTGGATTGGTGGAGATCTAGATTGGATCTCTACCGTTCATCATTGATGATTGACACCAAGAACATCAAGCTGTTAATTTACCCTTCTAATTACCCTTCTAATTATTAATTTTACAATTTTCAATTTTTAAAAAAAAATTCAATATAATCTCTAATTGATGGACGGTTGAGATTTTCATTTAATTTTTTTTAATTTTTTAATTTATTTAAAATTTTAATTATGGGTAGGTTAAAATAAGAAAATACCCTTAGAACAGTTAAGTTTGACTAACGGTTAACTTACAGAAGGACCACATTAATACATTTGCATAATATTAGGGCTCAAGTATACTAATAAACGAAACTGATTTAAAAAATTGATAATTCCTCAAAAGTTAGGGACCAAATTAATAATCACCCTAAAATGAATTATAAATAACACTAATAAATCACTTTCTATTAAATATATTATATATACACACACTTCTTTTAAAATATGATATCAAAAGGGTCAGGGATCTATTGGAATTTGTAGATATTAAATATTACATATACAATTCAGATATTTACTCTCATGATATTAAGGAAAAAACTCCCCAAACGTATTTGTAAAATATGTATTGTGAGACTAGAGTCTCCCACAACAAACGTGAAAATGAAAATACGCAACAGGTATTTTTATAGTTATTACTATTAACAGTATTTTATTTCAAACAAACATGTTTACTTAATTTAATTCAACTAGTTTTAACTATTTAAAAAAGTCGTTCGAATCATCAAAATGATTAATTTTGATTCTTAACATTATTGTATATTTAAGACTTCAGGAAGCCTCTTTGATTTTTCAAAATATTTATAAATATATATATATATATATAATTATTATTTAAATTATAATTTTTTTTATTTTTGAAGGGTCGAGGACTGAGGGAGCCATTTTAAAATATATATTTATTATTTTTTTTAACTTTAACTCTCTAAATATTATATTTTATTATCTTGACCCAAATATAATTTTCTAACTCCCCAAAATGAATCTCTCATCATCATCATCAATAATATATGTTGATATTGGAGAGTGTATATTTTGATTAATTAAACAAATTTTAAATCATTCAATTGTAAAGAGAATCTATCCTATTTTGATTGGCCATAAAATTCCAATATTCTCCAATGTTTTACATCAATTAGATTATATATATATATATATATATAATTATCTTTCGGCTTTGGAATCTGGACTTTTTGTGAATTTGGCCGGCTAATTTGGTTGATTACTTGACACGCTCAATTAAACACATTAATTACCATCAAATAAATTTTAATCAATTATATAATGTGCAAGTTTATTAAGCTCCAAGTAATTTAAATAGACAATTACCATCAAAGAAATTATATAGTACCCATGTATTATCAAATTATGTTATGACTAGAGTCTTACTCGTCCGAACTTGACTGAATTATAAGAAGCTTGAGGTATTATTTCGGGTTAATCTGTTGATCAGAATCAGGGACTAAATAGTGCACATCCACTCATAACTCAGATGGTTAGTGTATTTTTCTTTCACCTCAGCAGTAAGGGTTCTCAACATACACATTTATCAGTATGTGTGGAAAGTTTGATCCTCTTATTGTGGGAGTAGATGTTCAAGCCGTATATTTAGTAATTAATCTCGACAGTCTCAATAAACTTATTATTAATTTTATAATTGTACTCTTAAAAAAAACTCTATAATTAACAGTAACAACTTTTCATATCTTTTTCTCCCCTATATTTTATTTTCATACTATGACAATCCAATTAAAAACATTTTGTATGATATGTACTTGAATAAGGTAAGGCTACATGCATTTTTTTTTTTTTTTTTTTGAGAAAGCACTTCAAATTTTGATTAAAAGCATTTCTTTAAAAAGAATTAAAGACACCTCTCAAATGTTTTTTTTTTATTATTCAAAGTCATTTTAAAAAAAAAAAATCATATAAGCACTTTATTTCAAAAATATATATATATATAAATACATTTTTTATTAAAAGTTTATTTATTTATTTTTTATCAGACACTACAAAAACTGTTCCTTTTTATTAAAATCATATAAGCACTTAAAATATGTTCAAAAGGCATAAGAGAATTAGGGTTTAACTTTTCCAAAGTGCCACAAATGAGGAAAAGTCCATAGCTAAGTTAATTATGGTCAGAGCCCCTAGGCTAGGCAATTATATATATGTAGAGAAAAAGGTGACCACATATTGATAAATAGTGGCTCTCTATAATGTACGGTTGTTTTTGTTTATGCTTAATTATAATTATTATTATTATTTTGTGTAAAAAGAAAATCTTTGACGCACGCACTAGGTGTAATTACTCATATAATTAGTTATTCATATCACGTGATATAATTTTATTGATTAGGATATTATGTATTCGGTGCATTGAAAATTTTCAAATAATGCCACCCACTTCTTTTTCTCTCTGTTTTTATTTTTTATGAATTGCAATGCCACCCACTTAATGGGTGAATTGTTCATTCTTTTTATATACTCAATAGGCCAAAATTTGTTTGGGAAATCGGGAATTAATTAATTTGATTATGCAGCTGAATTCTCTAATGTTCTAGGAACATTTGACCGATAAATACAAAATATTAGTTAACATGACTAATTTAAATGGAGAATATTGATAATTTTGAGGAGCATATCATTTAGTCAATATAATATTTCTTGCTATGTTGTATAAAGTTATTAAGACTATTATGATTTTTTCTTGCCAAAGATACAAATTAGGGGTTTATTGATTAATAATAGTAGTTTAATTAAAGAAACGCTGCATCGGCTAAAAATTTGTCAAAATTTATTATTAAAGGATGTGGGAAGTTGATTATAAGATGATATAATGATGACTTGATTGCTACAAACCAACTTACAATATCCTTCCTACGTGGAGTCGTTGGTGACTTGATGTTGTTCCTCCCTGTGTAGAGTCGTTTGTGCTGGAGGATGTGCATGGATAGTTGTTTATGATTTCTTTTTGGGGTTTAATATTATTTTCTCCTTTTAAAAAAAAAAAAACTTACAATATCCTTCGGACAGTGTAACTCTATTTTTTTTTTTAACTTTTTTAGAAAATTATAATAAAAGAAAAAAAATATTGAAAAATTTGAAGTCGTATGTAATGAGTGTTATGGGATTAATTATTTAATTTTAGAATTTATTGTGAGATTGAACAACGATTGAGTGAAATAATTTTTTTTTTAAAAAAAGTCATAATTTTTTATTTTTCATTGTAGTTAACTAGCTATGTACAAAATCTATTAGTATCAAATATTATATTTTTTTGTATATTCATTTGTAACTTAAATGGTTAGTGCAACTTCCTTCCACTTCGATGATGATAGTTCAAGTCTCACTATACGTATTTACCAGTATATGTGGATAGTTTTTTATCTTCTAATTGTGTCCTTTAAAAACGGTTCAAAAGGCGAGGATAGAAGAATAGAAAAAAATTAAATTTAGGAAACAAAATAGATGCTTAAAAAAAAAGAAGACGACGACGGAAATGAAATAATATCTATCATGAGGGAATCAATTAAGCTTTTGTTTTGAATATTTATTTTTAATTGCAACAAGAAAACTCGAGATGATCCCCCACATGAATGCTTTGACCAGAACTCAAAGTTGAAGAAAAATAAATAATAATAATAATAAAGCAAAGCAATTAAGAAATATTCTGTTATTGATCAGTCATTTCATTGGACAAGGCTGATTCTTGTTTGTTGGACGAATCATTTTGATCATTATATTTAAACATTAGCACAATATAACCTTTATATAATTTTCAATTCAAAAAATAAAAAGAATTATGTAAAATTTATTAATTAATTGATATATATATATATTAAAATTTGACACCTTACGGGTTAGAGGACCGAGATCTACCGAACATCTACATCCCTTTTGGAAGCCTGTCTACGCTCAACAATGAAAAGGGTCTACCACTCTACCTACAAAATTGGATTTTTATAGGTAATGGTGGAAATAATATATATACTACTAAGATGTTGAACCTTAGTGCCTTGAAAGAGTCGACTAAGGGTCCTTCAACTGCCAAGGTAAGGGATCTTTGGTAATTAGTCTTTGGGTTATAAAAATATCTCAAATACTATTATGCATTTGGTTAAAAAAATTTGCCACATAGGATGGATAGATAATTAGGTAAAAAAAAAATTCTTCAATACAATTATGCTACCTAAATATGGAGCCAATGTGACAAATTTTTTTTTTTTTTTTAGAGATTATGAAGATGAATTTCTCAATCCGTAAACTCTCCTAAAAATCCTAGTAAGGTAGTTTTACTATTTTTTATAAAAATAATTGCATTGGAGATAATTATGGTGATAATTAGGAAAGATAGTGAGACATGTATTTTAAGGTGATTGGTTATAAACTGAATTGGCTAGAGTGGATTCAGATTCAATAGAAATATTGATATATTCATAGTGAAAAAGTAAAAAAAATACATAATAGTATTGGAGAAGCTTTAATGACATTCACCAATATCTACATCACTTCTTATAAACATATAAAAATATCACAAATATACAAACTTAACAAATTTGTTAAAGAGTATTATTTTCTTTAATTGATAATACGAGTTTCAGAAATGTATTATTTTATAATTTAATTCAAATTATTAATTTATCTCTAAATTTATTTTGTAGAAAAAGATTTTTATCGAGGGTTAAATTAAATAGGTTATACTGTATTTATTATAGTATCTAACATAGTAATTATTCCTCTGGTAAATAGGAATTTAATATTTTTAGTATTTTAAAATAAATAAAAATATTTAAAATTAATTATATATTATTATTTTCAGTTGATATTAAAAATATTAAAATATTTTAATAAAATATAAGAAATTAAAGAGAGAGAGAGATGAAAAAATTTCTTTTTAAAAATAATAATAAAAAAAAAAACTAAGGAGGGAGAGGATAAAATAATCCCCTTAATTTGGAGAGGTTTATTTTATCCTCCATTGATGGGATAAATTTAAGTTTGGACAAAAATTAGTTCACAGGGTTTGTATCACCAGACACAAGATTGAGTTATTTTTTATCCAAAACCAATATCATCATATGTAACAAACAGGCCACCAAAGTCTTATCTACATTTTTTTTTTCTTTCAAATATACAATTATAAGATCAATTACAAGTTTATCAGAGCCTGCTAAAAGTAATCATTAAATACGAGGTTTGGATATCTACTCCCACAATAGTAAGAGAAAACTACACACACGTAGACATAGTGAGATTTGAACCATCACCACTAATTGCACAAACTTTTTTCGAGTTTAGGTATTATTGCACTCAGCGATAACTTTTATCATAATTGTACAAATATCCTCTAGAATCTATTGACCACAATTAAATTTGACGTTTGACTGACCCTAAACTGAAAAATAACCAAACTGTCATTCAGATTGTTATTTAATTATTATTTTATATTTCGGTAAATCAATAACTATTTAAATGACAATTTGATTAATTTTAAATCGAAAAATGGTCATTTGAAGGGTAATTTGACCAAATCAAAAAATGATTCAATAACTACACCCTTGAATCAGTTAGTCAATAGTTAGTCCACCTGTTAATTAACGGATTATAGGAATATTTGTATAATTATGGTAAAAATTACCGCTAAATGCATTATTATTTAAACTCATAAGAAGTTTGTGCAATTTTCTGTAAAACTAATATATCTGCGATTATATAGCAAAACCCCTTGTATATCTATCTATTGGACGATTGGATTCCTGGTTTGTTTGGAATAATGTTGTGAGGTCTCCTTTTTTTTTCTTCAACCACACTCTTCTTTGTAGCTCTTTTCGTATTTAACAAAAAAAAAAAAATTGTATTGCTCTCTCTAACTGCTCCTTGTAAGGGTACTAAGATTAATTATCTTTATAAAATGTACTAGTTTGGTATAAATATTGTAGTGTAGGAATAATCAGATTCTAGATGGGCAATGTCTAATGTGTAGCTCAAAATCATGTATAAATATGTGTCATATGATGGTATCTAAATTGATTAAATATTCTATCTTTTTATAAATACGGTCCGAAAAGTAATTCATACTATCGGAGAGGTGCATCTTCACACGTTATTTATTTATTAATAGTGAGATTTGAATCTCTATTACATAGATGGAGAAAAAATTATATTGTCCACTTAAGCTATAAATAAATTTACTATTTTAATTTGATTTTAATTAATAATCCATTAAATTATCTAATGAGATCCAATTTAAACCATGCCATTTATGAGACGTTTGATGTTTCCATTTCAAATACAAACAAAAAGTTGATTAAAATATTTCACCAGTCACCACTTTGAGGCTGCCCACCACAATTTTTTTTTTAATAAAAAAATATTAAAAAGATAAATGACATGCTTTTCCCAAGAACCCAATTAACTTTAACCCCTCAAAAGTCTTTTATTATTATTTAATTAAAAAAAACAATTATATGGAATCTAAACTTTATGCAATGAGCATAGAGAAATAATATTTGTCCACGTGGCAAATGTACGGATAGTTACAAGTGTCAAACATTTAAGTCTCTTCTTAATGCAACACCTATATAAAAGATCTAGAAGTCAAAGGGAAATATCTTTTAGGGTTTCTATTGAATGTCAAGTGATTTAACAAGATTCTTGTCTTCAAAGTTAAGACGATGGAGAGAATTTTTTTGTTGTATTTTTTTATTAATTTTTTGTTGAGAGAGTGGTGGGGTGGGGGCTGATCTGATTTTCATGGGTTTAGTATAGATCTAAGGCTTAAAAAAATAGTTTTTTTTAATATATCAAAATTAATTACTATATATATAATAAATTATTTATTCTTCAAATTGAAAAATATTGGAGAGAAAACACTATGAATCATATCCATCACTACTAATATAGATAAAAAATGAATATTACCTGAATTACGAGAGAATATACTTCACCGTAAATTTTTTTAGTGACAGATTTTGTGACAAAAACAAAGAGCAAAGCGTGAAGGACTGAAGGCCAAGGAATAAGGTAAAAGTAATGAGAGAGAAACTATAAAAAGCCAAAGAGATGGACCCTCAACATGGGCAACTCATTGGTCTATGTTTTGATCAAGGAGATGATGGGCTGCACATGAAAATTATAAAGCCAATTGCATGCTGACTAGACTCATGAAAGTGCCTCACACAAGTCCTCCTCGCTCTCTCTCTATGTGTGTGTCTCTCTCAAATCTTCAATTCAAAGCTGGATGGCCTCACGAAGCACTAAATCAAATCAGAAAAGCACTTGTGAATTAATTAAGTTGAGAAAGGAATCAATTAGGGTTTTCAGTTCGCTACACAGCCTCCATAACAATGGACACAGCCTCCACGCATCACGTTTTGACATGTCATGGTCTATAGCCGACAATGTGTATGTGCAAAAAAAAAAGTGACTTAACATCTTTTATTGATGTGAATTCAACTTAGTTTCCGAATGATCTAGCAACACGTGCTATTAATTCTTATGGTAAGGTGAGATCAAGAGTTGTTCCTTCATTAGTATTTGTTATAAGTTACCGTTACTGGATACGTGCATAGATTTTATACATAAAATTACAAGTTTAACATTCAACTATATAAACACCCGACAAGAATATCTTTTAAAAGTCCAATATTTTATTCATATGAAAACTTATATCAGCGTATATATAGATAAGTATTAATGCACTCAGAATATTGCAATGTATGCTAAATGTGAATGAGTAGGTACACTTGCCATATACGAATATACACATGCACAACTAATCAATTCTGTCACATCATTTTATTTGATGTGTGATTTGACTGAACATGTCAAAAGAATTTAAATTATACTATAAAGTAGCTAGTTGGGCACTATTATGAATAATTTAATTTAGAGAAGAAGTGTGAGGGATTAAACAAAGCTTAAAGAAAACAGCAGATTATTCTGATGTGCTCACAGAGACAGAGGGAGGGAGGGGGAGAGAGAGAGAGAGAGAGAGAGAGAGAGAGAGAGAGATTGATGAAGAGAATCCATGACAAGTATTTAAGGGTTCAAGCAGCCACAATAGAGAAGCCAATTAATTTTCGACTTCAAGCTCTTGAGAGAAGAGAGTGAGGATTTGCAGCAACCTCGAAGCTAGTTCAAACTAGTGGGAGGTTGTGTGCATACACACACACACAAAAAAACTTGTACACTACATCACAAAACCAAAGTTGATCCAAATTTTCCCTAACTATACATACATATATGGCTCGTGGAAAGATTCAGATGAAGCGCGTTGAGAACCCGGTGCACCGGCAGGTCACCTTCTGCAAGCGCCGGGCTGGCCTCCTCAAGAAGGCCAAGGAGCTGTCTGTGCTCTGTGATGCTGATATTGGTGTCTTCATTTTCTCTGCACATGGAAAGCTCTACGAACTCGCCACCAGAGGGTCTTTTTCTTCTCTCGCTCTATCTTTCTGTACGGACTGTCCACATGATTTTTGTTTTTTACTTCCTACGGATTGATAGGAACTCAACGTTGAGTTTCTGTTGGTCCGTTGAAAGAACAATATTATAGGGACGGTCAAAAATTGACAATTTTTACGATATTAATTTTGTTTTTTGAGAGTATTCTCTTCTCATTGTCCGTAACATATGTGTATAGAACCATGCAAGGGCTCATTGAGAGGTACTTGAAGACCAGCCGAGGGGCTGCTGCTCATCATGAGACTGATCAGCCACCCATGGAGATGCAACCAGCACAGGTATATATGTTATCTTCATATATGTATAATTAGCAGCAGTAGTAGTTAATTAATTGACTTAATTTAATGTACTGCCTCCTAATTAAACATAATTATTAGCGAACTTAATTATATATTCTCTTTTTCAAACAACGAAATGATCTGTCCGACATATTGCGTTGTGACTGTTCATAAAAGGTTGTGCAGATTCTGCAGAACTAGAATCAGATTCTGGTTGAAATATAATATATATATATATACACACACACAATTATTAGTGAAATACAAAATATTTGAAAAATCATCACAAAATATTCATACTCTTGAAGTCTCCTTACTTAGTTCGCGATAAATTTATGATCCGATTAATATTAGAGCATCTCCAATATTATTATGTATTTGAAGAAAATTGAATGTCACATAAGATCAATATTGAAAAAGTTAAGAAAACATTATCCAATGCAATTATCTAACTTCAATATTGATATGATGTGGCAAAAAAAAAGTTAGAGAATATCAAATAGAGTTTTTAATTGTAGATATCCTCTTTGATATGCTGACTAGGATTTCTAACTTTTTCCACCAATAAAATTTTAGCATTTTGTCAATACATTTAATTATCATATTAAATGGAAAGAGAATCTAACAAATAACTTGTGGTGATTGGTTTAAAATTACTATTTAGATATTTACATTGGAGAAGTGAATATATATTTCTATAATTTTTTTTGACAAGGTAGATCCACATTATTTAGAAATGCTGATGTGACACTATTTAGATACTCAAAAATACATATTTGTATTGGAAATGCTCTTAAAAATAATTTTTTTTTGAAATACTGATATTTGTGCATTTTTTTTTAAAGATAAATTTGTTACTTTGTTAGGTTAGATTATGGAGGTGGTGGGGTGGGATGTATAAGTGATTTATATATATATATATATATATATATATATATGCATGCTTGTTCTCACACATGCATGTTGATTTAAAATTAATAGCATATATATTTTGGATATTAATTGCATTATTCTGTGTATCTCACTGTGATAATTTAGATTGTGTGACTCCTTTTTATCATCATAGCCAAATATTATATTTTTCCTTTATATCTTGTCATTAATGACAATAACAGAGGCCATAATGGAGCTATGCTAAGCTCAATAAATAAATATCATTGAGTAATTGGGTTTCGTTGACTTTTTCTACTCAACGAGCTTAATGAAATTATGCACATAATATATAGTAATTGATAGCCGCAATAAAATATGCTTTCACAACGGGATAAGGTCGGTCTAATAATTTACCCGTAACACCTATACCATTAAAGTTGTGAATTTAAGTTGTGTTTTTCGAATCCTGAATTAATTGTAATAGTAAGAAAAATAAACAAAACAAACTATGCTTCCTTCAATTTTTACAAAATTTTCTCAAATCTCTATATATGAATGAAATTTAAACCCATAACTAAAAGAGATCTTATTAGTTGAACCAACTAATACCCTTGAATTAATAGATTTTTAATTAGTACTTTATTATAAATGTGATCTTAATTAATTACCAAAAATAAAAAGTTTAACTATTAAGTAATAATTATCAATTAATTACTTACATAATTTTATGTATCAATTAATGAAAAGATTATACATGTTATGCTAATAGGATGCAAAAGAGGAGATCATCATGCTGAAACAAGAGATTGAAATACTCCAAAAAGGCCTCAGGTATACAATAATTAATTACTGTATCTTCAAAAAAAATTTAAAAATTTAATCATTTTCATTGTTAATTTGTCATTAAATTAATTAAAATTATGATTAATTATATTATAGGTATATGTTTGGAGGTGGAGCAGAGACAATGACACTCGATGAAATTCTTGTGCTTGAAAAGCATCTTGAATTATGGATGGTCAACGTTCGATCAGCTAAGGTATTTTATAAATTTTATTATTTAATTATCTTAATTATTTAATCTAATTTTCAGTTTATGAAATAATTAAAATTATAAATCGTTGAAATTTTACTTTTGATTTATTATTTTGTCGATAATTACTAATAATATATAATAATTAAGCTGATGGAAAATTATATGAATGTAGATGGACATGATGCTTCAAGAAATCAATGTGTTGAGGAACAAGGTTTGTTCATATTTCATACTTCATACTTCAATTTATTAATTTATTTTTTTATTTTTTTTTTCTTCCTTTCTTTTTTTATAATTGATGATGTCGAAAAATATGTTACGTGCAAAAATATCATAGAGTACAAGTGGGTTTTAAATGGGCGTACACATAATTCTGTGGTAATCATACATCTCAACTCCTCCCCCCAATTTGAATTCTCCATCCCCAAGTCAAAAAAGAAAAGGAAAAAAATGAATGGTTTTTGAATTATATTAATTAAATTTTAAAATAACAGCTTTGATTCTCTGTACGATTTGAATAATCTAATTATCACTTTTAAATTTATTTATTAAACATTTTCAATACCAACTTACTACAAAAGTTACTATAATAAAAATTCTATTTACTTACCGAACCTTATAGTTTTTTTTTTTAAAATAAGTTCAACATTTGATATAAATTTTAAATTGATAATTATAATGACAAAAATCCAAATTAAATTTAGAACCGTTAGACCAGTGTAATTTATTTGATTTGGTCAGGTTTAGAAAAAGTTTTGGTCCAACTGGTCCTATTTTTCACATGATCGAAGTTTTTGATTTGGTCCAGTTCTAGCTGAAATCGGACCAAACCGGACCTGGATAACGAACCGTTTTATAATGTTTAAAATACAAGTTGTTTTTCATCATTTTACACTTTTATTAAAGAAATTATTTTATTCTCATTGTTGAAGGAGGGAATACTCGAAGCTGCAAATAAGTACTTGCAAGATAAGGTAAAATACTAAAATTTTTATGCAACTTTTTATTTATTTACTAAAACAAAAACAATTATAGAAAAAATAATTTATTATTATTATTATTATTAATTTTTTTTTTGTGTGTGCAGATAGAAGAACACACTGTGATTGCTAACTTTGATCCAGTGACTACTAACATTGACTACCCACTAATTATACCAAATCAGTATATAAGTTATAGCTAGGAGTAATTGTTTTGCTCCAAATTAGCATACTTGTGTGATGGAGCATTAATATAATAATAATAATAAATAAATAAATTATTATTATTATTATTAAAAAAATGATTGTATTATCAATGTCCATGTAAGCAAGTATTTAAACTTAGTCCTAAGTCCAATAATGCATGGTTTAGATTTCTTGTAATATGGGTAAGCAAAGACTATTGTTATTATTATTATTATTATGTTGGTTTGGATAAATATGTATTATGACACTAAAACTAGTATTATTTTTGGATAAACTCTATCCATATTGTGGTATGGTTTGAATATAATAACTTGTTTATTGTAAATTAATTTTTCTCTCCATTTCTTTTTTTTTTCTTTCTATTACGTGTATTATGATTTATTGCTTAATTGAACAAACGGTTTATTAATAATATCCGTTTATAGTTCAAGTGGTTAGTATATATTCCTTCCACCTCATTGATTTTTCCCCTTATTGTGGACATATCCGTAATCATACTCAAGTGATCCTATATATCTAATAAAATATTATTACGTACTATACTAATTTTAGTGATGGTTGAGATAATAAAATGAAATTTTGAATATGAATTTTTGGTCCAAATTAATTTTTTATCTATATATATATATTTTTTCCATCTATGATCTAAAGTATTTATTAATTTCATGGAAAATTTACCATTGGCAATCAACTTTCAAAGGGTTTATAATTGGGACCAAGAGTTTTTATTTATCTTGATTATAAAAATTTTTATGTGATCTTAATAACATGTAGTAATTATTAATAATGAATGGTCACAGAATGTTTCACCAATATACTTTTAATGCTTTTAACCTTACTTAAAAATTTCATTTCACCTCATAGCCAAACAATTACATTAATATCATTCATCATCTTTTACGACTTTTTTCCCTATCTTCTCTCTCTCTCTCTCTACAAGCTAACATTTAGAAAATTACATCATCAAGAGTTTGTAAGAAACTTTTCACGATTTTGTTTCAAATTTCTGTCAAACATAACGACATAAAAAATTAGTGAACAAAAGTCATTGTGGAACTAGAGGAAAAGGATTTTTTGAAGGTTTGATGGAAGTAGTGAAAATTTAATTCAAAGCTCAAAATCTCTTCATTTTGGTTTAAAGTATGCAAAAATTATGTTTTGGATGCATTATTTCCTTTATTACCTCATTTAGTTGATGTATTTTGGTTCTATGTGTGAAAAATTTGTAATTTTGGTAAAAAAAAAAAAAAAAATTAAATTTGTCGTTTTTAGATTTTTATAATAGTATTTCACATTTACCTTTAAAAATTTAATATTTTTAACTTAAAAATGTTCGTACTTTGTGGTTAAAAGTATAAGAAATAATCCCTATTGTTAAAAACAAAAACTAATACTTTTAAAAGACTACAAATGCAAATCCCCCATTATTTAATTGGATGCTATATCAAATTTGTCGTCTTCATCCCATCAGGACGTCTTGATTTTAATAAATTTATTTTCCGTTGAAAGACAAATAAATATCTTTCATTAATTATATATTTTAATGCATAGAGTTTTAGGATACAAGGAGTTTTCAAAAACTTTGAAAAACTTAGCTTTGGGAGAAGCATTGTCTTCGAAGGGAAGAAATGAAAACAAATGTTTTACCTAAAAAAATATTATGGTGCTTTTGTTTAAAAAATTGATGGAATAAATGAATAAAAGAAAACAATTTTCTTCTTCACTATCAAAGAATAAAATTTAAATAAATTATGTGTATATAATCTTTAGATTTTTTACCCGGATGCCTGATAAACAATTTTCTTCTTCACTATCAAAGAATAAAATTTAAATAAATTATGTGCATATAATCTTTAGATTTTTCACCCGGATGTCATATCGGGCCTATAAAGTTTCCTCCGAAAAAATGTCTTTTAAAAAGGCTCGTTAGTTTTTAAAAAGAGAATTATAAAAAACGCTCTGAAGTTTGATATCTTTTAAAATAATTTTTAGTTTTTAGTTTCGAATTTAAAATTAAATCCGCTTATTGTATATCAACATCGAATTGTAGTTATAAAATTTAGTTAAATAATCCCTTAATTGTGTCACAAAATTTAGGGGGTATTTTGTTTAAATTTAAAATAGAAGGTTATGTTTTAGAAAAATCAAACCTTAGGGATTTTTTGCAAAATATCCCTTTTTGGAAACATATCTGACAAACGTCTTGAAAATTGTTTCTGACAAAAGGTTTTTGGAAAACATTTTCAGAAAACGTTTTTGAGAAACCTTTTGGAAAAACGTTATTAGAAAACGTTGACAGCCAGGTGTCAGATACGCCAACTCATTATTGACTGGACAGCCATGTCATTTCGTTGTCAGTGGTGACTCGACTGCCACGTCATCGCTATATGTATAGTGATAACAATCAAATTCCAGTTTTGTGAGAATTAAAATCTATCAAATTATACACACAAATTGAAGTCTAGCAACAAACCCCTAATTCTCGACCTCTCTCGTTATCCATAGACGTTGAAAAACCCTAAATCTCTCTCTCTCTCTCTCTCTCTCTCTCTCTCTCTCTCTCTCTCTCTCTCTATCACTGTTGCAGCGAAGAAGATGACTCTAGAAATCGAAGCTCGAGAGTAAGTTTTTCACTTCCGATACTGCTCTATTAACTTTTTGTGTTCTGAGGCGAATAATCGATTATCGTTGACAGCAAATTAAATGAAATGAATCAGGGCCCACATTGTGAAGAATGAGTTTTGTTTTTGTTTTTGTTTTGATTGCGAGAGATTCTGATTGAGTTTACAGTGTGATCAAGATTGTGCTTCAGTTCTGCAAAGAGAATTCATTGCAGCAGACGTTTCAGACGCTTCAAAACGAGTGTCAAGTGTCGTTGAATACGGTGGACAGCATCGAAACATTCGTGGCTGATATCAATAGCGGAAGATGGGATGCGATTTTGCCTCAGGTTGCGCAACTTAAGCTTCCCAGGAACAAATTGGAGGATTTGTATGAGCAGGTAAGTTGGGTGGGTGATGAATTCGTTTTAAATTGTGAAGATTGGTTTTCAGTTTTACAAATGATTTTGCTGTTTTTTTTTATTTTTGCATTGGGCAGATTGTACTGGAAATGATTGAACTTCGGGAGCTGGATACTGCTCGTGCTATTTTGAGGCAAACACAGGCAATGGGTGTCATGAAGCAGGAGCAACCTGAAAGATACTTGCGACTTGAGCATCTTCTTGTTAGAACTTATTTCGATCCACATGAGGTTAGAAGCTGCCTTCCGTGTTCTTATTGATGGTTTTTAGAGTGCGTTTGTCACTCCTCTATGTGGACTATGTGGTATGGTTTCCTTTTTAGTGTATTTAATCAACAATCGTGTGAATTTCTTAGATTGCTTTTATAATAGTCAGTGGCCTGCTAGGGTTGGATGTAACTTAGCTCTTCTAAAAGTAGAACATATGTAGTCTAAGTCTTTTTGTTTTTTTACCTTTTTAGGTTTTGTTTATGTTGCGACCATGTTGTGGTACTTGTAGCACTTTTTATGGTTTTTGTTGGATGTGCTTAAAATTGCCTCTAGGGGAACTGTTGTGAATTAGTGGATTTTACCACCACTTGTAAAATGCTTAACAATATCTTTTAGTTGACACATGGTGGATAAAGAGGGTGATTAGTAGCATTATAATAAGACAACATGTGATTGGTTAAAGGAGAGGCACGTGTTGTTTTCTAACACTCTAAATATGCGTTGCTTGTGACCAAATGGGCATATTCAAGTGTGAAAGAAACTTTTTCTTTGCTATTTTGTTACTTACTGCCTTTCTAGTTTGTTCATCTTTGTTTATATCCCATCATTTCTCTACCTTAAAGAAGGGTCTTGATGGTTTTGAGTAGGATATATGCGATGAACCTACCTTTATGCCCCAATGTTTCTACGAGTTCCTCTCCCTAATCCTTAAAATTTTAAACTAGAGATAACATTAAAGCAGAGAACTATGCAACTTAAATATTTTGATGGATCCTACTGGATATCTTTGACAGTGTTATCTTTTTTTACTGTTGTATATCATGCTAGAATCCTCTTCATTTAGAAGTGTTAAAATGTTATAACAAATCAATCAAGTTCAGTCAAGTATGACCACGTCTGACCATAATGGTAGAATGGTTTGAAAAACATTGGTGAAATTGGGTTGAGTAATTCTAAAAATGAGCAATTGATCAATACTGTAGAATAGGTCAGGTGAAGAAGGAATCATCTTTTTGATGCTCTACCTTCAACCGGAGGTAATTTGTTTTTATAATCCTAAGGTATTATGATGTTAAATATATCTGTCACTTGTGTCTGATTCTGATAGATGATACATTCTTAACAGTGCTTTTATGGTGCTTGTCTTTAAATGATATCTGCTTTTTCTCAACTTATATAGTCTGTGCCTACTAAGTGTATTCATATTTATTTTTGGTTTCACTGTTTTGTAAATATTCTTTATGGCACTTCTGCAGAACAATGACGAAAATATAGTGGTTCTTAAATGAATAGAAGGAAAAATAAATCTATTCAGTGGATTACCTTTACTTGATTATTAGCTTTTCATGAGGGTTTCATTTCAATTTATTGAGTGGTCTTCCTTTTTACTAATACTTGTGAACTATTTCTGTAACAGGCCTATCAAGATTCTACAAAAGAGAGACGCCGTGCACAAATTGCCCAAGGTTCTACCTCGTTTACTTTCTCCTTTTCACTGCATCAATTTAGAAGATTGCCAATATAAAAAATATTAAGAAAAATATTTGTCATTATATATAGTTGTTGATTAATTCAAATGAAGTTACATGTCTTTAATGCTTATGTAAATTTAAATACAAATCTTTAAAGATGTAAGCAATTCAAGGGAAAAAAGTAAAGAGAGAAATAGTAATATATAAAAAAAATTTATATGGTGTCTAATATTTTATAAGAATTTGGAGTGATTCCTGTGCCATTCATTTATCTGTTGAAAGTTTAATTCACTTGTAGCTTCTTGAGAACTGAAGCTAATAACCTTGACATGAGCCTTCTATTGATGTAAATTGCTTATTTGTTCTCTTCTAGGTGCACAAATGTGACCTTTCTGATTTCTCCTAACCTTCTTTCCCCTACTCCCTTCTTACATTTTTTTTTAGCTTGAGTTGAAAATTCTGATGGCTAAAGATGGTTAAACCACAGGATTAAGCACTACTGCTGAATGACTTATCTAACTAAACAAGTGGTTCATATATTATTTGCTTGCCGTTTACATAGCTCAGAACATCAGGGCTGCTAGTGTTCCATGTAATGGAGATGGGTATTCACTTGTAGGAGAGTATAATGGATATGAGGTGCACGTGATAAACCTGTTGGTCTTGTATCTGAGGGCGTGTTAGAGAGCTTACTATCATTGTTTAGGCTTTTGCTTGACAGCTTAAGCTTTTGGGGTCTAGTAATTACTTAATACAACTTATATGACTTTCTCATTCCTTAGTGTACTCTCTGAACATTATAGAAATTTGGTAGGCCTAAAGTAAATGGTATATTCTTATGATGTACAATCCTTAAGTTAGAAATTATGTTTCTGTATGAGCAATATAAGCAGGCTAGTCCTTTGGTTTATAGTTCAAAGGAAGTTAAACTTGGTATTGAGGTTTATCTGAGTGATGGATGGTTGAAATTATAGACAAGCAGTCCCACCGTTTGCTGGATGGAAAATCTGGAAAGAAGTTATCATTAATCAATCTGTTTGTTTGGCTGCCTTTACTAGGCTTAATCCTGATTATATAAAGAGCACTGGAGGGGAAATAGCCTAACCTCTAGGGGACCAATATCAAAACATGAAAATAATATAAGGAATAAATGATACATTGCCTATGAATTGTTAATTCTTCTTCCTATGAATTATACATACTAGTAATTTTATCTAGTTTTCTGAACAAATTTTTTGTTTTTCCTTTTCCAGCTCTTGCTGCAGAAGTTACTGTAGTTCCACCATCACGATTAATGGCTTTAATTGGTCAAGCTTTGAAGTGGCAGCAGCACCAAGGTTCTCTTCTGAAATTTCTATTGTGATATAAGTAGAAAAATCCTGCATGAGTTTCTGTTTAATGGTTGGAAGAATTTTCTACAGTTGGTTTATTGTATATGCCATTCATAATGCATTAAGATATTATGTTAAATATACTTTTTTATAGTCTAAAAATGTTTCTTTTGGTTAAATGCCTGAGGCTTCCCTAGCTTCTTGTGCTCAAGAAGACAATTGCTTAGTTAATGCATAAATATGTGTATTGTGCATTTGCATTTTACTATATATTGATGATATTTTATTTATATGACTCTTTAGGGTTGCTACCACCTGGAACACAATTTGACTTGTTTCGAGGAACTGCTGCAATGAAACAAGATGTGGAAGACATGTATTCAACAACTCTTTCCCACACCATTAAGGTTAGGCTTTTATATATACATATTCATACAAAGATGAACATCTTTGTTTTTGTATGTATCTGTCGACATTTGTTGATCAGCTCTCTCTAATTCACACCATGTATTTTTGTCTTCGATCCCAAGGTGGAGAATTTGTTTATTTATTTGTCCTATGTGTAATTTTTGTAGTGTTTTTCTTTCTTGTTATTGTAATACATGCTTTATTTTTTGTGTACATATTCATAGATAATTGTTATTGTGAAGATTTCGAGAAGTTAGACAGTTGTGTGCATGCTCTATATTCATATACACACAACACACATATTTATGTATATATCAATGGCTTGGTGCAAGAAGTATCTGTTTGGAAGCCAAGACTATACGGACCTAAAGCTAAGTTGTGGTTCTTAGTTTTCTTTAAATGTTTAATATATATATCTTCCATATTCTTACAAATTTGCTTGAGTTGCATTCTTCTTGTACTTGGCAAATGCACCTTTTTTTATAGGAAACAAAAAACTATAGAAATAGAGAAAACTATATCAGTTAACCACTGATATCACATATATAATTAAGAACAAAGCAAGCATTTGTGCATAAAAGAACCATGCAAAAATAAAGTTTTATCTTGATAATGTTTAAGTAAGCAATTTTTATGAAGTTTGGAATATAAAAACTATTAAACTATACCATATTTCATGTATGAGTTAAGCAAAAGTCAAGTTCTATCATGTTCTAATTTCAGCTTAAATTGTTTGCAATGTGACAAATTTCTAAAATCCTTGGGTTTAGAAGAAGGCATTATATATGGAATACTATTTCTAATCAAATCAAATAATAAATTTTGTACTTCAATAAATTTAAGCCATTTTCAATAATGAAAATTAATACTGAATTCGACCTTGCTCAGATTTGGTTGAAATATAGGTGAACCTGATTGGTTTTCATTTTGATTGTATCTCCTTGTAATAGATTTTTCTAATACATGTCAGCAGATTCTAAGAGAGGTTTTTTACTAATCTTAGAGGTGGTATCTAATGAATTTCCCATTATTAAGATTTTTGACTAATTTCAACACCATCTAAGTTTTCCTGTAATTAGGTTATACTTTAAGGAAGGTCAATGAAATTTATCCTTAAACAATTAATGACAAACACATTTCGTATCATTCTTGGGAAGGATATATTTGTCCCATAAATAAAATGGTGCTTGTATCTGCACCAACCTTATCATAAATAATTTTTAGAACCTTATTAACAATGCTATTTTCTCTGAACACATAAAAATGAAATATTTGAGAACTGGTATGTTGATATTCTAACATGCAAAAACTTGACTAAAGGATTAGTGTACTAAAAGAAAGGAGGTGAGGACGCAATTATCATTTTAGGTAGAATCCATACACTAAATACCTAGGAAATCTAATAAATCTGATTAATGTATCTGGGAACATTAACAGATCTGAATTTTTTCTAATAGTTTGAATTAAATTAAAAAAAACATTAATTATGAATTTGCAAGTTTTTATGACATAATTTCATTGACATCGGATGCCTAGGGTAGTAATAAATTCAAAATTTTATTTTCTAATGCACATTACGTTGATAGTAAGTAGGCACTTCATAGAAGAATTATTACATTTTACATGTTACAATATCCAAATACCATTTTTCGTATTTTTCATTTCATGATTAATAAAACTTTTAGTAATAATAATGCTTGTGTAATATGTGTGTTTCTGATTTGTTTATGAGACAAAATGTGGCCTTCTTATCAAAGCTTATATGAAGTAAATTTGTTATATTATGAAGTTAAGGATAAATTTTATTGACCTCTCTTAAGGTGTTGCCTAATTATAGGTTGACTCAAATGGTTATAAAATTCGTCAGAAACTTTTTTTAATATTCTTAAGATTTGTTAGAAACCTCCTTGGAGATTTTTTAGAAACCTGTGAGTGTTTTAGAAATCTCTCCTACAAGGGAGGTAGTCGACAAAAAGTAAACTAGTTGGAACTATTTGTATTTCAATTAAACCTCAAAGAAAGACCTTAAAGTATATTGTTAACTTCATTTTTGAGATGACATGAGACTCATTGAAGAACAAATTGATATGATTACTAGCACTATTATATATAGATGATGTCTCCTGCTTTTAGACCACGTTTTTCTTCTCAAATTTGTATGTTAGATGGTTACATTGTGAAAATATTTGAAGTTGATATTAGAATTGGATGGAACTTAACATTTCTTATTTTACATATGCATGAAATATGGAAGAGTTATTGGTGCTTATACACCATTGGGATATATCTTTTACTTTTATGTATTCTGTGCATTATCAACGTGCTCTTTCTGATGTAGTAAATGCTGGTTTTGGTAGTACATTATCATACTTCTTGTTTGGTTTTATTCATTTGTGTAATATTAGTAGTGCATGGCTGCTGATGATAAAGAAGATTTTTGTAAAAGTTATGGAAGTAGATTTTGCCACAGCTTAATGGAGGTTATAATCCACTCAGTGATAAACTTGGGTATGAGGGAAGAAAATGAAATTTTTGTTAGGTATCACCGGAATCATAAAAACAACAAAACTGTAAATTATGCTCTTTAGTTGGATTTTATTTTATTTTCTATTTATGCTTTCTTTCAAGTATGGTAGCTCTATTTGCTTCTTCATTTGGATTCCTAATTTCTGATAATTAATGGTTGTATTGTGACCCTCATCTGTCTGGCGGTTTATCACTGTAGTTTGGTACAAAAAGTCACGCAGAATGTGCTCGTTTCTCTCCAGATGGGCAGTTTCTTGTCTCTTGTTCTTTTGATGGTTTTATTGAGGTATTTATGATCAGTTTCTTTTCTTTTTCCTTTTTTCATTTGAATTTATAATTAATTATGTTACTTGAATCCTTGCTAAGATCTTGAACACTACCAGGTCTGGGATTACTTAAGTGGGAAACTCAAGAAAGATCTTCAGTACCAGGCTGACGTGAGTACCTTTTAAATCCCCCATTCCTCCTCCCCCTCTTGTTCTTTCATTGATCACCAATCCAAATGCTTCAATATGATTTGTCCTATATGGAACTCATATAGAGAATTAGCTTGTCAGCTTGCGGTCTGAAGTATACACAAGACATGTCCTGTGGCTAATTCAATGATGTGTATGTGAATGAGCAGAATTCTTCCAATGCGTTCCACCATGAAACATAAATCAGTTTAAAAAGGAAAACAAAGGGATAAAATGGGACCACAATCTACATCTGGATCCAGAGTTAGAATTAGAGAATCACAACTTGGTGTTAACCATGGAAGAAGAAGCTGCGACAGTGGCTGCTCCTTTTCTCAAAGTTCCAGGAAACTTTGCTGGATTGAATCAGATAATCCTCTTCAAGATAAAAGAACATGACCTTTGGTTATTATATTAGCAATGTTGCTAACTCCCTGTTTTGTCGTTTCATATTATTGAAAGAACCCCTCATTGACTATTCTTGATGATATAATTCGGCAATATTGGAATTGTTGGTCTGCAAAATATAATTTTCTGGCGGCAAAGTTGGTCATAGATGGACTGCATTCATGATGTAATATTATCTTTTGCAGGAGACTTTCATGATGCATGATGAAACTGTCTTGTGCGTTGATTTTAGCAGAGACTCAGAGATGCTTGCTTCTGGGTCACAAGATGGGAAGATCAAAGTAAGTTTTCGGTACACAGGTTTATGATTTTTGCATAGTTCAAGTAGTATTCACCATAAGGTTGGATCCGAGATAAATATTTTTCTTATTAACTTCTTTGATTTAATATTTGTAATTCTTAATTTTACCTTCATGCTTTTGCTTCTCTGATATATATATATATATATATATATATATATATATATGATTTTCCTGGCATAATGGTTGAAGTCTTTGGCATACAAGCACAAGAATGCAGGTTTGCGTCTTGACAATGACTGCTTTATGCAAATACTACAGTTTATGACTATCCAATATCCAAAACACCATCCCTAGAACTCTGCTTTGGCGAGACGCCATGACCCAGCACTAGGTAAATGACCTTTAAGCACTTTATGGCTCTACTGAGGATCAAAAGTCCAATGTCTTCCCTGCAATATTTGGTAGAGGAGGTAAAAGAACTATGTAATTAATGCATGAGAAATATTGTGGACCTCAGCAAAGTTTTTAAGGAGTTTACAAGTAGGAAATGATGAGATGTTTGGTTGAGTAGTTTCTCTAAGAATATTATATGCAGTAGTAACTTGAGGAAGAAACAAGAAATATTTAGTACATATATGTGAGAATGAAGGTGATATATATAGCTGCTGCGATCTTGCTGTGTTTAAGTTGATAGAAAAAAAATTTCATTCAGTGGAGAGTAGGAAAGACAGGGTGGGTGGGTAAAACGTGACATTCATAAATTTGGTCTGAATTTGGAGGATCAACATGACTATTTATTTAAGCAACCAACAAATAGGACGGGGGGAAAGGAAATATATTATGTCTGAGATGGTTAATTAGGAAAAGCTGAATGTTTGAGGGTGTAGAACTGTCAGTCATATAGATGAAGAGGGGGTGTCCATGGATTACACTGGTAACTTGATGTATTATCCAACGTCCAAATACTGAAACAAGATCAATTCAACTTTGGACAATCTTGGGTGTTCTTCAGTTCGAAATCTTTAATGAGACTGTTTTTCAAGCCCTGGCTGAAGTTTGAGCAGAGATCAGCGGCTGGTTAAATCAATATGCAGAGTTCTAAATCTGGCTGTCTGGGATTTATTTTATTATCCATGTTGTCTAATTATATCAATAAGCACAGCCATGACAACAGGATTAACTGCAATCAACCATTTCCACTTACAATTGTTGCTACACAAGTTTCTAAATATCCTTTCACGACCCTAGTTTTCTCTTCTGTGTTCTTGTCTTTGCATCTGAAAGTTTTCTTATTGCATGATCCTGGACTTTTTTGTGAAGAAATTTGAAGTGTACACACTGTTCTTTTAGTTTATACCGGTTTTGAATTGAAATTTTTTTATCCAAGCCTGAAGGTGAAATAACTTTTAACAAACTTGATCTAATCTGTACACCAATTTCAGGTTTGGCGAATAAGGACTGGTCAATGCTTGCGCCGTCTTGAGCGAGCACATTCTCAGGGTGTTACAAGTCTTTCTTTCTCAAGAGATGGAAGCCAGTTACTAAGTGCATCTTTTGACAGCACAGCAAGGTTTAATTTAGTTTATTGGCAATTTTTTTTTCTGCATATTTCCAATGGTACGGTGCACCAATAGTTACCTGTTAAACCTAGCTGACAAATAACACCATGGCTATTACCCTCATTGTAATTGATTTTTTACTTTTGGTCATCATGTCCACTTTCAGCACTATTATGTACTGATGCAAAAAGAAAAAGTTCAGTCTGATTACTAAAATTTCTTAACCTCTATGTTTCGTTTTATTTTCTGTAGAATTCATGGACTAAAATCTGGTAAGTTGTTAAAGGAATTCCGGGGTCATACATCTTATGTGAATGATGCTATTTTTACAAGTGATGGAGGTCGTGTTATTACCGCCTCCAGTGATTGTACAGTCAAGGTTAGTTAATTTTAGTTGTGTTTTAACTGTTAGACCTTTACCGTTGGTAATACTTAATTGGGCATCTGTTTTGTATTTTATAGGTCTGGGACTTGAAGACTACAGATTGCCTACAGACGTTTAAGCCACCACCTCCTTTGAGGGTATCCTCTTTCTTCAATAACATATGCATTTCTTGTGGGATAGAGTAGTTTAATTAAACTTTCACATCATCAATGCACTATGTCGGTCTTGTATCTAATTGTTGCTGTTTTCTCTTTGAGCTGTTAGGGTGGTGATGCTTCTGTGAACTCTGTTCATCTATTCCCAAAAAATACCGATCACATTGTTGTATGTAATAAGACATCTTCAATATACATTATGACACTACAAGGGCAGGTAATTATTCATGACAAGGGCGAAGGCAAGAGAGCATGTTTTTACATATTCATGGCTCTTATTTAATTGAGTTTTAATAAGTGTCGCATGATTTGTTCTATTATCCTATAAGTAAACAAGCTCCGTAGAGATTGGAATTTAATTAGTGACCAACACCTGTATTCTACTGTAAAAGCAAAGTTTGAAATTTTTTGTTAATCAATAAAAGTTAAATAGTTCGAGTTACCCAAACTAATCCTTTAAATCAGTCATTTTTCTGGGATCCACATACAAAATGCTCTTGGATTCTTTAGTGTAAGAATATCTCTTCAAGTTGTATTGGGTATTCAAATGGAGATTGTTGGTAAAAACCCTATGAAATTTGTTTGAATATTATTTCTGGTCAGGTAGAGCTTATTTTCAAGAAAATTCTTGTCTTTCAGTCTCTCTCGGAGTTCTTTGTTAAAGGAGAGCAAATTATTTGACTATTGTTGAACTTTGCTAGTGAATAATGGTGATGCAGGTAGTGAAGAGTTTTTCGTCCGGTAAAAGAGAAGGTGGAGATTTTGTTGCAGCTTGTGTTTCACCAAAAGGTGAATGGATCTACTGTGTTGGTGAAGACAGGTAATTATTAAGTAATGCCCATTCTTATATAGGATCTAAATGTTTACTGTGCCATGACTTATTCTAATTTATTTTGTAGTAGTTGTATTTGGTGATACTTTGGGACATCTGAGTGTAATTTTTCTAGAATCATGTATTGCAGTTGAAAATTGATTTAAAAAAAAGGGCTTCTCATTCTCCAACTGGGCCTTGGCACAGGTGTTAGTGGGTTGGCTAGGTCTTTGTCTCTCTTTTGCCTAACCCAGACGGGCATGTAACCATTTTTTTTTTTCTAATGGAACTAAGTATGGATACGAGTATTAATTTTGATCCTAGTTGAACAATGCTTTTGAGTTTATCATCTTCATTATCTGTGAATTATCTGCAGGAATTTGTACTGCTTCAGCTATCAGTCTGGTAAACTAGAGCATCTAATGAAGGTAATAAGCTTTTTGATTGGTGAAGGGTCGGGTCGGATAATGTTAAGCACTTAAATTGTTTTCACATTGGGTCAATTTTTTGCCATCACAGAAATCGATGATTAGTTTTACAATTTCGTTTCAATGAATCTTTTAGTGGACGAAAGTGACGAAGTAAAAATGAAAAAAAAAAAAAAAATACTGAACTAGAAACAGATTTAGCAAGTTAGAAGAATTCACTTACCACAGGCTGAGAAGAATTAAGTGATTACCAATTACCAATCATATGGCAGTCGGACAAATGAATGGTGCTATAGAACGCTCCTAGTCAATAATTGCATGGAATTTTTATTGGTTGTGTTGTTTCTCTTTGGTGCATAAGCTGGTCGTCATAATGTTGATCTAAAGAGTAAAACCAAGAGCTAAGTGTTCAAATATCTCGAGGCCACGTACCTTACGAGTTTCATGCCTACTGAGGTTTTAGGATCCAAAAATAGTTTGCATTTTGAAACCACTTTAGAAGGGCTTGTATAGATAAGATATCTATCTATTCATGCGTTCGTATGTTTTGTACGCGTGCCAGCAAATGGAAGTTCAAACTCGCAAAAAATGTTGGATGCCTTACGAAATAATTCTCTTTGCTCAGCATTGTACATCTTTTGGCACAAGTCTGTGTAAATATAACTTTAATGTTGAGATGGATCTGTTACTGGCAGGTACATGAAAAGGATGTAATTGGTGTGACACACCATCCCCACAGAAACCTTCTTGCCACATACAGTGAAGATTGCACAATGAAACTATGGAAACCTTGATTTTGTAATTTAATTGTGAGACTGACTTCATTAGACCAAGAGAGGAGTTGGGAGAGACATGGACTTGTACACTGTCAATCTAAAATAGAATTTTTCTCAATTTGTATCATTAACAAATATTAAATGTTTATCTCTGCTCCAAAAAGATGCTCATTTGTATAGTTATATTTGAATGTTTAGTCCTTTTATATTCACTCTCTACCCTTTAGCCTCAGATTTCTAGGTATGTTTACTATAACGAGAAATCCTAATGAGGGAAATGAAACTTAAATATCTGATTTATGATTATAGTGTTTATAAAAATTTATTGGGAATCACGTTAGATGGATTCCGTACATAGATTCCGTACATAAATTAGGAATTAAGTTTTTTTCTAAAAAGAGAACTTCATTCTTCATTGAAGGGATTAAATTTCATTTCTTAATTTTCTTTTAAAGAATGTGTGTGAGACGCATAAGTATTGTCAACAATGCCTACATATTACAATACAATGTCAAATGCAAATTTTTATAAGAAAGAGCCAAATTGTGTGGTGATCACACTGATTGAATTTCTCAGATTTAATATAATACCATACAATCATAATTTAGTTTAAAGTCTTCTTAACGGTTTACATAGAGGGGATTTGTACTAATAGTAGTTGAAGTAAAATCAAAACTTTCAATTTTGTTTTTCTAAACAAATTTATACTGATACAAATCTGTCTTAAAATTGTATATATTTTTTTTGAAAAGGATATAATTACAACATTAATAACTGTCGGGAGCTACCGATAACAATCACTAAACGTATAGTTTGGATATTTACTTCCATAACGGTAGATATCTACTCCTACAATAAGGGGAGAAAACTATTCATACATACTGGTAAATGTGTATGTTGGGAATTCAATCCTCATCACTGAGATGAGACGGAGGTATATTAACCACTTACTGAAATGAGAGGGAGGTATATTAATCACGTTACCATAAGCTGTATTTTAAAGGTATATATTAATGTTTTCTTAAAGAGTTTTTATATTTAGGAAAATGTTAATATATAAATAGAATTTTTATTATCATTTTAAATTAGGAATATATTAACGCAATTTTTATTGGAAAAGTGTAGTTTTATATGTTTTTTTGTGTGAGATTTATCTATGTAATGTTACAAAATCACTAAAGTTATTTATACATTCGAGATTTTGTACGAAATATCGCGTGGAATTTTACACATGATAATTCTTATTTTATCGGGTGTTTACTTCATTTAATTTCCAAGAATTTAGATCTTTTTTTATAGAAAGGGAAACTTACACAGACCCCCCTACGGTTTGACGTTAAGACATTTAAATGGAAAAGTTTGTTTATTCTACACTAAACACCTGTATTTAACGGTAGTTATCTATTATGTGAAGTTGACTTAATTTGACTCTTAAAGGTCAATTATATAAAGATATAAAAAAATAAAAATAAAAAAAAATAAAAATAAAGATTAAAAAGACAAAAGTAAAGAAATTTTTTCTTTTAAAAAAAAAAGGGAAAAACAAGAAAGCAAGCTGGAGGCAAGTGCATGTGGCCTCCATAAACAGAATGGAGACCACATTGCAGGTGGCTGCTGTAGCCCAAGTTAGAGACCATTATGATAGGCTATCGTTGAGGTCCAAGATGCAGGTAGCCTCTAAATGTCTCACAGTAGAGGCTCTGCCGCCATCTGATGTAAAAAAAAAATAATTCCTCAAAATTTAACGTAATTTCATCCTAATTAATTCAAACTCAAATCAAAATTCATTTCAAATGGAAAACCTTCACATCACAAAAACTCACAAATCCATCTACAAAATCATAATCCCATAAAATCATCCTGCCAGAGAAATAAGACCAATATTGAACAGTGAAGGAACTAACATCTTCCGCTGATTTAGGGTTTGTTTGGCAGGGCTTTTCGAAACCTGTTTTTGACATTTTGAACTCAAAAGCTCTCTTGAGAGTGTTTGAATTTTTTAAAAGAAGAGCTTTTAAGTTATAAAAGCTATTCTAGGCAAAGAAAAAATACATTACTTTTATAGGAAGAGTTTCCAAGAAGGTAAAAACTCAAAGTAAAAATTCTGTCAAACATGACTTTAATTAAAGGAAGTACTGCACCGTAGAGAGAAGTGGGAATGGCAAGCAACTGCCACCCTTCCTCATTTTCCTTTTTTTGGTTGTTGTTGTTTATAAATGAAGTTTTTGAAATGATAAAAGTAACCCTTCACAGTTTGATTTAAATGGAGGTATATTAAGTGCAAGGGGATAAATGTAGAATAAGCAAACCTTACGATCTTGATGTCTTAACCCAAAACCTAAAGGGTGTGATTGTATTTTTCTCTTTTAAAAAAATGAATTTTATTAATACATGTATGTGGAGAGGAAAGTCAAAGAGCGTGATAAATGTTGTCAACTATCCCACTGCTTGAGAGAAATGCATGCGTGTTTCCACTTATTACCCTCTACACATCCAAACAGCATATATTTACTTGGGAAAACCACTTCTGCCATTGTCGAAACTTGAATCTTTTTATTTTATTTTTTATTAATAAATAAATTTAATGACTCACAAATAAGTCATCAATTTAAATTTGGATCCTCTCCTCACCTAACCTTTGTTCCTCACATTTTTTGAAGCATGTGATTGAATGTTAATAAAGTAATAGTGAAAAGTAATTGTATCCTAACTACTTATTTATTATAATACTTATGTGTATTGAGATTAAAAGAAGGTCAGTACAGATTAGTGAGGAGAGAATCCTGGTCCCATCAGTTCATCTATCTCTATTGGGGTAATTGGTAAACCAATCAGTTCTCTTCTCAAATTAATTTTCTTTTAAACAAAGAATTGCAACAATCTCAAGTAATCCAATATCAAATCCTGTAATTCTAGTGTTTAGATTTGAACTCTAACGTATATTCATACATATCTTAAGTGATTAGCACACTTTTCATTTACGTTAGTTGTGAGGTTCAAATTACAACATACGTATACCCATTTGTGTCAGAAGTTTTCTTTCCGTATTGTAGAAGTAGATGTCTCCCGATTATAATAATAAATATCTGAATCGTGTATATAGTGATTGATCTCCACAAGTAAAATAAAAGAATAGTTTATGAAACGATACTGCAACATTATTGAAACACTAATATAGTTAACCCTAATTTGAACATCATCTGCTTAGTACTTAATTATTTTATGCATATATCCCTTATAAAAATACAAATATATTATTTTAACTATATACATGACAATTATAGTATATAAAATTTTATCACCAACAACAAGGTTAGAAATTTAATATTTATTTTATTTTACCATACATATCTAGTTTCTGGCAATTTTGCAGATATCTCCAAGTATGGGGATGCATGCTAGTTTGACATCATCATCCACCACTTCAACCATCAACGTTTTCTTCATTAATAAGATTCGGTGTGTGTTGACTTTCCGAGGAGCCGAACACCTCAACAGTATTCTATCTTGAATCTGCTGCCATTTCTGATATTCAACATACATTCATCGATGTCCACTGTCTTCTCTATATATATTCTTTCTTGGGTTTTTAGTGGAAGGCTCTAGACGTGTATGATTTTAGGGGATTTTTTTTTTAAAAAAGAAAAGAAATAAAAAAATAAAATAAAATAATGTTAATATTTACAAATTATTAATTTAATAGCATACATCAAGAAAGATTGTTATAGGTAAGAAATGGTTTAAGTCCGAAGAATCTAGTTGTTGGACTTGATCCATCATTCAAGTCCCAGCATGTATGTGCATTTACCATCTTATGTGAGTAGTTTTCTCACCTTAGTATGAGAGTTGTTGTCTCCCATTATAAGAGTAGATATCTAGATCGTACGTTTAATAATTAATATCGACAGGTCCCAATAGTTATTAATTTTGTAATAGCTAGCCATAAGCTTGACATAATAGGCAATCCTTGATTCCTTTATTTGCTTGTTGCATTTTCACCAAAAAAGGAATTCTTCAACCCAATCCAATTGGAGAGGACCCTTAAAAAAAATAAATAAAAATCCTAAACATAATTAATTTAAATCACCTAAAACACATTTTTTTAAAAAAAAAACTATATATACATACATATATATATATGAAAAAATTTTTAAGTCAACACCTCTTTAGTATATTATAATGACCACCTTCCAATTCAAATGTTGTTAAAATATATATATATATATATATATATATATATATATATATATATTTTAATGTAATTGATCCAAGACTTGAATGGAAAGGAGCTCATTATAATATACTAAGAGGGTGTTGACTTGAATTGTTGTATATATATAATTTTACACAAATTTAATAATGAGGATAAGCAACACCAATGTTATTCGTGACAAGATTTGGTTTCATATTGAAGTGATCAACCAAGAATATTAAATTTAAAGAAGCATTTACTCCAGTGTTCTCAATTCACCTTTTTTGCATGACAATTGAAGTTTTCAGGGCTTATCTCCGGTAGTTATAGCTACAATTTTTAACAGTAATTTCGTGTTAGATCTCTTTGTATCGTGACAAAATCAATTGTCGTATTCAATAATCGGTTTTGTACATATCATTACATTACAAAACCATACATAACCAATTACATGCAAGATCCTGATTTTGTATTGTATTATTACAAAACCAATTATCAAATGTATGTGACAATTAATTTTGCAATGATACAGAACTGAAATCCTGCACGAGTAACAACGGTTCTCCAATGAGCATATATATATAGATATGGATCTTGTAGCTATGTAAAAGATCTTGAAAAATTTATATCAGGGTTTGTTAACACACATTGTAAGGAGTTTACTGAAAATTAAATATTCAGTCATGAGGGTCGCACATGCAAACTTTTTTTTTTTTTTTTGAAATTAAACTTGTGGTGTTGACGACTCGAACCTGGGTAATTATCAGGCTGAATGAGCGCTTTTACCACCAAACCACATTGAGCGGTGGTGGTCGCACAGGCAATTGTTACCTAATAATTCTAATTTTCACATTTGATTAACAACTCATGAGTCATGCCCAAAAAAATTGAATGAATACAATTGGAAACACAAACTTGAACAAAATCGAATATTTGGCATTAAAATTTGAACACTTCAGGTAAGTTCTCTGGGGGATAATAAAACAATATATATACTGAAAAATGTTGCCGAAGAAAATATTGTATATATATAGCAAAAGTGTACTGAATATTGAGAATATTATATATATTTAGTATCTATAGTATATACACAATATTCTCTATATACAATACAAAGCACGTTGTATTAGATATACCAAGTGACTGTAAGAATCATATATATGACTCGTCATGATGTGGGACACTTTTAGAAGTTTACGGAAATAATAAATTATATTAAATTTGGACTCATAATATGTTGTTGGAATCGTTTCGATGAGTACTGCAACAGTCAACGGGGTGAACCCTGGGATGCATAACTATTTTTCCAAATTCAGCTGTTTTGGAGATAAAATATTATAGACATATAGTAAGCTGTTTTTACAGTTTACTACTGTACATATAGATACAAATAATGATGTATATATGACTAGTCATGGCTTCACTTTTAGTGTGGTGCTATATAAATATACAATTAAACAAGCAATATTTTTTTTTTCAAATTATTATAATTAATTTGATATTTAGGATAGATAGACACAATTGAAACTGTAGTAATTTCAATGGTGTAGGAGCGAGGGATATAGGATTGAATCAACCTTATCTCGTAGTTTTGCAAATAATAAAAAGACTGGTAAATCTGCAGCCGCAGTTTATCCAGAGAAGTGGTGACTGTAATTAACAACAAAACCCATTTGTATGGGGCATTGAATGGAAAAAAGAAAGCGGCAGGCTGCAGTAAATTAAATTGTTAAAAACTTGCCCTAAACTGCACACACACATGCATGTATAGTTTGGCTTCATCACTGACCAGTGAGATTGTAATTACTGCAATGGAAGAAACAGATGACTGCATTTACTTCTCTTCAACTACCCACCCTCTTTACATCTATTATATTTATCAGCTCATTTACAAACACTTCAACACTTTGTTTTTTGTTTTTCTTCTCTCTCTAGATCTCTCTCTGATGGCTGTTTTTAGGTTCTCTTTGTGGGTGGTGATGGTTGTGATGGTGGTGGTGCCGGGCTTAGTGTTAGGGCAAGAGGGAGGAGGAGGAGACTACGATGGCGGCAATGGCGATGACAGTGGTGTCGGAGCGGAAGCAGGAGGAGGAGGAGGAAGAGAGATGGTGCCTGCAATGTTCATATTTGGAGACTCTCTCATTGACAATGGAAATAACAACAATCTTCCTTCTTTGGCCAAGGCCAATTACTTACCTTATGGCATCGATTTCAATGGTGGCCCGACTGGTCGTTTCTCTAATGGTCTCACCATGGTCGACACTATAGGTCTCTCTCTCACACCTCTCTCTTTCTCTCTTAAAAGTACTTTTTGATTTAAAAGAGAAATGTTAAATACAGTCGCGAACGCACTTACTTTAATACAATCCATTAAGTTACGATAGTATTCAAGCATTTTTATCTAAGCATATGTTGAGAAAGTATATTATCATTTATAGATTTGCATATAATTAAACATGCATCCATGCAATGCAAATATTTTATAGTTAATAATTAGTACTTGATTTGATGATCATGTTTATTTTTATTTAAATACTTAATGGGATACAACTACTGCATGTATTGTTAAGTCCTGCTATTATTTTTTTTCTCTCTCACTCTCTCTCTCTCTATATATATATATTCTCTTCCAAGTAAAGATACAGAATAATTTTCCTTTTAAGTTCAAACAATTTCACAATTCAATAATTAAAAGAAGAAGAAGAAGAAAATATATAAGGTAATATTTTAATAACGCAATTAATTATTAGGGTATCCTTGTCCCTTGACTATATAGAGACCAAAACTAGCAGAAAGACAATAAGGCACATTTATGAGATCCATCGTTTTTGCACCTACCTTTTGTTATCTTCTCCATCTTTTTCACAATAAATTTCATTTGTTCAATTTTCATTTCCAATAAAATGAATTTATATAGGTAGGCATGGCTATAATGGCTATTAAAAGTCTGATGACCCCACTGCTTTTTCAGTCTATATATATATATTGGCTTAGCAAAATAGTTTTTTCTTTTTAAATTCAATACCTCAACTTTGTTATAGTTGATTGCTAGTAATTATGCATCATAAAGATACGCTTATTAACTTCTTAATTTTTTCATTTTTTTTTGTGTTGCATGCAGCTCAACTGCTAGGACTTCCTCTGATTCCTGCATACTCTGAAGCATCTGGAGATCAACTGCTTCATGGAGTCAATTATGCTTCTGCGGCCGCCGGAATCCTTGACATCACCGGAAGAAACTTTGTAAGCACACCTTAACCTGGCATCTGGAGATCAAAGCTAGTTTTTTTTTCTTTAAATGCACTCACCTGGGCATAACCCTTGTGAATATTATATTATATATACATATAACTAGCATGAGCTTTTTTTTATGCAGTAAAAAAAAAAAAAAGTTAACGTACTAATTAGAAACTAGTATGTGGACCATTAATAATCTATAGCTCATCTGCACCTGCATGTGTGTTTGTTGAAGCCTTAAATATATTTCAATAATGAATTGGTGACCAATTTTACTGTAGTATTAGTACCTGTGGCAGTCATCTAACAAATTGATTAACTCGCTAGTGTGGTCTTGTCGAAGTCAAGTAAACAAGTTTTCTAGCCAATCGTGAAAAAAACAAAAGGTCCTATAATCAGATCTGTCCGACCCATTTGACATCTCTATTTGTTAAGATAATGATAAGATTTTTGTGCTTTTTGATCAGGTGGGTCGAATACCGTTTGCTCAACAGATAAAGAACTTCCAAAACACACTTGATCAAGTGACAGAAAATCTTGGGGCAGATGATGTGTCAAAGGCAATCGCAAGATGTTTATTCTTTGTGGGAATGGGCAGCAACGACTATCTCAACAACTATCTCATGCCCAATTATGCCACTCGAAATCAATACAATGGTCAACAATTCGCTCAACTTCTTGTTCAAGAATATCAACAACAACTCACGGTAAGCTATTACTTGATTTCATGCATCTTCCCTGTATCTACATATATTTGAATCGAGTGTGATTGCTACGTTACTGGCACGGTGATTTTATTCATGACTATATACAACAGAGCCTTTACAATCTGGGAGCTAGGAAATTTGTGCTGGCTGGTCTGGGAAGAATGGGGTGCATTCCAAGCATTTTGGCACAAAGCGCGGTGGGGCGTTGCTCAGAAGAAGTGAACCAGCTTGTGATGCCTTTCAATGCCAATGTGAAGACTATGATCAATAATCTCAACACCAATCTCCCTGGTGCAAGATTCATTTTCATTGATATTGCTCACATGTTCGAAGATCTCCTAACCAACTACAGATCCTATGGTACGTATATAACGAAATTCTAGTTCATGTTGTAATATCATGTATGTAATTCTTTTTTTTTTTTTTTTAATTTTGTTCTTTGTTTTTGTGTAGGATTTAGTGTGATAGACAGGGGATGCTGTGGAATAGGAAGAAATAGAGGACAGATAACATGTCTTCCAATGCAAACACCATGTCCAAACAGGGACCAATATGTTTTCTGGGATGCATTCCACCCAACAGAAGCTGTTAATGTCATGTTTGCAAGAAAAGCTTTCAATGGAGACCTCAGCATTGTCTCCCCCATGAATATAGCACAACTTGCCAGTCTTTGAAATTTAATTCATGAATAATGCTGTAGAGAATTAATTCGAGAAAGCTAGGCATGCCATGATCATCATGATGAGATCATATATCGATCTATCAGAGTGTATTGTTTGTGTGTGTGTTTTTTTTTTGTTGTTTCTTTGTTTATGTAATCAAAGAACAGTTTGTGGTTGTATTGCTTGTTGCTGCTATAATTGCAACCCTAATTTGATTAGTTTTTTTGGTAGTTTATGGTTATTTTTATTTGATTATTTTTTGCAGTGTATATATAAAAATTTAGTTTTTTTTGAACTCAAAACCAAAAATCAAAGAAATTTACAGGGGTGAATCGAAAAAAGAAGAGAAAAATAATGTGTGCAAGTAGTATGCCCAAGAATTGCAAATGTTTCAGATACTGGCATATTGTTCCTTCTAATTACGTACACATTCACATGCGACGTCGTTTGCTCTGTTTAGCTTAATCTCCTGTTTAGTTACTTGTTGTAAACTTGTAATAGCTTTTGCTTACTACAATAATATAATTGAAAAATAACCCTAAACATTTCAAGAACTATAAACTCAACTTAAAAATAATTATGAAAAGCTCCCTAAATATTTTCAAAATTTTTTAAAAAATAAAATTAAAAAAAGACCAGACCCATGGAGGATATCCACAAATCTCCTCCCCGGTGGAGATATTCAATTTGGAGGAGATGTCTGCTTTTTTTTTTTTTTTTTTTTCTTCTTTGGTCTTTCGTTTTTGAAAATTTGAAAAATTTTGGGTGCTTTTCAAGATTTAGAAAAATATTTAGGGTGAAAATTTTATTTTCTAAATCTCATGATATGTCAGTCCTAAATTATAAAGATGCATTTGGTAGTATTTTTCATTTGGTATTTTTTTAAAAAAAAATAAAAAAAATAAAAATGGAAGCAGTGTTTTTGGTTTTCTTTTTTCAAATATGAAAACTCATCTGATAACATGTGCTGAAAACAGTATTATGAAAGTGAAAACAGTGAAAGACATCTGGTAGTAATAGTTGAAAACATCAACAACTAAAGATATGCATTCGCTGTCTATTTCTGAAAAAAAAAAAAAAATCAATTTTTACATAAGTAATTTGACTTTTCATGTCCTCATAAATATTTTAATAAGGTTGTATTTTTTTTTGTTTATCATTTATATGTGTGAAAGAATCAAATATCTAACATAATTAATATGATAACTTAATTACTACATGCGGCCCCTTCGGTCATTTTAAAAGAAATTTAAAAGGTTATATGAAATTTGATTCATTTACATAAAAATACAAAGCTACCATATTTTCCCATAATTATAGTTACTTTCAATTTTTATTAGTATTCTCATAACATATCAGGTTGTGATTACAAATGTACTTGAAGACAAGAATATTTAGTGGTTCTCTAGTTATTATTATTATCTTACATAAGGATAGGTTATAAATTTCAATAAATTTTGATGAGCTTTTACTTATTTAAATGAATTATCCTCGTTTCTATGAATGTTCAAATTCTTTTTTACCAAGTATATTTTATTCTTTTTATTATTCGTAAATAATAAATCTCCTAAAAGCTAATTGAATTTCATTCGATTATATTCAAGTCTACTTTTTTTATTAGTTATGCGTTCAAAATAAAATATTAAGCTTTTGTCTTTAGTGAAATTGTTTTCTATATATATATATATAATCATATTTAATTTATTCTAAATGTTGACCAATTAAATGACTTTAAAATTGTACATCATCTCGTAGTGGTATGAATTAACCTATCCTTTCACATTTGTGGGAGAGGATTTAAATATCATTATTTATATGTGTATATGGGGAGATTTTTCCAAGCTACTGTTAGGAATCCGATTCGATTTCCAGTAATTGGTATCAGAGCTCTGGCTGAGATCCTAATAAGTGATATCAGAGCATAGGTTGATGTTTTGTAGAGCTCAGAGATTTGTAGACACAGGAGGCCAGTTGGGCCCAGACAGAAAATACCAGGTGGGCCCATGCAAAGTTGGTAAGGTGGGCATTAGCAGAGTTGGCCAGAAAGACCTCGACAGATGTGGCAGGGAGGCCCAGGCAAATGTGACCAAGTAGTCCCCTACGAGGTGGCCAGGTGGGCCCCGACAGAGGAGACCAGACGAACCCAAATAAAGAACCTGATTACTATGATGAGGCAGTTCAGGGAGTGTTGCGAGCCAGTGGGAGCTTGTAAGGAAACACTCATTAGTCAAGCCAGATGAGTTAGAGGGACTGAAGTTGAGTGGGAGCTTCAGTTGGTCTTCGAGATTGAAGACGGGCTGTTTGAGAGTGCGGTGAAACAGTACCTGTGAATAGTACCGTACGCGTGAACAATTACCATAAATAGTAACCAAACATCTCCTATAAATAGCCCCTCATTTGTGATAATCAAGTAACTAATCCAACAGAGAGAGTTCAGAGAGTGAGTTCTATAAGAGCAGTTCATTATCCGGACAAGAGGCCCAGACGATATCCGGGCAGGTGTCCCCGATGAGGAACCCATGTGTGAGGTTCCGAGAGTTCCGAGGCGGTGACCCTGATGAGGAACCCAGGTGTGCGGTTCCAGGAGATCCTGGGCGATGACCCCGATGAGGAGCCCAGATGTGAGGTTCCGGGAGATCAGGGGTGGTGTTCTCGATGAGGAGCCCAAGTATGCGATTCCGGGAGATCCAGGGCGATAACCCCGATGAGGAGCCCAGCTGTGAGGTTCCAAGAGATCCGAGGCGATGACCCCGATGAGGAGCCTAGGTGTACGGTTCTAGGAGATCCGAGGGGTGATCCCGATGAGGAACCCAGGTGTGCGGTTCTGTAAGTGGAAACACTGAGAGAGAGCTGAGAGTATAAACACTCGTGAGAGGAAAAACTGTGTGAGAGTTTTTCGTATAAGTGTTGCTGTAATAGCTCTTCCATAGTGAATTAAGTGCTGGTGCGCTCCGTGGATGTAGGAATCAGTTGATTGCCGAACCACGTAAAAAATTATCGTCTCCTTTACTATTCTGCTTGCTTCCATATGTGTGCCCTGTGCAGATTTGCGTGTTTGCATAGAGTTTACCACTTCCGTTGCGCCGGGAATCGGATCGGATTCCCAAAAATACACATGTAGTGCTTGAGCTTATCAGGTCTCGACAGTCCCCAAACTCGTTAGGTGTCAGATTTCAAAAATAGAAAACCCCCAAAATTTCCTAGATTCGTTACTTGTAGGCCATAAAAGGAATGTCAAAGTGTAAGCATAAGGTTTGTCAAGGGTTTATATGCTTGTGACATTTTATGAGAAGTGGTAACATATTGATGGATAGTTTCACAACCCAAAAGATTAGGTTGTGTCATTCATTAATATATATATTCTTCTCTTGGGATTTATGTTTTTAATGTGCGATTCATTCTCACCACCATTTTTAACTTCACACGTGGATTCTCTCTAACAAGACATATAAAAAAGGGCGAATTGCAACGAAATACTTTGAGGTTTGACCATTTTGCAACCAAACCGTGACTTTAGTTGAAATGACAAGTTAATACCTTGACCAAGATGTTGATCGTTAACCATAATGGGGTTCGGAGTAAAAATGGTGTAAACACTATTTTGCCCTTCTGATACTTTAAAGTTGATTTGACATGTGCAGATATTGATCCGGTTCATAGAAACTTACCGTTTTGCCCTTTAAACTTGATAAAGTAATTGCAATAGAAGCCAACTAACTTTTAAAAGAGTAAGGCTTGATCACCGTTGAAACACAAGTCATTGTTGCTGCCGAATTAAAGGGATGCTATGATTTTTGAAGCAGTGCACATTTGGAAAATTTATGGGTAATAGAAAAGCAATCAATTTAACTTTTCACAAATATAAATATATTCAGAATATTGAAGGTTGAGAGGACAATATATATGTTTACATTGGTAACACAATCAATTTAAAATGATATAAAATGCATCAAGCATTCAAAACCTCAAATCTAGCAAACACATCAAATACCAAGCATAAGATAATTACATAACTTGTCTGAATGTTTGACATTACATTAACTAGTACTATAAAATCTGGTGCTTAGGTACCAAGCTGAATGGTATTTTTGGACTGGTACCTTATGCACCACATCTTGCAAAATACATTCCCAGCTGTGAAAGAAAAGTAAGCATAAAACATTTCTGTACCCACCTAACATGAACCAAAAAAATGTACCTGTAACCCTTCTGTACCTACCATAGCAACCCAAAAATCTGCTATATCAAACTAATAGCAAAATACATGTCCTAAGACATGAAATATATCTGCATGTGTGCAAGTTATGAGACCATACACCCAATAATTATAATACACACATAGCACCATCCTACATCGAATCAATATAACATCCACAGTGCACCAACCTAATACTGGCAGCAACAAAATACATCGAAAATGGTATGCTCAACTACAACAATAGATTGAAATCCCATCCCAACAAGCAAAAATGCCACATCTACCAAGGCTGTTATCTCAGCTCGGAATAATGCACTTAGGCACATACTAAACAACAAACAATAAAGAAAAATATTATAAGTCCTATTACTGAGTTTTATAGAAGGAGTTACAATAAGAAGGTGGGACTCTAGTCTGAATTCAATCCAGCCACAGTATCTATCCACAACAATAAAAAAATGCATTTTCATGAAAACGGAGCAATGACTGTCACAAAACATGAATCAAATTATTTCAACATTATATAAATCATACTTGGATTTGATGTGCTACGAGTGTGGTATATACGCTGCCTGTGAATTAGAGAACAAAGGTGCATTTTGAGTCAAGGCTGCGAGGACTATTCTGGATGATGTCCAGTCCTCGAGGTTGAAGCTGCAATGACAGTAGAGATTTTCCCATGAGCTGATTGTCCAATCTGCAAACAAATATGAAATGTGTTTGTAAAGTTTGATTAAAATTGAAAACCAAAATAAAAATAAAAGCAGCAGCCAAATTAGACTTTTAAATCAATGTTACATTAAGAAAATCATAGTGTAAAAATATAGCTGTACAAGTTTTGTCTTCCATTCAGTCACTATATTGTATGCATGGTAAGTTAACAACATAATAATTTTGTTCAAATTTGGTTACTAAATCATCATGTGCACCCAAATATGGTAAAAATCTCCTTGTCCATTCTGGATAGTATCAAATAGGAAACCTAATGGAGCAAAAAAAAAAAAAAAAAAAGTGTAAATGGAAGACCAAATTGACATAAAATATATTTATTGTTTTATATTTGGTTTTGGTGTTAAGGAGTGTCTTGTATACAACTATTGTCTGGTCAAAATTAGAAAGCTACGTATCTGTATTATAAATAATTAAGTATAAATTATAAGCTAAGCTAATTGATTTTTATTGATATTGACTATATACAGAACATAGTGAGAGACTTTTTCATTTTCGTGCACCATTGTATGAAGTTGATTGAATTGGGTTGGTGAACAATGTTCTTTTTATAAAAATAAATTTGAAGCTTATTTTCTTGACTGGGTTGCCAACACATAAAAAAATAAATTTGGTCTTACATTCACTTTTCTTCTTGTATTTGAAGCCGAGGTGCTACTAACTTCAGACTTCCTCTTCTTTAATGCAGCCTCTGGGTTGTTATTATCCTGTAAACAAATAGAGAAATTGGAACCATTTAATCATCATCAATTTCAATTGTAAGCACCTTCTAAGACACTTGTCAAACAAAATCTTACATTCATTTTGGCTCTCTGAGCACCTCCATTTATTTTGTAAGTCTTTTTATTGTGTCCCACCTCATCACATATCTTGCATTTTCTAGGCCCGCTTCTCTTCTTCTTCACTGGTTCTTCTGCTCCTCTCTTCCTGTTTTTTTAGGTTTCCTGGCAACCTTTTCTTTATAAGTGGCAGAACTATCTCAGTCCCAACCGTGGGCCAAATGGACTGATCTGGTATTGGATGTATAACACATCCATAAGATAAGAAGCTATAAATAGAACCTCTCAAGACTTGATCAAGGGTTGATTTTTCCAAGGTTAATTCTGGCCATCATCCATTGAAGGCTTCGTCACGGCTTTTCATCAGATTTTTGCAGGCTTCGATGAGGTTTCGAATCAAGAAGATTATTGCGACAGTCAAGGGAGAGAGTTTGATGTTTTTCTACTTTCTTTCCATGTTTTTTGTGATTATTTTTATGTTGTGTAACTAAGTCATTAACCAGGAAATCGATGTGAAGAATACTAAATTGCTTATGTAAACAACTATTATTCTTATTCTATTCTATGGTTTAGTATTATTCATTGTGCTTATATTATTATATGTGCCTTGCATTAATGAAGATGATGTAATTAACCTAGGTAATAAATAGTAATTATTTGAGATACTGAAGAATTAGTTTATTGTTGTTACGTGCTAATTTTAGGTTAAGTAGCTCTTCTCAATCCAATTTTCATTGTTAAGTTAGTTTAGTTCACTTTTAGTCTTTTCACTCAAACCAACAAGTTGTTAGTTTTCTGTCTTAATTCAATTAGAATTAAGTTCGTAGTTAAGTCGTCAATATCTGTGGGATTGATTATTGTACTTGCTGAGACTATATTTACATATAGACTCATGCACTTGCGATGTATAAATTTAGTACATCAACTCTCATAAACAAAATGAAGTTCCTAAACATAAGCATATACATATCACTGAAATGGGCTTACCCTCAATTGTCCTTCATTTTTGGCTAATATGCCTCTCCATTTTTGGCTAGAAGCCTTCCAAACTTCAGTGTTTCTAATAAACAACTTACCCTCAATTGTCCTTCATTTCTCTTCCACTTTTGGAAAAACTCTTCCACAAGCAGCCTAACTATCAATTCTGTAAGACCTTTGGCTGCACATGTTTCCCTCTCCTATGTCCATACTCCAAAGTTAAATTTATTTCATTCCTCCAACTGTGTATTTCTTGGTTACAACTCTAGTCAAAAAGGGTACACTTGCTTACATTCTTCTAGCAGGATCTTCATCTCTAGGAATGTTCAGCCTGTTGGAAATAAAATACTCAAAAAACTTTTATTAAACTCAAAACAAATATTACAAGAACACTCTCACTCAAGAACTCACTCACTCTTTACTTCTTCTTCACTCACTTAGAAGCTTTACTTCTTCTTGATGCCTAAACCAAAATGGGGAGGGGGTATTTATACTACTTGCAAATCATTTTAGACCACACAAATAAACTAATCCAAAATTATAATAACCATACATCTCATCCTTCTACATCCTTCCACACCCATCTAATTGACCACATGATTTTTATGTCTAATTACCAAACCCTAGAGAATTCTAGATAAAGGGCTTGGACCTTATTTTTGGACTTGGACTCTAATTTATTTGGGCTTGGGTTTGGGCTCCCATAATAGTTCGGGCCTTCAAATGGTTTGGGTCTAAAACAAGTTTATACTTCAACACCCCCCTTTAAACTTGTTTTACCATGCCAAGCAAACTTCTTAATCTCGAAAAATCTTCAAACCTGAGTGGCTTGGTGAAAATATCTGCAATTTGATCTTTGGACTTCACGTACTCCATTTGCACATCCCTTTTTGCTATGCACTCCCTTATGTAGTGGTAACGAGTATCAATATGCTTGTTTCGATCATGGAACACTGGATTCTTTGCTAAGGCAATGGCTGACTTGTTGTCGACACAAATCTCAGTTGGCTCTTCTTGTGGCAAACCCAATTCCTTCAGCAAATTTCTGAGCCATATTACATGACAGACGCTTGAAGTAGCAGCTACATATTCAGCTTCACAAGTAGATAAGGTGACAATCGGTTGCTTTTTTGACATCCATGTGAAAGCTGTGTTTCCTATGAAGAACACGAACCCACTGGTGCTCTTCCTGTCATCTATGTCTCCACCCCAATCGCTATCGCTATATCCCACAAGCTTGTAATAATTAGAAACTGAATAAAACAAACCAAAATCAATTGTACCTTTGATATAACGGAGGATTCGCTTAGCGACTTTGAAATGGGTGGTTATTGGATTCTCCATGTATCGACTCACAAGTCCAACAGCATAAAGAATATCTGGCCTTGTGCACATCAAATAGCGTAAGCTTCCAACTAAACTCTTGAAGAATGTTGGATCTATGTTTTCACCTTCACCATGCTTCGATAGTTTGATTCCGCATTCTACTGGAGTGTTTATCGGCTTACAATCATTCATCTTGAACTTCTTGAGTATCTCCTTTGCATAATTTTCTTGGGAGATAAAGATGTCTTCTTCCTTTTGCTTGACTTCAATACCAAGATAGTACGCCATTAATCCGATGTCAGTCATCTCAAATTCCTTAGCCATTGCTTTCTTGAACTCTTCAATCAGGCTTAGGTTATTGCCGGTGAAAATCAAATCATCCACGTACAAGCATACTACCAGAATATCTCCATTCATGATCTTGATATATAGGGCGTGCTCGTAGGGACATTTGGTGAAGCCATTTTGTTGGAAGTACTTGTCAATTCTGCTATTCCATGCCCTTGGTGCTTGCTTTAACCCATAGAGAGCTCTTCTCAGCTTCAGAACTTTGTCTTCTTGGCCTTTGACTTCGTAACCCAGTGGTTGCTGTATGTAGACTTCTTCTTCAAGAACTCCATTTAGGAAGGCAGACTTTACATCCATCTGATGTATCTTCCACTTGTTTTGCGCTGCCATAGAAATGATTAGTCTTATAGTTTCTAATCTAGCAACTGGAGCAAATACCTCATCATAGTCTATTCCAGCTCTTTGACTGTAGCCCTTCGCAACTAGCCTTGCCTTGTGTCTTTCAATCTCTCCCTTAGAATTTCGCTTTGTTTTGTACACCCATTTGACTCCAATTGCCTTGTGTCCTTTTGGAAGTGGAACAAGTTCCCAAGTGTTGTTCTTCTCAATGGCCTTAATTTCCTCATCCATCGCATCTCTCCACTTCTTTTCTTGAGCAGCTTCTTCAAAACTCACTGGTTCACAATCAGCAAAGAGGCAAAAAAGAGTAAGATTATCAGATCTCTCAGTTACCTCGTATAAATCTTGAAGACCTCTTGTTCGCTCCATTGCTCTTTCTTGTAAAAATGATGGTGGTGAATTTTCATTATTTGTTGAAGCTGGTGATGCTGGTGGTGTAATGGGTTCTTGTTGAGGTTCTTCTAGTTGCTCCACCGGCGTCCGCTCTGTTTCTTCAAATTGTGGAGTGAAGTTGAAGTTGTCTACATGCGATCCAAAATCCCATTCTCCTTCTTCATCAAATATCACATCTCGGCTGATCACAAACTTTTTGTTGTTCGGGTTGTATAGCTTGTAACCTTTTGAATAAGCGGGATAGCCGATGAAGATGAAACTCTCACTTCTATCGTCAAGCTTGGTTCTTCTCTCATCTGGTACATGAACATGTGCTATGCTTCCAAAAACTCTTAGGTGGGAGATGCCGGGCTTTCTACCATTCCATGCTTCTTGAGGTGTCTTTCCCCACACACTTCTTGTTGGAGAACGATTGGACAAATACACTGCACACGCCACTGCTTCCGCCCAAAACTCCTTAGGCAATCTCTTGCTTTTGAGCATGCTTCGCGCCAAATCCAGGATTGTTCTGTTCTTCCTTTCTGCAACTCCATTTTGTTGGGGGGATCTGGGAACAGTTAGAGGACGTCTAATTCCATTCGCTTCACAAAACTCCAGGAATTCCTTGGATGTGAATTCTCCTCCTCTATCGGATCTCAGTGCCTTGATCTTATGGCCACTCGCTTTTTCCACATCGGCTTTGAACTTCTTGAATACTCCAAAGACTTCTGATTTCTGCTTCAAGAAATAAACCCATGTTTTTCTTGAAAAATCATCAATAAAGAGAAGGAAATAATTATTGTTACCGAAAGAGCTTGGCTTGATCGGACCGCATACATCGGTATGGACTAGCTCGAGTGGCTTCTTGGCTCTTGAGTCTGACTCTTTTGGAAAGCTATTTCTAAATTGCTTCCCGAGTAAACATAACCTTCACAAAGTTGGTCAGGATGATTGATGCATGGTAGTCCTCTCACCATTTCCTTCTTAGATAGTAGCTCCAAGCTTCCAAAATTGAGATGCCCAAATCGAAGGTGCCATAACCAAGATGCATCTTTGTAGCAGGCTTTCAGACACTTTGCAACATCGTTTTGAATGTTCAAAGAAAATAATCTATTCTTTGACATTTTTACTTTCGCTATTAGATTTCCTTTGTCATCTCTTATAAAAAGACTACAATCCTTCATATGAATATCATAGCCTTTTTCTAAGAGTTGACCCATACTCAAGATGTTGCATGTCATATTGGGCACATAGTAGACATTTGAGATTAATTGATGACTACCATTTTTAGCGCGGATAAGAATGTTACCTTTTCCTTTCACTGATATTTTTGAATCATCTCCAAATGAGACATTGCCAGCCACTGATTCATCTAGCTCTACGAACATACTTCTTCTTCCACACATGTGGTTGCTTGCACCAGTGTCGAGGTACCAAGCATTTTCTTGGTCTCCATCATTGTCTCTACAAGCTAGTAGCACTGTCTCCTTCTCTTCGGTTTTGACTTCCACATAATTGGACCTTTCGTCAACCTTACTGCTGGGAGCTCTACATTCCGAAGCATAATGCCCAAATTTCTGACAATTATAACATTGAACTTGAGATTTATCGTACCTCGAGTTTGAATTGCCTCTCCCACGGCCTCTTGTTGAGCTTTCTCCTTTCTCGTAGTTGTTGAGGTTACTGCTGTTAGAATTCCAACCTCGTCCATGACCACGGCCTCTACCTCGTTCTCGGCCTCGGCCTCTACCTCGACCACGCTGGCTTCTCTCATGGCCTTGACTTTCTTCCTTCTCCTTCAGTTTCATCTTGAGGAGTTGCTCGTTGATCCCTTGCTTCCTCTTATGTTTTTCTTCATATGCTTGCAATGATCCTTGGAGTTGCTCGATCGTCATTTCTTCCAGGTCTTTAGTTTCTTCTATCGTCACAACAATGTGCTCAAATTTGGGATCCAATGATCGGAGTATCTTCTCTATTATTCTTACATCTTCTAACTTTTCACCGTTTCTTTTTAATTGATTAGAAACGGCTGCTACTCTTGAGAAATAATCTGAAATAGATTCAGATGCTTTCATGTGTAAGGATTCGAATTCACCTCTTAATGTTTGGAGACGGACCTTTTTTACCTTTTCGACTCCTTTGTAAGAGATTTGCAACTTCTCCCACGCTTGCTTAGCGGAGCTTGCACTCGAAATCTTCTCAAAACCATCATCATCTAAGGCTTGATAGATGAGATAGAGAGCCTTCTTGTCTCTCTTCCTTGAGTCTTTTAAGCTATCCTTTTGAGTTTGGGATAGAGTAGACTCATCTTCTGGTTCGGAGTAACCTTTCTCTACGACCTCCCAGACATCGTGTGCTCCAAGGAGAGCCTTCATCTTGATACTCCAATTATCATAGTTTTCGTTCTTGAGTGTTGGAACTTGAAACAACGCCATACCATTAGCCATAACTCTCAATATGGTGAGAATTTCGAAATTCTGACTACACGGATGAACTCAGAATGTCGAAAAACCTTAAGATGAACTTAGACAAAAAAAATCGATTTTTATGGTCAAAGTCAACGGTCAACCTAACCTGGTCAACAGTCAACGGCTTGGCGGCTCGGTCAGCGGCTCGGTCAACAAGCTTAGTGGCTCGGTCAACTCGGCTCCAACTTGGTTGGACTCACTTCCAACTCGGCTGACTCGGCTTGAACTCGGCTTGGACTCGGTGAGTTAACTCACTCCCTGGCAGCAAACTTCCGGCGGCCCGTGGCGGCTCGTTTGAACTCCGATCGGGGCGATTTTTACGGCGTCGGCTTCATCTCGTCGAGAACTTCAATTTGGATATGCTATAGAGCACACCTTCCAACCAGGCTCTGATACCACTTTGTTGGAAATAAAATACTCAAAAAACTTTTATTAAACTCAAAACAAATATTACAAGAACACTCTCACTCAAGAACTCACTCACTCTTTACTTCTTCTTCACTCACTTAGAAGCTTTGCTTCTTCTTGATGCCTAAACCAAAATGGGGAGGGGGTATTTATACTACTTGCAAATCATTTTAGACCACACAAATAAACTAATCCAAAATTATAATAACCATACACCTCATCCTTCTACATCCTTCCACACCCTTCTAATTGACCACATGATTTTTATGTCTAATTACCAAACCCTAGAGAATTCTAGATAAAGGGCTTGGACCTTATTTTTGGACTTGGACTCTAATTTATTTGGGCTTGGGTTTGGGCTCCCATAATAGTTCGGGCCTTCAAATGGTTTGGGCCTAAAACAAGTTTATACTTCAACACAGCCAACTAAATCAGCTCCTGAAGATCCTACTCTGCCTACTTCCTTTTTACATTCTGCCAGTCCCTATCACAAAGTTCAGTCCTCCCACAATCCTGTGCAATTAGTTGATGTTAATCCTCCATCACCTATAAGTTCTAATGAATCCTCTACCCCTGCCACACACTTTTCAATACCTATCTTGCCTATATCTCAAATAAATGTATCTCGCAAACCAAATCTTCAAACACTGAATGCTCCAGCATGCTCTACACACCCTATGATAACCATATCAAAACTTAAAAGCACAATCTGCATTATCTCACAACCACCACCAACTTCGTCTACCTCACCTCATGCTTTTCTTAGCACAACTGATCCAAAGTGGCCGAGTGCAATGCAAGATGAATATAAAAGCAGGATAATGAGAACTTTGAGTTTGAAGATCAATGACTATATTAGAATTTGTAGGCTTTGTCATTGCATTGGACCTACACATTGATGGTGAAGAAAATGAAACCTGTATGAAGGAACTGGATGTGCTCTTGTGAACTTTATCCTCAGGAGGAAATAAAGAAGAGAATGGAAATTCAAGCTCATTGAAGAGCACATGCCTTGAAATGTAAATTTTTCCTGAAGAGTGCAAACACCTGTAGTCTTTATGAGAGAGACTATAGCCTAGAAAGAGGCATTTGTCTGAATGAAAGTTGAGTTTACGCCTAGAATTGTTTCTGAGCTTGGAAAAGTAAGAGCAGCCAAATGTTTTTAATAACATATTTGGTTTTTTGTGAAAAAGCTTCTCAGATGGTGAAATGAACTGCAAAAGAGATGTAGGTAAATTGTTGATTACAAACACAGCTATCCTAAAAGCTTCAAACCAGAACTATGAAGGCATGTGAGCATGTGCAAGCATAGTCAGCCCTATCTAAACTACATGCCTATGTTTCCTTTCAGGAATTCCATTCTGTTGATTGTGTATGCACATGAAAATCTGATTTGGATTCCTTGCTTTGACTTTTATGTTCGTAATGTCTGATATCGTTTATGAGATCTATTTGAGAAATCTGGGTGTGCTTTCTAATTAATTTTGTATACAACATATTTTGTAATTCTTTATTCATAATTTCCAATCGTATATAATTACGAGTGTGCAACCCTTGGTTCTGAGCATTACTGAGTAAAATCTGGTGAGATTAGAGTCAAAGCGAATTCAATATATGGCATACGAAATATGAAAGGGTTACTATTAATAATGTTTTGAATGTCAGATTCTTATTTTGATACATGATGCACTGACTTGATTGGCAATCCTTTAGTCTTAACTTAGCATTCTAACATGTGGTTTTCATATTTGTATATATATTTGGATTGATATGTGGGCATGTCTTTAGTTCTTCAGTGCGTTTATGGGTATCGTAACTGGAAAACCCTCATGAGACTATAACTCGTTTACTAGGGCCACCTATGGGTTTAAAGGCTTGTAACACATGCTAAGTGCCATCGTTCATCCTACTAAAATGGATATAGTGGTTAGTTGTTTGTTTTTGTTTTTTGTCGTGCCAATTTGCTTGAGGACAAGAAAAAGATAGATTTAGGGGTATTTGATCGGATCGATTATGTTATTATTTTAAACCCCTTTTACCTCATCTTTTGATCTTGTTTTCAAGTGAATTTGACGGATTTGATGTGTGTTTTGAGCTTGTGTAGGTTTTATGCAATGATTAGGGAAGATTGGCCAAGAATGGAAGATTGGAGCTTTAAAAGACAATTTCTGGACCTGTAGGCATTGCTACCTAACTTTCGCGACCTAGGGCCACCATATGGAGTTGCAAAGAAAAGGTGACTTTTGGTAGTGAGTGTCGCGACCCAGGCGTCGCGACTGCCGGTTGCGACAGGAGCATTGCGAAGGAAAGTCAAGTTTTGGCCAGAGAGTGTTGCGACCCAGGTCTCACGACCTAGGGTCGCGATAGGAGAATCGCAACGAAGGATCCAGTTTTCACCAGTGAGTGCCTCAACCAAGCCTTCACGACCCAGGGTCACGACACTAATCTTGATGACCTAAGAGTTGTGAGCTATAAAAGGAAAGAGAGAAGAAAAGTAAAGGCCAAGTATCATCACAAAACACTATTCTAAGGCCAAGTATCATCACAAAACACTCTACATACACCATCGCTTGTGTTCTTCGGATCAAAGACACAAGTTACCACATTAGTCTACCATTGTTATCGATTGTTCATCAGAGAAGATGAAGTATCGGAGGAGACGAAGTTTCAGCCGGACCAAAGCGAAATCTCTCATCCTTAGTGCTTCCTATACTTTTTCTTTTGTTTTGGTTGTTGCAATGTGTAGCTAATTTCCATAGTTAGGGGGTCAATGAACCAAGATTGAATATTAGGGTTGTAATTGACTTCTTTATTATTTTTATTTATTTCAAGAACTTTGTTACCTAGGTATTTTGTTCTATTGATGTATAATTCTTATTGGTTGTACTGTGAAAGTTTGATGCATGAATGTTGAGTTATTATTGATAAGGAAATTGTAACTTATTTTGAGAAATCATTAGGTTACAATTGTTTATATCTTAATTCTAGGGAATAATAACTAGATTAATTAAGGTATAAAAGTGCTTAATTAACCTAGGAATTAGAATTAATATTGAGTTTCTAGCTAATTATTTTGACTCTATGACTAATAGGTGAAGTTAATTAGAATTACAACATCAATACATGACCAATATAATTTGATGTGCCTTTATTAGGGATAATCTACTTCTTTGAAATATTGTGTTTCAATTAGTCAATTGCTATACTCTTATTCATGATGGGCACCATTTGACCCCCTAACGCTTTCTTACCCTTGGCCTAGTTCTTAGTTTTATAAGTATTTATTTTGCATTTAAAAAACCAACAATCTTGATTTCATTTTCTCTTTAAGTTAGCATCTTTAGTTTTAGAATTGGTAACCACCACTTCCTTGTGGATTCGACCCCGTACTCACGGAAAATTATTACTTCTACACATCCTGCACTTGAAATTTATCCCACGTGTTGTGAGCATGTCAAGAATGCATCAACAAACACAATATAGTATCGATACCCCTTAGTGGACAAGAAGGGTGTAGGATCCCATACATTAGTATATACTAGTTCTAAGTGTTCTTTTGTTGTAATATCAGTTCTAGAGAAAGGCAAAGTATACAGCTGTCCTAATTTGCATGAGTCACAAAAATGAGATGATCTAACATTGAAAGGAAAGTTCATAGAGTGAAACACTTTTTGCAATATCAAAGGGGCTAGATGCTCAAGTTTGGCATGCAAAATTTTAGAGTTATTCTTAGCATCTATAGCAGAATCATATGCAACATGAGTAGCTGATTTAGCTATGTTGTGATTACAAACATTTGCATTGTTTTTGTACAAACAAGGAGACTTCCCAGAATGTCCAGAACCAGTGTTGTATATCTTTAAACTTCGAGGTGTTGCTTCAGCAAGCTTCAATTGATAGAGACCATCCCTAAGAGTGCCTTCCCACAAGACTCTCTTGGTTCTCGTCTTTAATGACACTGTTGGATTTTGTGGCTCGAATAGTGTTGGGCTCAAAATAGTATTGGGCTGACATAATATGAATAGTAATCATGAACAGTGAAATGGCGCGTGAACAGTACTGGCGGGCGCCGCTTGTGGGTCCCACTAGTGAACAGTGATGTCAGCAGGACGTGAACAGTGCCGTACGTGTAAACAGTACCCCCATGAACAGTACCAAATTTTCCTATAAATACCTCCCTTCCCTTCATTTGTAATCCATCCAAACAATTTGAGAATTCCTCAATTTGAGAGAATTCATTTAAGAGAAAAGTGAGCTTGTGATCTTGAGAGCCATTAGGAGTTACTCCAGTGTAAGAGTATCTATTGGGTGTATTGGGGCTTTGGGTGTTTGAGAGTTTCCACTCAAATTTGTAAACTTTATTTTGTTAGTAAAACTTATTCTCCTGTCTTCGTCCGTGGATGTAGGTCTCAAGACCGAACTACGTAAATACCTTGTATCCATTATTTGTTTATTATTTATCTACTGTTTGAGTTGTCGTCAATTTGTCACTACTAAACTGACGCTTCTGCACAACAATTGGTATCAGAGCTTCGGTTGTATTCCAAGCTGCTAAGGTGTCAGATTCTTTAGAAAATTCTTAGTATGCTCTGTGGTTGCAGTATTATCTGATCTTCCAAATCAGAAAAGAATTGTTCTTGAGTTTACTGACTTTGTGATTGCTGGAAGTAAGTGTGGTAGTATGGAAAGTGCATATCTAGGAAAGGCCTGGCTAAGGAAAGACTTGGTACTTAAGTGTGTCCGTTCTGACCCACATCTCTTTCTTGAAAACTTTCCTGGTGCACTATTCATGACTACGTTCACTATTCCAGTATACGAGTATTGTTCACAAATAAGTACTGTTGTATTTTTTGGTTTAGTAGCTGCAAGAAAGATGGCAGAATCTTCATCAACTAGGACGACGATGACAAATGCAAAATTTGAAGTAGAGAAATTCGATGGTACCAATAATTTTGGTATGTGGCAGTGTGAGGTATTAGACCTCTTATGTCAGCAAGGACTGGATCTAGTTCTTGATGAAAAATCAGAAACGATGGATGACAAGGAATGAGAGAAGATCAATTGTCAAGCCTGCGGTATGATCGGTTTATGTCTTGCTAAAGATCAGAAATATTCTGTCATGAAGGAGACATCATCAAAGAAATTATGGAAGACACTGGAGGACAAGTACATGACAAAAAGCTTTGAAAATCGGCTCTATTTGAAGAAGAAACTCTATCAGTTTATGTATGCACCAGGCCAGTCTATCAACGATCATATAAATGCATTCAACAAGATATTAGCAGATCTATTGAATTTGGATGAACACTTTGAAGATGAAGACAAAGCTTTATTGCTGATAAATTCTCTTCCCGATGAATATGATCATCTCAGCACCACTTTGATTCATGGGAAGGATAATATATCATTTGATGTTGTATGTTTTGCATTGTACAACTGTGAAACCCGGAAGAGAGATAAAATGGATCACATAGATACATCAGCAGAAGCATTAACAGCAAGAGGCCGGTCACAGAGCCACAAACCTAGAAGAAGAGGCCGATCTCAATCGAGATCGAGATTGCTAAAGATGAATGTGCCTTTTGTCATGAGAAATGTCATTGGAAAAAGAATTGCCCGAAGTTGCAGAAGAAAAATAAGGGCAAGACTTCTTCTGATGCTTGTGTAGTGGAGCATGGAGATATTTAGTCAGATTTTTCTTTGGTCAGTTCGTCTTTGTCAGATCACTTTGATGAGTGGATACTAGATTTGGGTTGCACTTATCACATGTGTCCGAATAAGGAGTGGTTTTCTAGCTTCAAGGAGTTAGATGGTGGAGTTGTTTACATGGGCAATGATAATACATGTAAAACAACCGAGATAGGTTCAATCCAGTTGAAAAATCATGACGGATCAATTAAAGTCTTGACAGAAGTTCGGTATGTACCGAGTTTGAAGAAAAATCTTATCTCATTGGGAGCGTTAGAATCCAAGGGTCTCACTATCACGATGAGAGATGGATTTCTAAAGATTGCTTCAGGTGCACTTGTGGTGATGAAAGGTGTTAGAAGAAATAACTTGTACTATTTTTAGGGAAGTACAATTATTGGATCAGTAGCTTTAGTTTCCGAAAAGGATGTAGATTCAGATGCTACCAAAGTTGTGGCATATGCAGTTGGGACATGCTGGTGAAAAAGCTTTGCAAAGTTTGATAAAGCAAGGCTTGTTGAAAGGAGCCAAAACCTGCAAATTAGGTTTTTGTGAGCATTGTGTTTTTGGCAAGTAGACGAGAGTGAAGTTCGAGTTCGCGATTCACCGGACTGAAGGAATTCTTGATTATGTTCACTCTGATGTTTGGGGTCCTACCAAAGTAGCTTCTTTGGGAGCTATGTATTATTTTGTCACATTCGTGGATGACTTCTCTAGACGAGTGTGGGTGTATGTGATGAAAAATAAAAGTGAAGTTCTAAATGTCTTCCTTAAATGGAAGAAGATGGTTGAAACTCATATTGGCAGAAAAATCAAGCTACTTAGAACGGATAATGGAGGTGAATATAAGAATGATCCATTTATGCAAGTATGTCAGGATGAGGGTATTGTTTGACACTTCACTGTTAGAAATACACCACAACAGAATGGGGTGGCAGAACGCATGAACCAGACTTTGCTGGAGAAGGTTCAGTGTATGTTGTCCAATGCTGGGTTGGGCAAGGAATTTTGCGCTCAGGCAGTTACATATGCGTGTCATCTTATTAACCGTTTGCCATCGGCTACGATTGAAGACAAAATGCCTATAGAGGTATGGTCTGGAAAACCTGCAGATGATTATGATTCTTTACGTGTCTTTGGTTCTACAGCCTATTTTCATGTAGAGGAATCAAAGTTAGATCCAAGAGCTAAGAAAGCACTGTACATGGGTTTAACTACTGGTGTGAAAGGATACCGTCTTTGGTGTCCAAATTCTAGAAAAATAATTCTGAGCAGAGATGTGACTTTTGATGAATCCACTATGCTGAAGAAAAAAGATTCTTAAGAAGAGACTACTAGAACTTCGCAGTAGGTGGAGCTTGAGACCACTTCAGCTAGAACTTCCCAGCAGGTGGAGCTTGAGACCACTTTAGTTGACCCAGCTAATGTCACTGAGTCAGATGATGACACTCAGGTGACAGAAGAAAGCAATATAGAAGAAGATGTTCCAACCCAAGAGCCTCCGCAACAACAAGATTCGATTACAGTTAGAAGACCACGAAGGGAAATTCGAAAGCCTGCTCGATTTGTTGATATGGTGGCCTATGCACTTCCAATTGTAGATGATGATGTACCTTCCACTTATGGTGAGGTAGCAAGAAATTCAGAATGTGAATGGTGGAAGCAAGCAATGGATGAAGAAATGCAATCCTTGTTGAAGAATAAAACATGGGAGCTTGCTCGCTTGCCTTAGGATAAGAAAGAAATTAGGTGCAAATGGGTATATGCAAAGAAGGAAGGATTTCCTGACAAGAATGCTGTTCGTTTCAAAGCTAGATTAGTGGCTAAAGGCTACGCTCAAAAGGAAGGTGTTGACTACAATGAGATATTTTTTCCAATTGTGAAACATTCCTCAATTCGAATTCTGCTAGCTTTGGTGGCACAATTTGATCTCGAACTAGTTCAACTTGATGTGAAAACTGCATTCTTACATGATGCTTTGGAGGAGGAAATCTATATGACTTAGCCAGAGGGATTCAGAGTTGTTGGAAAAGAAAATTGGGTCTGTAGACTGAGAAAGTCGCTTTATGGATTAAAACAATCTCCAAGGCAGTGGTAAAGGTACACGCGCAATAAATTTGACTATTGTCTGTATTTTTGCAAGCTACAAGATGGATCCTTTATATATTTGCTCTTATATGTTGATGATATGTTAATCGTTTCGAAAAGCAAACAACATATTGAATTCTTGAAAAACCAGTTAAATTAAAAGTTCGAGATGAAGGATCTCGGTGAAGCCAAGAAGATCTTAGGCATGCAGATATGTAGAGATAGAATGAAAGGCAAGGTTAGTTTGTCTCAAAAACAATATTTGAAGAAGGTGCTACAACGTTTTGATATGACAGAAAACTCAAAACCTTTAAGCACTCTACTTGCCTCTCATTTCAAGCTGAGTGCAGCTTTATCTCCTAAATCAGATGCAGAACGGGAGTACATGCTACAAGTCATGTACTCCAATGCAATGGGTAGCTTGATGTATGCGATAGTGTGTATAAGGCTAGATATTTCACAAGTAGTTAGTGTGGTGAGCAGGTATATGCATGATACTGGTAAAGGACATTGGCAAGCTATGAAATGGATTTTACGGTATATCATGGGTACCGTAGATGTTGATTTGGTATTTCAGCGGGATGATGATGATGGTAAATGTGTTATCGGCTATGTTGATTCTGACTATGCCGGAGATTTGGATAAACGTCGATCAACTACTGGTTATGTATTTACTCTTGCAAAAGGTCCTGTAAGTTGGAAATCTACTTTACAGTTTATAGTTGCGCTGTCTACTACAGAGGCAGAGTACATGGGCCCCACACGTGAACAGTGATGTCAATAGTACCGTACGCGTAAGCAATAACGTCAACAGTGACGTAAACAGTGTCGTACGCATGAACAGTGCCGCACAACAGACACAACCACAATCATTAAGTTCAACAAATGCATTGTTATCTTTTGTTAACCGAGAGATACTAAGCAGGTTCTTAGTAATTTCAAGAACATGCAACACTTCTTTCATATTAATTATGTGATGTGGAGTTGTGTGAGCATATACTTTGGTGTCTCCAACATGTGAAATTGTAAGTTGTCTACCGTTACCAACTATCAACTTATCATTACCTCTATATTTAGTCTTCATAGAGAGATTATTGAGATCAGATGTAATGTAATTTGTTGCTCCACTATCAATAAACTAAGACTGATTAGCAACAGTTTCTGGTGTTGCTTAATAGGCAGTGTTCATGTTTTAATCAAAATTTCCTATCTCAGCTGCATGTCCTTGTGCATTAGATATTCCTTGATTCTGGTTTGTCATAAACACATATTGATTACCCTGAATATTTGGACTAGAATCTTGGAATTGTTGATCAAATCGCCTATAACATTGTAAGGCACCATGGCCTGACTTTGCACAAAGCCGGCAATGAATCCTTTGGCCTGAACTGTTGCCATATCTGCCACCTCTGCCCCCTGAACGATTTCCTCCTCTAGAATTTTGGTAACCTCCTCTACTATTTCCTCTATTGTTGGAAGCAAAATGAGCAGATGTGCCTCCCACATTCAGCTGAGCTGATGTGTTCAGCTGCTCTATCCTTTGTTCATTCATCAGCAACATGAACTGTTCATCTTTAAGTGACATTGTCATTTTCTGAGAGGATATGAGCACAACTACAGGATCATACTTGTGCCCAACGCCACTCATGAGACTTAAGAGAAGATCTCTTTCATTAACCTCCTCACCGATAACAAGTAATGCATCACCAATGTTCTTAATTTTTAAAACAAAATCACTTACAGAATCAGCTCATTTCTTGACTGTTTGTAACTGCTGCCTCAACTATAATATCTTAGCCATAAACTGCTGTGAGTAGACATGTTCCAGCTTGGACCATGCTTTAATTGCAGTTTTACATTGAGTGACTTGTCCAAGAACACTTGGACTAATGGTGAAGAGAAGTCAGCAAAGAATAATCTGATCAGATTTCTTCCAGATTGATTCGTTGTTGAACAATTGTTTCACCTGCTTGATTGCAAGACTGTACTTCAACATACTTTTGAGGTGGAGCAACAGAAGGATCAATATAATCTTTAAGATCCAAGGCACGGATGGCTGGAAGAACCTGAGTTTTCCAAAATATCTAGTTTGTTTTATCGAATTTGAGTTGTAGATTTGAGTTTAGGGTTTTGGCTAGTGAAGAGAATTCTATCTTCTCTACCTGAGATGTTGAGGTATTGGTGAGATCGATATTGATTGAACTTGAAGCCATTGCCGTTTGTCAAGAGCTCTGATACCATGTGAAAATGAAATAGAAACTTGAAACACAATTAAAGTCAGCTTGCACAGAGGGAAGAATCTGCCATTGATGATATGTTGAGTTCAACATGCAAGCTATGCATTCTAATTTTCTCACTGACCTTAACCGATTATACAAGTGTATATATATACATGCCAGCTTCTGTAAACAGAATTTGTAACAAACTCTAGATAACAGAAAAGTTTGATCCAATTCTATATCTACAACAGAAGCAATTTTTATAATTACTCTAATCAACTAAGAAAATGTCAGCTAATGTCTCAACTAATCGGCTGACATGTCATCTTGATAGGCACTCAAATTCTTCTTCTCACTCCTGTGATCATCAAGATTGATGACCTTTGCATACTCTGCCAGTCCAGCTTGATACACAGAATGCTTATGCACGGGATTATGATTTCCAGCTTCCATTCTGTCATTGACAGTTATAACTGTGATCACATTGCTCCAATCCGAACTACAAGGTTCTGAAGATGACATGATTGACATTGAAGATGATGCCTCAGCTACAACTATTGCAGCAGACCATGAACCACCAGATGCTGCGATACCCTTACCTGAGCCCGAGCCACCTGAGCATGAATTTGATAATGTAGCTGAACCATGTTCTCTCTCTCTCTCTCTCGCGTGCACACACACACACACACATATATATAACATATTATTATTAATTTGCTGTTAATTTTAAAATTATGAATATTAGAACAGATTATCAAAATTGAATTTTTGGGTCACAAAACATCGGAGGACCTGCGGAATATTGTGCAAGATGTTTTTGGTGCTTATACTACAGAAGGGAGTTTAAAAAAATGATAACTGGTTTTCTAACGATATTAAATCAGGTTCATGCAGCTGAAAAGTTATGATATATATAGAAATGATCTCATGGTCTGATCCTCTAACGTTCTAATATTATATTAAATATGTATGTTTTCTTTAATGCGGATTTCGGCAAGAAAAGTTCTAGGATTTCTATTTTTCTAATACTACAAAACTTCAATCCTACTTGATCAAGACATTTAGAAGCCAATAATTAAAGAAGTCAAAGTTGCTATATTTAAGCATATCTATTTTATTATTTTTAGTAACTTAAGAAATATATGGCTATAAGTATAACTAGCATGAAAGTTATGCTCAAATGCTTAATTAACAACCTCATATTAGTTTCTCTCTCAACTTAAGGTCAGATATTGACTTATAATTTGCTTTAATTAGGTACAATTTCTCTCTATAAATTTCCTCATTAATTAAACCACATCAATATAATCAAATAAATCGTGACGAAATCAGAATTAACTGTGTGTTTTTGAAATAATATAGCTAGCTAGCTCATTGAGAAGAAGATGATGATGTCGAAGAGAATGATGGTAGTTTTCGGGCTTTGCTTGGTCATGGCATGTGCGGTCTTTGTAAGAGAGGCAGAGGCGAATATCGGATATGGAGCCATTAATAAAGGCAATGCCGTTCCATGTGACCCTAAAAATAGGCAAAATTGCAAGATGGGACCGCCTGCTAATGAGTACCAAAGAGGTTGCAGTCATGCAGAACACTGTCGCGACGGTCATGACGAGAAGGAAGATGATAAAAATTAATCAAGATTTGATTCAACCACCTCGTCAAAAAAAAGTAATAGTCATAATAGTGGATTTCAAAGACGTATGTATAGGTAGTTGCTACAGATGGGGATTGTGAAAGCTCTGGGGAGCTTAGATCAGGAGATGATGATGATCCTTGTTAGTAGAAATAAGTTATATATATATATATACACACACACACACACACATATATTGTTAATAATGCATTGAACGAGCTGAGGATTGCACATTTTCACCTCCATTTCAATAGCTATCTATAAAGTTTAATTATCATATTTTGCTTGTTTTAAGGTGAGAAATCAAAATCTCTTCCTTTCGTCTGTTTTCTATTATTGGATATTTGTGCCACCCAAATATTGGTAACTATGCATTCATGTATTTTTTTTATAAAAAAAGAAAAGAAAACCTAAATCTTGTTGAGACTTGTTTCATTTTAATGTTTTTCTTAAAAAAAAAAAAAAAGTATGTTTTCATATATACCATTCTACAAGTCTACTAAACTTGATAAAAAAAAAATGTAACGGATTTCAATTGAAATAAGATTTACCTACCAATAACTGAGGTTGACATAAACTAAATTTTTTTTTCTGCACAACTGAGTTTGACACAATCCATTTCTTGTGACATCAGAGCTTGACATAATTTTTAAAAAAGTTAAAAAAAGATAAAATTAATAATAAAGTACGTCAAATTAAATGATGACATAATTTATTTACCATATGTCATACAATATAAATTAAATCTATTACATAATAAGTTGAAATTCAAAACTAGTATTACTATAATTAAAAGTGAAATCGGCATGGATGGAATTCACTTCTTACATAATTACTGACAAATAAAAAAAAAATACCATCATACATATTTTTTTAAATAGTTGTCTTAAAGATATCATGAAAATGTTAATTCCATTGTTGCATCACATAGATAGAAATACCAAACTCTATTTGTTTTTTAAATGGAATTCACTACAAGAAAAATGACTTTTGGCAACATCTATTTGGCAACACACAATAAATGTATGTTGCGGAACATCCCTACGACAACATGCACTTGCGCATTGCTAATGATCAAAGACATGTGGCAACGCAAAACATACACAAGTTGCTAAAAGTAACCAATAGCAACATACAATGAAAGTTGTTATTTTTCTATCCCTTATGACAACATTTGTTTTTTGCATGTTGCTAAATTAGTTAAGATTTGGCAACGCATACGATGTACGTTGTAAAAAAAAACTGATACATTTAGCAACGCACCCGGTTTGAACTTTGTTGTAAATAAATCTATAGCAACATTCAAGTTTCGCAAGTTGTTAAAAAGCCAATATTTTACAACGGGAAAGTCGCATGTTGCTTAAAATCTTATATTTGGCAACACATCAGTTTGGAACGTTGCTGTAAATATATCTATAGCAACACACAACATTATATGTTACTAAAAGGTTGATATTTTACAACACACTAATCAGCTAGTTGCTTAAAGTTTATATTTAGCAACACATAGTTTGTGTACGTTGCGATATGTACATCTATAGCAACAGACAATGTTGCAAGTTGCAAAAAGATTGGTCTTTTACAACACGCAATCCCCGTGTTGACTAAAAAATCACATTTAGCAACACACTTGCCACTACAAGAAATATGGTATTTCTGATGATTGAAAGTTGTCAGTAATGACTAAAGATCGTCGGAAATACACATTTCCGATGGCAAAAGTTCGTCAGTCTTCGATAGAAATGGTATGGTTGGAAATAATTTTTTTCTAACGGACCGTCGGAAATGTAGCTTTTCCGAGGGTAAAAAAAGTGGTCACAGATGATGAAAATATGCCTCAATAATGTTATTGCAGCCAATTGTTGAGACAATATTTTTGACCGTATTTTTCATTGGAAATAGTTCGGTTATTACCGAGGAACTTTTTGGTCGGAAAACAATATATATATCACTAACGACAATATTTGTCGTTAGAAATAGTTCGGGCATTACTAAGGAACCTTCTGATTGGAAATAATATATATCACCGATGACTATTACGGTTACAAAAACTTATATTTCCAAGGAGCTTCACTGTCAGAAATAATATATTACCGAGAGAGATTGTAATTGGAAAAAAAAAAAATAATATCAAGGAGGATCATCGTCGGAAATAATATATTATCGATGAGAATGATAGTCATAAATATTGTATTACCGATGAGTATTACAGTAAAAAATAAGGCAAAATTGAGAAAAATGACCGTCGGAAATAATGTATTACCAATGAGCAATGAAATCAGAATTAATGTATTATCGATGAGACATATAGTCAGAAATATTGTTTTACCGATAAGTTTTATAGCTAGAAATAATGTGCATTACGGTCGGAAATATTGTATTATCTAAGAGATTTACAGTTGAAAATATTTTATTATTGACAAGCTTCGTTGTTAGAAAAAAATATATTATTGAGAAATACTGTTATTACCAAACTGTATTACAGTTGGAAATAATGTATTATCAAGGACATTCGCAGTCAAAAATACTATATTACGGACACAAAAAATAATATATTACTGAACAACATTATAGCTGGAAATAATTTATTGTTAATGATATGGTTCAGTGAGAAATAATTTTTTTATTTTTAAGTAATTGTTAGAAATGATGTATTAGCAAGAAAGATAATAATTAGAAATAAATTAGTACCGGTAGAAAATAACATATTATCAAGAAATGTTATCTAAATATAAAAATTATAAATATCTACTAATATTCTACTAAATGAAAGTAAGAACAAAAATAAAATAAAACACTTTATCAAATCATTAACACCAATATTCAATGTATCATGTAAAATTAAATACCCAATTGTCAAAATATGCTTAAGAAAAAAAAAACATAGTTTTTTCCAAATGTTTAAATATAAAATCATATTATATAAGACATGAACATACATCAAACTAAATTATCGAACTCTCCTTCAATGTGAACATTTAAATCTTCAGTGGCATTATCCCGCACAATGAAATATAATATTTATTAAAATCATATATAATTTCATAATGCAAATTAAAGAAAATAATAATAATTTTTAAAAAAGAATAAGGTAGTACCACTGGTGGTGAACTCCCATGTTTCATCGTTTGAAGTGAATTTTGTAATTCATGTACCAAATTTGACAAATTGTGAATTTGTTCCTTCATGGTTTTCACTTCATCATGACGCTCTAAGCAAGTACGCTTATGACAATTTGTACTGGTGGAGGAACTGAATACATCACTAGATTTTAGGCCAGCACCTAACCCAAAACACCACCATGACTAGACTTTCCGATAACCTCCTTATATATCTCCCATTCTTTTGCCCTTGGAATTTCAGTTTGAGGGGTAGGTTTTTGTGACTCCATTTTTTTCTAAAATAAATAATTGATGCATAAAAATATGTACATTTTAAATAAAATAAAAAGAAGAAATATTATGTATTTAATGATTGAAAATAATATATTGTATAAAACAACTTACGTGCATCTGCTCCACTTTATCACTAGCCCAACCACCATCTTTCTTATAGCTATGAAGCTTCTTGAAGAACTCAAATGGGGAAGGTTCATTTCCAGTTCGATCAAACTATATTTAAAAATAAAAAAAAAACAAAAAGAATAAATGGAATAAGCATATATTTATTCATATTCAATTACAAATGTATTATATATAACTACACTATTTACACAAATTTCAAAGTTTATTAAGGGTTAAAATATTTATTACCTCTTCCTTTCTATATTTTGCCATTGGAACAGAGCTTGAAGTATGAACTACTATTGCATTAGCACCACGATTACTTTTGTTTCTAGTACTTTTATCCTACAAATATCATAATAAAGTTAAATAAATAATAATTAATATTGCAATCACAAATAGCATATATATATATATATATATATATATATTATTTTTTTAATTTATTTACCTGCCACTATGTAGAAAGCCAAATATCAACCATCTCTGACCATACTGCAACATCAATCTGACTTGGACCATTGATGTATCGTTCTGCCCTTGTCTTGAAATGATCAAAAACACCACGTCTTATACTCGACATCCATTCTGAATATCGAATTTTAACATGTGCATCAAATGCTGCCCTCAACACTTCCTCAGAACATGTATAATTAAAGTTGGACTTAAAACGTGCGTATAATGTGTCCCATTCTTCTTTGGGGTATAGACCAAATGTTACCTAAGGACCTTTGATGAATTGCTTGAATAAAACACCTAGATTACGGACAGCTTCAGGGGTTACAATCCTGAAAAATTACCATTAGATATTATTTTATTAATCAATCACCATAAAGTACAAAATATTACAACGTTTTTATAAAAAAAAAAAAAATCGACTTTTTTTTGCCGATTATCATAAACTTCAATTGTCATGCCTTGTCCCTTTATACCTTTACCCTTTCCTTTACCTTTTTTTTAATGGAACCAGAATCTGTCGCTATAAAATAAACATAGAAAAAAAAATCAATTGATATATAAGTCTAAATTGGCATATAAAAAAAAAATCAAATCAGTATAAATATTCCTACCTTCTGAGTTAAGCTGAATATCAGAGCATAATTCTTGAGATTCAGTTACTTCATCAGTAAGTGATGGTATCATAGAGTCATATAGTTGCTCAGTAGAAGCACGGGTAATATGCTTGTTTCTCCTTGTTACGACCATAACAGAATCATTTTGCTCAGCATAAGTATTAGCATGATGCTTGTTTCTCCTTGCCATGACTCTCAAGAAACTAATCAAGTTAGGACCTACAAACACACAAAAAGCAATTGTAATATTATCATAAGTATTCATTGCTATTGTCGCCTTTTAACATGTTTGTTTGCTAGCAAGGAAATGATCACCTTTTGATCATTTACTTTTGATTACATAAGAAAGCACCAAAATGATGCCACGTTTAGGGAAGCAAAAGAAATAAAATAACAAAAATATCTTCTTAAAATGTCACCGTTTAAGCATGGATGACTGAAATTAAATTCAAATACAACTATTAAATTAAATTAAAAAGTCTTGTAATATTATCATAAGTATTCATTGCAATTGCCGCCTTTTAACATGTTTGTTTGCTAGCAAGGAAATGATCACTTGTTGATCATCTACTTTTGATTACATGAGCAAGCACCAAAATGATGCCACGTTTAGGGAAGCAAAAGAAATAAAATAACAAAAATATCTTCTTAAAACGTCGCCGATTAAGCATGGATGACTGAAATTAAATTCAAATACAACTATTAAATTAAATTAAAAAGTCCTAAGGTTTGCCCATTCACTTTCATATACAACTATATATTTAATACACAAAATAAATTAAATTTAAATGCAGTAATTTAAGTAATAATTTGATTTACCAAAATATTCACCAGAATACCTAACAAAAATGTTGAAAATATTCCCCATATAAATAACCAAATATGGAACCATAAAAAGTTGTTATAAAAATATTCACCCAATATATCAAACAATCATCCTTCATATGAGTATAATAATGTATATTTATTCACAAAATTTATATAAAAAAAGAAAAAAAAAAGCACTCATTCCATGACTAGTTCAAACTAACTTCACTGCTAACAGTATTCATGTTCTTGAGATGGTTGAGACAGTTGAAATGGTTGATAAACAGTGGATATTCAAAATTCAATTTTTTTTTAAATGTTTTCATAAAAATCTCATTTTCACCGTTTCATAACAACCCATACACAATACTTAAACAGTTGATTGAATAAAGATATTGTAACAAAAACCATACTTAAATCGGTAAAAAAAAAAAGCGATAACAATAATAATAAAAAAATACCTTTCTTTCGTTGTACACAATAAATCTGAAAGTCGTTGTTCCTCTTCAACTCCAACAAATAGTGCCTTAAATGAAGAACGACGCACGTAGACAGATTTCTCAATAATAGCAAGATAAGTTCATATAGTTTGGTTTTAGTTTTTTTTGGGTTGTCTATTGAGAAAATGAAAATTTCCAGAGAGTTTTGAGAGAGTGAGAACGAGGGAAAAAAATAATTGTTTTGAGAGACTGAGCAAGAGGGGAAAAAAAATAAATTGTCAACATCATTTTACTTTTTTTTTACTTTTCCTCTGTTTGCTTTTTGACTCACATTTTTTGCTTTTTTCTATCCTACCTTTTTTTCCTCTATACAAATTGTCGACCTCTGATAAGGTTAATATAATTTTAGTGTTAACCTTTTAACATTTTATTTAAAAACAAACTTTTAACTTTTAACTTTTTTAATTATTTATTTATAAAATATCAGATTTTATTTTTATAAAATCCTGGTTTCACATGTCAAGTACACAAAATAATATTAAATCATTTAAAAAATTAAAATATCCCCACTAAATCCCTAACTTAACCCCACCCAACCCCACCAATTCATAAAAAAACTGTGTTAAAAAAAAAGTCAATTTAATTTAATTGATAGTGATGCTACCATGGAAGGCCATCGCATTCACTTTGAAATTTGGGGTATACTTTGCTACAGGTGTTCTGTTTCTGCTGTTTTTGAGCAGTGGTGGGGAATTTGTATTTTTTTCTTTGGGTGATTTCTGATTCACCTCCCTTGTATGTTGTATCCTTTCATATATATATATGTATAGATATTTGTTTCCCATCTAAAAAGGTCTAAACGAGCTATATACAACAATTGTTAACGTCAGCCAAAACATATCCATTATTAGCATTAAGAAAGAAAATTTCCATTCCCACCAGAAGCATCAACCTTGGACTTAAAGCATCAATAACATTTCTAAAAATTAAACCAGCAGCCATCAAAATAGAGCCATAAGATTTCCAGCCACCGCCGCTGTGTCGGACATATTGACTTCTGTACGACCTTTCTTAATCTGTTGTCCATTCTCAAAATCAAAGCATAATTCCCTTTTCCGTTTTAAAGATGAATTATGCCCCCCACCAGCCTTTGAACCTTGTGATCTTGCCATTCTCTTCCATTTTCTGCCTTTAGTACTGCTGACCTCAACCCCGTCATCAGGTTTGTGACACACAGAATACTGATCCAAACCATCCTTCTCACTGCACAGTGAATTACTGTCCATAACCATCTCTTCTCCAAATAAAGCCCTCACCACATTGCCTATTGGGTCAGGCTCACACATAGTATTACCACCTTTCTCCCCCACCAGGAGATCATGACTGTTCAAATGAAGGATTGGCTCCTCCATCACCCTTTCCTTTACTGAGGTAGGACCCTCCACCGTAACGAAAACCTCGTGTCTCTCTTTAGACTTCCCCTCATCCTCTAATCTCACCACCAAACTGAGAGAGATTCTCAGCATTCCCAATTCATGGATTTTGGGATCCATTCGTGCTTCTGGAACTCCCTCTTTGTTTATGGTGAGCTTCTCACAAAGATGAACAACATTTTCAGTGTCCATTCCACACACACTTCGTTCTATTTTTTTTGTGTTGTCTAGAGAGAAAATGAAAATTTCTAGAGAGTTTTGAGAGAGTGAGAAAGAGAATTGGCTCAAAACAATTGTTTTGAGAGACTGAGCAAGAGGGGAAAAAAATAAATTGTCAACATCTTTTTACTTTTTTTTTTACTTTTCCTCTGTTTACTTTTTGACTCACACTTTTTTCTTTTTTCTATCCCACCTTTTTTTCCTCTATACAAATTGTCAGCCTCTGATAAGGTTAATATAATTTTAGTATTAAACTTTTAACATTTTACTTAAAGCCAAACTATAATCAACTTTATATGGTCAAATAGACCGTGTTTCGATTACCTAAATGGAATGAATATGTTTCTGACTATATTAAAAGCATAAAAGTTTTACCTATAAATGGGTCAATTACCTAAAAGCATAAAAGTTTTACCTATAATCTAAAAAAGGTAACATCAATTATTTTGACGAAATCTATAACTGGGCCATAATTTTTGACCAGATTAGCATGTAATGGAATAATAGCCGTTGGATGGTGGGCTAGGTCCTTCCATGTTGCCTTTGGTCGTCCTCCTTTTTCTTTGTTTTTTTTTTTTTAATTTTCTTCCTTCCTCTACCAATAAAAAGACAAATTTGAATGACTATAAAGGGCCCATAAAAAGTGGACTCCGGGCCTACAAAGTTCCATCACTTTTATTGAACTTTGTTTTTAAAAACAAATATGAAGAGCTAGCAGCTGATGATGATGAGGGCCCATTGGTAATTTTCTTTTTCACATTTTCTCATCAGTTTACCCTAAGTCTCTCTCTCTCTCTCTCTCTCTCTCTCACGGGTCACGGCCGCTCATCCTCTCCTTTCCTCTCTCTGTCGCTCATCGCCTCTTCTCTCCTCTCTCTGCCGCTCATCGCGTCGCCGCTCTTACCCCGCCCTTGCAATCTGGTTCATAGTCCGCCCTTGCGCCGCCTTTACGATCTGGTCCAAAATTGGTTCATAGTCCGCTCAACCACTCCCACTTCTCGATCTCTTCTCACTTTTCGTTGCTTCTCCTATTCTTTTCCTAGTAATTTGACCCATTACACCATTTTTTGTGTGCGCGTGTATTATAACATCATGATTTCTTTTCTTTTTTTCTTTTTATATATTTTTTTGATGTTCACTTGATGTGGGTTTTGTTCTATTTTAAGGTTTGTACTGTAGTTTGATCTGGGTTGTTTTACTTGCTGTTCATGATGCTTTTCTTATTTTGTTCTTGTTGTTTCTAACCGGTGATTGTTGAACTGATCTCAATGAGTATGGCTACAAATTGCTTATTAAAAATTTGTGATAAATTACACGATGCCTACTGCATGCCTAGTATTATTTATATATCATAGATTTGAGGCTGCATCTGTGAGTATATTTTAACTAGTAAACAATTGGACCTAGGCAAGAGTAAAACCATTGGACTTGTATGTTTAAAACTGGGTCTTAGTGGATACTAACTTAGCTGAAATCATTGATGGAGCCACAAGCGACGAAAACATATCAGAACACTATAAAGTTTGATGAAAAAGGAGACTAACAAGTTGTGTTTGATTTGAAAGGATGTAAATTACAGGAGCATATGGAGGAAGATGATGATGAGAGTGACATTAAATTAAAATAAGTAGCACCTTTTTACATTTTGACCCACACTTTTTGATTTTTTCTATCCCACCTTTTTTTTCTTTTATTCAAATTGTCGGTTGTTTGATGTTAGTGCTAAATTTTTAACTTTTTACTTAAAAATAAACATTTTAACTTTTAACTTTTAACTTTTAATTTTTTTACTTTATTAATTATTTATTTATAAAATATAAGATTTTATTTTTATAAAATTCAATTCAATTCAAACCAATTTGAGTTGCTTTAATTGCTTGGGTTCATTGCTTGGGTTCATGTGTCTAAGTATACAAAATATTAGGTCAAATGACCATTATACCCTTTATAGCTGTTAAGTCAAACACTCAAAGTTAACATCAGGGGAGGTCAGTATCAATTTAAATAAACTTTAATTTCGAGTGTAATTTATCAAATCTCGGATAGGTTGAGTGTTATTTATTCTATAATTAAACTTAAACCACTAAAATAAAATAAATAAATTAAATCCTAATCAAAGTTAAACTACTAAAATAAAAAGAAACATGACATATCACTCACAATATTTGACTGTGAACAGTGAACTTATTGAACAAAATAATTATTTGGTTTATATATATAAGGAAATAAATTAATTAATGTGTGACATATTTGGTATATAATCCTATGCTTTTGGGATTAATCCCATGCTCTTTGAAATAGTCACAATATTTTTACCAAAAAGTATTAAATTATATATTAATAATGATTTATATTCAATCACATGCCTAAATTGTTACAAGTACATAAAAATTAAATTAAAACTAATTATTAAAATTAAGTAGATGAAAGATTTAATTATTAAAAAATTTGTGGAGATGAAATATTCTTGAAATATTCTATTTTGGATATCTATTTTGATGAAAAAAATAGAGTACGATTGCAGATGACATTAGTTAAAATATTTGGTGGAAGCAATGGGTGAAAACAATTGGTGCGTGGATCTCTAAATTTGTAATTAGTGGGAACATGTGGACCCCTTATTTTTTTTTTTTCAAAAAGTTCCAATCATATCAAACATAGAAAATAATAATAATTTTTTTTTTCACATTTTGTCATTAGTTTCATTCCAGAGCAGCAATACCCTAAGTCACCAATACATATGTCTGTACTGTTTTATGATGCCATGGAGAATATATATAACATTATCTAAAGTACCAAAAGTTGAGAAATAGTTTAAGTAAAAAGATTGATAAATAAATGAGGGTTGAGTTTTCTTCTTAATTCACCCAGTCTAGTTGGACCTAGGCAAGCGTAAAACCATTGCACGTGTATGTTTAAAACTGGGTCTTAGTGGGTACTAACTCAGCTGAAATCATTGATGGAGCCACAAGCGACGAAAACATATCAGAACACTATAAAGTTTGATGAAAAAGGAGACTAACAAGTTGTGTTTGATTTGAAAGGATGTAAATTATAGGAGCATATGGAGGAAGATGATGATGAGAGTGACATTAAATTAAAATAAGTAGCACCTTTTTACATTTTGACCCACACTTTTTGATTTTTTCTATCCCACCTTTTTTTTTCTTTTATTCAAATTGTCGGTTGTTTGATGTTAGTGTTAAATTTTTAACTTTTTACTTAAAAATAAACATTTTAACTTTTAACTTTTAACTTTTAACTTTTTTACTTTATTAATTATTTATTTATAAAATATAAGATTTTATTTTTATAAAATTCAATTCAACTCAAACCAATTTGAGTTGCTTTAATTGCTTGGGTTCATTGCTTGGGTTCATGTGTCTAAGTATACAAAATATTAGGTCAAATAACCATTATACCCTTTCTAGCTGTTAAGTCAAACACTCAAAGTTAACATCAGGGGAGGTCAGTATCAATTTAAATAAACTTTAATTTCGAGTGTAATTTATCAAATCTCGGATAGGTTGAGTATTATTTATTCTATAATTAAACTTAAACCACTAAAATAAAAAAAATAAATTAAATCCTAATCAAAGTTAAACTACTAAAATAAAAAGAAACATGACATATCACTCACAATATTTGACTGTGAACAGTGAACTTATTGAACAAAATAATTATTTGGTTTATATATATAAGGAAATAAATTAATTAATGTGTGACATATTTGGTATATAATCCCATGCTTTTGGGATTAATCCCATGCTCTTTGAAAGAGTCACAATATTTTTACCAAAAAGTATTAAATTATATATTAATAATGATTTATATTCAATCACATGCCTAAATTGTTACAAGTACATAAAAATTAAATTAAAACTAATTATTAAAATTAAGTAGATGAAAGATTTAATTATTAAAAAATTTGTGGAGATGAAATATTCTTTTGTAATTAGTGGGAACATGTGGACCCCTTATTTTTTTTTTTCAAAAAGTTCCAATCATATCAAACATAGAAAAAAATAATAATTTTTTTTTTCACATTTTGTCATTAGTTTCATTCCAGAGCAGCAATACCCTAAGTCACCAATACATATGTCTGTACTGTTTTATGATGCCATGGAGAATATATATAACATTATCTAAAGTACCAAAAGTTGAGAAATAGTTTAAGTAAAAAGATTGATAAATAAATGAGGGTTGAGTTTTCTTCTTAATTCACCCAGTCTAGTTGGACCTAGGCAAGCGTAAAACCATTGCACGTGTATGTTTAAAACTGGGTCTTAGTGGGTACTAACTCAGCTGAAATCATTGATGGAGCCACAAGCGACGAAAACATATCAGAACACTATAAAGTTTGATGAAAAAGGAGACTAACAAGTTGTGTTTGATTTGAAAGGATGTAAATTATAGGAGCATATGGAGGAAGATGATGATGAGAGTGACATTAAATTAAAATAAGTAGCACCTTTTTACATTTTGACCCACACTTTTTGATTTTTTCTATCCCACCTTTTTTTTTCTTTTATTCAAATTGTCGGTTGTTTGATGTTAGTGTTAAATTTTTAACTTTTTACTTAAAAATAAACATTTTAACTTTTAACTTTTAACTTTTAACTTTTTTACTTTATTAATTATTTATTTATAAAATATAAGATTTTATTTTTATAAAATTCAATTCAACTCAAACCAATTTGAGTTGCTTTAATTGCTTGGGTTCATTGCTTGGGTTCATGTGTCTAAGTATACAAAATATTAGGTCAAATAACCATTATACCCTTTCTAGCTGTTAAGTCAAACACTCAAAGTTAACATCAGGGGAGGTCAGTATCAATTTAAATAAACTTTAATTTCGAGTGTAATTTATCAAATCTCGGATAGGTTGAGTATTATTTATTCTATAATTAAACTTAAACCACTAAAATAAAAAAAATAAATTAAATCCTAATCAAAGTTAAACTACTAAAATAAAAAGAAACATGACATATCACTCACAATATTTGACTGTGAACAGTGAACTTATTGAACAAAATAATTATTTGGTTTATATATATAAGGAAATAAATTAATTAATGTGTGACATATTTGGTATATAATCCCATGCTTTTGGGATTAATCCCATGCTCTTTGAAAGAGTCACAATATTTTTACCAAAAAGTATTAAATTATATATTAATAATGATTTATATTCAATCACATGCCTAAATTGTTACAAGTACATAAAAATTAAATTAAAACTAATTATTAAAATTAAGTAGATGAAAGATTTAATTATTAAAAAATTTGTGGAGATGAAATATTCTTTTGTAATTAGTGGGAACATGTGGACCCCTTATTTTTTTTTTTCAAAAAGTTCCAATCATATCAAACATAGAAAAAAATAATAATTTTTTTTTTCACATTTTGTCATTAGTTTCATTCCAGAGCAGCAATACCCTAAGTCACCAATACATATGTCTGTACTGTTTTATGATGCCATGGAGAATATATATAACATTATCTAAAGTACCAAAAGTTGAGAAATAGTTTAAGTAAAAAGATTGATAAATAAATGAGGGTTGAGTTTTCTTCTTAATTCACCCAGTCTAGTTGGATCTAGGCAAGAGTAAAACCATTGCACGTGTATGTTTAAAACTGGGTCTTAGTGGGTACTAACTCAGCTGAAATCATTGATGGAGCCACAAGCGACGAAAACATATCAGAACACTATAAAGTTTGATGAAAAAGGAGACTAACAAGATGTGTTTGACTTGAAAGGATGTAAATTATAGGAGCATATGGAGGAAGATGATGATGAGAGTGACATTAAATTAAAATAAGTAGTACCTTTTTACATTTTGACCCACACTTTTTGATTTTTTCTACAAATTGTCAGTTGTTTGATGTTAGTGTTAAATTTTTAACTTTTTTCTTAAAAATAAATATTTTAACTTTTAACTTTTTTACTTTATTAATTATTTATTTATAAAATATCAGATTTTATTTTTATAAAATTCAATTCAACTCAAACCAATTTGAGTTGCTTTAATTGCTTGGGTTCATTGCTTGGGTTCACGTGTCTAAGTATACAAAATATTAGGTCAAATGACCATTATACCCTTTCTAGCTGTTAAGTCAAACACTATAAGTTAACATCAAGTGAGGTCAGTATCAATTTAAGTAAACTTTAATTTCGAGTGTAATTTATCAAATCTCAGGGAGGTTGAGTGTTATTTATTCTATAATTAAACTTAAACACTAAAATAAAAAAATAAATTAAATCCTAATCAAAGTTAATAAAAATAAACATGACATATCACTCACAATATTTGACTGTGAACAGTGAACTTATTGAACGAAATAATTATTTGGTTTATATATATATAAGGAAATAAATTAATTAATGTGTGACATAATTGGTATATAATCCCATGCTTTTGGGATTAATCCCATGCTCTTTGAAAGAGTCACAATATTTTTACCAAAAAGTATTAAATTATATATTAATAATAATTTATATTCAATCACATGCCTAAATTGTTACAAGTACATGAAAATTAAATTAACACTAATTATTAAAATTAAGTAGATGAAAGATTTAATTATTAAAAAATTTATGGAGATGAAATATTCTTGAAATATTCTATTTTGGATATCTATTTTGATGAAAAAAATAGAGTACGATTGCAGATGACCTTAGTTAAAATATTTGGTGGAAGCAATGGGTGAAAGCAATTGGTGCGTGCATCTCTAAATTTGTAATTAGTGGCAACATGTGAACCCCTTATTTTTTTTTCTTTTTTTTTTCCAAAAGTTCCAATCATTTCAAACATAGAAAAAAATAATAACTTTTTTTTTTTTCACATTTTGTCATTAGTTTCATTCCAGAGCAGCAATACCCTAAGTCACCAATACATATGTCTGTACTGTTTTATGATGCCATGGAGAATATATATAACATTATCTAAACTATCAAAAGTTGAGAAATAGTTTAAGTAAAAAGATTGATAAATAAATAAAAATAAAACATCAATTGTCAAAATCATGTAATGAGGGTTGAGTTTTCTTCTTAATTCACCCAGTCTAGTTGGACCTAGGCAAGAGTAAAACCATTGCACGTGTATGTTTAAAACTGGGTCTTAGTGGGTACTAACTCAGCTGAAATCATTGATGGAGCCACAAGCGACGAAAACATATCAGAACACTATAAAGTTTGATGAAAAAGGAGACTAACAAGTTGTGTTTGACTTGAAAGGATGTAAATTATAGGAGCATACGGAGGAAGATGATGATGAGAGTGACATTAAATTAAAATAAGTAGTACCTTTTTATATTTTGACCCACACTTTTTGATTTTTTCTACAAATTGTCGGTTGTTTGATGTTAGTGTTAAATTTTTAACTTTTTACTTAAAAATAAATATTTTAACTTTTAACTTTTTTACTTTATTAATTATTTATTTATAAAATATCAGATTTTATTTTTATAAAATTCAATTCAACTCAAACCAATTTGAGTTGCTTTAATTGCTTGGGTTCATTGCTTGGGTTCACGTGTCTAAGTATACAGAATATTAGGTCAAATGACCATTATACCCTTTCTAGCTGTTAAGTCAAACACTAAAATTTAACATCAAGTGAGGTCAGTATCAATTTAAGTAAACTTTAATTTCGAATGTAATTTATCAAATCTTGGATAAGTTGAGTGTTATTTATTCTATAATTAAACTTAAACACTAAAATAAAAAAATAAATTAAATCCTAATCAAAGGTAAAGTACTAAAATAAAAAGAAACATGACATATCACTCACAATATTTGACAGTGAACAGTGAACTTATTGAACAAAATAATTATTTGGTTTATATATATAAAGAAATAAATTAATTAATATGTGACATATAAATTAACGTATAGTAAATTTATTTTTGTCTTTTTAATTACTTTTGTGGACTAAAATCTTCTTTAAATTATTGAAAAGAGTAGTAGTGTCAAAAAATTCAAACAATACAGATGAAAAGTTGATTAGTGGGCCATATGAGTTGATTTTTTAATTTTTATTATTAAATATTACACTTTCGGATTATATTGAGACCAATAGTCCATATATAATCCCATGCTTTTGGGATTAATCCCATGCTCTTTGAGAGTCACAATATTTTTACCAAAAAGTATTAAATTATATATTAATAATGATTTATATTCAATCACATGCCATACAAATTTCCAATCCTACACTGCAATTTGACCATCAACAAACCATGCTCGCCAATCTTCATCTACAGTTAGAATCAGAGTGCTTATCCAATTTTCTGTTGATATATGTGGAACAACTAAATCATTATCACCATTGCAAGACAACAAAGTAATATCATTCTCTTCAGATAACTACAATGTATGCGTAGTTAAAAACTTTTTATTAGGTAGGTTAATCAAATTTTTATTTTTCTATTCAAACGTCTTACTATTTTGTACTAAATAAATTTTTTTATAATAGTAAAATCTCGACGGTATGAGAGAATTTTCATTAATAATAATAAAGAATACACAAAGTTAGTAAGCCATGCATATTGAAATCGACGATTTTGGTTTCCGTCATGTGTCTTCTTATACCCAAAACTTGACAGAGTCCACCAGACTTCAAATTTCAAATTTCATACTTCATACATCATATGTCATACTGCATACCTAATACATCATAATTTAAATTAAAAGGTATAAATTAAACATCAATAACATTTCTAAATATTAAACCAGCAGCCATCAAAATAGAGCCACAACGAGCGGTGCTGGGTTCAAATATTTGGTGGAAGCAATGGACGTGAAAGAAATAGGAATATATAAAATACATATATAATTGTACTCATAATATATATCAATATTGTACTCATTTTGAAGCTCTCGACAAAATAATTCCAATGGTATATTTTTTGTATTAAATTAAATTACTGGAAGGATATAAAAAGAATAAAATTTGTTGGAGTTATTATATAAAGGGATATAATCATTCTCCTCCCTCTAGTTTGAAGTATTCTCCATTTTCCACCCTCTAGTTTTATTTTTCTCTCGTTTACCCCCTCTAGTTTTCTAAAATCTCTAAAATACTCCCTACCGTTAGATTTTGTTTAAAAATTAACCGTTGACCATTAAATTGGTAAGGGCATAATAGTAATTTTAATAAAAGAGAAAACAAATAATTTTAAATTAAAACAAATCATTTCAAACAATAAAAAATCATAATTAAAAAATCAAATCAACTAAAAAAATTAATTTTTTCTCTCTTCCCACCACCCACCCACCTTTTCTCTCACTTCTTTTTTCCTCATTCTTCTCTCTCTCTCTTCTCGTCTGATCTCCTCTATCTCTCTCTTCTCCTTCATTGTTTTTTCTTACCCACCCACCATCTCTCTTCTTTTCTTCATCACTATTTTCTCTCTCTTCTCTCCATTATTTTTTCTCACTTCTTCTTGTCTCCTCTCTCTAACAAATTCGCTATGAGTCTCCCTTCCCTTTGGCTCTCTCTTTTTGTTTGGCCGATATGGTGGTGTGTTTGTGGGTTATGAAGAGGGTTGTGTTAGTGTAGTTAAGAAAAAAAAAATTGAAAGAAAAATTGGAAAGAGAAGAAAAAAATCGTTGGAAACAGAAGGTGTTTGGGTTTGGGTTTAATGTTGATGATGATGATGGAAAAAAATGGTGTGATTATATGTTTTGTTTTTAATATATTGTTTTTGTATTTTTTTTTGGATGATGATGGATAAGATATAAGGTTGATTTTGAATTTATTTTTTTAATTATATATATATATATATATATTTTCTGGATCTAATAATCTTTTTTTTTTAAAAATTGTTTTGGATCTTCAGTTTACTACTAGATTCTTAATATTTTTTATTTTTTAATTTTTTAAATAATTTTTCTATTTATTTTTATTATTTAAATGAAAAAAATATTTTTATGTTTGGTGTTGAAAATGGATGGTGGTGGTGGTAGTGATGATGGAAAAAAGAGAGATGAAGAAAAAAAATAATGTAATTCTTTTTTTTTTTCTATTTAATTTTTTTTTTGTGATGAATGATGATGTTGGATAAGAGGTAGATTGATTTAAAAAAAAATTAAAAAAATTTAATTGTTTTGAGATTTTTATCATTTGTTTTAATGTTTTTATTTTTTATTTAATCCCCACCGTCCATCAGATGGAAGGTGGGGATTCTTTTTTTTTTTTTTAAAAAATTATATTTAAAATATTTATTATTTAAAAAATTTGAGGGTAAAATAATCTTTTTAATTGAAATGTTAACAGATGTTAACAGAAGGGGTAAAAGAGAGAAAAATGAAACTATAGGGTGTAAAATTGAGAATACTTTAAACTAGAGGGGGGAGAATAATTATATCCCTTATATAAAGGGTAAAATTGAAATTAGAATTAGTAAATATTAATTTATTGTAACGATGTGTTTTGGTGTTGGAAAGTGTTAGTGAGTGAGTGAGTGGTGCACAGCATATGGAGATGGGATAGTGGATTGTGATTTGTGATGATGATGATGGTGGTGATTGAGTATGGTAATAATAAGGTAACAAAGTGAAAAATACAAATGAGAAAGAGTTGATAAGAAGGTGACAAAAATAGTGAAGTATTTAGGAAGAGTGAAATAAAAAAGAGGTAAAAACGCCACTGTTTGATCCCACCTTTTATGACCCGTACTATTTAAAGAAAAAAAAAACCCTAAAACATTTTTCACACTTCTGCCTCTCCAATCTTATCAATTTTTTTTACTCTAACTCTTTGCTCTTTGTTTCTCTCGCGCAGCACCAATCTACTTCTGCCTTTCTCCGTGCCCTTGCTCGCACGCTGCTGATTTTCTTCTGCCTCTCTCTGCGCCCTTGCTCGCACGCCGCTTGTCTTCCTTGCACGGTCGCCGCTCGTCTTCGTCGCACGGTCGCCGTTCGTCTTCCACGCACGGTCGTCGCTTGTTTTATTTTGTTGCTCATGGGGAATACGAATAGGCGCAATGAATTTGATAATATTGATTCATTATATGAAATTGTATATGTACTTTTCTTTGTATTTGGATTATATTGTTACTTGTATTTGTATTATGGACTATATTTGTATTTTAGATTATTTAAACTACTGAAGATTATATTTGTATTTTAGAATGATTATTAGATTTTTGTATTGAATTTATATTTTTTTTCATCCATTATCAAGTTTTTTGAAAAGGGGAAAAAGACAAAAAAAAGGAAAAAAAAATAGGGATCCACATGTTCATATATTCGAGAAAAAAGTAGTTAGAGGGAGAATAATTTGGGTTACCAAATATAAACACAATTTTTTATTAATCTATTTAAATTTAATATTATTTTCACTCTGTACCAAATATAAATACATTTTTTTTTTCAAATCTCATATAATACTAAACAAAGTACATAATTATTTTTACTTCTATTCTATATTGTACCAAATACTTCACGGTTGCAAAGTAGTTCAATTCAATTAATCAATTCTATTCATTTGGAGTGTGGATCCCTAAATTTACAATTGGTGGAAGCAATTGTAAATTAATACAGCAGATTTCCTTTCTTTTTCATAATAAAAGACATGATAGCTGATGGTAATGACTCAGGCCCCCCCCACGATGCCTACACTTGGCCATTAGTTTATTAGTTACTGTTGACTCAGCCCCCTTCTTAAATAATATTAAATGCTCCCTCTCTAAAATAAATAAAATTATAGTGTTTTAGATAAACCTATAACAATGGTTGTTATATTTAAATAAAATTAAATGTCAAGCTTTGAGATAACAATCGACTTAAAGTATGATATTATTAGGAAAAGTAAAATATTTTAGAAATCATTATTAAGTTTTGTATCTAGTAGGGCCCTACTAGTTGGTTCTAAGTGAATTACAACAGGGACACATTTTGCTCTTAATATCTCAGCCTTACTTATTTTAATAGACTTGATGACAGCAGGGACACATTTCGGTTTAGTTTTAATTTTAAAAAAACCATCAAAAAACGATTCGGTTCATTTTTAGGGGTCCAAAATCGATTTGAGAAAAAAAAAACTAATATTTTTTTTTTCACATTTTCTCATTAGTTTCATTTCAGAGCAGAATACCCTAAGTCTCTCTCTCTCTCTCTCTCTCTCTCTCTCTCTCTCTCTCTCTCTCTCTCTCTCTCTCTCGCACGCTCATCCTCTCCTCTCCTCTATTTGCAGCTCATCGCCTCTCCTCTCCTCTCATCAGTTTCTTATTCTGTAAAGTTGTAAAGGTACTTTGCTTTGACATTTTGGCCATAACTTACTCGGCTCTAGCTATCAGGGCATCAAAAAGTGGTTGTATTTATTTATTGTTATCTTCTTGTCTGTAATTGTAATTATAATAATTCTGAAATAAAAGCACATTTTATTAGCTCTATCTTCATGTAGTTCCAATCAGAATAAGAACTAGCAGTACTTTTTTTTTTTTTAAATGCAGCACCTTTTTCAATTTTATTAGCTCTATCTTCATGTAGTTCCAATCAGAATAAGAACTAGCAGTATTGTTTTTTTTTTTTTAAATGTAGCACCTTTTTCAATTTTATTAGCTCTATCTTCATGTAGTTCCAATCAGAATAAGAACTAGCAGTACTGTTTTTTTTTTTTTAAATGCAGCACCTTTTTCAATTTTATTAGCTCTATCTTCATGTAGTTCCGATTAATTAATGGAGTATTATTAATCAACTACTTCAAGAGAACCATGATTGTTTTATTTTTTGAAAAAAAAAATGAACAGTTTTACATATAAACATAGGTTAGGAATTAGTATATTTTGGAATGAGCTAATGTTCAATATTTTTATTAAATAGCAAATCTCAATTTGTATATCGAGCATTCCTATTTCCTCCTATTATTATTTATTTTATATGAAATTTTTATTCTTACACTTAAATAAATATCTTTCACTTTTTATTGCTTGTGATAGTTTATGAGCATTTAGTCATTTATGAGATATTTAATTAATTAAGTAATTCTTTTTTCTTTTTTCATTTTGTGTATCTTCGATGGACAAGAGATGGGTACACCTATCAAGGTTTACTTCCGTACATTTTTTTTCATCTTTTAAATTTTAATGCTTTACATACTTTAATTACTTATCTTGGCATGTGGAAAAAAAAATTATTTGCATGTACCTATAATTTTAAGTTTCCAACTTCATGTTTGTAGACTTTCAGTGGAGTATCAAGAAGGGGTTCGTAACTTTGTTGATAATGCTCATGCTAATGTCATAAACTCAGATTTCGTAATATGACAATGCATAGATTGTAAAAATTTACAATGACATCATTATGATATTGTGTATGAGCATTTAGTGATAAGGGGGATGGATCCTTCATACACTAGATGGGTATTTCATGGAGAGTGTGTATGGAGTTCATCTTTTGGGTACAATAATGTAAGGATGACGGAAACATATAAGATGTATAAAGATCAACTTCTTAATAATGAAGAGTCACTCATAGGGCAAAGGGATCAAAATATTGACGAGGAAGAACTTATGAATGTAGTTTCTGATGCCGAAAGTCCTTTGTACCCTAGTTGTACAAAGCATACAAAAATGTTTGCTACAGTAGCTTTGTTTAAGCATAAAGCTACTCATGGGCTATCTGACAATGGATTTGATGAGTTGCTACAAATATTTAATGACATCCTCCCACCAGAGAACACACTTCCTGATTCTTTATACTCAACAAAAAAACTATTGAAGACATTTGACCTTGGGTATGAAAAGATTCATGCTTGTATCAATGACTGTTGCCTTTTTAGAAAAGAGTATGAGAATTTGCAGCAATGTTTTAAATGTCGTGCATCACGTTGGAAAGTTAATCCATGCACAAAAAGGATTTGCAAAGGGATCCCTGCAAAAGTCTTACGTTATTTCCCAATAAAACCAAGACTTAAGAGGATGTTCGGAATAACTACCTTGGCAGAAGCATTAAAGTGGCATTATATGCACAGAAGTGAGGATGGGAAAATGAGACATCCAGTAGATTCAGTTGCATGGGACATAATTAATAGAAAATGGCCTTATTTTGCAGCGGATCCTCGAAATATTCGATTCGGTATTGCTACCGATGGTTTTAACCCATTTTAAGATCTTAGCTCTAGATATAGTTGTTGGCCAGTGATTTTGGCTATATATAACTTTCCTCCATTGTTATGCATGTCTAGGGAGAGTTTGATGCTGACTTTACTTATCCTAGGGCCAAAGCAACCAGGTAATGACATTGATGTCTATTTAGCACCGCTTATAGACGACTTGAAGGACTTATGGACAAATGGAATGCAAGTTTATGATGCATTTACTGAGTCGACATTTAATTTAAAAGCAGTTTTGATGTGGACAATTAATGATTTTCCATCGTATGGAAACATGTCCGGATGGCCAACTAAGGGAAAATACGCTTGTCCTGTATGTCGTGAAGACACAAGTTCACAATGGTTGAAACATAGTAGGAAATTTTCATATATGGGACATAGACGGTTTCTTCATATTGATCATCCATTAAGAAAAAAGCGAGCATGGTTTAATGGAGAACAAGAACAACGTCGGAGGCCAAAGTTATCCACTAGTAATGAAATTTACATAGACGTTGAGCAAATAGTCAATGATTGGGGGAAAAAGGATAAAAAAAAGAGGAAGCGACTTCAAAATACAACTCTTTGGAAGAAAAAATCAATTTTCTTCAAATTGCCTTATTGGAAGGTATACAAATTAGGTCTTACAATAAATTCATTTTTTTAGATAAATTCCTATTTTTCCATATTGGAAAAAAAATATATTTTTTATAATTTTTGGAAATCATGTTGTGTAGGATTTGCTTGTTCGACATAACTTGGACATGATACATATCGAGAAGAACATTTGTGATAGCATAGTTGGTACGTTATTAGATGTTAAAGGGAAATCTAAAGATGGGCTTAATTCTCGTCGAGATTTGGAAAACATGTCTATTAGAAAGGAATTACATCCTGAGAAAAGAGGTAATTTGTTCTACTTACCGGCTGCATCACACACCCTTCCAAAGATAGAGAAGCAACTTTTTTGTCAAAGGCTTGCTAATATAAAGTTGCCCGATGGTTATGGTTCAAACATTGGTGCTTGCATTTCAGTGAAAGAATGCAAAATACTTGGCCTAAAATCTCACGATTGTCATATTCTCATGCAACAACTTTTGTCAATCGCTTTAAGAGGTATTTTACCAAAGGGTCCAAGAACTGCAATTTTCCGGTTATGTTCATTCTTTAATGAGTTGTGTAACCGAGTTGTAGATAGGAATAAAATTGAAAATTTGGAGGAAGAGGCAGCCGAGACATTGTGCATGTTAGAAAGATTTTTCCCACCTTCTTTCTTTGATATAATGGTACATCTCACCATTCATCTTGGAAGAGAAGCACGACTTTGTGGACCAGTTCAATTTCGATGGATGTACCCATTTGAGAGGTACTTATTGTCATACATTCTTGAAAATGTTTTATTAGTTTACATTTACATTAACTAATATATATTCTTTTTTTCTCATCGTCTAAGGTTTATGAAAGTCTTAAAGGGATATGTAAAAAACTGTACAAGACCAGAAGGTTGTATTGCTGAACGTTATCTTTCAGAAGAATGCACATTGTTTTGTAGCAAATATTTTAAGCAAGCATCTGAAGTAGGAATTCGATATGGTCACAATCAAGAGATGGAGAATGACTTGATTTTAGGAGGGCGTCCAATATCTGTTGGGAAGTCCATAATTCTTTCGGATGAATTGTTACAGATTGCTCATCGCTACATATTATTTAATAGTTCAGAAGTTCAACCTTATTTGGAGTAAGAGTTGTGTCTTTGTTACACTATTAGATGTTTTGCTTAACTTATTATGCAGAATTGATTGAATATTATATTTATTTAAATATTAGATTGCACTTACAAGAACTTAGAAGTTCGGACAGGCGACTCTCAAGGAATCATAATCAGTTACAGAAGAGACACATCGACACATTTATTGCATGGTTTAGTGATAAGGTTGTATCATATGACCCTTAAGATGTCTTACAAACTCCTACATTGTTTTTTTTTTCCTTCTAAAATTCAAATTATTCTTATTTTTTTTTTTTACAGATTATTGATGAAATCAAATGCAACGCAATACACTAAAATGGTTTGCACATGGGCCTAGAGATCTTGTCATGTCATTTAATGGATATTATCAATGGCCTTCGGTTTCACACCAAAGAGGCGGAGAAGAGTTGACAAAATAGTGGTGTTTTAGTTGAAGCAACTACATTGTGTAGATCTAGTGCAAAAGATAATACTCAAATTCTTAGACAAGTTGCCTATTATGGAGTTTTGAAAGATATATTACTTCTTAATTATCATATGTTTCAAGTCCCATTATTTAAGTGTGATTGGGCAAATATTGTTAATGGTGTTAAAGTAGATGATGGGTTTGTTTTGGTTAACCTCCATGAAGGTCAAAGCCAATTTGAAAACGATCCCTTCATTTTGGCTTCACAAGCAAAACAAGTGTTTTATTGTAGAGAAAATGAAACGTCTAATTGGTATGTTGTTGGCAAGGCACCACCAAGAGCTTATCATGAGTTACAAACTTATGATGAGAATTATATGCCATCAATACCAAGGAATTTAGGTGGTCTTGAAACTATTATCAACAATGGGAATGAAGATTTGAATTTGCGAATTGATGTTGAAGGCATATTGTGTGATACTTAGTTTAGTACTTTTCTAGTGTTGATTTTCTTAATTCTTATTGTTAATTGTTCTTCGAAGATATTTTGTTATGCAATATTGCTTTATTATCTTAAATTTTATTTTTATGATTTGAAAGCATTTAAGTTATAGTATTGAGTTTTGTGATGTTGTCTTTTACTTTAGTATTTGGTTTTTTATTTCTTTTTCACATGTGCTATAAATATTTTTGTAGTTTGATAATTGTGATATGATATATATATATATATATATATATATATATTTATTTCTTTTTGCAGATGTAAGTGAGAAGCTTGTCTTGCCAGAAATATACTCTATACAATAATGGCGGAAGTAAGTAACTTTTTTATATGTCTTTTTTTTAATATTAATTTATAAAAAGTGGGGATCTTCATTAACTTATTTTTTATTTGTAGTCTTCAAAAAAGGCCGCTAAAAGAGCATTAAAGCAACGTCAAGTAATTTATGCTTCAATAACTTAGAGTAGAAATCGTGGGATTGTTATTACAAATGAAGATTTAAGTTCCAGGAGTGTATACCCAAATACACAAGATACGCCAAACACACAAGTGACCCAAGAAAGTAATAGTGAAACAAAAAAGAAAACTCGTGGTGTAACTCGCATGGTAAAGTTAAAAGTCAATCAACCTGTTGAAGTTGATTTCAATTTGCATGGTCAAACAATAGATAGTTCTTTGATCACGCTTGCATCGTATATTGGGATTCTTGCAAGAGAGCATGTACCCATTACACTTGAGAGTTGGAAGAAAGTTGATGAGCAAAAGAAAGATATGATCTGGTCATCTCTTTTGGTACGTTTTATTTTATTTTTTAACATATTGAAAAAATTTCCATTCTTAGTTTTTAACAGTTTGATTACTTTTTTAAATAATTATAACATTATTTGTTCTTATTTTTTATTTTTGTTAATTATATAGCAATACTTTAAGTTACTAGACTCTAGTAAGGATTACATTTTTAAAAAAAATGGGGGGTCGATGGAGACAATACAAGTCTCGTATCACGAAAAAGCTTATAGAAGCAAGTCAAGGACCTGGAAAAAAACGTGCGTTGAAGTTGTTGAAGCCCAAAAATGTAACCAATGCAGGAGATTGGAATGAATTTGTTAAACAAAGAACATCAGAACAGTTTAAAGTAAGCAATACTAAACTCTTGCAGAAAGTAAATAACATTTTATTTTCCTTAATATCATTTTATTACTTTGTCTATCAATTTCTTATATTTGCTTATTGTAGGAAAGGAGCAAGAATTTTCGTGCTATGCAATTAAGTCAAAAAACACAGCACACCACAGGGAGAATCGGTTATGCTCAATTGCATCATATCATGGTTGAATTTTCATAATCTATAAATTCTAAATATATAAGAAATCATAATTTTTATTTGTTATTATTGTTATTGTTATTACTACTACTTGATATTTTGATTCTTCTAATGTAGAAAAATGAAGCTAAAGAGAAAGGAAAAGATCCAGAAAAGATTACAAGGGTTGATGTTTGGATTGAAGGGCATAAAAGAAAGAAAAACAAGCCTTTAAGTGAAGCGGTGCAAACTACTATGGTGAAATCTTTACAAATATTAAATTGTACAATTACTATTACAACTTAAATGTTAATTGACCCCTATTATTAGGATGAAATTAATCAATTGCGAGAGTCAACATGCCCTCCAAATGACAACAACATCAATGAAGACTCTCTTGCAAAAGTCTTAGGAGCAGAGAAGCGTGGGAGAGTTAGAGGCCTTGGATTTGGAGCTACACCGTCACGGGTACAGACACAAATTCAATTATGGGAAAGAGTTAAACAACTGGAGGCGGAGTTGAAAGCTACAAATGACCAAGTGGCAAGTCTTAAAGATATGATAATGAAACAAAATGACCAGGTAATATGTGAAGTATGCGTAAAATTTCAATTTATATAATTATTTTAATTCTAGTTTTACTAAAAAAATGTATTTCTTTAATTAAGTTATTAAATAGAGGTGTACAAATGGAAGATGCGGCGGGTTCTCATGTATATACTCCTTCTCATGTATTTACGCCTCAGGTTTAAATGTTGCCTTTTTTGTCCTTATATTTTTAATCATATATAGTACTTTGACACTTATATCTTATTATTTTAATTGTTTTTTTCAGTCCCAACATGGGAGTGTTCCAATGACACAAGACATGTCAAAATTTGAAAATGCACGATGTCATTTGTTACATTGGTATCCAGAAGATGATTCTGAAGATCAAATTGTTGCTGAAGCCAGGATTTCAAGTACAAATTCAAAGGATAAAATCCATAACATGCCTCTTGGAAGAGGCTATTGGAGAGTTTGGATCGATGCGGTTTCCATCGATATTAAGTATGCCGATCTACAGATGAATACGAAATGCTTTCACAAGCTGTTGGAAGTAGTGTTGCATGGCTCAAAGATTGCATTAAAATATTGTAGAATAAGTAGTTGTGTTTTTGGTAAAGATGGGTGACATGGAGTTACGGTGGAGGATATGTGGATATACTTTTGACACATGTGAAGTTGATTTTGTTGTTGCTGTCATTTTGTCTAACACATTTTGGGGTTGACACTTGGAGATTTTGATTTTGGGTACTTGCCATTTGGAGAATTTTGTTTGGAAATGTTATTATGGTGACATTGATCATATTGATATATTGAATTTGGTGAAAAAAACTATAATTTGTACATTTTAATTTTATCATATAAATTGTAATCTTGTACTAGTACAATTTGTATATTTTACAGGTATTTTTTAATTGAAAATCTAAAATGGTTCGTAAAAATAATATTGGTTTACGTACATGTTGCCATACACATACTTTTGGCAACGTACATCTGATCTTGTCTTTAAGTGATACAGCAACGTACCGTTTATGTTATTTTAAATGGTTATAGCAATGTACATAATTCGTTGTAGTAAAGATGATGCACGTTGTTAAAAACATACGACAACACACTATGCGGGTTGCGAAAAGCCTACGGCAACATTCAATGTGCGTTGCAAAAAGCAGCTGGACTTTTAGCAACATGGCCGTCAGTAACATATGGCCGTCGGTTGCTAAAACGTTCGGCAACGCATTTTGCACGTTGCGGTATGTCATTTTTCTTGTAGTGACATTTCCTTCTTCTTTGTTGTGAGTATAAACTTCAATGAAATCTTATGGAACCACTGAAGAACTATAGATGTAATCTTCCAGATCTAAAGCTCTAACGGCCGGCATCACCTGTGTTTTCCAATAGATGTAGTTTGTTTTGTCAAGTTTTATTGGCATGTTAGATTTCAAGGTTTTGGCAAGAGTAGAGTAGTCTGTTGAAGTCACTGTTGTTGGTAGATTGATGTTGATTTGTGAGGTTGAGGAAACTGAACGTGGATCAACCATGGAGACGTTGGTCCATAGCTCTGATACCATATGAAAATCTAATAGAAATCAGATTACAACATAGTTCTTAACAGTGAAAAACAAACAGCAAATGTTGCTTGTGTGTAAAGCGATGAGTAGAGAGAATTGTATAATCAATAGGAATGCCTGATTTTCATTATTCAGGATAATCAATCCAAGAGCTTTACAAACAATATATATAGGTGAAGAACAACTGACAACTCACCTAAACAAACTCAGCTACAAGTTGCCAAGTTGCATAACAAACTTATTAATTACAGAAAAACATAATTCCTAACTAACTTTCTAACTTCCTCAAGCTGATTCATAATAAAGTATGTAGTGATTGTGATCAGCTTGTTGTGGACTTGTTAATGAGCTGTAGAGTGCTATTCCAGAGTGATAAGGTGAGCTAGTATGTATCCTATCCCCTGTTGTCCATGCTCAAGCTGTTGCTGGAAACACTGTTGCATGGCAAGGTGTTATTGCTTGCTGTGCTAGCTACGTTGCAAGCTTCCTTACTTTGTTTGCAGACTTGAATTGAGTCCTTACTATTCTCATGACAATTGTAGATTTCTCTCACAGTGAGAAAGAAATATAAAACAAATATACCATTTGTAACCATTAACTAAGCCTCAATAGGTTATTGGTGTGAAGAAATGAAATCATAAGACATCACTGGTGTGGTCACACCAAATCATAGGACAATGAGCAAGCTTAATACCAAGCTTAGCAAAGAGAGAACCAATCCATAAGACGTTAGTGCAAGCTTGAGAAAGGGCGCGATATTCAGCTTCTGTGCTGGAACGAGCCACCACTTGTTGCTTCTTGGACATATTCAGCTTTATGAAATTGGGAGGGTTCAAGCCTAAGACATATCCATCCCATGGTTACAAGATCGAAATTAGGAGTGTTCAAGCTTAAGACATATTCATCATTATGTCATTCTCCTTTTGGTATGGTGTGTGACCTTGAACCAAAAACTATCAAGGATGCCTTAAGCAATATGAAGTGGCTACAGGCCATGAAAGAAGAGATAGCTACCCTTCAATCCAGTAATACATGGTCCTTAGTTCTTTACAAGAAGAACATGCATATTGTGGGCAACAAGTGGGTTTTTAGAACCAAATTCAACCCCGATGGCAGTGTGCTAAAGTATAAGGCTCGTTTGGTGGCCAAGGGTTTTCACCAAAGTCCAGGTATCGATTATTTTGATACATTCAATCTAGTTATAAAACCATTTACCATTAGAATTATCTTCACTCTAGCTACCACCTACAATTGGGAGATACAACAGGTTAACATAAACAATACTTTTCTAAATGGTGAACTAAATGAGCTTGTATATATGTCACAACCTGAAGGCTTTGTGGATGCTTCCTTGCCTCATCATGTTTGCAAACTAAAACAAGGCCTTATATGGTTTGAAACAAGCCCCAAAGCATGGTTTCAAAAACTCAAAACTGCTCTAGCTGGTTGGGGATTCTCTAATACCAAGTCAGACACTTCTCTCTTTATCAAAAAACAAGGGTGACATGTTCTTTACTTGTTGGTGTATGTTGATGACATCCTAATTATAGGTATCTCTCCATCTCTTATTCAATCTACCATTTCCACTCTTAACTCCACTTTTGCTCTAAAAGTTTTAGGACCGGTCAATTTCTTCTTAGGTTTTGAGGCCTTCACAAATTCTTCAGATATCTTTCTCACTCAATCTAAATACATCATAGACCTTATATACAAAACCAAGTTACAACACTCAAAACCATGTTCCACACCTTGCATCATTAGTTTACCATTATCTATTACATCAGGTACACCATTTTCTAATCCTTTCCTTTATCGAAGCACTATAGGTGCCCTCCAATACTTAACCCGACCTGACATAGCCTATTTTATTAACAAACTCAGTCAATTCCTAGCCTCTCCCACTGATGTTCATTGGATGACATGCAAAAGAATTCTTAGATATCTAAAGTGAACTGTTGATGTTGGCCTACATTTCAAACTAGCTTCCAGCTTATATATTGAACCATATTCTGATTCTGATTGGGGGTCTTGCATTGATAATAGAAGATCAACAAGTGGATGTTGTGTTTACTTGGGACCGAATCTCATTACTTCGAGTACAAGAAAAAAGAAAGTGGTTTCTTGTTCTAGCACATAAGCAGAATATAGGGCTCTTTCTCAAGCCTCAATTGAAATTATTTGGTTCACATCTCTCTTTCATGAATTTGGTATGCCTATTTCCTCTTGTCCTATAATTTGGTGTGATAACACTAGTGCTAGTTCTGTTGTAAATAATCGTATTTTTCATGCTAGAACCAAACACCTTAAAATTGATGTGCACTTTGTGAGAGAAAATATTGCCAATGGCCAATTGAAAGTTCAGTATGTCCCTTTAGAATTTCAACATACTGACATTTTTACCAAGCCTCTCACTCAAGCTCGATTTGCCTTTCTATGTTCCAAACTGAATCTTGTTGTCTCACCAAGGTTCAGTTTGATGGGGGATATTAAGATTCATAATGAAGCTGAACCTGATGAAGCTGATTACCATCTACAAATCAAAGGCTCATCAGCTCACACCACACCAATCATCAAAAGGATCAACCACCATACAAGTTTCATGATGCTAGTTAGACAGTAACAAACATATTTGTTTTATTGATGTGCTGGCTGAATTCCAGCTAATGACCAATCTAGCTAGTCATTTGTGATTGGTTTTCCTTCCTATATTCTAAGAGATATTTTATTGTATATTCTCTCTTTTGGTTGTATATTTGTACCCTATCATTTGTATCTTGACATTAAGGAAATATCACATTTTTATATCAGCTCCTAAAACAGGGGATTTTCAGCCTCTGTTTCTTCTTCACATCGTTTGTGACATTTTGTCAAACAGCTGTGCTGTTTTATTATTTCCTTCAATAATTTTCAATATATATATATATATATATATATATATATATATATTGTGAAAATAATTTTCAATATATATATTGTGAAAATGAAATAGAAACTTGAAACACAAGTAAAGTCAGCTTTGCATAATAAAGCATGCATTCTAATATTATATTATATATGTATGTTTTCTTTAATGCGGATTTCGGCAAGAAAAGTTTTAGGATTTCTAATTTTTCAAAACTTCAATATTCCTTGATCAAGACATTTAGAAGCCAATAATTAAAGAAGTCAAAGTTTCTATATTTAAGCATATCTATTTGATTATTTTTAGGACTCTTAAGAAATTTATGGCTATAAGTATAACTAGCATGAAAGTTATGCTCAGATGCTTAATTAACAACCTCATATTAGTTTCTCTCTCAACTTAAGGTCAGATATTAACTTATAATTTGCTTTAATTAGGTAGAATTTCTATCTATAAATTTCCTCATTAATTAAACCACATCAATATAATCAAATAAATCGTGACGAAATCAGAATTAACTGTGTTTCTGAAATAATATAGCTAGCTAGCTCATCGAGAAGAAGATGATGATGTCGAAGAAAATGATGGTAGTTTTCGGGCTTTGCTTGGTCATGGCATGTACGGTCTTTGTAAGAGAGGCAGAGGCGAATATCGGATATGGAGCCATTAATAAAGGCAATGCCGTTCCATGTGACCCTAAAAATAGGCAAAATTGCAAGATGGGACCGCCCGCTAATGAGTACCAAAGAGGTTGCAGTCATGCAGAACATTGCCGCGACGGCCATGACGAGAAGGAAGATGATAAAAATTAATCAAGATTTCATTCAATCACCTCGTCAAAAAAAAAAAAAGTAATAGTCATAATAGTGGATTTCAAAGACATATGTATAGGTAGTAGCTACTGATGGGCATTGTGCAAACCTCTGGGAGCTTAGATCAGGATATGATGATGATCCTTGTTAGTATAAATAAGTTATATATATATATATACACACACATACATATATTGTTAATAATGCATTGAACGAGCTGAGGATTGCACATTTGCACCTCCATTTCAATAGCTATCTATAAAGTTTAATTATCATATTTTGTTTGTGTAAATTAAGGTGAGAAATCAAAATCTCTTCCTTTCATCTGTTTTCAATCGTTGGATATTATTTATGCCACCCAAATATTGGTAACTGTGCATTCATGTATTTGTTTTTATAAAAAAAGAAAAGAAAACCTAAATCTTGTTGAGACTTGTTTCATTTTAATGTTTTTCTTAAAAAAAAAGAAAGTATGTTTTCATATATACCATTCTACAAGTCTACTAAACTTGATAAAAAAAATGTAACGGATTTCAATTGAAATAAGATTTACCTACAATTACTGAGGTTGACATAAACTAAATTTTGTTTTTCTGCACAACTGAGTTTGACACAATCCTTTTCTTGTGACATCAGAGCTTGACATAATTTTTAAAAAAGTTAAAAAAAGATAAAATTAATAATAAAGTACGTCAAATTAAATGATGACATAATTTATTTACCATATGTCATACAAAATAAATTAAATCTACTACATAATAAGTTGAAATTCATATCTAGTATTACTATAATTAAAAGTGAAATCGGCATGGATGGAATTCACTTCTTACATAATTACTGACAAATAAAAAAAAAATACCATCATACATATTTTTTTAAATAGTTGTCTTAAAGATATCATGAAAATGTTAATTCCATTGTTGCATCACATAGATAGAAATACCAAACTCTAGCTTGTTAAATGATGTACTGCTAGCAAACATTGTCCAATCCTTAATTGGGGTGGATATCTATTAGAATTATGTTACCTCAATAGCAAATTAAAAGCAAACTTATACCTTTAGAAACCAAAAGTTGATAATAATAATTACCAGAATTTTTTATGCCTATATATTACTAATTACCAGGAAATTTATAATAATATTACGTATAGGTTTTAATTTTGTAATGTATGTACAACAACTTTTCTAGGAATTTAGAAACCAAAAGTTGATAATAAAGTTGGTATATTAATTAGAATATGCAGTTTCTTGTTTGTACTCTAACAAATGCAAAATTAACAATACAATTGCAAAAAGTCTTTTCCTCTCGTTTCTTCTCTGAAGTAACAGTGTGTAAAAGTAGTCATCCCTAGGGCAGCTCTTCCTCCTTCGTGGTGGCAGACCTTTGTCTGATCTTCCCTTGTCTTCCCATATCCTTCTTCTGCTCTTATCGGTAAGAAGAGGTTTGGGCAGCTTAGGATCCTTGGACTTCCTTCCCAACAGTTCCTTTCCATCTTTCTTCTTGGTGGGTTGAGATCGGTTCTATTCTGGGACATCATCGAGCTGCTGGTTTCGGCTCCGATCGGCTCTACTCTGAGGCGTTTTTGTGCTACTGGTTGCGATCGGTTCCTTCCCAGCAGTTTCTTCTCTGATCTACTGACAGTGCGCGATTGGTGTGCTCGGATCCGTTATGGTGCTCTGTTTTTGTTTGAGGTTGGGTGTCTTGGATCTCTAGTAACTTGGTGGAGCTGTTATGGTGGGGTTTGAAGTACTGTAGGGGCGGTTCTGCTAGGGGGCTTCCTTGGGCGGTCTGTGTCTTCCCCGATTGTTCGCCTGGGTATAACCTTGCTTGGGTGATGCTGTCTTGCTGGAGGTGAGTGGTGCTGTGTCTAGTTGTCTTGAAGCAGATCCAAGTCAGTGTTGAGTGGATCGAATCTGGGCAGTTCGGGGTCTGGCGTGGTGTGGCCTTGTATGAGTTTTGGGTGATTAGGTATATTCTTTGGCAGTGTGTAGGTTCTTTTTTGGCAGTGTGTGGGTTTTTTAATCTGATTGTGTGTGGCTTTAAGGTTGTGTGGTTTTATTTGGCTTGCTTTAGGGGTTACGGTGTGGATTTGAGCTTGTTGTTGTTTTTTTGGGTGTGGGTTTGGTAGTGGTGGCCGATGGTGTTGAAGTTGGTGTATTATCTCTCATGGCTACAGATGAAATTTTGAGGCTTTGTGAGGCACTGTCTTTATCAGAGGAAGATGGTCCAGTCTTAGATATTGTAGGAGATGTTCAAGCTGATGGCATTAGAAGCATTGAACATTGCTTGGTAGGGAAGATCCTATCTCGGAGAAAGGTTAATCGTGACGCTTTCCGTGGAACTATTGAACAAATCTGGGGTACTGTGGGTTAAGTAGAAATTGAAATGGTAGACGATAATGTGTTCGTTTTTCATTTTCAATCTTCTTGAGGGTAAAGCGATGGTATGGGCCAGGGGCCCTTGGCACTTCGATAAAAGTCTCATTGTTCTTGAGAAACTAGTGGGGCCAGGTGCAATCTCACAACTTTATTTCAAATTTTCTGAATTCTGGATTCATATATACAACATTCCTCTGGCGTGCATGAATTGCAAAATGTCAAGATTAATAGCAGAAGAAGTTGGTACCATTGTCGATTTTCCGATGGATTTGAAAGACTTGTGGGGCAAATTTCTGAGAATCAAAGTTAGAATAGATATTTCGAAACCTTTGAAAAGGGGTATCAGGATGAGATTGGAGAATTATGACACTATGATTACGGCTTTAATCAAATACGAGAGACTCCTAGACTTTTGCTATGGATGTGGTTTCATCGGACATTCCTTTAGGGAGTGTCATGACAATGAGGTGAGGAAGAGTATTATGGATGGGTTGAACCAAAATTCGGGATGTGGCTTAGAGCATCACCTTTGGATCACTCGAAGTATCGATAAAGGGGGGAGGATAAATCAGAAGCTAAACCGAATGCCTAGGAAGACATTGAGGATGTCGACGGAGTGGGTACAGAGGGTGCCAGTAGAACTTTGATCTCTGTTCCAACTAATTCTGACAAAGGTGATGGAAAGTCTAGCCAAGATATTGAGGCTCGTTCGGTTGCCTCTAAAAGAGTCTTAATAATTGAGGGTGGTAGCTTGATTCAGGAAAACCAGCGGGTGGCTTCTTAATCCAGGGAGGTTAATGCTTTGGTGCCGGTTGAAGATGTGAATACAGAGGCTTTGGCTAGTATGGATGAGGTAATTGTGGGGTCTAACTTATGTGATGAAGGAGATGTTGTTATGATTGGGCCTTCCCTTGCTAGGCCTAACTTCAGGAAATGGAAAAGGTTAATTAGGGGGAGTCCTTTACAAAAGCTAATTCCAGGTTGTCCAAGCCCAATCCAGAAGATGTTACTAGCTAGGCATAACGCCAGGAGGGGTCGTAAGCCAGTTAAGAGATCCCTGTCTCAGAAGTTTTCATATACTAATGTTGGAATATCTTCCAGTGAGGTGATTGTGTTAGATTCTAGAGGGAAGCGTAAAGGAAAGGAAGTTTTAGGGGAGAACTTGCTTGGGAAGAAACAAAAATGTTCGGACACTGATATATCGGCGGAGTCTGCTGAGCAGGCCCCCCGGGAGCTATGAGTATCATTTGTTGGAATGTTCGAGGATTGAGGAGTCCTCAGGCGCTCTTGGCTCTCCAGAAGGTTATCCGGAAACAATCTCCCAATCTAGTTTTCCTTTCTGAAACTAGATTGAAAGGTGAGTGGGCTACGAGAATTAAGGTTCAGTTGGGTTTTGCTGGTGGGTTGCATGTAGATTGTGTGGGGAAAAGTGGAGGTTTGATGCTTTTGTGGAATGATGTGTGGGATGTTTTAGTTTTTTCCTACTCTAGGGGACATATTGATGTGGTAATTAAAATGGAGAACAATCTTAAATGGAGGTTAACAGGCTTCCTTGGTTGTGCGGTGGAGATTTCAACAAGCTCCTTTATCTTGAGGAGAAACTTGGCGGGAATGAAAGACTTGGTCCGGGTATGTTTAATTTTCGTAGTATTGTTGAGTTTTGTGATTTTATAGATTTGGGGTTTTCGGGGGCGTTGTATACCTAGAATAATAAAAGGGAGGGAATTAGAAATGTTCAGGAAAGATTAGATCGCTTTTTTGCTACCAAATTGTGGGTAGATTTGTTCTCGAAAGTCAAAGTTGAGCATCTGGGCTTTATGTTTTCTGATCATAGGCCGATTGCTGCTAAGTTTGTGAGAGGTGTCTTCAGCAATAGTGGTAATAGAGAGCAGAAGTTCAGATTTGAACCGTTTTGGCTTAAAGATGAAGAATGCTATTATGTGATCTGCAAGGCTTGGGGAGGGTTTGACAATGCCACTTCTAGTAGAGGTTTAAAGGCTAAACTGATTATGTGTGCTGAAAGGTTGGAGATTTAGAGTAAAGTTAAGTTTGGGTCACTGAAGAAAGCCATTAATAAAAAAAGGATTGAGATCAACCTTCTGTATGATCATCAGTAATCTGTGCAGGTTCTCAATGATATTAAGACCAGGGAGATAGAGTTGGAAAGACTCCTCACTGATGAGGAGCTCTATTGAAAACAGCGGTCGAGGGTTGATTGGTTACTTGCAGGGGATAGGAACTCTAAATTTTTTCATAGAAGAGCGACTGCCAGAAAAAGGAAGAATCTGATTAGCTCCTTATTGGATATCAGTGGGGTCTGTAGGGAGTCTGAGCAGGGCATGGCCAATGTGGTTTGTGATTATTTTTCAGATTTATTCTAGTCCGTCCAGCCGTCCTATTCGGATTTTGCTACTGCTACCTCCTTTCTCGAATGTAAAGTTGATGTCCAGATGGCAGGCAGAATAGGAGAGGCTTTCACCCCAGCAGAGGTGCGAGCTGCAATTTTTGAAATGGGCCCAAATATGGCCCCTGGTCCCGATGGCTTTCATGCTCTCTTCTTCCAGAAATTCTGGAATGTGGTTGGCGAGGATGTCACTAGTGTGTGCCTCAAAGTTCTTAATGGTGGCAGCTCAATCAAGGAGTTTAATGCCACAAATGTTGTCATGATTCCAAAAATTAAAAACCCCGAGTGAATAATTGATTTCAGACCCATTAGCCTTTGCAGTGTTATTTATAAAACTGTCTCAAAGGTTATGGCAAACAGGTTGAAAGAAATTCTGCCCCACATCATTTCTTCTGAGCAGAGTGCTTTTGTGCCAGGGCGGTTAATTTTTGACAACATTATGGTTGCTTTTGAGTTGCTGCATTCGATTAAGAAACAGAAAAAAGGCAAAAAAGGGTATGCAGCTATTAAACTGGATATGAGTAAGGCTTACGACTGTGTTGAGTGGGGCTTCCTAGAGATGATCATGGAGAAGCTGGGATTCCCTAGTCATTTCAGAGCCCTTGTCATGGATTGTGTATCGACATCCAGACTCTCCTTCCTAGTTAATGGGAAGTCTATTGGGGAAATTCTTCTGCAAAGAGGGTTAAAGCAAGGATGCCCTCTATCTCCTTACCTCTTCCTCCTATGTGCAGAAGCTTTATCTACTCTTATCAAAGGCAACGAATCTAATGGGCAATCTTTGGGGATAAGATGTAGCCGTAGGAGTCCCCTTGTTAGTAACTTGTTTTTTGCTGATGATAGCATAGTTTTTTGCAAGGCTTCAGTCCAGAATTGTGAGAAGTTGAAACAGATCCTGCAAATCTATGAGAATGCCTCTGGTCAGCGGATTAATTTGCAAAAGTCTAACATCACCTTTAGTCCAAATGTGGAAGGTAATCAGAGAGCCAGTATTCTGCAGTGCCTATACCTTGCTAATGCCCAAACCCATGACAAATATCTAGGTCTTCCAACCATGGTGGGGAAAAATAAAAGGAAAATCTTCTGTGATATTAAAGAGAGGGTCTGGCATAAAATCAGAGGGTGGAAAGGTACTCTCTTCTCGATGGGTGGGAGGGAAGTTCTAATCAAAGCAGTGACTCAAGCTATCCCTACCTTCAATATGAGCATTTTCCAATTGCCTTATGTTCTGTGCAATGAGTTGTGCTCTATGATTATGGGTTTCTGGTGGGGCACTACAGAGGGTAAAAAGAAAATTAGCTGGGTGTTAAAAGATAAGTTGTGCTCTCCGAAAATTTGTGGGGGTCTTGGATTCAAAGACTTATCTCTTTTTGACCAGGCCCTATTAGGCAAATAGGCTTGGAGAATTGTTATGAATAAAGACTCTCTGATGGCTAGAATCTTTAGGCAAAGTATTTAAAGCAGGAGAATTTCTTGTTTGTCTTTTTGAAGCAAGGGAGTTCTCATCTCTAGAGGAGTTTGATTCGGGGTAGGAGCCTTCTTCTTAAGGGCCTCCGTTGGAGAGTGGGTAATGGTAAGGATATCAGGGCTTTTCAGGATCCTTGGTTGCAAAGGGCATCCACCTTCAGACCCTTCTCGATTGCCCCTATGGAAGACCTCAAGGTATCTTCCCATATTCTTCCCTCATCCCACTCTTGGGATATGGTTAAGCTTGATCAGTTCTTTGTAGCAGCGGATAGGGATTCTATTTTGGAAATCCCCTTGAGCATTGGTGATTGTAAGGATTCCCTCGTATGACATTTCGATAAGAATGGAGAGTATTCTGTGAAGAGTGGGTATAGAGTGGCTGCACAGGAAACGTTTTCTATCAAAGGTTCCTCTTCGTGTCCGGATACTAAATCTTAACATTCCAACAAAAATCAAAATTTTCATCTAGAGAGTCTGCCATATGCCATTTCTTCCCTCTGTAATCTCTGCTCCAGGAAAATTGTGTTTGACCCTTGTTGCCCCAGGTGTGGTGATGAGCCTGAGAGCTCAGCTCATGCCCTATTTTGGTGTAGCTTGGTGTGTGCCTACTGGGAGTCAACTGTATTCTGGGACCTCCTTAACTTACAGTGCCATATTTCTTATTTTGAGTTGATTTTGTGGGTCTTTGTTAGGGCCAAGAGAAAAGAATTCGAGGAGTTCTGTTTGATTTTATGAGGGATTTGGTTTGAAAAGAATGCCGTCATTCATTCTAAAAATCCCAGGTTAAATGCTGATTTGGTTTCTTGGTCGCTTTCTTTGTTGTCTGAATTTCAAGGTACCAGAAGGTCTTCGTCTCTCCTCCCTAGCCTCCCAGGCAGCCTTGTTTCGATCCTTGGCTTCCTGCTCCAGCAGGCTCCTTTAAGCTAAATATTGATGCAGCAGTTAACCGAGTTCCTCAGTGTTGGGCTCTGGTGTAGTGGTGCGTGATGGGCAGGGCAAGATTGTTGCTGCTTCTTTTCTGCTGAGATTGGCGAGTTGTTGGCGTTGCTAGAAGGACTGCTATTGGCTAAAGATTTGAACCTGGTTATTAAGTGGGTTGAGTTAATTGCTGTTAATGTTGTGTCTAGGGTGTTAAGTTCTTTTCTTAGTTCTCGTTTGGACCCTATTGTTTGTGATGTTAAGGCTCTTTTCAGGATTGTGGGAGTTTCTAGCTGTCATGCCATTCCTCGTTCAAAGAATGGAATGACACATTCTCTTGCTTCTCTAGCCTTTTCCTTTAAGGAGGATTTCTGTTGGTTCAATTTTTTTGTTGGTCTTCTGTAATAGAAGTTTGTTGTTATCAAAAAAAAAAAAAAAAAACAATACAACTGCCATATGCAAGGCTGTTTCACATTGTGCACAAGTTCAATTAACAATACATTTATGTCTTCTTTAATGCAAATTTTGGAAAGAAAAGTTCTAGCATTTCTAATTTTGTAATGCTACGAAACTCCAATGTTACTCATCAAAAAATTTAGAAACCAAGGACTAAAGAAGTCAAAGTTGCTATATTTAAGCTGTGAAAATATGATAGAAATCATATTACAACATTGTTCTTGACAGATAAGAACAAATTAACAACAAATGTTGCTTGTGTGTAAAGCAATGAGTAGAGAGAATTGTATGATCAATAGGAATGATTGATTTTCATTATTTTGGATAATCAATCCAAGAGCTTTACAAACATATATATAGCTGAAGAACAACCGACTAATAGATCTCAGCTCACCTAAACAAACTCAGCTACAAGTTGCCAAGTTGCATAACAAACTTACAAGTTGCCAAATTGCTTCCTTACTTTGTTTGCAGACTTGAATTGAGTCCTTACTATTCTGATGACAATTGTGGACTTCTCTGACAATGAGAAAGAAATATAAAACAAATATACCATTTGTAACCATTAACTATGCCTCTTCAAATCATAACACACAATAGGTTATTGGTGTGAAGAAATGAAATCACAAGAATCATAAGACATCACTGGTGTTGTCACACCAAATCACAGGACAATGAGCAAGCTTAATACCAAGCTCAGTAAAGAGAGAACCAATCCATAAGACATCGGTGCAAGCTTGAGTAAGGGAGCAATATTCAGCTTTTATGCTAGAACGAGCCACCAATTGGTGCTTCTTGGACATATTCAGCTTTATGAAATTGGGAGTGTTCAAGCCTAAGACATATCCATCCCATGGTTACAAGATCGAAATTAGGAGTGTTCAAGCTTAAGACATATTCACAATTATGTCATTCTTCTTTTGGTATGGTGTGTGACCTTGAACCAAAAACTGTCAAGGATGCCTTAAGCAATATGAAGTGGCTGCAGGCCATGAAAGAAGAGATAGCTTCCCTTCAATCTAGTAATACATGGTCCTTAGTTCTTTACAAGAAGAACATGCATATTGTGGGCAACAAGTGGGGTTTCAGAACCAAATTCAACCTCGATGGCAGTGTGCTAAAGTACAAGGCTCGTTTGGTGGCTAAGGGTTTTCACCAAAGTCCAGGTATCAATTATTTTGATACATTCAGTCCAGTTATAAAACCCTCTACCATTAGAATTATCTTCACTCTAGCTGCCACCTACAATTGGGAGATACAACATGTTGACAAAATTAACAATACTTTTCTAAATGGTTAACTAAATGAGCTTGTTTATATGTCACAACCTGAAGGCTTTGTGGATGCTACCTTGCCTCATCATGTTTGCAAACTCAACAAGACCCTATATGGTTTGAAACAAGGCCCAAAACATGGTTTCATAAACTCAAAATTGCTCTAGCTGGTTGGGGATTCTCCAATGTGAAGTCAGACACTTCTCTCTTCATCAAAAAATAAGGGCAGCATGTTCTTTACTTGTTGGTGTATGTTGATGACATCCTAATTACTGGTATCTCTCCAGCTCTTATTCAATCTACCATTTCCACTCTTAACTCCACTTTTGCTCTCAAAGTTAGGACCGGTCAATTTCTTCTTAGGTTTTGAGGCCTTCACAAATGCTTCAGGTATCTTTCTCACTCAATCTAAATACATCATAGACCTCATATACAAAACCAAGTTACAACACTCAAAACCATGTTCCGCACCTTGCATCCTTAGTTTACCATTATCTATTACATCAGGTACACCATTTTCTAATCCATTCCTTTATCGAACACTATAGATGCCCTCCAATACTTAACCCATACACGGCCTGACATAGCCTATTTTATTAACAAACTTAGTAAATTCCTAGCCTCTCCCACTTATGTTCATTGGATGGCATGCAAAAGGATTCTTAGATATCTAAAGGGAACTGTTGATGTTGGCCTACATTTCAAACCAGCTTCGAGCTTACATATTGAAGCATATTCTAATGCTGATTGGGGGTTTTGCATTGATAATAGAAGATCAACAAGTGGATGTTATGTTTACTTGGGACCGAATCTCATTACTTGGTTCAAGAAAACAGGAAGTGGTTGCTCGTTCCAGACATAAGTAGAATATAGGGCTCTTTCTCAAGCCTTAATCGAAATTATTTGGCTCACATCTCTCTTTCATGAACTTGGTATGCATTTCCTCTTGTCCTATAATTTGGTGTGATGACACTAGTGCTAGTTGTCTTGCAAGTAATCCTATTTTTCATGCTAGCACCCAACACATGGCCAATTGAAAGTTCAGTATGTCCCTTTAGAATTTCAACATGCTGACATGTTTACCAAGCCTCTCACTCAAGCTCGATTTGCCTTTCTATGTTCCAAACTGAATCTTGTTGTCTCACCAAGGTTCAGTTTGAGGGGGGATGTTAAGATTCATAATGAAGCTGAACCTGAATTACCATATACAAATCAAAGGCTCATCAACTCACACCACACCAATCATCAAAAGGATCAACCATCGTACAAGTTTCATGATGCTGGTTAGACAATAACAAACATATTTTTTCATGATTATAATTTCCTGCTTCCATTATGTTATTGAAAGTTATAATTGTCCCTTGGCTGCAGGGGCGTAGCTAGTAACTTTATGTCGGGTGGGCTATTTTAAATTTTATTTTTCTATTTAAACTTTAAATGTCCGACAATTTAATATTATACAAAAATTTCATTTAGAACAGTGAAATATAAACATTGCTCAAATCCGAACTACAAGGTTCTGAAGACTGACCTTGAAGATGATGCCTCAGCTACAACTATTGCAGCAGACCATGAACCACTAGATGCAGCAATACCCTGAACCCATGCCACCTGAGCCTGCATTACCAGAACCTGAGCATGAGTTCGATAAGGTGGCTGAACCATGTTCTCTCTCTCTCTCTCTCTCTCTCACACACACATATATATATATATAACATATTATTATTAATTTGCTGTTAATTTTAAGATTATGAATATTAGAACAGATTATCAAAATTGAATTTTTGGGTCACAAAACATGGAAGGACTTGCGGAATATTGTGCAGGATGTTTTCGGTGCTTATACTACAGAAGGGAGTTTAAAAAAATGATAACTGGTTTTCTAACGATATTAAATCAGGATCATGCAGCTGAAAAGTTATGATATATATAAAAATGATCTCATGGTCTGATCCTCTAACGTTCTAATATTATATTAAATATGTATGTTTTCTTTAATGCGGATTTCGAAGACATTTAGAAGCCAATAATTAAAGAAGTCAAAGTTGCTATATTTAAGCATATCTATTTTATTATTTTTAGGACTCTTAAGAAATATATGGCTATAAGTATAACTAGCATGAAAGTTATGCTCAAATGCTTAATTAACAACCTCATATTAGTTTCTCTCTCAACTTAAGGTCAGATATTAACTTATAATTTGCTTTAATTAGGTAGAATTTCTCTCTATAAATTTCCTCATTAATTAAACCACATCTATATAATCAAATAAATCATGACGAAATCAGAATTAACTGTGTTTTTGAAATTATATAGCTAGCTAGCTCATCGAGAAGAAGAAGATGATGTCGAAGAGAATGATGGTAGTTTTCGGCCTTTGCCTGGTCGTGGCATGTGCGGTCTTTGTAAGAGAAGCAGAGGCGAATATCGGATATGGAGCCATTAATAAAGGCAATGCCGTTCCATGTGACCCTAAAAATAGGCAAAATTGCAAGATGGGACCGCCCGCTAATGAGTACCAAAGAGGTTGTAGTCATGCAGAACATTGCCGCGATGGCCATGACGAGAAGGAAGATGATAAAAATTAAATTAATCGAGATTTGATTCAACCACCTCGTCAAAAAAAAGTAATAGTCATAATAGTGGATTTCAAAGAGGAAGTATAGGTAGTAGCTACAGATGGGGATCGTGAAAGCTCTGGGGAGCTTAGATAAGGAGATGATGATGATCCTTGTTAGTAGAAATAAGTTATACACACACACACACACACATATTGTTAATAATGCATTGAACGAGCTGAGGATTGCACATTTGCACCTCTATTTCAATAGCTATCTATAAAATTTAATTATCATATTTTGCTTGTGTTAATTAAGGTGAGAGATCGAAATCTCTTCCTTTCGTCTGTTTTCTATCATTGGATATTTATGCCACCCAAATATTGGTAACTATGCATTCATGTATTTTTTTTATAAAAAAAGAAAAGAAAACCTAAATCTTGTTGAGACTTGTTTCATTTTAATGTTTTTCTTAAAAAAAAAAAAAAAGTATGTTTTCATATATACCATTCTACAAGTCTACTAAACTTGATAAAAAAAAAAATTTAACGGATTTCAATTGAAATAAGATTTACCTACCAATAACTGAGGTTGACATAAACTAAAATTTTTTTTTCTGCACAACTGAGTTTGACACAATCCTTTTCTTGTGACATAAGAGCTTGACATAATTTTTAAAAAAGTTAAAAAAAGATAAAATTAATAATAAAGTAGGTCAAATTAAATGATGACATAATTTATTTATCATATGTCATACAATATAAATTAAATCTATTACATAATAAGTTGAAATTCATATCTAGTATTACTAATTAAAAGTGAAATCGGCATGGATGGAATTCACTTCTTACATAATTACTAACAAATAAAAAAAAAATACCATCATACCTATTTTTTTAAATAGTTGTCTTAAAGATATCATGAAAATGTTAATTCCATTGTTGCATCACATAGATAGAAATACCAAACTCTAGCTTGTTAAATGATGTACTGCTAGCAAAAATTGTGATGTCCAATCCTTAATTGGGGTGGATATCTATTAGAATTATGTTACCTAAATAGCAAATTAAAAGCAAACTTATACCTTTAGAAACCAAAAGTTGATAATAATATTGAAGGTTGAGAGGACAGTTGAAAAAGATAAGTGTCTGATGGAAATACGAAACAGCTCGATGAAATGTCTAAAAGAGAACTTTATTCAACACCACAAACGAATTCTACAATACTCATCTCTCAGACTTTTACAAATTGAATCAATGAATATAAATACATAAACTCAGCACAATGCATGACTTAACCGAAACAACAAACTCTCCTACAATTGCGGACAACCAATCAATTATAACAAGTTGGCTCTACATCAGCAATGCTGATCCACATCAGCATTGCTCAATTTGTTTAACAACATCCTTAACCTCCTGAACATCTTTGATCACTTGATTGATCATCAACTGGACCATTGCTCCTTACTGGAAAGGTAAGCATGGTAAGACCACTGTCTTGCTTGACATGATCAGTGCTTACTAACTTCACAGAAGCTGTTGCATGAAATGCTGCAGCTGGTTGCTTGGATTGCAAGCTTCCTATATCATTTACATCCCCCTCGCAAATTGAGTGAGAGGCATCTCACAAGGTCAGTTTGGATCGAAGGAAATCAAAACGAGAGTGTGATGAGCCTTTAGTAAGAATATCAGCACGTTGCAAACTGGTGGGAACATATTGCACAGCCAAGGATTTAGCAGCAATCTTCTCACGAATGAAGTGCACATCTATCTCTGGTGGGAACATATTTCTTGCATGGAAATCAGGGTTCTGAGCAAAGGAAGCAGCACTAGTGTTGTCACACCAAATCATAGGACAATGAGCAAGCTTAATACCAAACTAAGCAAAGAAAGAACCAATCCATAAGACATTGGTGCAAGCTTGAGCAAAGGCGTGATATTCAACTTCTATGTTGGAATGAGCCACCACTTGTTGCTTCTTGGACATATTTAGCATTATGAAATTGGGAGTGTTCAAGCCTAAGACATATCCATCCCATGGTTACAAGATCAAAATTGGGAGTGTTCAAGCCTAAGACATATTCAACATTATGTCATTCTCCTTTTGGTATGATGTGTGAACTTGAACCAAAAACTGTCAAGGATGCCTTAAGCAATTTGAAGTGGCTGTAGGCCATGAAAGAGGAGATAGCTGCCCTTCAATCCAGTAATCACTGGTCCTTAGTTCCTCACATGAAGAACATGCATATTGTGGGCAATAAGTGGGTTTTCCAAACCAAATTCAACCCCGATGGTAGTGTGCTAAAGTACAAGGCTCGTTTGGTGGCCAAGAGTTTTCACCAAAGTCAAGGTATCGATTATTTAGATACATTCAGTCCAGTTATAAAACCTTATACCATTAGAATTATCTTCACTCTAGCTGCCACCTACAAGTGGGAGATACAACAGGTTGACATAAATAATGTTTTTCTAAATGGTGAACTAAATGAACTTGTTTATATGTCACAACCTGAAGGCTTTGTGGATGCTTCCTTGCCTCATCATGTTTGCAAACTCAACAAGGCCCTATATGGTTTGAAACAAGCCCCAAGAGTATGGTTTCACAAACTCAAAATTGCTCTAGCTGGTTGGGGATTCTCCATTGCCAAGTCAGACACTTCTCTCTTCATCAAAAAACAACAAGGGCAGCATGTTCTTTATTTGTTTGTGTATGTTGATGACATCCTAATTACAGGCAGTTCTCTATCTCTTATTCAATCTACCATTTCCACTCTTAACTCTACTTTTGCTCTCAAAGTTTTTGGACTGGTCAATTTCTTCTTAGGTTTTAAGGCTTTCAGAAATGCTTCAGGTATCTTTCTCACTCAACCTAAATACATCATAGAGCTCCTACACAAAACCAAGTTACAACACTTAAAACCATGTTCCACACCTTGCAGCCTTAGTTTACCATTATCTATTACATCAGGTACACCATTTTCTAATCCATTCCTTTACCGAAGCACTATAAGTGCCCTCCAATACTTAACCCATACACGGCCTGACATAGCCTATTCTGCTAACAAACTTAGCCAATTCCAAGCCTCTCCCACCGATGTCCATTGGATGGCATGCAAAACAATTCTTAGATATCTAAAGAGAACTGTTGATGTTGGCCTACATTTCAAACTAGTTTCTAGCTTACATATTGAAGCATATTATGATGTTGATTGGGAGTCTTGCATTGACGATAGAAGATCAACAAGTGGATGTTGTGTTTACTTGGGACCGAATCTCATTACTTGGAGTTCATGAAAACAAAAAGTGGTTGCTCGTTCTAGTACAGAAGCAGAATATAGGACTCTTTCTCAAGCCTCAACTGAAATTATTTGGCTCACATCTCTCTTTCATGAATTGGGTATGCCTATTTCCTCCTGTCCTATAATTTGGTATGATAACACTAGTGCTAGTTCTCTTGGAAAGAATCCTATTTTTCATGCTAGAACCAAACACATTGAAATTGATGTGCACTTTGTGAGAGGAAAGATTGCCAATGGCCAATCTAGCTGATAATTTGTGATTGATTTTCCTTCCTATATTCTGGGAGATACTTTATGGTATATTTATACCCTATCATTTGTATCTTGACATTAAGGAAATATCACATTTTTATATCAGCTCCTAAAACGGGGAATTTTCAACCTCTGTTTCTTCTTCACATCGTTTGTGACATTTTGTCAAACAGCTATGCTGTTATTATTTCCTTCAATAATTTTCAATATATATATTGTGAAAATGAAATAGAAACTTGAAACACAACTAAAGTCAGCTTTGTAGAATAAAGCATGCCCATATGGAAGAATCTACCATTAATGATATGTTGAGCTCAACATGCAAGCTATGCATTCTAATTTTCTCATTAACCTTAACCGATTATAGAAGTGTATATATATACATGCCAGCTTCTCTAAACAGAATTTGTAACAAACTCTAACATAAAAGTTTGATCCAATTCTATATTTACAACAGAAGCAATTTCTACAATTACTCTAATCAACTAAGAACATGTCAGCTAATCTCTCAGCTAATCAGCTGACATGTCATCTTGATAGGCTCTCAAATTCTTCTTCTTACTCCTGTGATCATCAAGATTGATGACCTTTGCATACTCTGCCAGTCCAGCTTGATACACAGAATGCATGTGCACTGGATTATGAATTCCAGCTTCCATTCTGTTATTGACAGTTATAACTGTCCCTTGGCTCTTTGGCAATGTGATCACATTGCTCAAATCCGAACTACAAGGTTCTGAAGATGACATGATTGACGTTGAAGATGATGCCTCAGCTATAACTATTGCAGCAGACCATGTGTTGAAGTGTAAACTTGTTTTAGGCCCAAACCATTTGAAGGCCCGAACTATTATGGGAGCCCAAACCCAAGCCCAAATAAATTAGAGTCCAAGTCCATAAATAAGGTCCAAGCCCTTTATCTAGAATTCTCTAGGGTTTGGTAATTAGGCATAAAAATCATGTGGTCAATTGGAAGAATGTGGAAGGATGTAGAAGGATGAGGTGTATGGTTATTATAATTTTGGATTAGTTTATTTGTGTGGTCTAAAATTGTTTGTAAGTAGTATAAATACCCCCTCCCCATTTTGGTTTAGACATCAAGAAGAAGCAAAGCTTCTAAGTGAGTGAAGAAGAAGTAAAGAGTGAGTGAGTTCTTGAAGTGAGAGTGTTCTTGTAATATTTGTTTTGAGTTTAAATAAAAGTTGTTTGAGTATTTTATTTCCAACAAAGTGGTATTAGAGCCGAGTTGGAAGGTGTGAACTATAGCATATCCAAATTGAAGTTCTCAAAGAGACGAAGCTGACGCCGTAAAAATCGCCCCGATCGGAGTTCAAACGAGCCGCCACGGGCCGCCGGAAGTTTGCTGCCAGGGAGTGAGTTAACTCACCGAGTTCAAGCCGAGTCAGCTGAGTTGGAAGTGAGTCCAGCCGAGTTAGAGCCGAGTTGACCGAGCTGCCAAGCCTGTTGACCGAGCCGCAAGCCGTTGATTGAGCTGTCAAAAAACGTTGACTATTGACCAGGTTAGGTTGACCATTGATTTTGACTTTGACTTTGACAAAAAAAATCGATTTTTTGTCTGAGTTCATTTTAAGGTTTTTCGACATTCTGAGTTCATCCGTGTAGTCAGAATTTGAAAATTCTCACCATATTGAGAGTTATGGCTAATGGTATGACGTCGTTTCAAGTTCCAACACTCAAGAACGAAAACTATGATAATTGGAGTATTAAGATGAAGGCTCTCCTTGGAGCATATGATGTCTGGGAGGTCGTAGAGAAAGGTTACTCCGAACCAGAAGATGAGTCTACTCTATCCCAAACTCAAAAGCATAGCTTAAAAGACTTAAGGAAGAAAGACAAGAAGGCTTTATATCTCATCTATCAAGCCTTAGATGATGATGGTTTTAAGAAGATTTCGAGTGCAAGCTCTGCTAAGCAAGCGTGGGAGAAGTTGCAAATCTCTTACAAAGGAGTCGAAAAGGTAAAGAAGGTCCGTCTCCAAACATTAAGAGGTGAATTCGAATCCTTACACATGAAAGCATCTGAATCTATTTCAGATTATTTCTCAAGAGTAGCAGCTGTTTCTAACCAATTGAAAAGAAACGGTGAAAAGTTAGAAGATGTAAGAATAATAGAGAAGATACTCCGATCATTGGATCCCAAATTTGAGCACATTGTTGTGACGATAGAAGAAACTAAAGACCTGGAAGAAATGACGATCGAGCAACTCCAAGGATCATTGCAAGCATATGAAGAAAAATATAAGAGAAAGCAAGGGATCAATGAGCAACTCCTCAAGATGCAACTGAAGGAGAAGGAAGAAAGTCAAGGCCATGAGAGAAGCCAGCGTGGTCGAGGTAGAGGCCGTGGTCATGGACGAGGTTGGAATTCTAACAGCAGCAACCTCAACAACTACGAGAAAAGAGAAAGCTCAACAAGAGGCCATGGGAGAGGCAATTCAAACTCGAGGTACGATAAATCTCAAGTTTAATGTTATAATTGTTAGAAATTTGGGCATTATGCTTCGGAATGTAGAGCTCCCAGCAGTAAGGTTGACGAAAGGTCCAATTATGTGGAAGTAAAAACCGAAGAGAAGGAGACAGTGCTACTAACTTGTAGAGACAATGATGGAGACCAAGAAAATGCTTGGTACCTCGACACTGGTGCAAGCAACCACATGTGTGGAAGAAGAAGTATGTTCGTAGAGCTAGATGAATCAGTGGCTGGCAATGTCTCATTTGGAGATGATTCAAAAATATCAGTGAAAGGAAAAGGTAACATCCTTATCCTCACTAAAAATGGTAGTCATCAATTAATCTCTAATGTCTATTATGTGCCCAACATGACATGCAACATCCTGAGTATGGGTCAACTCTTAGAAAAAGGCTATGATATTCATATGAAGAATCGTAGTCTTTCTATAAGAGATGGCAAAGGGAATCTAATAGCCATAGTAAAAATGTCAAAGAATAGATTATTTTCTTTGAACATTCAAAACGATGTTGCAAAGTGTCTGAAAGCCTGCTACAAAGATGCATCTTGGTTATGGCACCTTCGATTTGGGCATCTCAATTTTGGAAGCTTGGAGCTACTATCTAAAAAGGAAATGGTGAGAGGACTACCATGCATCAATTATCCTGACCAACTTTGTGAAGGATGTTTACTCGGGAAGCAATTTAGAAATAGCTTTCCAAAAGAGTCAGACTCAAGAGCCAAGAAGCCACTCGAGCTAGTCCATACCGATGTGTGTGGTCCGATCAAGCCAAGCTCTCTCGGTAATAGTAATTATTTCCTTCTCTTCATTGATGATTTTTCAAGAAAAACATGGGTTTATTTCTTGAAGTAGAAATCAGAAGTCTTTGGAGTATTCAAGAAGTTCAAAGCTGCCGTGGAAAAAGAGAGTGGCGATAAGATCAAGGCACTGAGATCCGATAGAGGAGGAGAATTTACATCCAACGAATTCCTGGAGTTTTGTGAAGCGAATGGAATTAGACGTCCTCTAACTGTTCCCAGATCCCCCTAACAAAATGGAGTTGCAGAAAGGAAGAATAGAACAATCCTGGATTTGGCGCGAAGTATGCTCAAAAGTAAGAGATTGCCCAAGGAGTTTTGGGCGGAAGCAGTGGCGTGTGCAGTCTATTTGTCCAATCGCTCTCCAACAAGAAATGTGTAGGAAAAGACACCTCAAGAAGCATGGAATGGTAGAAAGCCCGGCATCTCCTACCTAAGAGTTTTTGGAAGCATAGCACATGTTCATGTACCAGATGAGAGAAGAACCAAGCTTGACGATAGAAGTGAGAGTTTCATCTTCATCGGCTATCCCGCTTATTCGAAAGGTTACAAGCTATACAACCCGAATAACAAAAAGTTTGTGATCAGCCGAGATGTGATATTTGATGAAGAAGGAGAATGGGATTTTGGATCGCATGTAGACAACTTCAATTTCACTCCACAACTTGAAAAAACAGAGCAGATGCCAGTGGAGCAACTAGAAGAACCTCAACAAGAACCCACTACACCACCAGCATCACCAGCTTCAACAAATAATGGAAATTCACCACCATCATTTTTACAAGAAAGAGCAATGGAGCGAATAAGAGGTCTTCAAGATTTATACGAGGTAACTGAGAGATCTGATAATCTTACTCTTTTTTTCCTCTTTGCTGATTGTGAACCAGTGAATTTTAAAGAAGCTGCTCAAGAAAAGAAGTGGAGAGATGCGATGGATGAGGAAATTAAGGCCATTGAAAAGAACAACACTTGGGAACTTATTCCACTTCCAAAAGGACACAAGGCAATTGGTGTCAAATGGGTGTACAAAACAAAGCGAAATTCTAAGGGAGAGATTGAAAGGCACAAGGCAAGGCTAGTTGTGAAGGGCTACAGTCAAAGAGATGGAATAGACTATGATGAGGTATTTGCTCCAGTTGCTAGATTAGAAACTATAAGACTAATCATTTCTATGGCAGCTCAAAATAAATGGAAGATCCATCAAATGTATGTAAAGTCTGCCTTCCTAAATTGAGTTCTTGAAGAAGAAGTCTACATTCAGCAACCACTGGGTTACGAAGTCAAAGGCCAAGAAGACAAAGTTCTGAAGCTGAGAAGAGCTCTCTATGGGTTAAAGCAAGCACCAAGGGCATGGAATAACAGAATTGACAAGTACTTCAAACAGAATGGCTTCACCAAATGTCCTTACGAGCACGCCCTATATATCAAGATCAAGAATGGAGATATTCTGGTAGTATGCTTGTACGTGGATGATTTGATTTTCACCGGCAATAACCTAAGCCTGATTGAAGAGTTCAAGAAAGCAATGGCCAAGGAATTTGAGATGACTGACATCGGATTAATGGCGTACTATCTTGGTATTGAAGTCAAGCAAAAGGAAGAAGGCATCTTTATCTCCCAAGAAAATTATGCAAAGGAGATACTCAAGAAGTTCAAGATGAATGATTGTAAGTCGATAAACACGCCAGCAGAATGCGGAATCAAACTATCGAAGCATGGTAAAGGTGAAAGCATAGATCCAACATTCTTTAAGAGTTTAGTTGGAAGCTTACGCTATTTGACGTGCACAAGGCCAGATATTCTTTATGCTGTTGGACTTGTGAGTCGATACATGGAGAATCCAACAACCACCCATTTCAAAGCCACTAAGCGAATCCTCCGTTATATCAAAGGTACAATTGATTTTAGTTTGCTTTATTCAATTTCTAATGATTACAAGCTTGTGGGATATAGCGATAGCGATTGGAGTGGAGACATAGATGACAGGAAGAGCACCAGTGGGTTCGTATTCTTCATGGGAAACACAGCTTTCACATGGATGTCAAATAAGCAATCGATTGTCACCCTATCCACTTGTGAAGCCGAATACGTAGCTGCTACTTCGTGCGTTTGTCATGTGATATGGCTTAGAAATTTGCTGAAAGAATTGGGTTTGCCACAAGAAGAACCAACTGAGATTTGTGTCAACAACAAGTCAGCCATTGCCCTAGCAAAGAATCCAGTGTTCTATGATCGAAGCAAGCATATTGATACTCGTTACCACTACATAAGGGAGTGCATAGCGAAAAGGGATGTGCAAATGGAGTACGTGAAGTCCAAAGATCAAATTGCAGATATTTTCACCAAGCCACTCAGGTTTGAAGATTTTTCGAGATTAAGAAGTTTGCTTGGCATGGTAAAACAAGTTTAAAGGGGGTTGTTGAAGTGTAAACTTGTTTTAGGCCCAAACCATTTGAAGGCCCGAACTATTATGGGAGCCCAAACCCAAACCCAAATAAATTAGAGTCCAAGTCCATAAATAAGGTCCAAGCCCTTTATCTAGAATTCTCTAGGGTTTGGTAATTAGGCATAAAAATCATGTGGTCAATTGGAAGAATGTGGAAGGATGTAGAAGGATGAGGTGTATGGTTATTATAATTTTGGATTAGTTTATTTGTGTGGTCTAAAATTGTTTGTAAGTAGTATAAATACCCCCTCCCCATTTTGGTTTAGACATCAAGAAGAAGCAAAGCTTCTAAGTGAGTGAAGAAGAAGTAAAGAGTGAGTGAGTTCTTGAAGTGAGAGTGTTCTTGTAATATTTGTTTTGAGTTTAAATAAAAGTTGTTTGAGTGTTTATTTCCAACACCATGAACCACCAGAACCCGAGCCAGCTGAGCCTTACCTGAAATCGAGCCAGCTGAGCCTGCATTACTAGAACCTGAGCATGAGTTTGATAAGGTGGTTGAACCATGTTCTCTCTCTCTCTCTCTCTCACACACACACACACACACATATATAACATATTATTATTAATTTGCTGTTAATTTTAAAATTATGAATATTAGAACAGAATATCAAAATTGAATTTTTGGGTCACAAAACATCGAAAGACCTGCGGAATATTGTGCAAGATGTTTTTGGTGCTTATACTACAGAAGGGAGTTTAAAAAAATGATAACTGTTTTTCTAACGATATTAAATCAGGATCATGCATCTGAAAAGTTATGATATATATAGAAATGATCTCATGGTCTGATCCTCTAACGTTCTAATATTATATTAAATATGTATGTTTTCTTTAATGCGGATTTCGCCAAGAAAAGTTCTAGGATTTCTATTTTTCTAATACTACAAAACTTCAATCCTACTTGATCAAGACATTTAGAAGCCAATAATTAAAGAAGTCAAAGTTGCTATATTTAAGCATATCTATTTGATTATTTTTAGTCACTTAAGAAATATATGGCTATAAGTATAACTAGCATGAAAGTTATGCTCAAATGCTTAATTAACAACCTCATATTAGTTTCTGTCTCAACTTAAGGTCAGATATTGACTTATAATTTGCTTTAATTAGGTAGAATTTCTCTCTATAAATGTAACACCCCCTGACCCAAATCCAATAAATTTCCTCATTAATTAAACCACATCAATATAATCAAATAAATCGTGACAAAATCAAAATTAACTGTGTGTTTTTGAAATAATATAGCTAGCTAGCTCATCGAGAAGAAGATGATGATGTCGAAGAGAATGATTGTAGTTTTCGGGCTTTGCTTGGTCATGGCATGTGCGCTCTTTGTAAGAGAGGCAGAGGCGAATATCGGATATGGAGCCATTAATAAAGGCAATGCCGTTCCATGTGACCCTAAAAATAGGCAAAATTGCAAGATGGGACCGCCCGCTAATGAGTACCAAAGAGGTTGTAGTCATGCAGAACACTGCCGCGACGGCCATGACGAGAAGGAAGATGATAAAAATTAATTAAGATTTGATTCAACCACCTCGTCAAAAAAAAGTAATAGTCATAATAGTGGATTTCAAAGACGTATGTATAGGTAGTTGCTACAGATGGGGATCGTAAAAGCTCTGGGGAGCTTAGATCAGGAGATGATGATGATCCTTGTTAGTAGAAATAAGTTATATATATATATATATATATATATATACACACACACACACACACATATATTGTTAATAATGCATTGAACGAGCTGAGGATTGCACATTTGCACCTCCATTTCAATAGCTATCTATAAAGTTTAATTATCATATTTTGTATGTGTAAATTAAGGTGAGAAATCAAAATCTCTTCCTTTTGTCTGTTTTCTATCATTGGATATTTATGCCACCCAAATATTGGTAACTATGCATTCATGTATTTTTTTTATTAAAAAAAGAAAAGAAAACCTAAATCTTGTTGAGACTTGTTTCATTTTAATGTTTTTCTTAAAAAAAAAGAGTATGTTTTCATATATACCATTCTACAACTCTACTAAACTTGATAAAAACAATGTAACGGATTTCAATTGAAATAAAATTTACCTACCAATTACTGAGGTTGACTTAAACTAAATTTTTTTTTTTCCTGCACAACTGAGTTTGACACAATCCTTTTCTTGTGACATCAGAGCTTGACATAATTTTTAAAAAAGTTAAAAAAAGATAAAATTAATAATAAAGTACGTCAAATTAAATGATGACATAATTTATTTACCATATGTCATACAAAATAAATTAAATCTACTACATAATAAGTTGATATTCATATCTAGTATTACTATAATTAAAAGTGAAATCGGCATGGATGGAATTCACTTCTTACATAATTACTGACAAACAAAAAAAAAAATACCATCATACATATTTTTTTAAATAGTTGTCTTAAAGATATCATGAAAATGTTAATTCCATTGTTGCATCACATAGATAGAAATACCAAACTCTAACTTGTTAAATGATGTACTGCTAGCAAAAATTGTCCAATCCTTAATTGGGGTGGATATCTATTAGAATTATGTTACCTCAATAGCAAATTAAAAGCAAACTTATACCTTTAGAAACCAAAAGTTGATAATAAAGTTGGTATATTAATTAGAATATGCAGTTTGTAGTCTAACAAATGCAAAATTAACAATACAATTGCCATATGCAAGGCTGTTTCACATTGTGCACAGGTTCAATTAACAATACATTTACGTCTTCTTTAATGCGGATAATCAATCCAAGAGCTTTACAAACAATATATATATATATATATATATATATATATATATATATATATATATATATATATATAGCTGAAGAACAACCGACTAATAGACCTCAGCTCACCTAAACAAACTCAGCTACAAGTTTTCAAGTTGCATAACAAACTTATTAACAAAAAAAAACAGAATTCCTAACTAACTTTCTAACTATCTCAAGCTGATTCATAATCAAGTAGTGATTATGATTAGCTTGTTGTGGACTTGTTAATGAGCTGCAGAGTGCTATTCTAGAGTGATAAGGTGAGCTGCTATATATCCTATCTCTGCTGTCCATGCTCAAGCTGTTGCTAGAAACACTGTTGCATGGCAGGGTGTTATTGATTGCTGTGCTACCTACGTTGCACGCTTCCTTACTTTGTTTGCAGACTTGAATTGAGTCCTTACTATTCTCATGATAATTGTGGACTTCTCTGACAATGAGAAAGAAATATAAAACAAATATACCATTTGTAACCATTAACTAAGCCTATTCAAATCATAACACAAAATAGGTTATTGGTGTGAAGAAATGAAATCACAAGAATCATAAGACATCGCTGGTGTTGTCACACCAAATCATAGGATAATGAGCAAGCTTAATACCAAGCTCAGCAAAGAGAGAACCAATCCATAAGACATCGGTGCAAGCTTGAGCAAGGGTGCGATATTCAGCTTCTGTGCTGGAACGAGCCACCACTTGTTGCTTCTTGGACATATTCAGCTTTATGAAATTGGGAGTGTTCAAGCCTAAGACATATCCATCCCATGGTTACAATATCAAAATTAGAAGTGTTCAAGCTTAAGACATATTCAGCATTATGTCATTCTCTTTTTGGTATGGTGTGTCACCTTGAACCAAAAACTGTCAAGGATGACTCAAGCAATGTGAAGTGGCGGCAGGCTATGAAAGAAGAGATAGCTGCCCTTCAATCCAGTAATACATGGTCCTTAGTTCTTTACAAGAAGAACATGCATATTGTGGGCAACAAGTGGGTTTTCAGAACCAAATTCAACCCCGATGGCAGTGAGCTAAAGTACAAGGCTCGTTTGGTGGCCAAGGGTTTTCACCAAAGTCCAAGTATTGATTATTTTGATACATTAAGTCCAGTTATAAAACCCTCTACCATTAGAATTATCTTCACTCTAGCTGCCACCTACAATTAGGAGATACAACAGGTTGACATAAACAATACATTTCTAAATGGTGAACTAAATGAGCTTGTTTATATGTCGCAACCTGAAGGCTTTGTGGATGCTTCCTTGCCTCATCATGTTTGCAAACTCAACAAAGCCCTATATGGTTGGAAACAAGCCCTAATGCATGGTTTCACAAACTCAAAACTGCTCTAGCTGGTTGGGGATTTTCCAATGCCAAGTCAGACACTTCTTTCTTCATCAAAAAACAAGTGCAGCATGTTCTTTACTTGTTGGTGTATGTTGATGACATCCTAATTATAGGCATCTCTCCATCTCTTATTCAATCTACCATTTCCACTCTTAACTCCACTTTTGCTCTCAAAGTTTTAGGACCGGTCAATTTCTTCTTAGGTATTGAGGCCTTCACCAATGCTTCAGGTATCTTTCTCACTCAATCTAAATACATCATAGACCTCATTTACAAAACCAAGTTACAACACTCAAAACCATGTGATCCACACCTTGCATCCTTAGTTTACCATTATCTATTACATCATGTACACCATTTAATTTTCTAATCAATTCCTTTATCGAAGCACTATAGGTGCCCTCCAATACTTAACCCATACACGGCCTGACATAACCTATTTTATTAATAAACACAGTCAATTCCTAGCCTCTCCCACTGATGTTCATTTGATGGCATGCAAAAGAATTCTTAGATATCTAAAGGGAACTGTTGATGTTGGCCTACATTTTAAACAAGCTTCCAGCTTACATATTGAAGCATATTCTGATGCTGATTAGGGGTCTTGCATTGATAATAAAATATCAACAAGTGGATGTTGTGTTTACTTGGGACCGAATCTCATTACTTGGAGTTCAAGAAAACAGAAAGTGGTTGCTCGTTCTAGGACATAGTAGAATATAGGGCTCTTTCTCAAGCCTCAATCGAAATTATTTGGCTCACATCTCTCTTTCATGAACTTGATATGCCTATTCCCTCGTCCTATAATTTGGTGTGATGACACTAGTGCTTGTTCTCTTTTGCAAATAATCCTATTTTTCATGCTAGAACCAAACACATTAAAATTGATGTGCATTTTGTGAGAGTAAAGATTGCCAATGGCCAATTAAAAGTTCAGTATGTCCCTTTAGAATTTCAACATGCTGACATTTTTATCAAGCCTTTCACTTAACCTCGATTTGCCTTTCTATGTTCCAAACTGAATCTTGTTGTCTCACCAAGGTTCAGTTTGAGAGGGGATGTTAAGATTCATAATGAAGCTGAACCTGAATTACCATCTCGAATCAAAGGCTCATGAACTCACACCACACCAATCATCAAAAGGATCAACCACCGTACATATTTGTTTCATGATTATGATTTCCAGCTTCCATTATGTTATTGAAAGTTATAATTGTCTCTTGACTCTTTGGCAATGTGATCACGTCGCTCAAATCCAAACTTCAAGGTTCTGAAGATTGACCTTGAAGATGATGCCTCAGCTACAACTCTTGGTGCTTGCTTTAATCCATAGAGAGCTCTTCTCAGCTTTAGAACTTTGTCTTCTTGGCTTTTAACTTCGTAGCTCGGTGGTTGCTGAATGTAGACTTCTTCTTCAAGAAATCCATTTAAGAAGGCAGACTTTACATATTATTCTGAGCAGTCAAATAGATTATTAGTCTTATAGTTTCAAAACGAGCAACAGGAGTAAAAATCTCATCATAGTCAATTCCAGCTCTTTGACTATAGCCTTTTGCAACAAGTGTCGCCTTGTGTTTTTCAATCGCTCCTTTAGCATTTCTTTTTATTTTGTACACCCATTTGACACCAATTGTCTTGTGCCCTTTTGGAAGTGGAATAAGTTTCCAAGTTTGTTCTTCTCAATGGCCTTGATTTCCTCATCCATCGCATCTCTCCACTTCATTTATTGCATAGCTTCTTCAAAACTCACTAGTTCACATTCAACAAAGAGGTAAAAGAAAATAAGATTATCAAATCTCTCAGTTACCTTATATAAATTTTAAAGATCTCTTGTTCGCTCCATTACTCTTTCTTGTAAAAATGATGGTGGTGAATTTCCATTATTTATGGAAGCTAGTGATGCTGGTGGTGTAGTGGGTTCTTGTCTTGTTTGCTCCATTCTTGATTGCTCCTTATTTTTTTCTTCAAGGTAGGGAAGAAAGTTGTCATCTTCATCATGTGTTTTCCATTCCCATGTACTTTCTTCACCGAATATAACATCACGACTGATGATAATTTTCCTATTATCTGGATTATAAAGCTTGTAACCTTTGAAGAAATTATTGTTCATTTGTAAACCATCCAAACATTAGAGAATAAGAGAGTGTTAAGAGAAAAAACTTGTAAAAGAATTTTTGTGAGAAAAATTCTTGGGTATAATTGGGATCAGGTTGTGGTTTGTGAGTTGTGAACCCTTTGTATATTTTCTTCCCTTCATTAAAGCGATTTGCAGCAGGTCCGGAGACGTAGGCACAATTGGCCGAACTTCGTTATCAAATTGTGTGTTATTTTCGCTTTTATTTCGTTTTCTCACAAATCTAGTTATAAGAAAATTACGCTCTAATTTCCTAACAACTGGTATCAGAGCTTTGGTGGTAGATTCTGTCAGTTTTCTGTGAGTTTTTTTTTTCGGCAGTACCGGTGTGTAGACGGAGGTGTTCTAATACACGGCGGTTCGTAGAAATAGTCAGAAACGATCCAGAGGAAGCTAGATTTGAGTGGGAGCGATGGCCACAGATGAAAGGAAGCTGAAAATTGAAAAGTTTGATGGTGCAGACTTCGGCTTTTGGAAAATGCAGATTGAAGATTATTTGTACCAGAAAAATCTATATCAACCTCTCTTAGGAAAAAAGCCAAAGACTATGAAGGAAGAAGATTGGAATCTTCTTGATAGACAAGCCCTTGGAGTAATCCGATTAACATTGTCCCGTAACGTTGCTTTCAACATAGTAAACGAAAAGACCACGGCGGGTCTTATGGCGGCTCTCTCCAGTATGTATGAGAAGCCATCGGCCTCAAACAAAGTACACTTGATGAGGCGATTATTCAGTTTGCGGATGGCGGAAGGGGCTTCAGTCGCTCAACATCTGAATGAACTCAACACAATCACAACCTAGTTAAGTTCCGTGGAAATCGAATTTGATGAAGAAGTTCGAGCCTTGATTCTTTTGTCATCTCTACCAGACAATTGGAATGCTACTGTTACAGCAGTCAGCAGTTCGTCAGGAAATAATAAATTGAAATTTGACGATGTTCGAGATCTGGTATTGAGTGAAGAAATTCGACGGAGAGAATCGGGTGAACCATCAAGCTCCTCAGCCTTGCACACAGAGTCTAGAGGGAGAACTTTAGAAAGAAGTTCACATCGTAGCAGATCAAAATCCAGAAGGGGTAAATTTAGATCTGGAAAGAAAGATTTTAGCTGTTATAATTGTGGCAAAAAGGGTCACCTTAAGAGGGATTGCCGGGCACCAAAGAAAGATACTGGCACACAGGAATCCACCAACGTGACCGAGGAAACAGGTGATGCTATGATCCTAAGCGTCAACAGCCCGATTGAATCATGGATTCTGGATTCAGGAGCATCTTTCCATGCCACCCCATGCCGAGAAATCATGGAGAACTATGTCAGTGGTGACTTTGGGAAGGTTCATTTAGCTGATGATGAAACCTTAAAGATTGTTGGAAGAGGAGACATTCGGTTAAAGTTGCCAAGCGGGAGTACCTGAAAGCTGCAAGGAGTGAGACATATTCCTGGTCTCAAAAGAAATCTTATTTCTATAGGACAACTTGATGGAGAAGGATATTGTACAACCTTTTCAGGTTGTGAGTGGAAGATTACCAAAGGAGCACTCATCGTTGCTTGTGGTAAGAATACTGGTACTCTCTATGTAACCTCAAACTTAGAGAATATCGTTGCAGTAGCAGATGCTGTTGGAAAGTCAAACCTATGGCACCAAAGGCTTGGCCATTTGAGTGAGAAAGGGATGCAGACACTTCTGTCAAAAGGGAAGCTTCCGAATCTAAAGACAATAGATGTCGGACTATGCGAGGATTGCATCTTTGGCAAACAAAAGAAAGTCAGTTTTGCAAAGATTGGCAAGACACCCAAGGCAAAAAAGTTAGAGTTGGTTCATACCAATGTATGGGGACCATCTCCAGTTTCATCTCTTGCAGGTTCATTGTATTATGTCACCTTCATCGATGACTCTACAAGGAAGGTGTGGGTTTATTTTCTCAAGAAGAAATCAGAAGTCTTTGATACCTTCAGAAAATGGAAGGCTATGGTAGAAAATGAGACTGGTTTAAAAGTCAAGCAGTTGAGGTTTGACAATGGAGGAGAGTACAGAGATAGTAGATTTAGAGAATTTTACGTAAACAATGGGATCAAGATGGAGAAAACAGTTCCCATGACACCACAGCAGAATGGCTTAGCAGAGTGCATGAACAGAACTCTGAATGAACGTGCCAGAAGCATGATGATACATGCTGGTTTGCCCAAACTGCTATAGGCTGAAGCTGTTAACACTGCAGCCTACCTGATCAATCGTGGGCCTTCAGTTCCCTTGGATGGCGGAATACCAGAGGAAGTTTGGAGTGGAAAAGAGGTAAACCTTTCACATTTAAGAGTATTTGGTTATACTTCTTACGTACACATAGATTCTGCCGGAAGAAATAAACTTGATGCCAAGTCTAATAAATGTGTCTTTGTTGGCTATGGTGGTGATGAGTTTGGTTACCGGTTTTGGGATTATGAAAATCGGAAGATCATAAGAAGCAGAGATGTCATATTCAATGAGAATTTAATGTACAAAGACAGATCAATTGCAGAATTAAGTAGCTCCACAACCGAAGCTGAAACAAATGAATATGCTGAGTTTGAGGAGATTTCTGGAAATGATGTTCAGATTAGTCCTGAATCAGTTCAAGATGAACCAGGCACACCAGAACTCATACGCTCCTCCAGAATTCCTAAGCCAATCTAGCGCTATTCGCATTCTTTACACTACTTGTTACTAACTGATAGTGGTGAACCAAAGTGTTATGATGAAGCAATGCAAGTGGAGGATTCAGTCAAGTGGGAGTCTGCCATGAAAGATGAGATGAACTCGCTTATGTCAAATCAGACATGGGAATTAGTTGAATTACCACCAGGCAAGAAAGCTCTTCATAACAAATGGGTCTTCAGGATCAAAGAAGAATACAATGGAAACAAGCGCTACAAAGCTAGATTAGTTGTCAAAGGCTTTCAGCAAAAAAAAGGTATTAACTATAATGAAATTTTCTCTCCAGTTGTAAAGCTGACTACAATCAAACTGGTGTTGAAAATTGTAGCTGCAGAAAATTTACATCTTGAGCAATTAGATGTAAAAACAGCTTTCCTTCATGGTGACTTGGAGGAAGAAATCTATATGAGGCAACCAGAAGGTTTCATAGAAGCAGGCAAGAAAAACCTAGTATGCAGGTTGAAGAAGAGCTTGTATGGCTTAAAACAAGCTCCCAGGCAGTGGTACAAGAAGTTTGATAGTTTTATGAGCAGCAGTGGTTTCACAAGATGCCAAACAGATCATTGTTGCTACATCAAAAAGTTCGACAACAGTTTTATTATTCTATTGTTTACGTTGATGATATGCTAGTTGCAGGTTCGGATATGCAAGAGATTATAAATTTGAAGCGGGAATTGTCGAAGCAGTTCGCAATGAAAGATCTGGGTGCTGCAAAGCAGATTTTTGGAATGAGGATCAAAAGAGACACGAAGTTGGGGACTTTGTTGTTATCACAGCCTGAGTACATCAAAAAGGTACTCTCAAGATTCAACATGCAAGATTCTAAACTAGTGAGTACACCTTTGGGTGTTCATTTCAGACTCTTCAAGGAACAGTCACCTAAGACAAAGGAAGAGCGTACACATATAGCAGAGGTTACGTACGCCTCAGCAATTGGAAGTCTGATGTATGCCATGGTTTGTACCAGACCAGATATTGCCCAAGCAGTGGGAGCTGTTAGTAGATACATGAATAATCCGGGCAAGATACACTTGGAAGCAGTCAAATGGATCTTCAGATATCTACGAGGTACCACAAATAAGGCACTTTGTTTTAAAGGTGGAGATACGACACTAACGGGCTATGTAGATGCTGACTTAGCCGGAAATGTTGACATCAGAAAGAGCACTACAGTGTATGTCTATACTCTAGGAGGTACCGCAGTGAGTTGGGTCTCTCAACTGCAGAAGATAGTTGCTCTTTCTACAACTGAAGCAGAAGATAGTTGGGTCTCTCGACTGATGGGCCCCATAAGAATAGTATCAATGGTGAATATTACACCGACTGGTGGGCCCTACAGGAATAGTAAAGTGCGGCCACCGTTATGGGCGCCGAATGGTGGGTCCCACGGTGAATCGTGAAGTGAACAGTATCCTAAATTTTCCTATAAATACCCCCATTGTGTTCATTTGTAAACCATCCAAACATTAGAGAATAAGAAAGTGTTAAGAGAAAAAACTTGTGAAAGAATTTTTGTGAGAAAAATTCTTGGGTATAATTGAGATCGGGTTGTGGTTTGTGAGTTGTGAACGCTTTGTATATTTTCTTCCCTTCAGTAAAGCGATTTGCAGCAGGTCCGGAGACGTAGGCACAATTGGCCGAACTCCGTTATCAAATTGTGTGTTATTTCCGCTTTTATTTCGTTTTCTCACAAATCTAGTTATAAGGAAATTACGCTTTAATTTCCTAACACCTTTGCATGCTAATAGCAACGTTCCTTTCTCTTCGGTCTTTGCTTCCATAAAATTATTCTTCTCCTCAACTTTGTTATTAGGAGTTCTACAATCTGAAGCATAATGTCCAAACTTTTGACAGTTATAACATTGAACTTGAGATTTTTCATACCTCGAGTTCCAGTTGCCTCTTGCATGACCTCTGGTTGAACTTTCTCCTTTCTCGTGGCTATTGTTGGAATTGTTATTGTTATAATTCTAACCGCGTCCACGGCTGTGACCTCCACGTCATACTCGGTCTCTGCCTTTACCTCGAACTCGTTGGTATCTCTCATGGCCTTGGGTATCTTCTTTCTCCTTGAGTTGCATCTTGAGGAGTTGTTCATTGATCACTTGCTTCTTCTGATGCTTTTCTTCGTAAGCTTGCAATGATCCTTGAAGTTGTTCGATCGTCATTTCCTTCAGATCTTTAGTTTCTTCAATTGTTACAATGATGTGTTCAAATTTGGGATCCAGCGAACGGAGTATCTTTTCCATTATTATGGTATCTTTCAATTCTTCACTGTTTCTTTTCAACTGATTTGAAATGGTCAGTACTCTTGTGAAGTAATCGGAAATAGACTCAGACGCTTTCATATGTAGAGATTCAAATTCACCTCTTAGAATCTGAAGACGAATCTTCTTCACTTGTTCAGCTCCTCTGTAAGCAGTTTGCAGCTTTTCCAACGCTTCTTTAGCGAATTTTGCACTCGAAATATTTTCAAAGCCATCATTATCTAATGCTTGATAGACGAGGTAGAAAGCCTTCTTGTCTCTCTTCCTTGAGTCTTTCAAGCTATCCTTTTGAGTTTGGGATAGAGTTGACTCATCTGCTGATTCGATGTAACCTTTCTCTACGACCTCCCACACATGGTATGGTCCAAGAAGTGCTTTCATTTTGATACTCCAGTTATCATAGTTGTCATTCTTAAGTGTTGGAACTTGGAAGGATACCATACCATTAGCCATATCTCTTAATTTGGTGAGAATTTTGAAATTCTAATTACACGGATGGATTTAGAACGTTGAAAAACCTCAACAAGAACTTAGACCAAAAAGTCAACTTTAGTCAACGGTCAAAGTCAACAGTCAACACTGGTCAACCGTCAACAGTCAACTTTGGTTAACGGTGAACAGTAAACGACAGGACTTTGGTCAGCAGCGGCTCGGCTCGGCTTATTATAATTCTACTGGCTCGGTCTGGCTTGGCTAGGCTCGACTCGGTGAGTGGAACCAGTGCAACTCGTTGAGTTGACTCAGTTTTCTACAGCAAACTTCCGGCGGAGCGTGGTGGTGCGTGAGCCTCCGATCGGGTTGATTTTTATGGCGTTGCGATCCTCTCTTCGAGATCTTCGATTTGCTATGCTATAATGCTTTGTTTGACACAAATTTCTTATAGCTCTGATACCACTTTATTGGATCGAATCTCACTCAAAATACACTCAACACTTACAACTACGATTACAACTCTAAGAAAGAAAGAAAAGTGTTTTTATTGATGCTCAACTTGATGAAATACACAACTAAAAGGAATGAGGTATTTATAGGAAGATGGAGAGAGCAAAAATCAACAACTCTCACCTAACCTATTAATTCTTCTTACCAACTCTCAACCAACTCATTAACTATTTTCAGCCCTCAACCACCAACTAAATAATTAAACTTCCATGAGTTGGCCTTCTAGAAACTTACAATGGATTGAGCCTTCAAATGGTTTGGGTCTTCAAATGGTTGGGTTTTCAAATGGTTTGGGCTTAAAACAAGTTTATACTTCAACACCATCATACATATTTTTTTAAATAGTTGTCTTAAAGATATCATGAAAATGTTAATTCCATTGTTGCATCACATAGATAGAAATACCAAACTCTAGCTTGTTAAATGATATACTGCTAGCAAAAATTGTCATGTCCAATCCTTAATTGGGGTGGATATATATTAGAATTATGTTACCTCAATAGCAAATTAAAAGCAAACTTATACATTTAGAAACCAAAAGTTGATAATAATAATTACTATAATTTTTTTATGCCTATGTATTACTAATTACCAGGAAATTTATAATAATATTACGTATAGGTTTTAATTATGTAATGTATGTACAACAACTTTTTTAGGAATTTAGAAACCAAAAGTTGATAATAAAGTTGGTATATTAATTAGAATATGCAGTTTCTTGTTTGTAGTCTAACAAATGCAAAATTAACAATACAATTGCCATATTTGTGCATTTGAAGGAGTTGTGTCGAAGTAACAGCTGCTAATGAATGCAAGCAAGAGTTACAAACAACAGTTGATGAATGCAAGGTTGTTCACATTGTGCACAGGTTCAAGCTGGCTCTTGTATGCACTCGTGTATACATAGACTTTATACAGCTCAGCTTGGAACTTGAATATGGAGATGAATTATCTACTTGGAGTGTAACAGACTTACCACATCATCTTACACATGGCAGCAGCTGATTTAACCATTTCAATATAGGCATTTATTTTTGTCTCTTAGTTTGTTAAGGTTTGCAAGCTGTTGCTATATAGGCATTTATTCTCATGACAATTGTGGACTTCTCTGACAATGAGAAAGAAATATAAAACAAATATACCATTTGTAACCATTAACTAAGCCTCTTCAAATCATAACACAAAATAGGTTATTGGTGCGAAGAAATGAAATCACAAGAATCATAAGACATCACTGGTGTTGTCACACCAAATCACAGGACAATGAGCAAGTTTAATACCAAGCTCAGCAAAGAGAGAACCAATCCATAAGACATCGGTGCAAGCTTGAGTAAGGGCGCAATATTCAGCTTCTGTGCTGGAGCGAGCCACCAATTGTTGCTTCTTGTACATATTCACCTTTATGAAATTGGGAGTGTTCAAGCCTAAGACATATCCATCCCATGGTTACAAGATTGAAATTAGGAGTGTTCAAGCTTAAGACATATTCACAATTATGTGATTCTTCTTTCGGTATGGTGTGTGACCTTGAACCAAAAACTGTCAAGGATGCCTTAAGCAATATGAAGTGGCTGCAGGCCATGAAAGAAGAGATAGCTTCCCTTCAATCTAGTAATACATGGTCCTTAGTTCTTTACAAGAAGAACATGCATATTGTGGGCAACAAGTGGGGTTTCAGAACCAAATTCAACCCCGATGGCAGTGTGCTAAAGTACAAGGCTCGTTTGGTGGCTAAGGGTTTTCACCAAAGTCCAGGTATCAATTATTTTGATACATTCAGTCCAGTTATAAAACCCTCTACCATTAGAATTATCTTCACTCTAGCTGCCACCTACAATTGGGAGATACAACATGTTGACAAAATTAACAATACTTTTCTAAATGGTTAACTAAATGAGCTTGTTTATATGTCACAACCTGAAGGCTTTGTGGATGATTCCTTGCCTCATCATGTTTGCAGACTCAACAAGACCCTATATGGTTTGAAATAAGGCCCAAAGCATGGTTTCACAAACTCAAAACTGCTCTAGCTGGTTGGGGATTCTCCAATGTGAAGTCAGACACTTCTCTCTTCATCAAAAAACAAGGGCAGCATGTTCTTTACTTGTTGGTGTATGTTGATGACATCCTAATTACTGGTATCTCTCCAGCTCTTATTCAATCTACCATTTCCACTCTTAACTCCACTTTTGCTCTCAAAGTTAGGTCCGGTCAATTTCTTCTTAGGTTTTGAGGCCTTCACAAATGCTTCAGGTATCTTTCTCACTCAATCTAAATACATCATAGACCTCATATACAAAACCAAGTTACAACACTCAAAACCATGTTCCGCACCTTGCATCCTTAGTTTACCATTATCTATTACATCAGGTACACCATTTTCTAATCCATTCCTTTATCGAAGCACTATAGGTGCCCTCCAATACTTAACCCATACACGGCCTGACATAGCCTATTTTATTAACAAACTCAGTCAATTCCTAGCCTCTCCCACTTATGTTCATTGGATGGCATGCAAAAGGATTCTTAGATATCTAAAGGGAACTGTTGATGTTGGCCTACATTTCAAACCAGCTTCCAGCTTACATATTGAAGCATATTCTAATGCTGATTGGGGGTCTTGCATTGATAATCGAAGATCAACAAGTGGATGTTGTGTTTACTTGGGACCGAATCTCATTACTTGGTTCAAGAAAACAGAAAGTGGTTGCTCGTTCTAGCACATAAGTAGAATATAGGGCTCTTTCTCAAGCCTTAATCGAAATTATTTGGCTCACATCTCTCTTTCATGAACTTGGTATGCATTTCCTCTTGTCCTATAATTTGGTGTGATGACACTAGTGCTAGTTGTCTTGCAAGTAATCCTATTTTTCATGCTAGCACCCAACACATGGCCAATTGAAAGTTCAGTATGTCCCTTTAGAATTTCAACATGCTGACATTTTTACCAAGCCTCTCACTCAAGCTCGATTTGCCTTTCTATGTTCCAAACTGAATCATGTTGTCTTACCAAGGTTCAGTTTGAGGGGGGATGTTAAGATTCATAATGAAACTGAACCTGAATTACCATATACAAATCAAAGGCTCATCAACTCACACCACACCAATCATCAAAAGGATCAACCAGCGTACAAGTTTCATGATGCTGGTTAGACAGTAACAAACATATTTGATTCATGATTATGATTTCCTGCTTCCATTATGTTATTGAAACTTATAATTGTCCCTTGGTTGCAGGGGCGTAGCTAGAAACTTTATGTCGGGTGGGCTATTTTAAATTTTATTTTTCTATTTAGACTTTAAATGTCCGACAATTTAATATTATACAAAAATTTCATTTAGAATAGTTAAATATAAACATTGCTCAAATCCGAACTACAAGGTTCTGAAGATTGACCTTGAAGATGATGCCTCAGCTACAACTATTGCAGCAGACCATGAACCACTAGATGCAGCAATACCCTGAACCCAAGCCACCTGAGCCTGCATTACCAGAACCTGAGCATGAGTTCGATAAGGTGGCTGAACCATGTTCTCTCTCTCTCTCTCACACACACACACACACATATATATATATAACATATTATTATTAATTTGCTGTTAATTTTAAGATTATGAATATTAGAACAGATTATCAAAATTGAATTTTTGGGTCACAAAACATGGAAGGACTTGCGGAATATTGTGCAGGATGTTTTCGGTGCTTATACTACAGAAGGGAGTTTAAAAAAATGATAACTGGTTTTCTAACGATATTAAATCAGGATCATGCAGCTGAAAAGTTATGATATATATAAAAATGATCTCATGGTCTGATCCTCTAACGTTCTAATATTATATTAAATATGTATGTTTTCTTTAATGCGGATTTCGAAGACATTTAGAAGCCAATAATTAAAGAAGTCAAAGTTGCTATATTTAAGCATATCTATTTTATTATTTTTAGGACTCTTAAGAAATATATGGCTATAAGTATAACTAGCATGAAAGTTATGCTCAAATGCTTAATTAACAACCTCATATTAGTTTCTCTCTCAACTTAAGGTCAGATATTAACTTATAATTTGCTTTAATTAGGTAGAATTTCTCTCTATAAATTTCCTCATTAATTAAACCACATCTATATAATCAAATAAATCGTGACGAAATCAGAATTAACTGTGTGTTTTTGAAATTATATAGCTAGCTAGCTCATCGAGAAGAAGAAGATGATGTCGAAGAGAATGATGGTAGTTTTCGGCCTTTGCCTGGTCGTGGCATGTGCGGTCTTTGTAAGAGAAGCAGAGGCGAATATCGGATATGGAGCCATTAATAAAGGCAATGCCGTTCCATGTGACCCTAAAAATAGGCAAAATTGCAAGATGGGACCGCCCGCTAATGAGTACCAAAGAGGTTGCAGTCATGCAGAACATTGCCGCGATGGCCACGACGAGAAGGAAGATGATAAAAATTAAATTAATCAAGATTTCATTCAACCACCTCGTCAAAAAAAAGTAATAGTCATAATAGTGATTTTCAAAGACGTAAGTATAGGTAGTAGCTACAGATGGGGATCGTGAAAGCTCTAGCGAGCTTAGATAAGGAGATGATGATGATCCTTGTTAGTAGAAATAAGTTATACACACACACACACACATATTGTTAATAATGCATTGAACGAGCTGAGGATTGCACATTTGCACCTCCATTTCAATAGCTATCTATAAAGTTTAATTATCATATTTTGCTTGTGTTAATTAAGGTGAGAAATCAAAATCTCTTCCTTTCGTCTGTTTTCTTTCTTTGGATATTTATGCCACCAAATATTGGTAACTATGCATTCATGTATTATTTTTTATAAAAAAAGAAAAGAAAACCTAAATCTTGTTGAGACTTGTTTCATTTTAATGTTTTTCTTAAAAAAAAAAGAAGTATGTTTTCATATATACCATTCTACAACTCTACTAAACTTGATAAAAACAATGTAACGGATAGAAATACCAAACTCTAGCTTGTTAAATGATGTACTGCTAGCAAAAATTGTCCAATCCTTAATTGGGGTGGATATCTATTAGAATTATGTTACCTAAATAGCAAATTAAAAGCAAACTTATACCTTTAGAAACCAAAAGTTGATAATAACATTGAAGGTTGAGAGGACAGTTGAAAAAGATAAGTGTCTGATGGAAATACGAAACTGCTCGATGAAATGTCTAAAAGAGAACTTTATTCAACACCACAAACGAATTCTACAATACTCATCTCTCAGACTTTTACAAATTGAATCAATGAATATAAATACATAAACTCAGCTATTTATAGATCTTAATCATGCACAATGCATGACTTAACCGAAATAACAAACTCTCCTACAATTGCGGACAACCAATCAATTATAACAAGTTGGCTCTACATCAGCAATGCTGATCCACATCAGCATTGCTCAATTTGTTTAACAACATCCTTAACCTCCTGAACATCTTTGATCACTTGATTGATCATCAACTGGACCATTGCTCCTTACTGGAAAGGTAAGCATGGTAAGACCACTGTCTTGCTTGACATGATCAATACTGCTTACTAACTTCACAGAAGCTGTTGCATGAAATGCTGCAGCTCGTTGCTTGGATTGCAAGCTTCCTATATCATTTACACCTACCCCCCCCCCCCCCCCCTCCCGGAAATTGAGTGAGAGGCATCTCACAAGGTCAGTTTGGATCGAAGGAAATCAAAACGAGAGTGTGATGAGCCTTTAGTAAGAATATCAGCACGTTGCAAACTGGTGGGAACATATTGCACAGCCAAGGATTTAGCAGCAATCTTCTCACGAATGAAGTGCACATCTATCTCTGGTGGGAACATATTTCTTGAATGGAAATCAGGGTTCTGAGCAAAGGAAGCAGCACTGGTGTTGTCACACCAAATCACAGGACAATAAGCAAGCTTAATACCAAACTAAGCAAAGAAAGAACCAATCCATAAGACATTCGGTGCAAGCTTGAGCAAAGGCGTGATATTCAACTTCTATATTGGAATGAGCCACCACTTGTTGCTTCTTGGACATATTTAGCATTATGAAATTGGGAGTGTTCAAGCCTAAGACATATCCATCCCATGGTTACAAGATCAAAATTGGGAGTGTTCAAGCCTAAGACATATTCAACATTATGTCATTCTCCTTTTGGTATGATGTGTGAACTTGAACCAAAAACTGTCAAGGATGCCTTAAGCAATTTGAAGTGGCTGTAGGCCATGAAAGAGGAGATAGCTGCCCTTCAATCCAGTAATCACTGGTCCTTAGTTCCTCACATGAAGAACATGCATATTGTGGGCAATAAGTGGGTTTTCAAAACCAAATTCAACCCCGATGGTAGTGTGCTAAAGTATAAGGCTCGTTTGGTGGCCAAGAGTTTTCACCAAAGTCAAGTTATCGATTATTTAGATACATTCAGTCCAGTTATAAAACCCTCTACCATTAGAATTATCTTCACTCTAGCTGCCACCTACAAGTGGGAGATACAATAGGTTGACATAAATAATGTTTTTCTGAATGGTGAACTAAATGAACTTGTTTATATGTCACAACCTGAAGGCTTTGTGGATGCTTCCTTGCCTCATCATGTTTGCAAACTCAACAAGGCCCTATATGGTTTGAAACAAGCCCCAACAGTATGGTTTCACAAACTCAAAATTGCTCTAGCTGGTTGGGGATTCTCCATTGCCAAGTCAGACACTTCTCTCTTCATCAAAAAACAACAAGGGCAGCATGTTCTTTATTTGTTGGTGTATGTTGATGACATCCTAATTATAGGCAGTTCTCTATCTCTTATTCAATCTACCATTTCCACTCTTAACTCTACTTTTGCTCTCAAAGTTTTTGGACCGGTCAATTTCTTCTTAGGATTTGAGGCTTTCAGAAATGCTTCAGGTATTTTTCTCACTCAATCTAAATTCATCATAGACCTCCTACACAAAACCAAGTTACAACACTTAAAACCATGTTCCACACCTTGCAGCCTTAGTTTACCATTATCTATTACATCAGGTACACCATTTTCTAATCCATTCCTTTACCGAAGCACTATAAGTGCCCTCCAATACTTAACCCATACACGGCCTGACATAGCCTATTATGCTAACAAACTTAGCCAATTCCAAGCCTCTCCCACTGATGTCCATTGGATGGCATGCAAAACAATTCTTAGATATCTAAAGAGAACTGTTGATGTTGGCCTACATTTCAAACCAGTTTCCAGCTTACATATTGAAGCATATTCTGATGTTGATTGGGAGTCTTGCATTGACGATAGAAGATCAACAAGTGGATGTTGTGTTTACTTCGGACCGAATCTCATTACTTGGAGTTCACGAAAACAAAAAGTGGTTGCTCGTTCTAGTACAAAAGCAGAATATAGGACTCTTTCTCAAGCCTCAACTGAAATTATTTGGCTCACATCTCTCTTTCATGAATTGGGTATGCCTATTTCCTCCTGTCCTATAATTTGGTATGATAACACTAGTGCTAGTTCTCTTGGAAAGAATCCTATTTTTCATGCTAGAATCAAACACATTGAAATTGATGTGCACTTTGTGAGAGGAAAGATTGCCAATGGCCAATTGAAAGTTTAGTATGTCCCTTTAGAATTTCAACATGCTGACATTTTTACCAAGCCTCTCACTCAAGCTTGATTTGCCTTTCTATGTTCAAAACTGAATCTTGTTGTCTCACCAAGGTTTAGTTTGAGGGGGGATGTTAATATTCATAATGAAGCTGAACCTGATGAAACTGAATTACCATATACAAATCAAAGACTCACCATCTCACACCACACCAATCATCAAAAAGATCAACCACCGTACAAGTTTCATGATGCCGGTGCTAATGACCAATCTAGCTGATCATTTGTAATTGATTTTCCTTCCTATATTCTGGGAGATATTTTATGGTATATTTATACCCTATCATTTGTATCTTGACATTAAGGAAATATCACATTTTTATATCAGCTCCTAAAACAGGGTATTTTCAACCTCTGTTTCTTCTTCACATCGTTTGTGACATTTTGTCAAACAGCTATGCTGTTATTATTTCCTTCAATAATTTTCAATATATATATATTGTGAAAATGAAATAGAAACTTGAAACACAAGTAAAGTCAGCTTTGTAGAATAAAGCATGCCCATATGGAAGAATCTACCATTAATGATATGTTAAGCTCAACATGCAAGCTATGCATTCTAATTTTCTCATTAACCTTAACCGATTATAGAAGTGTATATATATACATGCCAGCTTCTCTAAACAGAATTTGTAACAAACTCTAACAGAAAAGTTTGATCCAATTCTATATTTACAACAGAAGCAATTTCTACAATTACTCTAATCAACTAAGAACATGTCAGCTAATCTCTCAACTAATCAGCTGACATGTCATCTTGATAGGCTCTCAAATTCTTCTTCTTACTCCTGTGATCATCAAGATTGATGACCTTTGCATACTCTGCCAGTCCAGCTTGATACACAGAATGCATGTGCACTGGATTATGAATTCCAGCTTCCATTCTGTTATTGACAGTTATAACTGTCCCTTGGCTCTTTGGCAATGTGATCACATTGCTCAAATCCGAACTACAAGGTTCTGAAGATGACATGATTGACGTTGAAGATGGTGCCTCAGCTACAACTATTGCAGCAGACCATGAACCACCAGATGCTGCAATACCCTTACCTGAACCTGCATTACTAGAACCTGAGCATGAGTTTGATAAGGTGGTTGAACCATGTTCTCTCTCTCTCTCTCTCTCTCTCTCTCTCTCTCTCACACACACACATATATATAAAATTATGAATATTAGAACAGAATATCAAAATTGAATTTTTGGGTCACAAAACATCGAAAGACCTGCGGAATATTGTGCAAGATGTTTTTGGTGCACATGGTCTGATCCTCTAACGTTATGATATATATAGAAATGATCTCATGGTCTGATCCTCTAACGTTCTAATATCATATTAAATATGTATGTTTTCTTTAATGCGGATTTCGGCAAGAAAGTTCTAGGATTTCTATTTTTCTAATACTACAAAACTTCAGGACATTTAGAAGCCAATAATTAAAGAAGTCAAAGTTGCTATATTTAAGCATATCTATTTGATTATTTTTAGTCACTTAAGAAATATATGGCTATAAGTATAACTAGCATGAAAGTTATGCTCAAATGCTTAATTAACAACCTCATATTAGTTTCTCTCTCAACTTAAGGTCAGATATTCACTTATAATTTGCTTTAATTAAGTAGAATTTCTCTCTATAAATTCCCTCGTTAATTAAACCACATCAATATAATCAAATAAATCGTGACGAAATCAGAATTAACTGTGAGTTTTTGAAATAATATAGCTAGCTAGCTCATCGAGAAGAAGATGATGATGTCGAAGAGAATGATGGTAGTTTTCGGGCTTTGCCTGGTCATGGCATGTGCAGTCTTTGTAAGAGAGGCAGAGGCGAATATCGGATATGGAGCCATTAATAAAGGCAATGCCGTTCCATGTGACCCTAAAAATAGGCAAAATTGCATGATGGGACCGCCCGCGAATGAGTACCAAAGAGGTTGTAGTCATGCAGAACACTGCCGCGATGGCCATGACGAGAAGGAAGATGATAAAAATTAATCAAGATTTGATTCAACCACCTCGTCAAAAAAACGTAATAGTCATAATAGTGGATTTCAAAGACGTATGTATAGGTAGTTGCTACAGATGGGGATCGTGAAAGCTCTGGGGAGCTTAGATCAGGAGATGATGATGATCCTTGTTAGTAGAAATAAGTTATATATATACACACACACATATATATATTCTTAATAATGCATTGAACGAGCTGAGGATTGCACATTTGCACCTCCATTTCAATAGCTATCTATAAAGTTTAATTATCATATTTTGCTTGTGTAAATTAAGGTGAGAAATCAAAATATCTTATTTTCGTCTGTTTTATATCATTGGATATTTATGCCACCCAAATATTGGTAACTACATAATAAGTTGATATTCATATCTAGTATTACTATAATTAAAAGTGAAATCGACATGGATGGAATTCACTTCTTACATAATTACTGGCAAATAAAAAAAAATACCATCATACATATTTTTTTAAATAGTTGTCTTAAAGATATCACGAAAATGTTAATTCCATTGTTGCATCACATAGATAGAAATACCAAACTCTAGCTTGTTAAATGATGTACTGCAGCAAAAATTGTCCAATCCTTAATTGGGGTGGATATCTATTAGAATTATGTTACCTCAATAGCAAATTAAAAGCAAACTTATACCTTTAGAAACCAAAAGTTGATAATAAAGTTGGTATATTAATTAGAATATGCAGTTTCTTGTTTGTAGTCTAACAAATGCAAAATTAACAATACAATTGCCATATGCAAGGCTGTTTCACATTGTGCACAGGTTCAATTAACAATACATTTATGTCTTCTTTAATGCGGATAATCAATCCAAGTGCTTTACAAACAGTATAGCTGAAGAACGACCGACTAATAGATCTCAGCTCACCTAAACAAACTCAGCTACAAGTTTTCAAGTTGCATTAGAAACTTATTAACAAAAAAAACAGAATTCCTAACTAACTTTCTAACTATCTCAAGCTGATTCATAATCAAGTAGTGATTATGATTAGCTTGTTGTGGACTTGTTAATGAGCTGCAGAGTGCTATTCTAGAGTGATAAGGTGAGCTGCTATATATCCTATCTCTGCTGTCCATGCTCAAGCTGTTGCTAGAAACACTGTTGCATGGCAGGGTGTTATTGATTGCTGTGCTACCTATGTTGCACGCTTCCTTACTTTGTTTACAGACTTGAATTGAGTCCTTACTATTCTCATGATAATTGTGGACTTCTCTGACAAGAAATATAAAACAAATATACCATTTGTAACCATTAACTAAGCCTATTCAAATCATAACACAAAATACGTTATTGGTGTGAAGAAATGAAATCACAAGAATCGTAAGACATCGCTGGTGTTGTCACACCAAATCACTGGATAATGAGAAAGCTTAATACCAAGCTCAGCAAAGAGAGAACCAATCCATAAGACATCGGTGCAAGCTTGAGCAAGGGGGCGATATTCAGCTTCTGTGCTGGAATGAGCCACCACTTGTTGCTTCTTGGACATATTCAGCTTTATGAAATTGGGAGTGTTCAAGCCTAAGACATATCTGTTGAAGTGTAAACTTGTTTTAGGCCCAAACTATATGAAGGCTTGAACCATTATGGGAGCCCAAACCCAAGCACAAATAAATTAGAGTCCAAGTCCATAAATAAGGTCCAAGCCCTTTATCTAGAATTCTCTAGGGTTTGGTAATTAGACATAAAAATCATGTGGTCAATTGGAAGGGTGTGGAAGGATGTAGAATGATGAGATGTATGGTTATTATAATTTTGGATTAGTTTATTTGTGTGGTCTAAAATTGTTTGTAAGTAGTATAAATACCCCTTCCCTATTTTGGTTTAGACATCAAGAAGAAGCAAAGCTTCTAAGTGAGTGAAGAAGAAGCAAAAGAGTGAGTTAGTTCTTGAGTGAGAGTTTTCTTGTAATATTTGTTTTGAGTTTAAATAAAAGTTGTTTGAGTGTGAGTTAGTTCTTGAGTGAGAGTTTTCTTGTAATATTTGTTTTGAGTTTAAAAAAAAGTTGTTTGAGTGTTTTATTTCCAACAAAGTGGTATCAGAGTCGAGTTGGAAGGTGTGCACTATAGCATATCCAAATCGAAGTTCTTGACGAGACGAAACTGACGCCGTAAAAATCGCCCCAATCGGAGTTCAAACGAGCCGCCACGGGCCGCCGGAAGTTTGCTGCCATGGAGTGAGTTAACTCACCGAGTTCAAGCCGAGTCAGTCGAGTTGGAAGTGAGTCCAGCCGAGTTGGAGCCGAGTTGACCAAGCTGCCAAGCCTGTTGACCGAGTCGCTAACCGAGCTGCAAGCCGTAAAAAAAAACGTTGACTATTGACCAGTCAGAATTTCGAAATTCTCACCATAGAGTTATGGCTAATGGTATGGCGTCGTTTCAAGTTCCAACACTCAAGAACGAAAACTATGATAATTGGAGTATCAAGATGAAGGCTCTCCTTGGAGCACACGATGTCTGGGAGGTCGTAGAGAAAGGTTACTCCGAACCAGAAGATGAGTCTACTCTATCCCAAACTCAAAAGGATAGCTTAAAAGACTCAAGGAAGAGAGACAAGAAGGCTCTCTATCTCATCTATCAAGCCTTAGATGATGATGGTTTTGAGAAGATTTCGAGTGCAAGCTCCGCTAAGCAAGCATGGGAGAAGTTGCAAATCTCTTACAAAGGAGTCAAAAAGGTAAAGAAGGTCCGTCTCCAAACATCAAGAGGTGAATTCGAATCCTTACACATGAAAGCATCTGAATCTATTTCAGATTATTTCTCAAGAGTAGCAGCCGTTTCTAATCAATTAAAAAGAAACGGTGAAAAGTTAGAAGATGTAAGAATAATAGAGAAGATACTCCGATCATTGGATCCCAAATTTGAGCACATTGTTGTGACGATAGAAGAAACTAAAGACCTGGAAGAAATGACGATCGAGCAACTCCAAGGATCATTGCAAGCATATGAAGAAAAACATAAGAGGAAGCAAGGGATCAACGAGCAACTCCTCAAGATGCAACTGAAGGAGAAGGAAGAAAGTCAAGGCCATGAGAGAAGCCAGCGTGGTCGAGGTAGAAGCAGCAACCTCAACAACTACGAGAAAGGAGAAAGCTCAACAAGAGGCCGTGGGAGAGGCAATTCAAACTCGAGGTACGATAAATCTCAAGTTCAATGTTATAATTGTCAGAAATTTAGGCATTATGCTTCGGAATGTAGAGCTCCCAGCAATAAGGTTGACGAAAGGTCCAATTATGTGGAAGTAAAAACCGAAGAGAAGGAGAAAGTGCTACTAACTTGTAGAGACAATGATGGAGACCAAGAAAATGCTTGGTACCTCGACACTGGTGCAAGCAACCATATATGTGGAAGAAGAAGTATGTTCGTAGAGCTAGATGAATCAGTGGCTGGCAATATCTCATTTGGAGATGATTCAAAAATATCAGTGAAAGGAAAAAGGTAACATCCTTATCCGCACTAAAAATGGTAGTCATCAATTAATCTCTAATGTCTATTATGTGCCCAACATGACATGTAACATCCTGAGTATGGGTCAACTCTTAGAAAAAGGCTATGATATTCATATGAAGAATCGTAGTCTTTCTATAAGAGATGGCGAAGGGAATCTAATAGCCATAGTAAAAATGTCAAAGAATAGATTATTTTCTTTGAACATTCAAAACGATGTTGTAAAGTGTCTGAAAGCATGCTACAAAGATGCATCTTGGTTATGGCACCTTCGATTTGGGCATCTCAATTTTGGGAGCTTGGAACTACTATCTAAGAAGGAAATGGTGAGAGGACTACCATGCATCAATCATCCTGACCAACTTTGTGAAGGATGTTTACTCGGGAAGCAATTTAGAAATAGCTTTCCAAAAGAGTCAGACTCAAGAGCCAAGAAGCCACTCGAGCTAGTCCATACCGATGTGTGTGGTCCGATTAAGCCAAGCTCTCTCGGTAACAGTAATTATTTCCTTCTCTTCATTGATGATTTTTCAAGAAAATCATGGGTTTATTTCTTGAAGCAGAAATCAGAAGTCTTTGGAGTATTCAAGAAGTTCAAAGCTGTCGTGGAAAAAGAGAGTGGCCATAAGATCAAGGCACTGAGATCTGATAGAGGAGGAGAATTCACATCCAAGGAATTCCTGGAGTTTTGTGAAACAAATGGAATTAGACGTCCTCTAACTGTTCCCAGATCCCCCCAACAAAATGAAGTTGCAGAAAGGAAGAACAGAACAATCCTGGATTTGGCGCGAAGCATGCTCAAAAGCAAGAGATTGCCCAATGAGTTTTGGGCGGAAGCAGTGGCATGTGCAGTGTATTTGTCCAATTGTTCTCCAACAAGAAGTGTGTGGGGAAAGACACCTCAAGAAGCATGAAATGGTAGAAAGTCCGGCATCTCCCACCTAAGAGTTTTTGGAAGCATAACACATGTTCATGTACCAGATGAGATAAGAACCAAGCTTGACGATAAAAGTGAGAGTTTCATCTTGATCGGCTATCCCGCTTATTCGAAAGGTTACAAGCTATACAACCCTAACAATAAAAAGTTTGTGATCAGCCGAGATGTGATATTTGATGAAGAAGGAGAATGGGATTTTGGATAAAATGTGGACAACTTCAACTTTACTCCATAATTTGAAGAAATAGAGCAGACGCTAGTGGAGCAAGCAGAACAAGAACCCACTACACCACCAGCATCACCAGCTTCAACAAATAATAAAAATTCACCACCATCATTTTTACAAGAAAGAGTAATGGAGCGAACAAGAGGTCTTCAAGATTTATATGAGGAAACTGAGAGATCTGATAATCTTACTCTTTTTTGCCTCTTTGCTGATTGTGAACCAGTGAGTTTTGAAGAAGCTGCTCAAGAAACGAAATGGAGAGATGTGATGGATGAGGAAATCAAGGCCATTGAGAAGAACAACACTTGGGAACTTATTCCACTTCCAAAAGGACACAAGGCAATTGGTGTCAAATGGGTGTACAAAACAAAGCGAAATTCTAAGGCACAAGGCAAGGCTAGTTGCGAAGGGCTATAGTCAAAGAGCTGGAATAGACTATGATGAGGTATTTGCTCCAGTTGCTAGATTAGAAACTATAAGACTAATCATTTCTATGGCAGCGCAAAACAAGTGGAAGATACATCAGATGGATGTAAATTCTGCCTTCCTAAATGAAGTTCTTGAAAAAGAAGTCTACATTCAGCAACCACCGGGTTATGAAGTCAAAGGCCAAGAAGACAAAGTTCTGAAGCTGAGAAGAGCTCTCTATGGGTTAAAGCAAGCACCAAGGGCATGGAATAGCAGAATTGACAAGTACTTCCAAAAAAATGGCTTTACCAAATGTCCCTACGAGCACGCCCTATATATCAAGATCATGAATGGAGATATTCTGATAGTATGCTTGTACGTGGATGATTTGATTTTCACCGGCAATAACCTAAGCCTAATTGAAGAGTTCAAGAAAGCAATGGCCAAGGAATTTGAGATGACTGACATCAGATTAATGGCGTACTATCTTGGTATTGAAGTCAAGCAAAAGGAAGAAGGCATCTTTATCTCCCAAGAAAATTATGCAAAGGAGATACTCAAGAAATTCAAGATGAATGATTGTAAGCCGATAAACACACCAGCAGAATGCGGAATCAAACTATCGAAGCATGGTGAAGGTGAAAGCATAGATCCAACATTCTTCAAGAGTTTAGTTGGAAGCTTACGCTATTTGACGTGCACGAGGCCAGATATTCTTTATGCTATTGGACTTGTGAGTCGATACATGGAGAATCCAACAACCACCCATTTCAAAGTCACTAAGCGAATCCTCCGTTATATCAAAGGTACAATTGATTTTGGTTTGTTTTATTCAATTTCTAATGATTACAAGCTTGTAGGATATAGCGATAGTGATTGGGGTGGAGACATAGATGACAGGAAGAGCACCAGTGGGTTCGTGTTCTTCATGGGAAACACATCTTTTACATGGATGTCAAAGAAGCAACCGATTGTCACCTTATCTACTTGTGAAACTAAATATGTAGCTGCTACTTCGAGCGTCTGTCATGTAATATGGCTCAGAAATTTGCTGAAGGAATTAGGTTTGCCACAAGAAGAGCCAACTGAGATTTGTGTTGACAACAAGTCAGTCATTGCCTTAGCAAAGAATCTAGTGTTCCATGATCGAAGCAAACATATTGATACTCGTTACCACTACATAAGGGAGTGCATAGCGAAAAGGAATGTGCAAATGGAGGACGTGAAGTCCAAAGATCAAATTGCAGATATTTTCACCAAGCCACTCAGGTTTGAAGATTTTTCGAGATTAAGAAGTTTGCTTGGGATAGTAAAACAAGTTTAAAGGAGGGTGTTGAAGTGTAAACTTGTTTTAGGCCCAAACTATATGAAGGTCTGAACCATTATGGGAGCCCAAACCCAAGCATAAATAAATTAGAGTCCAAGTCCATAAATAAGGTCCAAGCCCTTTATCTAGAATTCTCTAGGGTTTGGTAATTAGACATAAAAATCATGTGGTCAATTGGAAGAGTGTGGAAGGATGTAGAATGATGAGATGTATGGTTATTATAATTTTGGATTAGTTTATTTGTGTGGTCTAAAATTGTTTGTAAGTAGTATAAATACCCCTTCCCCATTTTGGTTTAGACATCAAGAAGAAGCAAAACTTCTAAGTGAGTGAAGAAGAAGCAAAAGAGTGAGTTAGTTCCTGAGTGAGAGTTTTCTTGTAATATTTGTTTTGAGTTTAAATAAAAGTTGTTTGAGTGTTTTATTTCCAACAATATCCATCCCATGGTTACAAGATCAAAATTAGAAGTGTTCAAGCTTAAGACATATTCAGCATTATGTCATTCTCCTTTTGGTATGGTGTGTGACCTTGAACCAAAAACTGTCAAGGATGACTCAAGCAATGTGAAGTGGCGGCAGGCCATGAAAGAAGAGATAGCTACCCTTCAATCCAGTAATACATGGTCCATAGTTCTTTACAAGAGGAACATGCATATTGTGGGCAACAAGTGGGTTTTTAGAACCAAATTCAACCTCGATGGCAGTGAGCTAAAGTACAAGGCTCGTTTGGTGGCCAAGGGTTTTCACCAAATTCCAAGTATTGATTATTTTGATACATTAAGTCCAGTTATAAAACCCTCTGCCATTAGAATTATCTTCACTCTAGTTGCCACCGACAATTGGGAGATACAACAGGTTGACATAAACGATACATTTCTAAATGGTGAACTAAATGAGCTTGTTTATATGTCACAACCTGAAGGCTTTGTGGATGCTTCCTTGCCTCATCATGTTTGCAAACTCAACAAAGCCCTATATGGTTGGAAACAAGCCCTAATGCATGGTTTCACAAACTCAAAACTGCTCTAGCTGGTTGGGGATTTTCCAATGCCAAGTCAGACACTTCTTTCTTCATCAAAAAACAAGGGCAGCATGTTCTTTACTTGTTGGTGTATGTTGATGACATCCTAATTACAGGCATCTCTCTATCTCTTATTCAATCTACCATTTCCACTCTTAACTCTACTTTTGCTCTCAAAGTTTTAGGACCGGTCAATTTCTTCTTAGGTTTTAAGGCCTTCACCAATGCTTCAGGTATCTTTCTCACTCAATCTAAATACATCATAGACCTCATATACAAAACCAAGTTACAACACTCAAAACCATGTGATCCACACCTTGCATCCTTAGTTTACCATTATCTATTACATCAGGTACACCATTTAATTTTCTAATCAATTCCTTTATCGAAGCACTATAGATGCCCTCCAATACTTAACCCATACACGGCCTGACATAACCTATTTTACTAACAAACACAGTCAATTCCTAGCCTCTCCCACTAATGTTCATTGGATGGCATGCAAAAGAATTCTTAGATATCTAAAGGGAACTGTTGATGTTGGCCTACATTTTAAACCAGCTTCCAGCTTACATATTGAAGAATATTCTGATGATGATTGGGGGTCTTGCATTGATAATAAAATATCAACAAGTGGATGTTGTGTTTACTTGGGACCGAATCTCATTACTTGGAGTTCAAGAAAATAGAAAGTGGTTGCTCGTTCTAGCACATAAGTAGAATACAGGGCTCTTTCTCAAGCCTCAATCGAAATTATTTGGCTCACATCTCTCTTTCATGAACTTGATATGCCTATTCCCTCGTCCTATAATTTGGTGTGATGACACTAGTGCTAGTTCTCTTGCAAATAATCCTATTTTTCATGCTAGAACCAAACACATTAAAATTGATGTGCACTTTGTGAGAGTAAAGATTGCCAATGGCCAATTGAAAGTTCAGTATGTCCCTTTAGAATTTCAACATGCTGACATTTTTATCAAGCCTTTCACTTAACCTCGATTTGCCTTTCTATGTTCCAAACTGAATCTTGTTGTCTCACCAAGGTTCAGTTTGAGAGGGGATGTTAAGATTCATAATGAAGCTGAACCTGAATTACCATCTACAAATCAAAGGCTCATGAACTCACACCACACCAATCATCAAAAGGATCAACCACCGTACAAGTTTCATGATGCTGGTGAGACAGTAACAAACATATTTGTTTCATGATTATGATTTCCAGCTTCCATTCTGTTATTGAAAGTTATAATTGTCTCTTGGCTCTTTGGCAATGTGATCACGTTGCTCAAATCCGAACTACAAGGTTCTGAAGATTGACCTTGAAGATGATGCCTCAGCTACAACTATTGCAGCAGACCATGAACCACTAGATGCTGCAATACCCTTACCTGAACTCGAGCCACCAGATGCTGCAAGACCAGAACCTGAGCATGAGTTTGATAAGGTGGCTGAACCATGTTCTCTCTCTCTCTCTCACACACACACACACATATATATAACATATTATTATTAATTTGCTGTATATATATATATATATATATATATATATATATATATATATATATATTGTGAAAATGAAATAGAAACTTGAAACACAAGTCAAGTCAGCTTTGTAGAATAAAGCATGCACAGATGGAAGAATCTACCATTGATGATATGTCGAGCTCAACATGCAAGCTATGCATTCTAGTTTTCTTATTAACCCTTAACCGATTATACAAGTGTATATATATATATATATATATACATGCCAGCTTCTCTAAACATAATTTGTAACAAACTCTAACAGAAAAGTTTGATCCAATTCTATATTTACAACAGAAGCAATCTCTACAATTACTCTAATCAACTAAGAACATGTCAGCTAATGTCTCAACTAATCAGCTGACATGTCATCTTGATAGGCTCTCAAATTCTTCTTCTTACTCCTGTGATCATCAAGATTGATGACCTTTGCATACTTTGCCAGTCCAGCTAGATACACAGAATGCTTGTGCACTGGATTATGATTTCCAGCTTCCATTCTGTTATTGACAGTTATAACTGTCCCTTGGCTCTTTGGCAATGTGATCACATTGCTCAAATCCGAACTACAAGGTTCTGAAGATGACATGATTGACGTTGAAGATGGTGCCTCAGCTACAACTATTGCAGCAGACCATGAACCACCAGATGCTGCAATACCCTTACCTGAACCCGAGCCAGCTGAGCCTGCATTACTAGAACCTGAGCATGAGTTTGATAAGGTGGTTGAACCATGTTCTCTCTCTCTCTCTCTCACACACACACACACACACACACATATATATAACATATTATTATTAATTTGCTGTTAATTTTAAAATTATGAATATTAGAACAGATTATCAAAATTGAATTTTTGGGTCACAAAACATCGAAAGACCTGCGGAATATTGTGCAAGATGTTTTTGGTGCTTATACTACAGAAGGGAGTTTAAAAAAATGATAACTGGTTTTCTAACGATATTAAATCAGGATCATGCAACTGAAAAGTTATGATATAAATATATATATAAATGATAACTGGTTTTATTTGATGTGGATTTCGGCAAGAAAAGTTCTAGGATTTCTATTTTTCTAATACTACAAAACTTCAATGCTACTTGATCAAGATATTTAAGAAATTTAAATGCCAATAATTAAAGAAGTCAAAGTTGCTATATTTAAGCATATCTATTTGATTATTTTTAGGACTCTTAAGAAATATATGGCTATAAGTATAATTAGCATGAAAGTTATGCTCAAATGCTTAATTAACAACCTCATATTAGTTTCTCTCTCAACTTAAGGTCAGATATTCACTTATAATTTGCTTTAATTAGGTAGAATTTCTCTCTATAAATTCCCTCGTTAATTAAACCACATCAATATAATCAAATAAATCGTGACGAAATTAGAATTAACTGTGTTTCTGAAATAATATAGCTAGCTAGCTCATCCAGAAGAAGATGATGATGTCAAAGAGAGTGAAGGTAGTTTTCGGGCTTTGCTTGGTCATGGCATGTGCGGTCTTTGTAAGAGAGGCAGAGGCGAATATCGGATATGGAGCCATTAATAAAGGCAATGCCGTTCCATGTGACCCTAAAAATAGGCAAAATTGCAAGATGGGACCGCCCGCGAATGAGTACCAAAGAGGTTGCAGTCATGCAGAACACTGCCGCGATGGCCATGACGAGAAGGAAGATGATAAAAATTAATCAAGATTTGATTCAACCACCTCGTCAAAAAAAAGTAATAGTCATAATAGTGGATTTCAAAGACGTATGTATAGGTAGTTGCTACATATGGGGATCGTGAAAGCTCTGGGGAGCTTAGATCAGGAGATGATGATGATCCTTGTTAGTAGTAATAAGTTTTATATATACACACACACATATATATATTGTTAATAAAGCATTGAACGAGCTGAGGATTGCGCATTTGCACCTCCATTTCAATAGCTATCTATAACGGTTAATTATCATATTTTGTTTGTGTAAATTAAGGTGAGAAATCAAAATCTCTTCCTTTCGTCTGTTTTCTATCTTTGGATATTTATGCCACCCAAATATTGGTAACTATGCATTCATGTATTTTTTTTAATAAAAAAGAAAAGAAAAGATATAAAAACCTAAATCTTGTTGAGACGTGTTTCATTTTATTGTTTTTTTTTTAAAAAAAAATATGTTTTCATATATACCATTCTATAAATCTACTAAACTTGATAAAAAAAATGTAACGGATTTCAATTGAAATAAGATTTACCTATCAAACTAAATTTTTTTTCTGCACAACTGAGTTTGACACAATCCTTTTCTTGTGACATCAAAGCTTGACATAATTTTTAGAAAGTTAAAAAAGGATAAAATTAATAATGAAGTACGTCAAATTGAATGATGACATAATTTATTTACCATATGTCATACAAAATAAATTAAATCTATTACATAATAAGTTGGAATTCATATCTAGTATTACTTAAAAGTGAAATCGGCATGGATGAAATTCACTTCTTACATAATTACTGACAAAGAAAAAAAAAGTACCATCTTTTGGATCGAATCTCACTCAAAATACACTCAACACACACAACTATGATTACAACTCTAAGAAAGAAAGAAAAGTGTTTTTATTGATGCTCAACTTGATGATTACATAACTAAGAGGAATGAGGTATTTATAGGAAGAGGGAGAGAGCAAAAATCAATAACTCTCACCTAACCTATTAATTATTCCTACCAACTCTCAACCAACTCATTAATTATTTTTAACCCTCAACCACCAACTAAATAATTAATCTTCCCATACTAGAAACTTCCATGAGTTGGGCCTTCTAGAAACTTAAAATGGATTGGGCCTTCAAATGGTTTGGGTTTTCAAATGGTTTGGGTCTTCAAATGGTTTGGGCTTAAAACAAGTTTATACTTCAACACCCCCATTTAAACGTGTTTTACCATGCCAAGCAAACTTCTTAATCTCGTAAAATCTTCAAATTTGAGTGGCTGGGTGAAAATATCTCCAATTTGATCTTAAGACTTTACGTACTCCATTTGCACATCCTTTTTTGTTATGCACTCTTTTATGTAGTGGTAACGAGTATCAATATGCTTGCTTCGATCATGGAACACTAGATTCTTTGCTAAGGCAATGGCTGACTTATTGTCGACACAAATCTCAGTTGGCTCTTCTTGTGGCATACCCAATTCTTTCACCAAATTTCTGAGTCATATTACATGACAAATACACGAAGTAGCAACTACGTATTCGGCATCACAGGTGGATAGGGTGACAATCGGTTGCTTCTTTGACATCCATGTGAAAGCTGTGTTTCCCATGAAGAATACGAACCTGCTTATGCTTTTCCTATCATCTATGTCTTCACTCCAATCGCTATCGCTATATCCGACAAGCTTGTAATCCTTAGAAACTAAATAAAACAAGCCAAAATCAATTGTACCTTTGATATAATTAAGGATTCTCTTAGTAGTTTTGAAATAGGTGGTTGTTGGATTCTCTATGTATCGACTCACAAGTCCAACAACATAAAGAATAACTGGCCTCGTCACGTCAAATAGCATAAGCTTCCAACTAAACTCTTGAAGAATGTCGGATCTATGCTTTCACCTTCATCATGCTTCGATAGTATGACTCTGCATTCCATTGGCGTGTTTATCGGCTTACAATCATCCACCTTGAACTTCCCAAGTATCTCATTTGCATAACTTTTTTGGGAGATAAAGATGCCTTCTTCCTTTTGCTTAACTTCAATACCAAGGTCGTACGCCATCAATCCGATGTCAGTCATCTCAAATTCTTTAGCCATTGCTTTCTTGAACACTTCAATCAGGCTTAGATTATTGCCGGTGAAGATTAAATCATCCACGTACAAGCATACTATCAGAATATCTCCATTCTTGATCTTAATATATAGGGTGTGCTCGTAGGGACATTTGGTGAAGCCATTTTGTTGGAAGTACTTGTCAATTCTGCTATTCCATGCTCTTGGTGCTTGCTTTAATCCATAGAGAGCTCTTCTCAGCTTTAGAACTTTGTCTTCTTGGCTTTTGACTTCGTAGCCCAGTGGTTGCTAAATGTAGACTTCTTCTTCAAGAAATCCATTTAAGAAGGCAAACTTTACATCTATCTGATAGATCTTCCATTTATTCTAAGCAGCCAAAGAGATTATTAGTCTTATAGTTTCTAAACGAGCAACAGGAGTAAAACCTCATCATAGTCAATTCCAGCTCTTTGACTATAGCCTTTTGCAACAAGTCTTGCCTTGTGTTTTTCAATCGCTCCTTTAGCATTTCTCTTTATTTTGTACACCCATTTGACACCAATTGCCTTGTGCCCTTTTGGAAGTGGAATAAGTTTCCAAGTTTGTTCTTCTCAATGGCCTTGATTTCCTCATCCATCGCATCTCTCCACTTCATTTATTGCATAGCTTCTTCAAAACTCACTGGTTCACATTCAGCAAAGAGGCAAAAGAAAGTAAGATTATCAAATCTCTCAGTTACCTCATATAAATCTTAAAGATCTCTTGTTCGCTCAATTGCTCTTTCTTGTAAAAATGATGGTGGTGAATTTCCATTATTTATGGAAGCTAGTGATGCTGATGGTGTAGTGGGTTCTTGTCTTGTTTGCTCCATTCTTGATTGCTCCTTATTTTCTTCTTCAAGGTAGGGAAGAAAGTTGTAATCTTCATCATGTGTTTTCCATTCCCATGTACTTTCTTCATCAAATATAACATCACGACTGATGATAATTTTCCTATTATCTGGATTATAAAGCTTGTAACCTATGAAGAAATTATTGTACCCGATGAAGATGAACTTCTCACTTTTATCATCAAGCTTACTTCTGCTATCGTCTGGAACGTGTGTATGTGCTATGCTTCCAAACACTTTTAGATGAGAAATTCTTGGCTTTCTTCCATTCCAAGCTTCTTATGGTGTTCTTCCCAACACACTTCATGTTGGAGATCGATTGGATAGGTATACTGCACAGGCTACAGCCTCTGCCCAAAACTCCTTTGAGCATGTTTTGTGCCATGTCGATGATGGTTCTGTTCTTCCTTTCGGCTGCTCCATTTTACTGGGGGGATCTTGGAATTGTCATTGGTCGACGAATTCCATTTGCTTCACAGAATTCCTGAAACTCTCTGTATCTCCTCCTCGATCAGATCTCATTGCCATAATTTGACAACCACTTTCTTTTTCCACAGCAACTTTAAACTTCTTGAATACCTCAAAGACTTCTGATTTCTGTTTTAAAAAATACACCCAAGTTTTTCTTGAAAAATTATCAATGAAGAGAAGAAAATAATTACTATTATCAAGAGAGCTTAGCTTGATTGGACCACACACATCAGTGTGGATGAGCTCGAATGGCTTCTGGGCTCTCGAATTTGACTCTTTTGGAAAGCTTTTCCTAAATTGCTTCCCGAGGAAACACCCTTCACAAAGTTGGTTAGGATGATTGATACAAGGTAGCCCTCTCACCATTTCTTTCTTGGACAACATCTCCAGTCTTCCAAAGTTGAAATGTCCAAAACGAAGATGCCATAGCCAGGATGCATCTTTGTAACAAGCTTTTAGACACCTTGTAACATCGTTTTGAATATTCAAAGAAAACATTCTATTCTTCGACATTTCACCTTTGTAATTAAATTTCCCATGTCATCTCTTATAAAAAGACTACAATATTTCATACGAATATCATAGCCTTTTTCTAAGAGTTGTCCTAAACTCAAAATATTGCTTGTCACGTTGGGTACATAGTAAACATCTGAAATTAATTGGTGACTACCATCTTTTGCATGAATAAGGAAATTATCTTTTCCTTTTACTGGTATTTTGGAATTGTCTCCAAATGAGACATTACCAGTCACAGATTTATTGATCTCTACGAACATGCTTTTTCTTCCACACATATGGTTGCTCGCACCGGTGTTGAGATACTAGTTATTCTCTTGTTCTCCATCGTCGCCTTTTGTTAGAAGTGTGAAGGCATTTTGTTTCAAGCCCAAGATAAGGGTGGGTAGTGGCCCAAATGGTTTGGGCTCAAACATAGTATTGGGCTGACCCACAGGAATAGTATCAGTGGTGAATAATGCACCGACTGATGGGCCCCACAGGAATAGTATCAGTGGTGAATATTGCACCGACTGGTGGGCCCCACAAGAATAGTAAAGTGCGGCTACCGTTACGGGCTCCGAATGGTGGGTCCCACGGTGAATCGTGAAGTGAACAGTACGCACGCGTGAACAGTATCCTAAATTTTCCTATAAATACCCCCCTTAAGTTCATTTGTAAACCATCCAAACATTAGAGAATAAGAGAGTGTTAAGAGAAAAAACTTGTGAAAGAATTTTTGTGAGAAAAATTCTTGGGTATAATTGGGATCGGGTTATGGTCTGTGAGTTGTGAACGCTTTGTATATTTTCTTCTCTTCAGTAAAGCGATCTGCAGCAGGTCCGGAGATGTAGGCACAATTGGCCGAACTCCGTTATCAAATTGTGCGTTATTTCCGCTTGTATTTCGTTTTCTCACAAATCTAGTTATAAGGAAATTACGCTCTAATTTCCTAACAACTGGTATCAGAGCTTTGGTGGTAGATTCTGTGAGTTTTCTGTGAGTTTTTTTGTCGGCAGTACCAGTGTGTCGACGGAGGTGTTCTAATACACAGCGGTTCGCAGAAATAGTCAGAAACGATCCAGAGGAAGCTAAATTCGAGTGGGAGTGATGGCTGCAGATGAAGGGAAGCTGAAAATTGAAAAGTTCGATGGTGCAGACTTCGGGTTTTGGAAAATCCAGATTGAAGATTATCTATACCAGAAAAATCTATATCAACCTCTCTTAGGAAAAAAGCCAGAGAATATGAAGGAAGAAGATTGGAATCTTCTTGATAGACAAGCCCTTGGAGTAATCCGATTAACGTTGTCCCGCAACATTGCTTTCAACATAGTAAAGGAAAAGACCATTACTGGTCTTATGGTGGCTCTCTCCAATATTTATGAGAAGCCATCGGCCTCAAATAAAGTACACTTGATGAGGCGATTATTCAGTTTGCGGATGGCGGAAGGGGCTTCAGTCGCTCAACATCTGAATGAACTCAACACAATCACAACCTAGTTGAGTTCCGTGGAAATCGAATTTGATGAAGAAGTTCGAACCTTGATTCTCTTGTCATCTCTACCAGACAGTTGGAATGCTACTGTTACAGCAGTCAGCAGTTCGTCAGGAAATAATAAATTGAAATTTGACGATGTTCGAGATCTGGTATTGAGTGAAGAAATTCGGCGGAGAGAATCGGGTGAAGCATCAAGCTCCTCAACCTTGCACACAGAGTCCAGAGGGAGAACTTTAGAAAAAAGTTCACATCGTAGCAGATCGAAATCCAGAAGGGGTAAATCTAGATCGGGAAAGAAAGATTTTAGTTGTTATAATTGTGGCAAAAAGGGTCACCTTAAGAGGGATTGCTGTGCACCAAAGAAAGATACCGGCATACAGGAATCCGCCAATGTGACCGAGGAAACAGGTGATGCTATGATCCTAAGCGTCAACAGCCTGATTGAATCATGGATTCTGGATTTAGGAGCATCTTTCCATGCCACCCCATGCCGAGAAATCATGGAGAACTATGTCAGTGGTGACTTTGGGAAGGTTCATCTAGCTGATGATGAAACCTTAAAGATTGTCTGAAGAGGAGACATTCGGTTAAAGTTGCCAAGCGGGAGTACCTGGAAGCTGTAAGGAGTGAGACATATTCCTGGTCTCAAAAGAAATCTTATTTCTATAGGACAACTTGATGGAGAAGGATATTGTATAACCTTTTCAGGTTGTGAGTGGAAGATTACCAAATGAGCACTTGTCGTTGCTTGTGGTAAGAAGACTGGTACTCTCTATGTAACCTCAAACTTAGAGAATATCGTTGCAGTAGAAGATGCTGTTGAAAAGTCAAACTCATGGCACCAAAGGCTTGGCCATATGAGTGAGAAAGGGATGCAGACACTTCTGTCAAAAGGGAAGCTTCGGGATCTAAAGACAATAGATGTCGGACTATGCGAGAATTGCATCTTTGGCAAACAAAAGAAAGTCAGTTTTGCAAAGATTGGCAAGACACCCAAGGCAAAAAAGTTAGAGTTGGTTCATACCGATGTATGGGGACTATCTCCAGTTTCATCTCTTGCAGGTTCATTGTATTATGTCACCTTTATCGATGACTCTACAAGGAAGGTATGGGTTTATTTTCTCAAGAAGAAATCAGAAGTCTTTGATACCTTCAGAAAATGGAAGGCCATGGTAGAAAATGAGACTGGTTTAATAGTCAAGCGCTTGAGGTCTGACAATGGAGGAGAGTACAGAGATAGTAGATTCAGAGAATTTTGCGCAAACAATTGGATCAAGATGGAGAAAATAGTTCCGATGACACCACAGCAGAATGGTGTAGCTGAGCGCATGAACAGAACTCTGAATGAATGTGCCAGAAGCATGAGGATACATGCTGGTTTGCCCAAACTGCTATGGGCTGAAGCTGTCAACACTGCAGCCTACTTGATCAATCGTGGGCCTTCAGTTCCCTTGGATGGTGGAATACCAGAGGAAGTTTGGAGGGGAAAAGAGGTAAACCTTTCACATTTAAGAGTTTTTGGTTGTATCTCTTACGTACACATAGATTTGGCCGGAAGAAGTAGACTTGATGCCAAGTCTAATAAATGTGTCTTTGTTGGCTATGGTGGTGATGAGTTTGGTTACCGGTTTTGGGATTATGAAAATCGGAAGATCATCAGAAGCAGAGATGTCATATTCAATGGGAATTTAATGTACAAAGATTGATCAATTGCAGAATCAAGTAGCTCCACAACCGAAGCTGAAACAAAAGAATATGCTGAGTTTGAGGAGATTTCTGGAAATGATGTTCAGATTAGTCCTGAATCAGTTCAAGATGAACCAGGCACACCAGAACTCATACGCTCCTCTAGAATTCCTAAGCCAATCCAGCGTTATTCGCGTTCTTTACACTACTTGTTACTAACTGATAGTGGTGAACCAGAGTGTTATGATGAAGCAATGCAAGTGGAGGATTCAGTCAAGTGGGAGTCTGCCATGAAAGATGAGATGAACTCGCTTATGTCAAATCAGACATGGGAATTAGCTGAATTACCACTAAGCAAGAAAGCTCTTCATAACAAATGGGTCTTCAGGATCAAAGAAGAACACAATGGAAACAAGCGCTACAAAGCTAGATTGGTTGTCAAAGGCTTTCAGCAAAAAGAAGGTATTGACTATAATGAAATTTTCTCTCCAGTCGTGAAGCTGACTACAATCAGACTCGTGTTGAAAATTGTAGCTGCAGAAAATTTACATCTTGAGCAATTAGATGTAAAAACAGCTTTCCTTCATGGTGACTTAGAGGAAGAAATCTATATGAGGCAACCATAAGGTTTTATAAAAGCAGGCAAGAAAAACCTATTATGCAGGTTGAAGAAGAGCTTGTATGGCTTAAAACAAGCTCTCAGGCAGTGGTACAAGAAGTTTGATAGTTTTATGAGCAGCAGTGGTTTCACAAGATGCCAAGCAAATCATTGTTGCTACATCAAAAAGTTCGACAATAGTTTTATTATTCTATTGTTGTACGTTGATGATATGCTCGTTGTAGGATCGGATATGCAAGAGATTATAAATTTGAAGCGGGAATTGTCAAAGCAGTTCGCAATGAAATATCTGGGTGCTGCAAAGCAGATTCTTGGAATGAGGATCAAAAGAGACACGAAGTCGGGGACTTTGTTGTTATCACAGGCTGAGTACATTAAAAAGGTACTCTCAAGATTTAACATGCAAGATTCTAAACCAGTGAGTACACCTTTGGGTGTTCATTTCAGACTCTCCAAGGAACAGTTACCGAAGATAGAGGAAGAGCGTACACATATGGCAGAGGTTCCGTACACCTCAGCAATTGGAAGTCTGATGTATGCCATGGTTTGTACCAGACCAGATATTGCCCAAGCAGTGGGAGTTGTTAGCAAGTACATGAATAATCCGGGCAAGATACACTGGGAAGCAGTCAAATGGATCTTCAGATATCTACGGGGTACCACAAATAAGGCACTGTGTTTTAAAGGTGGAGATACGACACTAACGGGCTATGTAGATGCTGACTTAGCCGGAAATGTTGACATCAGAAAGAGCACTACATGGTATGTCTATACTTAAGGAGGTACTGCAGTGAGTTAGGTCTCTCAACTGCAGAAGATAGTTGCTCTTTCCACAACTGAAGCAGAATATGTCGTCGTCACGGAAGCCAGCAAAGAAATGATTTGGCTACAAAGTTTCTTAAAGGAATTGGGTAAGAAACAAGAAGACAATGTCCTGTATTGTGACAGTCAGAGTGTCATCCATCTAGCAAAGAATCCATCTTTTCATTCCAGAACGAAGCACATATAGTTGCGATATCATTTTATTCGATCACTTCTGGAAGATGGGATTTTGAATCTTGAAAAGATTAGTGGAGCTCAAAATCTAGCAGATATGTTGACAAAGACGGTGACGATTGACAAACTGAAGCTGTGTTCAGCTTCAGTTGGCCTACAATAGTGACAAGGCCAGGAAATGAGCTGCAGCATAGATCGATGTGTGAAGACAGATTGAAATCAGTCTTCAAGTGGGAGAATGTTAGAAGTGTGAAGGCATTTTGTTTCAAGCCCAAGATAAGGGTGGGTAGTGGCCCAAATGGTTTGGGCTCAAACATAGTATTGGGCTGACCCACAAGAATAATATCAGTGGTGAATAGTGCATCGACTAATGGGCCCCACAAGAATAGTATCAGTGGTGAATAATGCACTGACTGGTGGGCCCTACAGGAATAGGTTCAGTGGTGAATTGTGCACTGACTGGTGGGCCCCACAGGAATAGGTTCAGTGGTGAATATTGCACCGACTGTGTGGGCCCCATACGGTTTGACTATGCACTGAATTACGGACGCCGAATGGTGGGTCCCACTGTGAATCGTATCCTGAATTTTCCTATAAATACCCCTCTTGTGTTCATTTGTAAACCATCCAAAGATTAGAGAATAAGAGAGTGTTAAGAGAAAAAACTTGTGAAAGAATTTTTGTGAGAAAAATTATTGGGTATAATTGGGATCGGGTTGTGGTTTGTGAGTTGTGAACGCTTTGTATATTTTCTTCCCTTCAGTAAAGCGATCTGCAGCAGGTCCGAAGACGTAGGCACAATTGGCCGAACTCCGTTATCAAATTGTGTGTTATTTCTGCTTTTATTTCGTTTTCTCACAAATCTAGTTATAAGGAAATTACGCTCTAATTTCCTAACACCTTTGCATGCTAACAGCAACGTTCCTTTCTCTTCGGTCTTTGCTTCCATAAAATTATTCTTCTCCTCAACTTTGTTATTAGGAGTTCTACAGTCTGAAGCATAATGTCCAAACTTTTGACAGTTATAACATTGAACTTGAGATTTTTCATACCTTGAGTTCCAGTTGCCTCTTGCACGACCTCTGGTTGAACTTTCTCCTTTCTCATGGCTATTGTTGGAACTGTTATTGTTATAATTCTAACCGCATCCACGGCTGCGACCTCCACGTCGTACTCGGTCTCTGCCTTTACCTCGAACTCGTTGGTATCTCTCATGGCCTTGGGTATCTTCTTTCTCCTTGAGTTGCATCTTGAGGAGTTGTTCATTGATCCCTTGCTTCTTCTGATGCTTTTCTTCGTAAGCTTGCAACGATCCTTGAAGTTGTTCGATCGTCATTTCCTCCAAATCTTTAGTTTTTTCAATTGTTACAATGATGTGTTCAAATTTGGGATCCAGCGAACGAAGTATCTTTTCCATTATTATGGTATCTTTCAATTCTTCACTGTTTCTTTTCAACTGATTTGAAATGGTCAGTACTCTTGTGAAGTAATCGGAAATAGACTCAGACGCTTTCATATGTAGAGATTCAAATTCACCTCTTAGAATCTGAAGATGAATCTTCTTCACTTGTTCAGCTCCTCTGTAAGCAGTTTGCAGCTTTTCCCATGCTTCGTTAGCGAGTTTTGCACTCGAAATATTTTCAAAGCCATCATCATCTAATGCTTGATAGATGAGGTAGAAAGCCTTCTTGTCTCTCTTCCTTGAGTCTTTCAAGCTATCCTTTTGAGTTTGGGATAGAGTTGACTCATCTGCTGATTCGATGTAACATTTCTCTACGACCTCCCACACATGGTGTAGTCCAAGAAGTGCTTTCATTTTGATACTCTAGTTATCATAATTGTCGTTCTTAAGTGTTGGAACTTGGAAGGATACCATACCATTAGCCATATCTCTTAATTTGGTGAGAATTTTGAAATTCTGATTACACTGATGGATTTAGAACGTCGAAAAACCTCAACAAGAACATAGACCAAAAAGTCAACTTTGGTCAACTGTCAAAGTCAACAGTCAACACTGGTCAACCGTCAACAGTCAACTTTGGTCAACGGTGAACTGTAAACGACAGGACTTTGGTCAGCAGCGGCTCAGCTCGGCTTATTATAATTCGACTGGCTCGGTCTGGCTTGGCTAGGCTCGACTCGGTGAGTGGAACCAGTGCAATTTTATGGCGTTGCGTTCCTCTCTTCGAGATCTTCGATTTGGTATGCTATAATGCTTTGTTTGACACAAATTTCTTATAGCTCTGATACCACTTTATTGGATCAAATCTCACTCAAAATACACTCAACACTTACAACTACGATTACAACTCTAAGAAAGAAAGAAAAGTGTTTTTATTGATGCTCAACTTGATGAAATACACAACTAAAAGGAATGAGGTATTTATAGGAAGATGGAGAGAGCAAAAATCAACAACTCTCACCTAACCTATTAATTCTTCTTATCAACTCTCAACCAACTCATTAATTATTTTCAACCCTCAACCACCAACTAAATAATTAATCTTCCAACACTAGAAACTTTCATGAGTTGGCCTTCTAGAAACTTAAAATGGATTGAGCCTTCAAATGGTTTGGGTCTTCAAATGGTTGGGTTTTCAAATGGTTTGAGCTTAAAACAAGTTTATACTTCAACACCATCATACATATTTTTTTAAATAGTTGTCTTAAAGATATCATGAAAATGTTAATTCCATTGTTGCATCACATAGATAGAAATACCAAACTCTAGCTTGTTAAATGATATACTGCTAGCAAAAATTGTCATGTCCAATCCTTAATTGGGGTGGATATATATTAGAATTATGTTACCTCAATAGCAAATTAAAAGCAAACTTATACATTTAGAAACCAAAAGTTGATAATAATAATTACTAGAATTTTTTTATGCCTATATATTACTAATTACCAGGAAATTTATAATAATATTACGTATAGGTTTTAATTATGTAATGTATGTACAACAACGTTTTTAGGAATTTAGAAACCAAAAGTTGATAATAAAGTTGGTATATTAATTAGAATATACAGTTTCTTGTTTGTAGTCTAACAAATGCAAAATTAACAATACAATTGCCATATTTGTGCATTTGAAGGAGTTGTGTCGAAGTAACAGCTGCTAATGAATGCAAGCAAGAGTTACAAACAACAGCTGATGAATGCAAGGTTGTTCACATTGTGCACAGGTTCAAGCTGGCTCTTGTATGCACTCGTGTCTACATAGACTTTATACAGCTCAGCTTGGAACTTGAATATGGAGATGAATTATCTACTTGGAGTGTAACAGACTTGCCACATCATCTTACACATGGCAGCAGCTGATTCAGCCATTTCAATATAGGCAGTTATTTTTGTCTCTTAGTTTGTTAAGGCTTGCAAGCTATTGTTATATATATAGCTTGTACCTAAATCTCTTTCTCTTAATGAAGAATATTTTCTCCAGCCTTTCTTTATCTTGATTCCTTGTGTTGATGTGCATGGTATCAGAGCTCTAAGAGGTCCAACAATGGCAGCTCCTTCAAGATCGAGTTCTATCAACAACAATGAAACATATTCTTTTGTTATCAATCGGGTACAGACTTCTTCATTTCCATCACATCTCAACTTCAATCTACCATTGAAATTAGATCAAGAAAACTACGTACTCTGGAAATCTCAAGTTCTACCAGCCATTAGAGCCTATGATCTAAAGGATTTCATACTAGGAGAATCTAGAAGTCCAGCTAAGTTCATAGAAACTAGAAATGATGAAACCGGAGAGGTAACCAAATCTGTGAACACTGATTTTCTTCAATGGAAGAAAACATATCAATTGCTTGTATGTTGGCATAGATCTACACTCAGTCTAACCAATGTTAGTCAAGTCATACAGTGTATCACATTCATGTGAAATATGGACAACAATAGAGAAGATGTACTCATGACATTCTCTAGCTAGGATTATGCAAGTTCATTCACAGATCCAAGCAACAAAGAAAGACTTCTTGACTATTACAAATTATATCTTGAAGATCAGGAATCTAGCTTATAATCTAGCTGCAGCTGGATAGCCTATGTCTGATAGAGATATCTTTATGAATGTGCTACAAGGTCTAGGAAATGAGTATGATGCTATTTTGTGTTCAATCACAACTCTGCAAAGCATAATATCTCTTTAAGATACTCAATTTTTGTTAATGAGCTATGAAGCTCGACTGGATTAGCAAACATCTTCTGCCTCTCTTGCACTCACTAATGCTTCAACTAGTTTTGCACAGTCTGGTAACTCAAGAGGAGGTAATCAGTAGTATAATAGAGGAAGAAGAGGAAGAGATAGAGGTAATGGTAGAGGCAGAAGTACATTCTGTCAGTTGTGTGGCAGAACATGACATTATTCAGCCATATGCTTCCATAGATTTGATCAAAATTTTCAAGGTCATCGACTTAATCAAGTGAGTCAAGGTGGAGGATATCAAAATCAAAATAGAGGCAACTCCAGTGGTTTTCAAAACAATTTTCAACGCAATAATGGTCAGAATCATGGAGGTTTCCAAGGCAAAATTTTGGAGGATGTCAAGGAAATGTCACACACACTAGCTCAGCTCTCATTGCCGCACCATCTACTGTGGCTGATCCTTCTTGGTATATTAATAGCAGTGCCACGAATCATATGACCATGGAAAAGGAATACAAGGGCATGAGAAGTTAGCTATTGGTAATGGTAACTTGCTTCCAATCTCTCACTTTGGTTGTTCAATTATACCATATCATACACATGTATCTAAGCCTCTTTATCTCAAGAACATTTTGCATGTACATAATATCACTAAAAACCTCCTAAGCATCTCAAAATTTACCAAAGATAATAATGCTATTATTGAGTTTAATGCTGATTTTTATGTGATAAAAGTTCAGACTTCGAAGAGAATCCTTCTTCAAGGAACTCAGAGAGATGGATTGTACCATCTTGATCTGCCAATTCAGTCATTGAAATCCAAAAATTTTCATGCTTCCAAGTCCAAGTCTGCTGTTAAAACTGTGTTTTTCTGATCTTTACTGTGATAGGTCTGTTAAGCCTAATAATGTGAACTGTCCTCTTGCTAATACTTAGCATTCTTTAGCTGGTAAATCTTGTGACAATCCTTTATTGTGTAAATACATTTCCAATAAAGCACAAGTTGTTGATAATCATGTTCAAGCTTATACTGCTTCATCTTATGTTGATAATGTGATTTGTACATTTGATATTGAGATGTGGCATAGAAAACTTGGTCACTCATCTTCCAGAATTTTACATATCGTTTTGAAGTCTTTTAAACATCATGCATATTCCTACCAACAACACACTTGAATTCTGTGATGCATGCCAATGTGGCAAAGCTCATCAACTACCTTTTTCCAATTTCATCCACGCTCCACTTGAAATTGTACATTCTGATGTATGGGGTCCAGCCCCTATACTATCATCTCATGGCTTTCAATATTATGTCCATTTCATAGATCATTTCACTAGGTTCACATGGATCTTTCCTCTCAAAACAAAGTCTCAAGTGAAGGATGCTTTCCTTTTGTTCAAAGTATCTACTAAGTTACTCTTTAATACCAAGCTCAAATGTTTGCAAAGTGATCAAGGAGGTGAATTTAAAATTATTCACTCTTTATCACAAGCTTGGCATTATTTTAAGATATTCTTGTCCTCATACATACCAACAAAATGGTCTAGCTGAGAGGAAACATAGATATATAGTAGAAGTTGGTCTTACTTTTCTTTCACAAGCTAAGCTTCATTTATCTTTTTGGCGGGAAGCCTTTACCACATCAGTTCACTTGATAAACAGACTCCCTAGTCCTTTGCTTTCAAACAAGTCTCCTTATGAACTTGTTTATCATCACAAACCAAACTGCAATGAATTGAAAGTATTTGGTTATGCTTGATTTCCTCTTCTTAGGCCCTATCAACAACATAAGTTTGCTTTTCATTCTTCAAAGTGCATATTCATTGGTTATTGTTCTCAAGCAAAAGGATATATGTGCTTGCACCCCTTGGGTAGAGTGTATGTATCCAGACATGTTACATTTAATGAGAATGATTTTCCTTACATGTCTATATTTCCTTCTATGGCAAAATTGAATGTTGCTTCTTATCCAAGTCTGCCTGTTTCTCTTTTGAGTCCTAAATCTTTTTCTTATAAAAATCAGCAAACTAAAACTAAACTTATAGCTGCATTGTCCCCTTCATCTTCTATGCATTCAACTGACCCTGTAGCTGTATCTCCTTTGCATACATCCAATTTCATATCTGTGCCAGTAGCTGGTTCCATTATACCAATAGCATCTTCCCTACCAACTATACCATTCTCCATTATTCTTCCCCAAATAGTACCTGCAAATGCCACCACATCTATTCACCCAATGCAAACAAGGCTCAGGTCTGGTATTGTCAAGCCCAGACTCTTTGTTTCTAGCTCATTCCCTTCATCATCCTCTGAACCATATTCAATCAAGGCTGCCTTACTCAATCCTCAATGGAAGAAGGTTATAGAGGATGAGTTTGCAGCTCTTATAAATAATCACACATGGATCTTGGTGCCTTGTCAAGCTGATATAAATGTTGTTGGGAATAAATGGGTGTTTCAGGTGAAACATAATGCTAATGGGAGTATTCAAAGACACAAAGAAAGGCTTGTGGTTAAAGGTTTTCATCAAAATGCAGGCCTAAATTTCTTTGAAACCTTCAGTCCAGTTGTGAAGTCAGCAACTATAAATGTTGTTTTAAGCTTGGCAGTTTCTATGCATTGGTCTATTGAGCAACTTGAAATCAATAATGCTTTTCTAAATGGTGTTCTTCATGAAAATGTGAACATGGCACAACCTGAAGGTTTTATCTAGCCTCAACAATCCCATTTGGCGTGCAAACTTCAAAAATCCCTTTATGGTTTGAAGCAAGCTCTAAGGGCTTGGTATGAGAAGCTCAAGGCAGTTTTGCTTCAATGGGGATTGTTAATTCAAAGGCTGACAACTCTCTCTTCATATTTCATCTTCAAAGTGACATTATTCTAGTTCTTGTCTATGTAGATGACATATTAGTCACTGGTTCAAGCCCTTCTCTCATCAACAAAGTGATTAATCAACTTCAAAATACTTTTGCTTTGAAGACTTTTGGAGCCTTGAATTATTTTCTTAGTTTTGAGATTCACAGAACTGTCAAAGAGTTGCATTTATCTCAAACAAAGTATGCAAGTGACCTGCTATCAAAAACTAACTTGCTTCACTCCAAAGCATGTCCTACACCAATGGCTTATGGTTCCAAGGTAACTCAAACCTCAGAAGAAGTTTTTTCTGATCCTACATGAGTATCAAAGTGTTATAGGTGGGCTGCCATATCTTACAGTCTCTAGGCCTGACATTTCTTTTGCAGTTACCACTATGGGCTTACCACTACGGGCATTGCAGGCCCGTTTTTAATTCATATATCTGCTACGGGCTTTTAAAGGCTCGTAGTAGAAAATCATTTAACCACTACGGGCATATTGAGCCCGTAGTAGATAAAGCTAACCACTACGGGCCTTTAATGGCCCGTAATGGATAATTAATTAACCACTACGGGCTCTCATGGCCCGTAGTGGATAAAAAAACCACTACGGGCCCAAAAGAGCCCATAGTGGATAGTCTATTTTTTTTTTTTCCCACCAGCGTCCCCTTTGGAGCCCTAGCAACATTTTATTTGTGTTTCTCCCTCTCCCGCCGCACCCACAGCCACTCCCCTCTCATCTCTCTCAAACAACCGGCCGCCACTTTTCTCCCTCCGCCGCACTGCGCCCCGGCCCCTACGCCCACCGCACCCCCTCGCCCAGGTCGCTGGCCCCCTGCGCCCAGCTCCTATAGCTCGACAGCTCCCCCAGCACCAGACGCCCAAGCATCCAGCAGCCACAGTGCCCCAGCGCCCAGCGACCCAGCCCCAGCACCCAGCGAGCAGCGGCCCAGCCCAGCGCCCACTGTCCCTCGCGCTCTCTGCCGATCTCCCAAACACTCGTCGGTCGTCCTTAGCCCCTCACCTTCACCCTTCCTCGGCTAGTACGGTAAGTTTCTTTTCTGAGTTGGTTTGTTTCAATTATGTTGAATGAATTACAAGGATTGAAGAAAAAAATACTTAGTTTCATGAATTCCATTGTTCATTACCCAAATTCTCATCATGTATGAAATGGTGTGCAGGGTATAATTTATAGTGTTTTTGCATCTGTTCACTGCTGACCCTTAATCATATATAACCTTGAACATTTTCTAATTTAATCACTACATTAGAACTAATTTTAAATCTATCGTATATCACCATACAACAAAAGCACATCACTACCGTTTCAAAATTTGTGGTTTTTCATTTTCAATATACCTAAATATCTTTTTGAATGGTTCTCTTTTTCATTTAAATTATGTTTAGTTGAAAATTCTCTGACAAGAAGATATATTGATACCTTGAAGAATTAGGGTCTAGATACCTCTTTGAATGGTTGTGTAATTTTCATTTAAATTAGGTGTATTTGAAAAATTCTCCAACAAGAAGATATATTGTGATACCTTGAAGAATTAGGGTGTATATCTTTACTTATTTATTTTGGTTATAGCAGGAATTTTTGGGTATTCTTTTTTTTTTTTTTTTCAAATGAAGAGGCAAGAGAGAAGAAGCACATAGAAATTGAAGGGTCTCAATCCACACCTCAACCTCCTCCATTACTTTAATTTGAGATGATTGATGAGTCGTGCATGGAACATGAGAGAAGTTTCAAATACTATGAGTCTATGACAGCCCCCCTGGCTCTTCAATTTCAAGTGTCTTCTTCAATGAGTCTTAACCCCGAATACTTTAAATGGATTAGTTTTCTTGTCTCATAGTCATATTTACCGATGTAACCATCAAACAATATTATTAGAGAACTGAATCTCTTCCACACATAGGTACCGAAAGTTTGTATTGGCCATATAATTCAATAATTAAGTTTGTATTGGCCACATACCTAATATTTTGACACCTAATATTTTAATTCCAATAAAATGCTAGAATTCAAAAATTAAGTAGTCAAAGTCGAACACAATTAGTATGAACATGATCATTTGATTTGAAATTAATCTCATTCCAAAGGTTCAAATCAGATAAGAAAACAAATATTAAAATTTTCATGGTTTTTATAATAATATAATCATTCATTTTAAATATTAACCAAAAACAAAATCCATGTAGGTAAGTTTGGAAATTAATTAAAATCACACAATAAAAAGTACATTGGACATAACAAAATACGATATTAGTTGCTCTCAAAGCATGCGTTATTTATAATATAGTTTGTGTTGTCAATCTCTATTATCATTTTCCTCAAACTATATGATGGTTGTGTTTGTCATTTCTTAAATTTTTATTAATTATTGCTGTGAGTTCTGCATTCAAATGGATAAGAAATGGTTACGATTTTCGAGGTTATTACCTTAAACTCATTGAATATACAGATTTAGGACTCTTGAATTCAAGTAATGACATAGTTTGGTTTTTCAATTTTTTTTTTCATTATCAAATTTAGGGTAAGCCAAGAATATATAGATGGTGCTAGAAACTTTGTTGAGGCTGCACAAAGACATTCAAGAAATCCTAACATGATTCCTTGCCCTTGCATAAAGTGCATCAACCACAGATGGCATCCGACTAAGATAGTTTATGAGCATTTGGTCATTTATGGGATGGATCCTACATACACTAATTGGGTCTTTCATGGGAAAAATCCAATTAGTTCCATCCCCATTGAAAATAGATCAACTGCATTTACAATGTATAAGGATGCAGACATAGGATATCATGATAATATTGAACCGGATGTGGGGATAGGAGATGAAGACCTCACTCATATTGTAGAAGATGTTGATATTCCGTTGTATGGAGGTTGCTCAAAATACACAAAGTTATCTGTTATTGTTGTTTTATATAAACATAAAGCTACACATGGTCTATCCGATAAGGGTTTTGATGAACTTCTTGGTATCCTTCGAGACATGTTACCTCAAGATAATGTACTGCCGGATTCATTATACTCCACAAAAAAGTTGCTTAAAGTATTTGATTTGGGGTATGACAAAATTCACGCATGCATAAATGATTGTTGTTTGTTTAGAAAGGAGTTGGAGCATCATGAAGAATGTCCAAAATGTGGCACTTCTCGATGGAAAGTAAACAAAAGTATGAAACACATCTACAAAGGAGTGCCCGCAAAAGTATTTAGATACTTTCCAATTATACCAAGGTTTAGGAGAATGTTTAGATCACCTGAAATGGTGAATGACTTGACATGGCATTCTACTCATACAAGTCAAGATGGAAAGATGCGCCACCCTGTTGATTCGGAAGCATGGAAGACTATAGATGACACATGGCCATCTTTTGCATCAGATTCTCGCAACTTGAGGCTTGGTTTAGCTGCGGATGGATTTAATCCCTAAAAAAACCTAAGCTCTACATATAGTTGTTGGCCAGTGGTGCTAGTTACATACAATCTACCCCCATGGAAATGTATAGCTAAAGAAAATTTGATGCTAACATTATTGATTCCAGGAAAGAAGCAGCCTGGGAATGATATTGATGTGTACTTGCAGCCACTTATAGAAGATTTGAAATTGTTATGGTATGCAGGAGTAGAAGTTCATGATTCGTCTATTAATTCCTCCTTCAACTTAAAGGCTATTTTGATGTGAACCATAAATGACTTTCCTGCAAATAGAAACCTGGCAGGATGTTGTGTGAAAGGTCAGTATGCTTGCCCCGTATGTGGGTTGAACATATCTTCTGAAAGGTTGAAATTCAGTAATAAGAATGTGTACATGGGCCATCGTCGATTTCTTCCAATGAATCATACATTCGAAAAAATAAAATATGGTTCAATGGGAAAGAGGAAATAGATGAGCCGCCTACTATTCTTGATGGCAAACAAATTCGAGTTGCATGTGCGGAAGTTGAAAATGATTGGGGAAAAGCAACAAACAAAAAGAGGAAGAGAAAGTGTCATCCTATTTGGAAGAAAAGTTCAATATTCTTTGAACTACCATACTAGGAGGTAACTTTTTAATTTCTATTCATACACACACACACACACACACACACATATACACACACACACACACACATATATATATATATATATATATATATATATTAAAATTAATTTCTATATTTAATATGCAGGATCTGTCATTGCGTTATAACTTGATATGATGCATATTGAAAAGAATATCTGTGAAAGTCGTCTTGGAACGCTACTGAACATTAATGGAAAAACAAAAGATGGTGTTAACTCTCGTAAAGATTTACAAGATCTTGGGATTAGGCATGAGCTGCACATCAAAGAGTGTGGAGATAAACTTTACTTACCTGCGGCACCACACACTTTATCAAGGGCAGAAAAACAACTCTTTTGTCATCGGTTGTTAAATTTGAAGATGCCTGATGGTTATTGCTCAAACATTTCAAACTGTATCTCATTGAATGATACAAAGATTGTTGGCCTGAAGTCCCATGACTATCATGTTATGATGCAACAATTATTATCAGTAGCGATCCGTGGTCTCTTACCTAAAGGTCCAAGAATTGCCATATTTCGGTTATGCTCATTTTTTATTGACATATGTCAAAGAGTGCTTGATAAAAGTAAGTTAGACTCATTAGAGGATGAAGTGGCAATTACCATGTGCATGCTTGAACGGTATTTCCCTCCTTCTTTCTTTGACATTATGGTACATCTGACAATTCATTTAACAAGGGAATCTCGAATGTGTAGACTAGTGCAATATCATTGGATATACCCTTTTGAAAGGTATTTTCACACATGATTTATGATATTCAAAATTAATTATAATAAAGTTTTTTAAACTTTATTTTGTGTATTCATTTTATAGGTATATAAAGGTACTAAAAGGATATGTAAGAAATCGTGCACGACCCGAGGAATGCATAGCTGAATGCTATCTAGCAGACGAATGCATGCAATTTTGTAGTACGTATATACCACAAGCGGCAGATATAGGCGATAAGCATAATAGAAATGAAGATTTGGTGTATGGAAATATAGTGGAAGGGCATCCTATTTCTGCAGGGACGTTTATGACGATGATTTCTGATATGCTATGCATTGCACATCGATATATATTGTTTAACAGTGCAGAGGTGGAACCGTACGTAAAGTAAGTAGTATTAATAAATTTATACATAATTTATAACTTACATAAAAATTTTAAATATGCACTTATTAGTGATTATATTGTGAATAATTATCCTATTAGCTTGCACCTTCAAGAACTTCAACATTTAGATGCAAGCCTTGGAAGTCGACCCACTTTACTGCAAAAGAAGCATACAACTGCTTTTGCAACATGGTTTAAAGCTAAGGTAGGTGGATAAACTCTAATGATACATCAATCGTATTCTCACTTGACATTTTTTATTATTGATGATCTTACTTACAATATCTTCAAAATAGGTCATTGCTGAAGCAGGTCGGTTGACTACATCAGTCAACTTGAAATGGCTTGCATTTGGACCAACGATGCAAACAATGTCATATACAAGCTATGTTGTGAATGGGAAAAGATATCGCACAAAAGATAGTGAGAAATCTACTCAAGATAGTGGTATTTCCATTGAAGCAGAAACTGTTTGCACTATTACTGGAAGAGACGGTTCACAAGTTACCAAAAAGATGGTTTACTATGGTGTTTTAAGGAAAATTCTTCTTGTAAACTATAATCAATTTCGTGTTCCGTTATTCAAATGTGATTGGGTGAGCGGAAATGATGTTAAAGTTGAAGACGGATTTACATTAGTTAATCTTCATCCACGTGTAAATAAATACGATAGAGATCCCTTAATTTTAGCTTCACAAGCAACACAAGTATTTTACTCTAGGGAAATCGATACATCTAATTGGTATGTTGTACTGAAAGCACCTCCAAGAGGTTTTCATGATCTAGAAAAATTTGATGAGCATGCTTACATGACATCAGTACCATTAGATGTATCTTAACTTGATTCTAGTATGGATGACAATGAAGATTATGCTCGAATTGATTGTGAGGACATGGTTGTACAAATCTAGTGTTACAGGTTGTTATATTATTGTAATTAGTAATCTTTGTTATTTTTGTTATTCTATTTTAGAATATCGATATAGTCACATCCATCCGATATTTGTGGGTAGTTGTATTTGATTTCAAATCTATGTATTTATGTAAGCATTCATATGCAAAGGTTTGTAATAGTTAAATTATATGAATCATTTTCTAAAAGTTTATGTTATTTAAAAATATGAAATTTTATTATGGATCGAATTGTTATTTACTTATTGATTTTGATAAACTGATTTGAAAAGTCGCATCAAATGGAAGGATGCGCAAAATGATTGGGAATGATTTTTGAAGTGTGTACTTTTGTGGAATTTTGTGAATTTATTGAAACAGGTTTGGAAAATCAGAAAAATAGAGGAAACTCTGCCAAAATTTTTGTAGAATTTGAATTAAACGTTTTCCAAATATAAAATACAGTTTTAAAGTTTAAAATTTTAGTTAAAGTCAAGAAATTACAGTAAAGTGTAGTGCTCCCTAATTCGGTCCGAGCGAGTCGCGTTAGGAGGTGTTACAGATATGTTGCCTTATTATTTATAACCTTATTATATTATTATCATATTTTAGATGTCAACGGAAGGTCCTAGTGATACCCCATCTTCAAGTAGTAAAAGAAAGGGAAGGGGACCAAACCAAATAAATTTAATAAAATTGCAAAAGCCAAAGAAGTTGGTGTTACTTTTAATGAGTTAGGACAACCACTTGGAGACTCTTCTATAGCATTAAGTACGTGTATTGGAACAATTACTACTCAAATGATTCCAATAACGTACTCAAGTTGGCCAGAGGTACCAGATGTAGTGAAAAACAGTGATGGGAGACCATGAAGGTATGAATACAATATTTTATTTTTATTTTTCCTTTGAAATTATATTTATATATGTTAATCATGTTTTCTTTATATTAAATTTTTACATGTAGGCAAGGTTTGGTTTGGATGATGTTGGCAAAAGTAACGTATTTAATTCAATGAATACTTGTTGGAGACAATATAAAAGTCGACTAACAAAACGAATTAGAGAACTTTCTTCCGGTCCTGAAGCTGGTATAATGATCCAATTATTGAAGCCAACTAACATAACTGATGAAGATTGTAGCCAATTTGTCTCAAATCGCTTGTCCTCAGAGTTTGATGTAAAAGTACTTTAATAATTCTAGCCAAACATATTGTCATATATATGGTTCTGCTTTTACTTTTATATTATTGTAGATAATCAGTAGCAAACATTCCGACTTAGCGAAAAAGAATAAAGCTCCACATACAACTAGTTGTAAGGGATTGGCACGATTATGTGAAGATTTGGTAAGAATTTAACGTAACAGTCTTATTTTATTATCAAAACTATCTGGTTTGTTTAGTCCATCTCAATTTAGCCCGTATTATTCGCGAACACTTTAAATATATTAATAATGTAATGTAATATAATAAAGTAGAGGGCTAAAAAATCTGTTGAAAGTGGAGACTTAGAAGATACAGAGGTTGATAGGGTGGAAACTTGAATTGCTGGCCACAAACACAAAGATGGGACGCCAGTGACAGAAGATGCCGGAGAAATAATTGTATGTGACAGTAATTAATATATATATAAAGATATACACACACACACATCAATTAATATATAAATAGATATATTTTTTATGTGTTTTTAATTCTTAATATTTTGCATGACGTATAGAAACAATTGGAGGAAATTTCTGGAAATCAAGCAACATCGATTTCAGATGATGCTGTATCTCAAGTTTTAGGGAAAGAGCAGCGAGGTCGAGTTAGAGGACTTGGTGGTGGCATAACACCAACAAGAGTAAATGCATCTGTGGTTGGTAAACAAACTACAACACAACTTCGTGAAGAGATGAAAAAACAAAATAAAAGACATGAAGATGAGATGAAAAGACAACAAGATGAGATGAACGCTGTTAAGCAACAACTTAAAGACTTGCAAAGTTTTGTATTCAATATGCAGATAACGTGTTATAAAATATCTATAATATTAGATTAATTTATAATGATATTTCAATTGATTTTAATTACTTTTTACTTTCAGACAAATGATAGAGGACATAGTGCAGGAAAAGGTCCTTCTCATAGTATGCATAAGGTACATAATATAAAAATCCAATAATATATAGTATTTTTGTCTTCTTTAAAACTTTATAAGTTTATAAAATTTCAATGTCTATTGAAATTTTATATTTTGTTTTTGAAGCTACAATATTCAAGTGCCTCAAATTTATCGGAAGGTAATAAATGTCTGAATATCGTTGGAACTTCTGCAAAGGTAAATTTGAATAAACTTTATTAATTAATAAATTAAATATTATCTTGAGATTTATTGACCTTTAATCACTTTTAATTTTATATGCAAATGTTAGTCATTTTCTAAGGCATCTACAAGTCATATGGATGGTTCAAGTGAAAAGGGAAAAAAATACAAATTATTACATTGGATGGGCAACGGAGAGGTAGTAGCCGAAGCTGAAGTTGATTGCACGGATCCACATGCTGTGGTCCATCACATGATTCTTGGTCCAGATTGTTAGAGAGTTTTTGTGAAGAAAATTTTGGTGAGCAAGGTTCTTTTATATCGTGCTACTACTGAGTTTATGATACTTGAAGACGCACTAAACTCATTTATTGATTGGCCAGCGAAATATGTTATATAGTATGTTTATTAGTACATTAAGACTTTAATGTTTTGTAATCAAGATGAAATGATTATGTATTTTTATTCTTCAAATTAAATATATTAGTTTTTATTGATTGTATTATTATTTATAATTTTTTGAATTATATGTTGTAATATTGTATAATGTTTTGCAGGAAATTGAAACCAATATGAATGGTATAAAAAATAAAATAGAATTTTTTTAAAAAAAATTGTCAGATTATCTACTACAGGCGGCGCCCATAGTAGAAAATATTATATTAAAAAAATCGACTACGGGCATTGCCCGTAGTGGAAACCTCATTTACTACGGTAACCACTACGGGCTCCGCCCATAGTCGTTACCTTGACTATCCACTACGGCCAAAGTTATAGCGGGCCTGCGCCCGTAGTGGATGAGCTGTTTTTTTGTAGTAAGTATTTGGCAGCTCCTACAACAGCTCATTGGCTTGCTTGTAAATGCATCTTGAGATATGTTAAGGGAACAATCAATTTTGGACTGCTCTTTACACCATCTTCGCAATTGAAGTTGACTGGTTACACATATGCTGACTGGGGCAGCTGTTTGGATGATAGAAAGTCTACCTCTGGTGTGTGTGTGTTCTTGGGCAACAATCTTATTAGATAGGGTGCTAGGAAACAAAAAGTTATTGCTCGATCCAGCACACAGAGGCTGAATATAGAGCACTTGCAGCAACAGCCACTGAGATCATTTGGTTACAGGCTTTATTTTCTGAACTGAAGATCAAGTTATTTGATACATCAATCATTTGGTGTGATAACACATTGGTTGCTTCCTTAGCTCATAACCTGGTCTTCCACTCAAGAACAAAACATATTGAGTTAGACTTACATTTTATTCTGGATAAGATAGCTACCAATGTGCTTGATGTCAGATATGTGCCTTCAGAAAATTAGATAGCTGACATCTTTACCAAGCTCTTACAGAACACTCGTTTTCAATGGCATCATGAAAAACTTATCTTGGACAGATCCAAGATAAGTTTGAGGGGAATGTTGAAGTAACAACTACTAATGAATGCAAGCAAGAGTTACAAATAGCAGCCGATGAATGCAAGGCTGTTTCACATTGTGCACAAGTTCAAGCTGGCCCTTGTATGCACTCGTGTATACATAGACTTTATACAGCTCAGTTTAGAACTTGAATGTGGAGATAAATTATCTACTTGGATTGTAACAGACTTGCCACATCATCTTACACATGGCAGTGTTGGTGGGATGGTATGGTTTGAGGTCACTTGAGGTGCACCTCTGAGAGAGATTTCGAAACACACAAGAAGGAGAAGATTTTATTTCTCTCTTTATCAACTTACACCACTCCACACATATTTAATACAATCTTCATTCCTTTATATAGGAAATAAGATAAACAAAAAAACAAAATAACAATAAAAAACACATGCAAATTACAGTTGGGGAGATAAGAGTTGTTGGAGTCAATTGTGGTAGTTGAGTCAATATTGCATGGCTTCTAGCAAGTATGATTTCAACAATGGTGGATGGCTTCTAGAATGGTGGTTGTTGAGTCCATGGTTGTAGGCTTCTAGAGACAAGTTTAATTTTCAACATCCCCCCTTAAACTTGACTCTCATTGTTTCGTCATACCGAGCATGGACTTCAGTCTTGAAAACACATCATGTTTGAGTGGCTTAGTGAAAATATCAGCAACCTGATCATATGTCCTGCAAGAGACTAGTTCCACCTCTTTGTTCTTCACATGCTCTCTGATGAAATGATACCACGTATCAATGTGTTTGCTTCTCTCATGAAATACTGGATTATTTGCTAGTGCAATCGCTGATCGATTGTCGATGTAAACCTCTGTAGGATTAACTTGTGGAAATCCTAAGTACTCCAACACATTCCTTATCTATATACCATGACAGACAGCTGAGCATGCAGCAACGTACTCAGCTTTACATGATGACAGTGTCACAATAGCTTGCTTTTTGGATGACCATGTGAACGCTGTATCTCCCATAAAAAACGTAAAACCTGTCGTGCTTTTACGTTCATCCAGATCTCTTCCCTAATCACTATCTGAATAGCCGGTGAACCTGTAATTTTCACATTTTGTATAGAACATACCATCATTAATAGTACCTTTTATATAACGGAGTATCCTCTTTGCTGCATTTAGGTGAGACTGATCAGGAGTCTCCATGTATCTGCTGACTAGTCCAACTCCATAGAGTATATCTGGCCTAGTACACGTCAAGTATCTCAGGCTTCCAACCAAGCTCTTGAAATAGGTTGGATCAACATCTCCTTTTTTCATTCTTTCTTAATTCTAGTCCTGTTTCTACTGGAGTTGTAACAGGATTGCATTTTTCCATACTAAATCTTTTCAGAATTTCTTTAGCATAGATACTCTGGGAGATGAAAATACCTTTTTCGCTCTGCACAACTTCAATTCCGAGAAAATGAGCCATTAAACCAATATCAGTCATCTCAAATTCTTTCACCATTCTCCGCTTGAAATCTTCGAACATGGCTGGATTATTGCCGGTGAAGATCAAATCATCAACATATAGGCATGCATATAACATACTTCCATCAGTTTCTTTCTTCAAATACAGTGCATGCTCATACGGACATTTATCAAATCCGTTTTTCTGGAAGTAATCATCAATCCTCATGTTCCATGCACGAGGTGCTTGCTTCAGACCATATAGAGCTTTCTTCAGTCTGTATACTTTATCTTCTCTGCCTTTCTTCACATATCCAGGTGGTTGTTCCACATAAATTTCTTCTTCAAGAAAGCCATTCAGAAATGCTGACTTTACATCAAGTTGGTAAATTTTCCAACTTCTCTGGGCTGCCAAAGATATTAGCAATCTTATGGTCTCTTGTCTGGCAACTGGGGCAAAGACTTCTCCGTAATCAACTCCTTCTTTTTGCTTATAGCCTTTTGCTACAAGTCTTGCTTTGTATCTCTGGACTTCTCCTTTGGCATTTCTTTTTGTCTTGAAGACCCATTTCACTCCAATGGTTTTTCGACCTTTTGGGAGATTAGTCAACTCCCATGTCTTGTTCTTTTCAATGGATTGAATCTCTTCATCCATTGCACTTCTCCATTTTCTTTCTTGGTTAGCCTCTTCAAAGCTCACTGGATCACTTGTCATCAGCAGACAATACAGAGTAATATCTTCTTCCACCTGTTCTGTTTCTTCATACAAATCTTCTAGGCTACGTGTCCCTCTAGGCCTCATATCAGAGAATTCACGTTCAATTGGTAATGGAGCATTATACCTTTGTGGTGAAGGGAAACCATGTTGAGGAGTCTGCTGATCTCTAGGGATTTGTGGCTCTGTAGCCACTTCTCTTGTCTCTCCTTCATGTACTAACTCTGTACTTGTGGAAGCTTTGGTCTGATCCCAATTCCAAGATTCATTTTCTTCAAAAATGACATCCCTGCTGAAGATTACTTTTTTGGTGACGGGGTTGTATAGCCGGTAACCCATAGTTCTGTCACCGTATCCAACCAGGATACACTTTTCTCCTTTATCTTCAAGCTTGGTTCTTCTTGCTTCTGGGATTTTGATGTAGGCAATGGAGCCAAAAACTCTAAGGTGGCTCACACTTGGTTTGTGCGTGCTCCATATTTCATGTGGTGTCTTTGTATCAAGACTCTTCGTAGGACATCTGTTTAGTAGATATACTGCACACAAAACTGCTTCAGCCCAAAAACTTTTCGGCATATTTTTATCCTTTAACATGCTTCTGGCCATGTTAAGGATTGTTCGATTCTTCCTTTCAGCTACACCGTTTAATTGAGGAGTATAAGCTGGTGTAAACTGATGTCTGATTCCTTGTTGCTTGAGAAATTCCTGGAAAGCACCTGCAGTGTATTCTCCACCTTGATCTGATCTCAGTGTTTTGATGTAGTAGCCACTTTGCTTCTCCACAAGAGTTTTAAACTCTTTGAAGTAACCAAATACTTCAGACTTCCTTTTAAGGAAATAAACCCAAGTCTTCCTGCTGTAGTCGTCAATGAATGTAAGGAAGTATTGATTCTGTCCATTTGATACCGGCGTCAATGGACCACACACATCTGTGTGAACGAGCTCAAGTGGCATGGTTGCTTTCCAATTTGTCTCCTTTCCGAAGCTATTTCTGTGTTGTTTGCTGAGAACACAACTTTCACAGATTTCATTAGGGTGATGGATGTTTGGCAATCCTTTCACCATCTTCTTACTTCCCAGCTGCTTCAAACTTTCAAAATTGAGATGTCCATACCTGAGATGCCATAGCCAGTCTTTGTCATTGATGATGGCTGTTAAACACCTTGGCGCATCATGGTGAATTGCGAGAGGAAACATCCTGTTCTTCGTCATCTGGACTCGAGTAACCAGCTTTCCTTGAGCATCTGTAATGATGAGTTGCATATTTTGAAGGCTAATGTGATAGCCTTTCTCCAAGAGTTGTCCGAGACTTAGGATGTTTGTCTTCATGTCTGGAACATAATAAACATTGGAGATGAAAGCATGATCTCCATTCTTCTGCTTGATCATAACATCTCCCCTTCCTTGGACAGGGATTTTAGAGAGGTCGCCAAATGAGATTTCTCCATGAACTTTCTCATCAAGTTCAGTGAATAAGTCTTTTCTGCCAGTCATATGATTGCTGGCTCCAAAATCAAGAAACCAAACATTTTGGTTTTGATAGGTTGAGTTGTGTGCCATCAACATCAACGATTCTCCTCCAACTTGCTCTTTCTCTGCAAAGTTAGAACTTTCATTTACCTCATTTGGGTTGCCTCTGCACTCGTTGCTATAGTGGCCATATTTGTGGCAATTATAGCATTGGACATTTCTTTTATCAATGATCGGACGATTGTTGTATCCGCCTCTTCCTCCTCGTCCTCTTCCTCGTGGGACATAGTTCTGATGTCCACGTCCTCCTCTATTTGTGTCTCTTCCTCCTCTGCCTCTACTTCTGGCTTCTGAACCTCTTCCACGAGATCCTCTACCTCGTTCTCTTCCTTGTTGTGAGGTCCCCCCTTGTTCGTATCTTTTTTCATTGATGGAGAGCTTTGATTGGAGAGCTTGCTCCAATACTTTGTCGTCACTTCTTCTTGTGACTTTCTGCTCATGGGCTTGCAATGAACCCACTAGTTCTTCAACAGACATTGTCTCAAGATCTTTTGTTTCTTCCAGGGCCACAACAATGAAATCAAACTTTGGATCTAATGATTGCAAGATTTTCTCCGAAATTCTCATGTCTGTGAGAGTTTCTCCATTTCTTCTTAGCTGATTTGCAACGACCATCACTCGTGTATAGAATTCAGCAATGGATTCATTTGATTTCATTCGTAGGGATTCAAACTCCCCCCGTAATGTTTGAAGACGGATCCTTTTCACTTTGTCAGCACCTTTGTAAGTTTTGAGAAGGGTGTCCCAGACTTCTTTTGATGACTTAGCGGATGCTATGATCTCGAACGTCGCTTCGTCCAATCCTTGATAGATTATGGACTTTGCTTTACAATCCTTCTTTCGATCGGCTCTGAGAGTTGTTGCTTGAGCTTCTGTCAGGGTTCCTTCAGCTTCTTTGGATGCAGGTTCTGTATATCCATCTTCTACAATCTCCATAACATCTTGAGAGCCTAGTAGAGCTCTAATTTGTATGCACCAATTGTCATAGTTGTCTTTGGTGAGTTTTGGAATGACAATATGCGCGTTATTATTGGCCATCAAGACTTGAAGTGCTTAGAACACTAATTTCAAGTCTGAATTTGCAACAATGGAGTGCACGGTTGCGTCCGGAATGGTCCAAAACCTTGGAACCCACTCTGATTTTGTCAAAAAATGAGTTCGGAAGCGTCTGAAACGGGTGGTCAAACTTATTTGAAAAAGTCAACCGCTGTTAACGGAATATTCCTTTGACTGACGGAATATTCTATCCGGTATAACGGCGTTAGTGACGTCATCACCGGGTCGGTTCACGGATCGAATACCGGTTCGGATCTTGGGTCGGATCTTGAAACCGGGTCGACCCACGGGTTGGACACTGATCGAATACCGGGTCGGATCTTGAAAACGGGCGAAGCAGACGACCGGAGCGTGTAGTGCACTCTCCAACGTCAAACGGCGCGTGCGGACTCTCTGGAACTCCGATTTGGGTGAGGTTTTCACCGTTGAACTCGTGGGGACGAGTAGAACACACTGGGATGCTCAAAAATGAATTTTGACTACTTTGATTTCTGGGCAAATTCGGCTTTGGCCTCTGTTCTTCGTATTTCTGGTTCTCCTGGGCTCTGATACCACTGTTGGTGGGATGGTATGGTTTGAGGTCACTTGTGGTGCACCTCTGAGAGAGATTTCGAAACACACAAGAAGGAGAAGATTTTATTTCTCTCTTTATCAACTTACACCACTCCACACATATTTAATACAATCTTCATTCCTTTATATAGGAAATGAGATAAACAAAAAAACAAAATAACAATCAAAAACACATGCAAATTACAGCTGGGGAGATAAGAGTTGTTGGAGTCAATTGTGGTAGTTGAGTCAATATTGCATGGCTTCTAGCAAGTATGATTTCAACAATGGTGGATGGCTTCTAGAATGGTGGTTGTTGAGTCCATGGTTGTAGGCTTCTAGAGACAAGTTTAATTTTCAACAGGCAGTAGCTGATTCAGCCATTTCAATATAGGCAGTTATTTTTGTCTCTTAGTTTGTTAAGGCTTTTAAGCTATTGCTATATATATATAGCTTGTACTAGAATCTCTCTTAATGAAGAATATTTTCTCCAACCTTTCTTTACCTTGATTCCTAGTGTTGATTTGCAAGTTGTACAATCAAAATTGGTCTACTTATTTGAGAAGTAAAAACCTTCTGACAAAATAAAATATTATTATTAATTTGCTGTTGATTTTAAAGTTACTAATATTAGAACAGATTATCAAAATTGAATTTTGAGTCACAAAACATGGAAAGAGCTGTGAAATGTTGTGACATATGTTTTTTGGGGCTTATAGTACAAAAGGGAGTAAAAAAAAATGATAAATGCCTTTGTAACGATACAAAATCAGGAACACGCAGTTCAAAAGTTATAATATATATTGAAATTACTACATGCTCCATGTTAACCAAAGGCACAAGTTGGCAGCTGATGAATCTACACAGCATCAACATCAGCCTACAACTTCTACAACCTCTTCAGTTATAAAACAGAATATTAGCAGAGGTCAATGCACTCTGCTAGCTGCTGAAGTAAGGTGTTTCCAGCCACTTCATCTTCGTGATGGATATTATAGCTGAAGAACAACCAATATATATATATAGCTGAAGAACAACCAACTAATTGATCTCAGCTCACCTAAACAAACTCAGCTACAAGTTGCCAAGTTGCATAACAAACTTATTAACAGAAAAACATAATTCCTAACTAACTTTCTAACTACCTCAAGCTGATTCATAATAAAGTCTGTAGTGATTATGATCAGCTTGTTGTGGACTTGTTAATGAGCTGTAGAGTGCTATTCCAGAGTGATAAGGTGAGCTGCTATGTATCCTATCCCTGCTGTCCATGCTCAAGCTGTTGCTGGAAACACTGTTGCATGGCAGGGTGTTATTGCTTGCTGTGCTAGCTACCTTGCAAGCTTCCTTACTTTGTTTGCAGACTTGAATTGAGTCCTTACAATTCTCATGACAATTGTGGACTTCTCTCACAATGAGAAGGAAATATAAAACAAATATATTTAAATCATTAACATTAGAATAAATGAATTATTTAAAGGATTCATACAATCAATCAAGTTTTGATCTCTCTCTCTCTCTCTCTCTCACACACACACACACACACACATTTATATAAAATTAAACATGAGAAATTATAATTAGTTTTCAAATAATATCGCTTAGAGAGTTGCCAGCTGTTGAATGTTGATTGGATAGGTGTAATCCTGAGAAGTGTAGGTGGACCTAGCCAGGAAAATGTTAGCCACCTCAGTTGGATGAAAAGCATCCCAGAACAAGTACTTTTGACGATTCTCACAGGGTTGTTGTAGAGGAAGACATGTTATTTGCCCATTGTTTTTTCCCACTCCACAGCATCCTTTGTCTATCTCTTCAAATCCTGCATGCATCCATCCATTCATTCATCGATTAACTATTTGTTTAACATTAAATATACCGTCGAAAGACTACGTACGGATTCGGAAACAGTACTGCTGCCCGATTGATATATATCTTGGATCGAAAATAATAATGTAGCTACTCAGTGTCCTGTAAAGTACGTTACAGATCGTCTAAATTAATTAAAAGGAGACATGCATGTTTATAAAGTAAAAGTGATTACCATAAGCTGTTGGATTCATATACAGATCGGTTGAGCTTTTATAGGAATCCACGAACACAAACTTGGATCCAGGAAGTTGACCACCATTGAACTGGTCCACCAGTTTTCGAAGCCCCGAGTTGAAAAGACTAATTGCCTCATTGATCTTTTCATTGCAACGAGTGGTGTTGTTTCCAGTAAATCTTGCAAGCTGATATGGTATGCAACCAATTGGTCCAACTCCACTTACTATCACCTTTCGAGCCCCCAAGCTATATAATTGCTGATGAAGAATTCAAAAGTATAATTTTCATCAGAATATATATTTTTAGCAATTTCTTTAAAAAGTTATAAAACTAACCGATAACTGGCGCGTGTAATCCTGAAGAAGTCGAGCAGCAAATGCTTTTGCTGTGTAATCGGAGCTGGTGGTGTAGAAGGTAGGCATGAAATAGTTGTTAAGATAATCGTTGCTGCCCATCCCACTGTAAACAATGCATTTGCTTAGGTAGCTGTTGAGTGCATTTGTGTCTCCTCTGAAGTATCTCCTCATTTGTCCCACTGTTTCTCCAAAGTAGGCTACTTGCTGGTTCATCGAAGCATGACCCCCCTATCAACACAAAAGGTAAAAACGAACAGTGAGATATTTGTTCTCACAATACGAGAATAAAACTCCCCACCTAGTATATTACTGGTAAATGCATCTGCGCAGTGAGACTTGAATCCCCACACCATAAGTGTGATAGAAGAGATATACACCACTTAAACTATGAGTGGATGTCAGTATCTTCTTCCTTTTCTATCCGGATGTAATTGTGAATGTGTCATGGTTCTGATACAAGCTATATAATAGTTGATATCACGACCACGTACTCATGACCATATCATGATGATGAAAAAAGGGTAAAGGGACGTCCGTACTAGAAAATGACTATATATAAAAACAATTATATAATTCATTTGAATTAGACAACATATGGAACTCGATATATGTATCTCATGTTATTCATCTTGGCCTCTATAGCTCACCAGGAAGCTTGGATGATAGCCTTGGAGAAGAACGGAAATGAACCCGGCTGGCTATCGATGGATGTAATGGTTTTTCATGTATTGATGATCATTACAGTACTCTACTTAATTATATATGTTGTGTAAATTAAACAAATAATAAAAGAATATTAATTTGAAGCTAATTAATTAAAGAGGATTTTGATTGTATCAAGTTAATTAATTACCAGATTGTTGCCTGTTTCATCAAGGATGCCAGCGGCTCCAGAGGCATAATTCGCTCCCCTCAAAATTGATGGCCCCACAACTCTTGCATAAGGTGGAATGTAGTTGGGAAATCCTAAAAGTTGAGCTGCAAAAACATTTTAAAAAAAAAAAAGAAAGAGGAAAAAAAAAGAAATTACAAAATATTTTGATCATATATAGCGGACTAAATCGAAGAAACAACTCTCTGTGTATATATATATATATATATATGTATATGTGTACGATGATAATCACCTAATGCATCAACATAAGTTCTGCCATTGGTGAACCTGCCAGTGGCACCCTCTGGAAAATCAATGCCATAAGGCCTGTAATTGGACCTAGCAAGTGTAAGAATTCTGTTGTTGTTTCCATTATCCACCAATGAATCGCCAAATATGAAGAAACAAGGCACTTGTGTTTGCTGTGGCTGTGAACTACAAACCATAGCAATCAACCCCACAAAAATCAAACCAACCCATACTAAAATTGATCTCCTCATGATCATATATGTATATTATATATCAAAATTGATCAAATGTTCAATGTCTGATTTTGTTGTGATTCTTCCATGCAAATTTATATATAGGCTACAGTACTCCTTGTTTGTGGTTGGTTGGTTTTTTTTGCTATTATTGGAATCATGTGGCTTCAAGCTTTTGAACATGTGTGCATGATAGAAAAGATGTCTTTTTATGGTAAGTTATGTGAAGCTTTTCTTTCTTTTCTTTTTAAATTTTTTTTTTTTTATAGCTGTCTTTCATGTGTTACGTTACTCAAAAAGTGTTTTAGATTGGACTCTGGCGGTGGTAGTGAGAGTATTCTCGTGATTTGTTGATTTGTAAGTTAAACATTATCTTCTCACCAAAAAAAAAAAAACACAATGCTATAATTTTTTTTTTTTAAAATTGTATAATTATAAGATTAATTATAAATTTGTTGGACCTGTCAAGATTAATCATTAAATGCGTGATACGGCCCGAATATTTACATTAATTACATGCGACATTTGCTCCCACAACGGATATTTACACTAATTACGGGACACATTTGCTCCTACAATAAGGGTAGAAAACGACCCACACATGACGGAAAATTAGTATGGTGAGATTTAAACCCTCACCACTAAGATGAAAGAGAAGTACACTAATCACTTGAGCTATATATGAGAGGATGTGCACAACACCACATAATCGCATACATAGAATTCAATCAATTAATTAATGCAAGAAATTGATCACTTTAATTAGGAGATATTATATAATGACTTGGCAAAAAATTAACATAATTCTAATGCGTCTTGAAGTATATCGATTACATATTTTATGTTGTAGCTAACCTTGAGAACAAGATTAATCCAAAAGGGGCAAAAGAAAGAGAATAAATATTAAGCTTTAATAAATTATATGAATACAACTACGAGTTGACAAGAAAACTTTTTTCCTTAATTTTTATATTTGAATCTAATTTTTTAAAAAAAAAATTAATAACCTAATTAAGTTAGAGGTATAATAATCCAATGGATTACAATGGATTTTGATGAGATTTTTTTTTATATACGAATGATAAAAACAATGAAATAGACATGGGAAAAAAATTAAAAATTCATTGAAACAAATTTGAAGGTGTACCATTTACAGATTCTTCCATGTACATAAGTGTGGTAGGAGCCTTACAGTTCTTGAATTTGACACGTCCTGATATTACTTATATAGTTAATAACTCAACTAGTTCCTATGAGTTCCCACACCTCCTCATTGGCAAGCTTGTAAATGTGAACTTCAATATCCTAAACGCACTCCTGATTTTGGTCTTGTGTTCAGACCTACACAGAGATGTAGCTATGTGAGGGCTAGGGTAGTATTATTATATACTCTATATTTGTGCATCCATATTTATATTTTAACCCACTAAAAACTCAATCCAGTTAATATTTTTATTTCGTGAAGGTTCAATATACAACATTATTGACTCGGTTCAATTAATATTTTTATTTTTAGAAGACTCAATTTACAACATCATTAACTCACAGGTCACAAGTTTCTGCTATTAGATTTAGAACAGGCTCAGCTGCTCTTATATATTGTTTTTTCCTTCTCTACACAACTCACAATTCACAACTTTATCTTTGCTTTCCAGAACTCACAATTCACAACCTTTACATTCTCTTTTCTTTTTTTTTTTTCTCTTCACAACTCACAATTCACAACAATTCTACTTCCCTTGTCCAATTGTATTTCCATTTGTGTTCGATCGCCATTCATTTGTCTGGTAAGTGCTTTTTTAATTATTTAGTAGTTCATTTTATTTTTATTTTAATATTGTTTGCTGAAAAATAATAATAATTTCTTTTAGAAAATGGAACTCGAACTGTGTTCGAACCAGATAAACCCCAGAAACAAATCCAGAACCTGGGTTCGCATTCAAACCTAGAACTTGGGTTCACGTTCGAATCCAGATTCTAGGTTCGTTCCTAAAAATAAACTCATGTCTGGGTTTGTTTCTTGGTTTGCGTTCGAACCGAGAACCTGGGTTCTTCGACGAACCCAGAACGCGGGTTCGTTGATGAACCCAGAAGCTTTGTTTTGTGCTGACTCTTCTTATTTCCACAACAACATAATAACGAGTATTTTCAATAATGAAACTTTTTAAGACATCGCTTTGTAATAAAATAGAGTAAGAATTTCTAGCAAATTCCATGATTATTTATATTGAAATAGAGATTGCTGATTCTATTGATTCAGATTTTGTAATTGATAAGTTTGATATTTTAAAAAATCGTAAGATAAGTAGTTTTTTATTATATTTGCATTATATGTTTATCTGGTACTATATTTTTATTTTTTCTTTTAATGAAAATTGTGTATATACTGTTTATCTAATATATTTTGAGAGGTATGACTCACTATATATTAGCCCACCCTAACCTACGTTCCTGGCTACGTCCTTACCTACACCCAAGCTTACTTTAACATGATATGTGGATGCAGACCAGGCTAGTTCCTTAGATGACAGAAGATCCACTATTGTGTTTGGGTTCAAATATTCTAACTTGGAGTTATCAAAAGCAACAAGTTGTTGCTCGCTCGAGCATAAAAGCATACAGGGCTCTTTCTAAGCTACCACTGAACTTCTTTGGCTTCACTCATTATTCAAAGAACATGGTTTTACTTTACCTGGGTATCCTAGCCTGCTGTGTGGTGTGATAACATTGGTGCTCAATCTCTTGCTAAGAATCCGAATTTTTATGCACGAATTAAACACATCGAGATCGATGTTCATTTTGTTTGAGAGAAGGTTGTTGCACAACAAGTTGGTGTACGCTATATATCCTCTGAGGATCAGATAGCTGACTTACTTACTAAAGCTTTCACAGCTGATAGGTTTGCTATTCTTCGTTCCAAGCTCGGCGTTGTTGCGCCTCATTCTAGTTTGAGGGGAGATGTTAGAGTATATGATGGTGCAAAAGATGATTATCAAGCTCCAGCTGATCTTCAAGTCCCAGCTGATTAACATCAGCATCAGCTGGTAGCCAAACCTTCGCTCAGGATTTCATCGAACAATTAGACACTTATATCAAACACTTTGCTTAGCAGTCAAAGTGTTCAACAAGCTCATTGTATAGCTCAGCATTGCAGTTTGTAACACATCAACTGGTCTCCTGTGATGGCTGTTGTTATGGTCCACGTCAGCTAAGCTTCATGAGAGCTACCACGTCAGTTCAGTCAGTTATAAATGTTCCAAAATTCTGTTATCAGATGATAACAGAATCCTGCACATGCACAATGCTTGCTTCTTTGAAATTATATATATGCAGCCTTGTAAACTATTAAATTTGAGATCCAGTAATAAGATTTGCTGAGTTTCACTCAAATAGAAAATGGTTTCAAATTATGACCCTTAGTGTTTTTTTTTTGGTTCATGAAGGGTACAATTACAAGATTAACAATTGTTAAAATCTGTTAAAATCAATCACTAAACACATGGTCCGAATATCTACCCCATAACGAGAGACATCTACTCTCACAATAATAAGAGACATCTACCCACAGATGCTGATAAATGCGCATGGTGGGACTTGAATCCTCACTATTGAGGTGGGAGGAAAGTGCACTCACCACTTGAGCTATAGTGATTGTAACCCTTAGTGTATTTTTAAGTGTTATAAAAAAGTGATAAATATATTGGTGAATAGCTTAAATCTAAAAATATAGTCTATTGGATTGTGGCATTTATTCATTCATCTTTATCAATGCCATGATACATGATCATTTTGTTGTAAATAAGTACACAAATAAATTAATTTAGTCGCACTTAAAATATGATTAAAATAAAGTGTATTGATTGATTCACGACTTAGACGCACGTAATTACTTCTAGAAAATAGTCAAGCCCTCCCACAAATGTCCAAGGGATTTAATGGCTACAGTAATTGCACTCTACACTAGTAGGTGTATTACCTAATCTCTTATCAAAATATCCAAGTTGAATAAAAAAAAAAACAATTTGCGATTTGCGGAGGATATTTGAATGCTTGAGGTGATAATTTATAACATTTAGAAAAGTGACCCTTAATATAGGCTTCTCAACACACCATGATATAGATGTAATAACAAGTCACAATAAATATGAAATTACAAGTTTGCCAGTAACTATAAAGAAGAATCACTAAACGTTCTGTCCGGATATCTACTCCTATAGTGGTAAATGGATATGATGGGACTTATAACTTTTACCACTGAGATAGAATGGAAGTCCACTAACCACTTGATCTATGAATGCGTGTACTTAAACAAATAAGTTTCAATCATATCTTGTGTTATTATAAAACCAATTAATTTGTCGGGTAAAATGTACTTAAGCTTCTTTTAATTTTAATTTAAACATATCCAACACATTTTTAGGTAAATTCAAACATTTCATAGGAAATCCTTTCAATTACATATAATGGATTTTGTACCGTTACAAATTCGAGATCCTACACAAAATTAATGCCTAATCCTACATAGAAGAAAATTTGTATATCATTCCTTAAAATTTAGATATCAATTCATAAAACCAGAACCAAATTAACTTCAAATATTATTGTAAAGCTCAAAGATAGAATTACTTTATTATGATTATTATTAATGATATTGGTATTAATTATTGTAGTAAGCAAAAGCTGCTACAACGAAGTAATTAACCAAAAAGCTTATAATTAAGCTAAAAGAGCGCAAACGACGTCGCATTTACATGAGTGTTGTATAGGTCCAAGAGGTGTACAATGGCAATTCTTGGGCATACTGCTAGCACCCAGATCTCCCAAAAAGTCAAGCAAGCATTGTAATCTTGTACAATTATTTCCTGCAATTGTCTTTGTTTTAGGGCACCATTTCGGCTCAGCCCCTGCAACACAAGTAAAAAATAAATATAATATTAATTAATATTGAATCAAAATGAACAACTTTAATTCAAAATAACGCTATAAAAAAACGTAGAGTGAACATCTATCGGTTCGGTTCGATTTTATCGATTTCTATAAATATGAACCAAACAGGAACTGATCCTTCACTATAATCGACCCGAACACTCAAAATTCGATTTATGTGCCCCCCGCTAACAAAAAGCACCAAAACTTAAATACAATACATATAAATTTATTTATATTGATAGGCATACCTTGAGTGGCAGCAAACAAATTGAGCAGAACAAAGCATAAAATTATGGGAAGAACAATGGACCTCATGATGCTATTTTTTTTTTTTAAAAATTTCTCTCACAATAATCTCTTGAATAAAAATATTTGAACTTGTAATATTCTAGTCTCACTTGTGTTAATTATGCAACAATAAGGATGTATTTATAGTGTTAGGATTATTAATAAAAAGGAAATAATCTACTAATTAACAATAATTTGTAATATATGGAAATATTAGATTAAAAATATATTCTCATAATTAGGCAATTAAATTGATATGCTAATATTGATTAATTTCCTGATATGGAACGAAATATCTTGCTGTCTAGATACCAATCTTAATTCCTTTTATGACAAATAATCAAGAGAAAAAAAAAAGACATAAATTTCTATGAAAGGTCAAAAATATCTTCTTCTTTTTTCAGCTATTTAGATTCTGTTTAGATTCTTTCAATCGTTGTGTTTAAAAACAAATAATTGTTTGCAGATTATGAGTCAAATAATAATAATTTAGAGTCAATGTTGAATAATTAATTAACTGTTTGTAGATCATATTCTATTCAGTTTGCACTACATAATAAAGTCAGTACTAGGCTTGTCAGTCACTTATTAAAAATAAGTGAATATTATTTAAATTAAAATATATGAATCTAACGGTTGACAAATCTTACACTAATCTTATATTCTTATTATTTCGATACTCGCTGAGGAAAAAAAATGTCCAACAGAAATATTTTGATATAATAGGATGTAAAATTCTAAAAATTGTTCTATATTCCTAGTAAAACAATATATCTAACCACTCAACTTCCAAATTTACAAATTTATAATAGTCCCTTTATATGTCTTGCATTTTGGCCACTATTTTGGATCCCCCTACACTACACCACACACCATTTTGGACAATTGAGTATGAGAATCATGTATACAATCTCTTCAATCAAAACATTAACTTGAATTTTGCAATAAGTAGAATTTATATATAAATAGAATGTTACATGAAATAAAATATACTTGTATGTTTATATTTATAGTGTCCAATTATTTTAAATAAGGAAACTTTTAATTTCTCTTAATATTTTGAGAATCTAATTGGAAACAAAGGATCCTGGTAGCTTCCTTTTATAACAAATGATCAAGGCTAAAAATATGGCAAAATTAATAATACTTTGATTTATGATTCAATAATCATTTTCATAATTTAAAAAATGATTTTGACTTTGACAAATTTTTTTTTTTTTAAAAAAAAATAATTTCTTAACAATTTCTTTCCTTATTTTTTTTTTCAATAGATATACATGATTTTCTTTGGAAGCAATCCAATAAAATGTTTTTCTAATTTAAATATATTAAAATTGAACATCCCAATCCATTGGGGATGTAGATGTACATCACAATTTGATGAATTTCATACCATATGTATCTACATTCTTGTATTACACGGCGAAATCCTAAATAATCTTATCAACTACAATAAAAAATCATATATATTCTACACTTAAATTTTTTTATTTTTTTTCATAAAGAGTACTAAGCAGAAGAAATGACAGCTGCCAAGTGCTGTATTCGGAAGATTATCCGTGGGATTATCCGCCACTATGATGTTCATACCGCAATTTGATATGATAAGTGTGTTCAACCTTCACCATTTATCTTCTCTGGAAGTTGAGATATTTTATGGAGAAAGCAAAGACTCCAAAGAAGAATATACAGAAGGCGATGAGCACTCCTGCTGAAACTCCTACCATTCCAGGGCCATAGCCAAGATTAACGTCTAGATACTCTTTTACCGTGCCTTTAAATCCAGGCTGCTCAATTATCGTTTCTACATCACCAAGCTGAGAGGTGATGACACCCCTTAAGGTCCACGCAACAGGGCAGATGTAGTAGAACCAAACCTACCATGCCAGAATACTCTGAATCATCGTAAAAGAAAAGTTCATGATGTTATAATTTACATTTTGTAAATAAAACTAGAAACTCGACACTGGGCTATGGAAATGATCTAATTAAACAAGTCCAATCAGAGTTTAAATCATTGATTTGTTTGCATAATATAATACTTACTGGTTTTGCGACAAGAAAACCTGAAAGGAGATTCCATAAAGAGTAAGAAGCAGAAGAAATGACAGCTGCCAAGTCCGAGTCAGGAGTGAGTCCAACAGCCATCATGCCGTAAAAGGTGAAGTAGGTGAAGGTGAGAAACATGAACAGAATATAGAGGAAAAATTTGCTTGGGAAATTATCAGGCTGAATGAACGCCTTTACCACCGAGCCACATTGGGCAATGGTAACTTTCCAAAGTTAGTATCAATAATAGTAAAAATAAATTGGGGTGGAAAATGTTCAATTTATCTATTGCATCATATGGGTACATGGTAATGTAACACAATTGGCTAGATGTTTTATGCGTGCCTTAGCAAACAAACAAGAATAAAGAATGTTACAAGTAACAACATAGGAAAATGAGCATCACCTGAAAATAATCTACCATAATCTGTGATTGGACACCAAGCTTCCCTCCATATATAACCCTTCCACCTCGTTTCATGAGAAGTAGCTGTGCACAAGATCCCAAAGATTATTTATTTCATATAAAAGAAACTAACAGAGTAGCATAAACAAGTAAAGTGTGACCAACCTCATCAAACGCTTCAAAAATATCAATACTTGGTTGATGTATGGTGCAAACCACAGTTCTTCCAGTATCAACAGTATTGCGAACAGTTCTCATCACAATTGCTGTTGCTCGTGCATCAAGTCCAGATGTAGGTTCATCCATAAAAATAATGGAAGGATTCGCAACAAGCTCCACTGCAATTGTTAAGCGTTTTCTTTGCTCAGTTGATAAACCAGAACTACCTGGCAAACCAACCAAAGCATTCCTCATAGTATCAAGCTCTACCAATCTCATTACTTCTTCAACAAACTCCTGTAGAGGATTGTAGCAAACAATAATGTCAAAGATCAGTTAAAACAACTCAACAAGCACATGTAAATATCACAACTGTTATGGAAACTCACTTTTCTTTGATCTTTGCTAACTTCTTTAGGCAAACGCGGACTGGAAGAGAACCAGAGAGACTCCCCAACTGTCACTAAGGAGAATGTATGTCATTTTGTTCTACATATCCAGTAATTCTGGCAAATGTCCTTTGCTCTTTTGGATAACCTGATATTTTAATGTCCACTTCTATGTAACCACCAGTTTTCCTACCAACAAGCACATCCATTAAAGTAGTCTTTCCCGCTCCGCTTGACCCAACTAATGCCGTAAGAACACCGGGTGAGAATACTCCACTAACATTTGATAACAGTTGTAACTTATCTTTTTCGATACACCTTTCGAAGCCATTGCCTGAGAATCACCCGAACACACCAATAAAGAGCTTTAGAAAAAACATTAAAGCTATATGCAAGTGAAGGGAATTGGCATTGCTTGATGAACACACCTAGGGTATATCAACAAAGTAATTGACATTGTGAAAAGTCATTGCTAATGGTTGAAAAGGTAGGATCATTCCCTTCCTTTTACTACCCTCCTGATAAGATTTTGTACTAGGTTCTGTCTCTTGATTGTTTACTGAATAATTAAATGATGAGTTAAGCCTTTTACTACCCGCCGCGTTAAGCCTTTTAATTCCTCCAGAGATGAAATTTCGTAGAGATAAGCTCGCATGCTGACGAGCATCATGAACGAGAAAACTGACTCGTGTATGCCTAGGACAGTCCTATATGCCTAGGGCTGATAGTCAATTCCTGTATGTGCAGGACAGTCCTATATGCCTAGGGTTAAAAAAGAAATCTTGTATGGCCTGGACGGTCCTATATGCCTAGGGCCGAGAATCAACTTCTGAATCACCAGGACAATTCTATACTTCAGCACTTAAACAAGAATGGTGACAACTTGAGGAAGCTTATCCAAGAAAAGCTCCATCCACTAGGAACATGAGATTTCCTCCAAGAAAAGCTTTATCTACGAGGAACATGAGATTTCCTTTAGGAGAATCTCCATCTACGAAGAATATGAAGACTCTTGTAGGAGAATCCCAATCCAAGAGGAACATGAGGACTCCTCTAGGAGAACTCCATCCACGAAGAATATGAAGAATCTTTTAGGAGAATCTCCATCCACGAAGAATGTGAAGACTATTCCAGGAGAATCTTTATCTATGAAGAATATGAAGACTCTTCTAGGAGAATCTCCATCCACGAAAAATATGAAGATTCTTCCAAGAAAATCTCCATCCACAAAGGATATGACGATCCTGCCAGGAAAATCTCTGCTCATAAAAGTGTAAAGATACTCTCAGGAAAGTTATATATATATATATATATATATATATATATATATATATATATATATATACACACACACACATACATAGAGGCAAATCAGAAGAACAAAAGGCGGATATATAACCATCAAGCAGAAGAAAGGAGGAAATATAAGCATCCAACAAACAGGAGAAAAGATTTTTTCTTTTTGTGACAGGTGGCACCTGGAAAACGTGCTCCAAAAGTTAGCCGCCACCCACTTGGTTACTCGAGAACTGCTGAAAACCGCCTCAACCGTCCAAAACACGATGGACGATCATGATCGATCCCTCTTTTCTCCTAATTTTTCCTGCCTTTTCTTGCTTTTCCTCTTTTTCTAACACCATGCATTTAATGCAAGGATTTGAAATGATTTGTTTTTTTTATTCTCCTATCTCCAAGAGAGAAAACGAAAAGATTTATTTCCTCCTTGAGAATATGCCATTTTTTTAAAAAAAAATTTTTTGGGAAACCTAAAGATAAAGTTGCTCAAATCAATGATGCGAATTCTTTTTGTCTCCGACACTTTCTCTTTCAGGAAAGAAAAAATGTCCAAGATTAGGGGACTTCTATTAACATAAAATTTTGTTTAAGGATTTGAGCAATCGTCCGGGAGGAAAGGTCTCCAAGAATGGACTTCCAGGAGACCGACCCTTTAGGAAGACTGTATCCAAGAGAAAAGCAGAATAAATGCTTTTAATATTGCAGGACACTAAATACGAAGAACCCTCGCCTTGAGGGCATTTTAGGCAACATATGTAAAATCTCACTTTTCAAATTTTATTTTAAATTATTATGAATGGTGTATTTGAAATCTTTTGAAAATTTTTGAAGAATATGTGAGGATGTAAAAGATATATTTTGAAAGTTGGCAATTAAAATTATAAATATATAAAAGTTGAGGGACAAAACGGAACTTTTACAGTCCTATATCTATTCATATTCTTCCTCGCGACAGCCACCATTTTTTTTCTCTCTCTCCCCGTTTTCTTCGTTCCTCCACTTTTGACTTTGATTTTCGACCACGTCCGACCTCCGTTTCGATCGTTCTTGGTACTAATAGAAAACTCTTGCGACATAGAATTTATTGGTACCAACTTTGAAGATTTTCATGGCCGTTTGAGTCTCCGATTTGGTGGAAAAAGTTAGGGATTTTTCAATTCGAAAATCCTCCGATTCTAGCGATTTTAGCCATTTCCCACTCCGGCCACAGTTATAAACATTGACGATGGAGACAAGGCGAACAAAACCCGACCATTTTTGGAGGTCGCCGAAAAGTTTTCAGAAAGTCGCCGCCGGCCGCCACGTACGGCGGGGGTAAGTTTCCGACCTCCTGAACTTAGAATTTGATTCCGAACACGTTTACGTATTCGTTTTAAGTGTAGGATATTATTTTGAGGTTAATTGTATTATATGGCCGCCGTATATAAATTAAATAATTATATTCTTGTGTAGATTTTACCGATCGGGATAATTAGGCTTGAAATCGAGGCCACTGCGAGTAACTGGTAGCTTACACGAGGTAGGGGTTTCAAACTTAAATTTTTAGAATATTTTCCCTATAAGTTTTGGATATAAATTGATTGTGAAAGTTTGAGGAAATCCTTATTTAAATTGTGGAATTGATTTAAGAAATAAATTGGAATATATTGTGTGGAAAATATGATTTTTATGCAGGTTTTATATTTTGGGATTTTTATAAAAACAGTCGTTATGCTGCCGAAATTTTATTAAAAATGATGAGTTTACATATGGGATGCATGGTGGGTTTATTTAGATTGTTTGGTGATTTTGAAATGGTAACCGTCCTAGTCATTATATTATATTATATGTTATTATACGACTTTATGTCGGGGACTGCGCAGGGTATTTTCTGGTACGTACACCTTGTATATGAGGTTAGTATCAGGGTCACGGTGAGCCAAATGTTTTCATTTCAATTATGAATGTTTTATTTAAAATGATAGGCCACCGGGTATGACTAGTGGACGTGTTGATATTACTTTCTGAAAGAAAGTGTTACTGTTTACTTAAAATTTTGTGAACGTATTTAACAATGCAGGATTAGCTCATGACTTTATAAAAATGATGTTTTCCACATACATTATCGGGGATTAGACCCTACTGAGCTTTACCTCACCCCTTTTTATTTTCTTTTCCCCCAGGGAGCGCCCAACGCGGACTAGAAGATCGTTAGTTGATGTGGGTGAAGGCTTGTGAGATCTAAGGATTAGATTTATGATATTAGTGATTAAAATTATGTTATTTGATATTTGTATTGATTAAAGGATTTGTACTTATTATGGACCTATAAAAATGTTGAGATAACTCAGTTTATGAGTTATGTATGTTGATGTGCAAATCTTTTAGTTGTGGATGATTAGGACTTCATGATTGAAGCATGTTTCAGTATGATTATTATCTTGGAAATTGAATCCATGAATTCTAACGGGTGATCACATATCTGTGGGGTTATTTGGTGTTGACTTTTGAAATTTGGAAATATTTTTGTTTGTAAACAGATTTTCGTTTTGTTTGATACTCCGGAGTATCCAAAGAAATTAATTGTGGTTTTTATGAAATTTTAATAAAGTCAAGATTAGAAACTATTGATTTTATTTACAACTCTGCCACGGCCTAGGGCCCGGGTCGTGTAGTACAGACAAATATCAACAAGCTACATGATAAAAGAGAAGAACACGTGAGAAGGTAAAAAGTTGGAGAAGAAGAAAAGGTAAACAGTTGAGAAAAGGACAAGAAGGGAAGACCACACGCATGGCAAAGGAAAGGTGGAGCGAAAATTGGTGTTGCAAAGCAGAAGATATCAGGTAAAGTATGTCCCCTGCCAAGGGTCAAAAGGATCTCCAAGTGTCAACGGAAGAAAGCACCATGTGGAAATCTCTGCCACGTGGATGGATACAGCAAGGATTCAGGCTGTCCTGGAAGGATTCTGAGTAAAACCCTACATCCTACCTGTCCGAAGCTCATTGGACAGAGGAGTGTGTCCACCACAAGGCTCAAGGGAAAGTGCAAGCATAGAAGCAAGTAAGGGAGAAGAAGATGAAGGACCATAGGCAAAATGACACATGGCAAGCTGTGACGAAATGCCTGTCTCCAGAAGGCTATAAATACCCATGCAAGTCCATTTGAAAAGGTTGGCTACTTCTTTTGATATCTTTTACTCTCTTTATTTTATAATTCAAATGGAAGAGTTAAGAGGCTGATTTTTCTATGCTAACTTAGGCGTCAGAGTGTGGTAGCCGGACTACCACCGGCCACCACCCTAGCCCAAAGCTTTTACCTATCCTTGTAAACTCCTTCCAGGAGAACCCACCAGAAGCTAAATCAAAAGAAGTAGCACAAACACCCATAACAAATTTTCTGTGAATTTCTTTATATATTATTTGGATCCAATATTATCCAGATTATTTGAGGCATGTTTAAAATGCTAATTTATATGTTATTTGCTGGAAATTGCTATTAGCTTTTCTTAAATATCTGTTGTGTTGTATTTAGAAAAATCTCCTGGACACATCCTCCAGGAGATGTTTTGATATATCATTTCCTTTACTTGTTTGCTTTGGATTTATTACAAAATTTGAGGGTAACATATATATATATATATATATATATATATATATATTGAATCCGCTGATGTAGTGTTACTTGTGCTTCCTCTTGAAGTTGCCATGACTAGATCTTACATGAACTCTGATACCATATAAAGCGTAGCAAAACCAAGCATGAAGAAGAACAGAGAATTACAGAGAACAAGAATGAAGAAGAGTCCAGAATATTTCACTTTGTTTTACATAATCTGAAAAGTGTTGAACAGTGATATATATATATATACTTAGATCTCACTCTAAGACAACCATTGGATGATCACAAGAACCAACGGTTTAGATTACAACTTGAATCAAATGCTGACTAAGTAAAACACAAAAACAAATGTTACCAGAAGATGACTAAGCAAGATACAAATATAACTGTTGACTTTCAACAGAATACAAAACAATACAAATTACAAGTTTAAGTCAGCTACTTGTCACAGCCTTAGTATTTTCTAAGCCAACCGTGCGGCACTTAACACACTTCCTCCCGTCGAAGAGGTTAAGTCAGCCTTAATCCCCACGAGCTAGGCAAGTAACTTGCTAGCAAACTCAAGAAAGCTTGTAGGAAGAGAGAAGAGAAGAGAGCACAAGTGTTTGAGAGAATACTTGAATACTTTTCCAATATGGTTTGTACAAATGAGGGGTGCCATCTATTTATAGGCACCAAAGAACATTCTAGGTCCCTACCTATCTACAATATTCTAGAGAATTCTACAATGTACAAGGCTTTCCTACAATGTACATGTTCTAGAGAATTCCATGTCTTGAACATCCTACAAGTCTCCACAACATTCTAGAATGTCCCAAGAGCTAGACTTCTCTAGGAGTTTCTCCATCCTTCTAGGTTTCTCCACAAGGTTCTCCATTTTTTCGGGTTGTTCCGGAAGGTTCTAGAAAGATCGTGACATTCTCCCCCACCTAATCTGGTGACGTCCTCGTCGTAGTCTCCTTGTGGAACTCCTCGATTTGCTTTGCAAACTGCCACAAAGCCTCCTTCGGTTCCCAAGTAGCTTCACTCGTAGGAAGTCCCTTCCATTTGATCAGGTACTCGCTACTTCGGGGAACACCCTTTTTCCTCACAACTTGATCCGCTAGGATCTCCTCTACTTCCTTATTATAGGAGGTTACTACGGTAGTTGGCACCCTTGAAGACTCTCCTCGGCTAGGGTCTTCCGTGTCCGCATGATAGGGTTTCAAATGACTCACATGGAAGACTGGATGGATCTTGAGCCTTGGAGGTAATTCAACCTTGTAGGAAACTTTTCCTACCTTCTTCAGGATTGGGAAGGGTCCTTCGTACTTCCTTACCAAGCCTTTGTGCACCTTCCTGAAGGCCTTAAATTGTTGGGGCAGCAACTTGACAAGCACCAAGTCTCCTACTTGAAATTCCACTCGTCACCTCTTCTTGTCCGCCCACTTCTTCATTTTTCGCGCGGCCTTATCAAGATAAGATCGTGCTATATCGGCTTGTTCCTGCCAATCCTTGGCCAACTTGTACAATCCTGGACTCCTTCCCGTGTATCCCACCATTACCGTCTGTGGAGTGAGGGGTTGTTGGCCCGTCGCCAACTCGAAGGGACTATGGTGGGTCGCCTCACTCCTCTGTAAGTTGTAAGAGAATTGGGCCACATCAAGTAACTTTGCCCAATCTCGCTGGTTGGCACTCACAAAGTGCTTCAGGTATAGCTCTAACAAGGCATTCACCCTCTCTGTTTGCCCATCTGTTTGTGGGTGAAAGCTTGTAAAGAAATGCAACTTTGACCCCAATAGGTTGAAAAGCTCGGTCCAGAATTTCCCTGTGAAGCGCGGGTCTCGATTGCTAATGATCGTTCTTGGCACGCCCCAATACTTCACTACATCCCTTAGGAATAACCGAGCTGCCTGCTCTGCCGTGCAATCCGTAGGGGCAGCAATAAAAGTTGCATATTTTGAGAACCGATCGACCACCACCATGATCGATCCGCATCCGTCTGACTTGGGTAAGGCCGATATGAAATCCATGGTGACACTTTCCCATGGACTCTCGGGGATGGGTAATGGCTCTCGCAATCCTCCCGGCGATTGCTGCTCATTCTTGTCTTGCTGGCACACAAGACAAGTCTTCACATAGGCCTCAATATCATCCCTCATGTGCGGCCAGTAGTACGTTGCCTCGAGTAAAGCCCTAGTCCTCTGTTGCCCCGGATGTCCTGCCCACTTTGTATCATGGCACTCCTTGATCAAGTTCTTCCGCAGGTTTCCAAATTTTGGGACATACAGCTGGTTTCCCACGGTGTAGAGTAAGTCATCCTGCACCCAAAACCGTTTGGTCTTCCCATCATTGGCTAACCCCATGAGACTCTTACCCAGTGAGTCGCATTGTAGCCCCTCCTTGATGAGACTGATGACTTCTCCCTGTGGCGCACTCCTCATAGTTACAAGCTCCGCCTTGCGACTGAGTGCATCTGCCACCAAATTGGCCTTCCCGGGCTTGTACTCGAGCGTGTAGTCGAACTCTGCCAGAAAGTCTTGCCACCTAGCTTGCTTTGGGCTTAACTTCTTTTGTGTCTGGAAATAGCTAGTGGCAACGTTGTCAGTCCTGATGATGAAGTGAGAGCCGAGCAAGTAATGTCTCCATGTGCGAAGGCAATGAACAACCGCAGTCATCTCCTTCTCTTGAACGGTGTACCTCCATTCCGTATCATTCAGCTTGCGGCTCTCGAAGGCTATAGGATGCCCTTCCTACATTAGAACTCCTCCAATGGCAAAGTCAGAAGCATCCGTTTGCACTTCATAAGGTTTAGAATGGTCCGGAAGACTCAACACTGGCTCCTCTGTTACCGCCTTCTTCAATCCCTCAAAGGCTTCTTGGCACTCTTTCGACCATTCCCATGCCTTGTTTTTCTTCAACAGATCCGTGAGTGGAGCTGCCCTTGCCGAATACCCCTTAATGAATCTCCGATAGTAGTTGACTAGGCCAAGAAATGACCGTAGTTCTGGCACCTTCGTAGGAGGATCCCATTCACAAATGGCTTTGATCTTCCCTTCATCCATCATGAGCACACCATCCTTGATCTTATGCCCCAAGAAGTACACCTACGGTTGGGCAAAAGAACATTTCTTCCTTCTTCTTCACGTAGAGCTCGTTTTCCCTTAAGACCTTGAAAACAGCTTGTAGGTGTCGGGCATGTTCCTCGAGGGTGTTACTATAGACCACGATGTTGTCTAAGTACACCACCACAAATCGATCCAGGTAAGGATGGAAGATCTTGTTCATGAGTGTGCAAAACGTGGCTGGTGCGTTGGTGAGGCCAAATGGCATCACTAGGAACTCATAAGCACTGTAACGCGTTACACACGTAGTCTTGGCTTCATCACTTTCCGCAATCCTCACTTGGTAATAACCCGACCTCAAATCAAGCTTTGTAAAATATTGAGCCCTACCAAGCTGATCAAACAAGTCAGCAATCAAAGGAATAGGGTACTTGTTCTTGATAGTTACCTTGTTCAAAGCCCGATAGTCGATGCACAATCGCATGGACCCGTCCTTCTTCCTTTGAAACAACACTGGTGCGCCATATGGAGCTTTGGACGGTTGAATGTAGCCTGCATCCAACAAGTCCTTCAGTTGTCTCCTCAATTCCTCCAACTCTGGTGGTGCCATCCGATAAGGGGCCTTGGCAGGTGGCTTTGTCCCCGGCTCCAACTCGATCTGGTGATCCACCTCCCTCCTAGGTGGTAGTTTCTTGGGCAATTCCGCGGGCATGACGTCCTTGTACTCCTCAAGGACTTTCTTGATCTCCCTAGATAGCTCCTCCGATGGAACTCCACCCTCATCATGCTTTACCGCGGCCAAGTATGTCACCTCTCCCTTCTTAAGGCCTTTCTTCACTTGCAAGGCCGAAAGATGAGGGGTCTTCGATCCGGATTTGGCGATGGCTGGAACGATGCAAGGAGTATCCTCTAATATAGCAACAGAATGTAGAAAGGGTAAAGGAACTACCTTGACTTGTTCGAGGAAGTCCATGCCGAGCACTACCTCGAAGTCATCCATGGGCGCGACTGTCAGGTCTATCTTCCCATTCCAATTACCCATACTGATACTTATTCCTCGAGCCATACCAATAAACGGTCTCGCCTTAGAGTTCACCGCCTTTAACCATCCGGTCTCCTTGGACACTTTCAGTCCAAGTCTCCTTGCCTCCTCCTCCGAGACAAAGGAGTTTGTAGCTCCCGTATCGACCATAATGCGGGTAGCTTTCCCGTTGATGTGTACATCCAAGTACATCAGACCCTGACTCCCTCGGGTCTTTGGGACTGTTGGTTGGGCTTTAATGGCGGTGAGCATGCGAAGAGAGCCCATGTGAGATTCCTCCATCTCCTTCTCGCGCTCATCTACCAATGCATTGATAGCCTTGCGCTTTGGGCACTCTCTTGCCCAATGAGGACCGTCGCAAAGGAAACAGTTGGTCTTCGGCTTGAGGTCTTTCTTGCCTTGACCTTCCTTCTGCTTACCCTTGTCTTTCCCGCTTGGAGGCTTGTATGGACCTTTCCCTTTGTCTCCCCCACCTTTGCCATGGTTATCCTGTGGTGGTTTCTTCTTGGGTGGTTCACTCCTTCGGTAATCAATTAGGGATTCAGCAATGGCTATGGCTTCGGCAAGATTTTGCACATTGCGGCGACGCAACTCTACTTCCGCCCAAGGTTGCAGGTTGTCCATGAAGTTGAACAACAACTCGTCGTCCGACATGTTAGGAACTTCGAGCATAAGACTAGAAAATTCCTTAACATAGTCCCTAATTGAACCCGTTTGCTTAAGCTTCTTCAAATTCTTCCGAGCAAGATATGCAGCATCTTCTGGATAGAATTGCTTCTTGAGCTCTTTCTTAAAATCATCCTAAGAATCGATAGTGCACGTACCTTTTTGGATGTCGGCATGTCTCCTCCTCCACCACAGAGTGGCTGTATCGACAAGGTATAAGGTTGCGGTCCGGATTTGCTCCTGATCATCCGTGATCCTGACGGCCTCAAAGTACCTCTCCATGTGCCAAATGAAGTTGTCTACCTCCTTGGCATCTCGCTTGCCATCAAACTCCTCCGGCTTAGGTATCTCCTTCTTTGGAGCACCTTGGAAAGCCCCACCACTCACGGCTCTCTTGCATAAGGCCCAATCGTCCCGCATGTCTTCAAGAAGTGTCTCGAACTCCGCGAGCTTCCCCATTACCGTGCTTTCCAACCTTGCCTGGAAGATCTCGTTCCCCTCTTGCGCCTCTCGCCCTGATGTAGTGCCAAATTGCATGTCTCCCCGGAGGTCCTCGATCTTCTCCTTAAGATCGCCGATGTCCCTCTCCATGCATTGCTCCAATACATCCAGCCGTTCCCTCGAATCGGCTATGGCGAGCTCAATCCTAGCCAACCTTGACTCTAAGATTGAGGCAGCATCACGAGATTTGTCCTTCCTCGACCTGCTTGGGTTGGCATCCCTTCCACAGCTTGGCTCTTGGACGACAACTTCTTCGACTCCTGCCATTATGCTATCTCTTCCTTAGTTGAGCAACCGAGCTCTGATACCACTTGTCACGGCCTTAGTATTTTCTAAGCCAACCGTGCGGCACTTAACACACTTCCTCCCGTCGAAGAGGTTAAGTCAGCCTTAATCCCCACGAGCTAGGCAAGTAACTTGCTAGCAAACTCAAGAAAGCTTGTAGGAAGAGAGAAGAGAAGAGAGCACAAGTGTTTGAGAGAATACTTGAATGCTTTTCCAAGATGGTTTGTACAAATGAGGGGTGCCATCTATTTATAGGCACCAAAGAACATTCTAGGTCCTTACCTATCTACCATGTTCTAGAGAATTCTACATTGTACAAGAAATCCCTACAATGTACATGTTCTAGAGAATTCCATGTCTTGAACATCCTACAAGTCTCCACAACATTCTAGAATGTCCCAAGAGCTAGACTTCTCTAGGAGTTTCTCCATCCTTCTAGGTTGCTCCACAAGGTTCTCCATTTTTCCGGGTTGTTCCGGAAGGTTCTAGAAAGATCGTGACATACTGCTCCAGTATCACAGTCTTCAATACTCTTCTCCCAAAATAATTAAGTTGCATAACTACGCTTACACCAAAGTCATAACTCATTGCCCTTTCGTTAACTATTAATTCTAACGTTTTGAAAATTTTAGTAATCAATTGAAAAAAAAAAATTGAACAGGATAGTACTTTATGTGATGTGAGTTTTCAAGTTTATGTATAGATTTGCTGCATTTTAAAAAACAAATGATTATGTTTGGATGAAATTAGAGAAAATAAGGTTGAGAGAAAGATTATGCTTCGAGTCAACCTCCATCCCGAAAGACATGTGTTTCGGGATAGGATGACCTGAAGCTTATTTATTCAAATTTAATTTTTTTTTTTACCATATTTAACCTTCAACAAAATATTGGTAAGAAATATTTAGATGGTCTGAAAGGATAAGTATTATACTGAAATATCATATCGCCATTTTAATTTACACATATAACATTAGTCTTAATTTCCTTGACTTGAGATGTCGTGTCTATCAAGAAAATAAGCGTGTGTGCCCAAAAATTATATGATTATCAATCACTTCATTATCAATCAAATATCAAACATTAATGATACCATTTAACGTGCAATTGCAAACAACTCCGTTCTTTTCTAAGTATAGGAGTCAACAATTCTTTTTATTTGGAGGGATTGTAGCATTGAAATAAATTGTTTGAGAAGGGTTAAAATGGAAAAAAATTAAAAATTTAAGGATAATTACATAATCTTAATTGATTAATCCTCGATAGCTAGCCTTGTGAGCCCCCTTTTGTCTCCGTCATTGCTTAGCCATAGAATTTATAGTACTTAAAAAAAAAATCGGAGATTGATTATCAAATCAAATTTAGAGAAATTCATAATTAGTATTATGAATCCTTAAATACAATTATATAGTCCAAACAAATTAATTGTGATTATCTGATTAATTTCCTTTTTATTGGACATGAAAACAAATTAGCTCTCCAATAAAATCTTATTAGCTTTCTAGCTAGCTCTTTCTTTTCGAAAGAGACAGTAGTTAGAAAAACCAGAACTTTTTTATAATTTCTTCTTTAATTGACTTATTAGAGTCTTTACTTGGCTGTCAACATCAAAGACTTTGAAAATTTGATGCCAAGTCTTGAACATCTTGATCATGAAGGAAATTTCCGTGAACAACTTTTCCGTGAACATCTTGAACAACTTTTCCGTGAAGGATTCCTAGATTGCATGCCCACTGGCTAGATGGGTGGGTTTCAAATGGATGCTGAGACAAGTTGAGATTATGTTCAAAGGGTCATTGATGAGACACTATAAATAGCAGCGTATCACAATACCTTCTGCATGCACATCCATTTTCTTCATTTAGTACGTATTTTATTTTTATTTAGAGGTCTATGCCTCTAGAGTGATCATCATTGTGAAACCAAGCATCATGAGTAGTACTACTGTTGTTGCTATTCTTTTCTTTGAGTTACTTCTCATAGCAACCACAAACTTTAGCTTCTGCTATGGAAGAAGCACTTCTGTAATTGGTTGCATCGAAAGTGAGAGGCAGGCACTTTTAAGCTTCAAGCATGGTCTCAAGGATCCTTCAAACAGGCTTGCCTCTTGGAATGATAGTAGTGGTGATGGAGATTGTTGCACTTGGGCTGGCGTCCACTGCGATAACTTGACAGGTCGTGTCCTTGAGCTCTACCTTAGAAATCCTGTCGCCGGAATGGAGTCCTCATCATCTTTTCATGACATTGAAGATCAGATGAGATCTTATAAGATGTCAGAGTTGGTTGGTAAGATAAATCCCTCTTTGCTTAATTTGGAACATTTGATTCACTTGGACTTGAGCCATAATGACTTTGAAGGACTTCAGATTCCTGGATTTATTGGTTCTATGGAGAATTTAAGATACCTTAATCTCTCTGAAACTGGATTTTCAGGATTGATTCCTCACCAACTTGGAAATCTCTCTAATCCTCACTGCCTTGACCTCAGTTCTAATACTTTATATGTTGAGAACTTGTGTTGGCTATCTGGTCTTTCTTCCTTGAAGCACCTTGATTTTAGTGGTGTGAATCTCAGTAAAGCCTCTGATAATTGGCCTTCGAAGATGAACATGCTTTCTTCTTTAGTAGTATTACGCTTGGAAGGATGTCAAATCCAACACTTTCCTCCATTGTTATCTGAGGTGAACTTTTCATCTCTCGCTGCAATTGATCTTGCCTCCAACAACTTTGAAAACTCTTTGATTTCCAGTTGGGTTTTTAGTCTTAGTCACTTAGTCTACCTTGATTTGAGCAGTAATAGATTTCAAGCAGGTCCAATTCCTGACGGACTTAAAAACTTAACTTCTCTTAGATATCTTGATTTATCTTACAACAGTTACAATTCTTCAATACCGAATTGGTTGAATAGATTTAACCATCTTGAGCATCTTTACCTTCCTGGTAATAGTCTGCAAGGTACAATTCCAAGTGCTCTTGGAAACTTTACTTCTATCAAGGATATTGATCTCTCAGGCAATAGACTCGAAGGAAGAATTCCAAAATCATTGGGAAAAGCATGCAACTTGAGATCTTTATCTTTGGGACGTATTAAATTGAGTCAAGACATAGCTGAAGTCTTAAACATTTTCTCTGGATGTGTTGCAAATGGACTAGAACTATTAGATTTGGGGGATAGTCAACTTTTTGGTTATTTGACTGATCAACTCGGGGGATTTAAAAATTTATATTATCTTGATCTAAGTTATAACTCCATTTCTGGCACGATTCAATCATCTTTAGGAAGACTTTCTTCTTTAGTAAGTCTGGATTTTTCATATAACAAAATGAATGGAACTATTTCTCAAATCCTCTTTGTTAATCTTACAAGACTTTCATATTTTGCTGTCTCTGAAACTCACTCGTGTTGAAAGTTAGTCCAAATTGGGTCCCTCCTTTCCAGCTTTACCAGTTACACTTGAGATCTTGTCATTTAGGATCTCAATTTCCTTCATGGTTTCATTCACAAAGGTTTTTGGAAGGTCTGGATATATCCAACTCTGGAATTTTCAACGTCCCTCATAAATTTTGGAAGTCTATTTCTTGGTTCATGTATTTAAATTTTTCTCACAACCAAATCCACGGGAAAATTCCAAATTTAACTCATGCTCTTGAGCTTGGGTCACTTGACTTGAGTTGGAATAACTTTTCGGGTCCATTGCCTCTTGTAGCCTCCGATGTCTACCTACTTGATCTCTCCCACAATAGTTTGTCAGGCTCCCTCAATCATTTTTTGTGTTATGGTAAAAATGAGTCACATCGATTGCAATATCTTGACCTTGCAAATAACTTTTTATCAGAAGAGCTACCTGATTGTTGGGTGAATTGGCAATACTTAACTATCTTGAATTTAGGTGGTAATCAATTTATTGGTAATGTTCCAACTTCCATGGGAGCTCTAACTCTCCTTAAGTCATTGCACCTTCACAGAAATAGTTTTTCAGGAGCGATACCGGTGTCTTTTGCAAATTGTACAGAATTATTAGCACTTGATGTTAGTGAAAATGAGTTTGGCAGTAGCATCCCAACTTGGATTGGAGAAAATTTTTCAGAATTGTTGATTCTCAATCTTCGTTCAAATAAGTTTTATGGTCTGTTACCGGAGGAGCTTTGCCGCTTATCTTCTCTACAGATCTTGGACCTTGCTTGTAACAATCTCTCTGGAATGTTGCCAAGATGTATCCGCAATTTCAGTGCCATGGCGACAATGAACTATTCTGTAGAAGATGATTTTCAATACAAAATTGGACTTGTGCAAACGTTTGTTGAGGATGCAACACTTGTAACGAAAGGGAAGCCGGTTGAGTACAACACCATTCTTCATTTGGTAAGAACTTTAGATCTTTCACTCAATAATTTCTCAGGAGAAATTCCGGTGGAAGTTACAATTCTTGGAGCATTGCAGACGTTGAATCTGTCGCACAATTCTTTCACCGGAAAAATTCCTGGATGCATCGGTGATATGAGATTATTAGAGTCCATTGACTTCTCTGCAAATCAACTTTCCGGTGAAATTCCACTGAGCATGTCGAGTTTGACATTTCTCAATCATTTGAACTTATCTGATAACAACTTGACCGGAAAAATTCCTTCAAGTACTCAACTACAGAGTCTGGAGGCATCATTGTTTACGGGCAATGAACTTTGTGGACCGCCGCTTCCTCGGAAGTGCACCGAGACTTTTCCAACACAAGACCAAGCAAATGGCAGGGCAGAAGATGATGATGATGGAGATGAAGTGGATTGGTTCTATGTAAGCATGGCTCTTGGATTTGTAGTAGGCTTCTGGGGTCTGATTGGTCCTTTGATTGTTCATAGAAGATGGAGGTACATGTATTGTCGTTTCTTGGATCGTCTTGGGGACAAAATTCCCTATGTTGTAAGGAGACATTTCTAGCTAATGCTTGGAGTTGTGTACTTTTTATATATGTACTTCAATAATCAAATAAAGCTTTATATATTTAGAATGAGATTACTTTATTTAATTCACGAATGCGTTTTAATCCGTAATATTAAACATCTCAATTATTATTTCAACATCTACGTCGCTACAATAATCTAGTCTCAATATCTCAAGAACATAAAAGAAAAATTACAATGGAAAGCCCCAAATTAAAGAACACATCTTGCTCATATTTACCTTAAACGTTTCCAAACATAATTTTATCCACAGGTGATCAATCTTTCTCTTGGAGAAAAATGCCAAAAACATATTAAACCCCAAGAAAAAAGCTAAGTACAAAAAATTTAAAATGATGATCAGTGCACCGTGACTTGAGAGTGAGTCTCAGTTTCTTCAATCCAATCAGAGTTGGGTTCACTCCAGGACCGAGGTCGAACACCAAGTTTGAAGAACAACACCATCTCCAGAGCTTCAAAAACCTTGTGTTTATCCAAAAACTGGTTCCAAATTCCGCTCACTATGCAGTAATTATAAGGCGGCCTGTGGTGGGCACCGTGTTGTGACCGCGACACGAGCACCCCAGCGTCCTGCAGCGCTACCACAGGCGGTGGCAACTTGCTCTTCGTTCCGTGAGCCCAAGCATGGAACTGCTGGCTGAACATAATGCAGCCGGAGCACACACCAACGAAGCCTTGAACGGTGGGCTCGTGACAGAGGATGTCTAGAGGCAGCACCGCGACGGTTAAGGCACGAGCCAAGGCGTGTAAATTGTTGGCAAATTGACGCCTGGTGATTGTCCAAGGCCATTTGTGATGGCCTTGAAAGGCTTCAATTTGTGAACCAAAAATTGGTGTTGATGCATCACCATAATTGTCAATGCACCAGTGGTACACACCGGACCCCAGGTCGGCTAAAATGTAACCAATGTAGCCTGCTAACATGGGTTCGAGCCAGATGTGGGAGTTGGTTGCAGCCACCATGGACTTGGCTAGAGAAATCATCACCGTGGTACACCCAGTTGCCACCCAGGCACGGTGAAACCATGTTGACCGCAAACTTGGGTCATTGAGCAGAGGACTACTAGTACTAGTACTACTAGTAGGTGTGACTAGGGGAGGTGGAGTACTCACCAGCCGGTCCAGCCCTGGCTCGACGATTAGCTGGTCAGGGTTGGAACCAGGCTTGGTACTAGTTGTTGTGACTGAACATGTCACACATGTATGGCTCCGGCGCAGATGGTGGCACGTGGGAACATTTTTTAAGGACCTTAATGGGTACTTTTTGTGATGATGAGGTGGGATTGCCATTGAAAGGGTGGTGCCTCTAAGAGAAAACCAATTCAATGAATTAGTGGAGAGGTATATATAAAATGAATTAGTGGTTGAGGTGGGTCTCATGGAGAAAGTGATAAATAGAGAGAAAAATGATGTGGTGCCTGGTGCGTGGGGTTATTGAAGTCTCTAGTGTCTTGTAATGAATTTGTGTCACATAACTTGTCTAGGTATTTTGCCTTGTAGCTAGCGATATTCGAGTTAGCAATTTGTCGAGATTAAATACAATCATGGGTGACGTTAAAATTCTATTTAATACTTAACGTTTTATATATTTAACGGATGAGATAGGTTTGTATTAATTTAATACATAAATAACTAAAAATTAATCTCATATGTTTAAAATAAATTTTTATTAATCATATGATCCTCATATAAAGAGGTAAGAAAACTTTTGGCCAAAATGTTGAAAAATTCAAACCATACCAAAATTTTGGCCTCCATTTTGTAAAAAGTATGAAATTTCTTTATTTTTTGGTAAATAAAATGGTTTGAGGAGACGTTAACTCCAAGTCTTGTAGAGAACATTGTGCCTAGTACCCTCACACGCATTTGAAGGATTCCTTACCGCACTTATATTGGGGTCAAAGTTTAAGGAACTCTGTAACTATGTCAAGGTCAAAACTTAAGGAACTCCACAAATGAATTTTTTTTAACGAAGATATGTCACCTCACCAAAAACCATTGCCAGCAGTTTGAACTTCAAATCTTATCTAAACTGATAAGTGCTCTTACCACCTAAGCGAACCTTCGGGTAACTATTTTTTTTTTACCATGCAAAGCAATAAACTGAGACTTATGGATATGGCCAGTTTGTTGTGTCAATATAGATTATAGATTATAGACCATAGAAAATAGGGTCTCATGTGAGGTGGCCTGGTACATTAATTATGTGGCACAACTTGAGCCGTTGGATTGGTTGAAAAGTATGACGGCAAAACTTGATTGGGTGATGCCGTGATGGGTCGTGATAATATTAGAGGTTGTGAAAACTCCGGTGAGATTTTGGGGTTCTTTTCTTTTAATTCTACAAGCAAGAAGAAGAGGGACACAAGAATAATTAATCAAATGGAATCCTGAAGCATCTACAAGCTACAAGATCAACTTTTTCACTCAATAAATAAATAAAATTGAAGTTACGTAATTATTCCAAACACATGCATCCCATACAGGGGCGGACCCCTTTGAGGGCCAGGGGGACCCTGGCCCCCCCAAAATTTTTGAAAAAAAAAGATTTTGCATGTAAATTTTTTTTTTAATATTTTATTTATATATTAAAAAACTAAAAATATATGGTCTGGCCCCTCCAAATATTGTCCACCTGTTCCGCCCCTGATCCCATATAGGTGTTTGCATTTTTCCCAAGTGTAATATTTTCATTCCATCGATAATTTTTTTTTTATTGAAAAGTATACACCAATACGCACCTCCTCTCTGTATTAATAATTATGGAATTTAAGTTTTGTATTGCTTATGCAACAATCAATATAAAAACACCTCTCTGCAATTATCGAAGTAAGCTATTCAATTTTACTTATAAGAGTTAATTTTGATAAGTGACGATAGAATTTAATATATATTCGGTCTCAACTCTAATAAAAGAAAAAGAAAATTGTTTTAAGTATTGATAATAATTAATTAATCTAAGTGCTTAAACTTATAGACGAGTAAACGTGGGATGATGAAATCAATTTGTAACTTTAAAATAATGAAAAATATATTAAGTGTATTTTATATGCTTTGAAACTCAATAAATCTAATAACTAAATCTTTCAGCAGTTATCATAGAAGAAGTAAACATTGATGCTTTAATCAAAATATTTTTAATATTTTTTTATATTTTAAAAGACCGATATAAAAATTATTCGAATGCAAACCCAGATTTCGAACCCAGCAACTGAATTCAAACGTGAACCAAGAAATATGGGTTCGCGTTCGAACCCAGATCTGGGTTCGACGAACCGAGATTCCTGGGTTTGTGTTCGAACCCAGATGATCTGGGTTCGAACGCGAACCCAGATCATCTGAGTTTTCAATGTTTTTTTCCTTTGCAGGGGCAGTCTCGTTATTTTACTATAATCCGTTTAGTCAACGGTTACTTTAACGGTCTTCAACGCATTACAGGGTATTCGAGTGCAATTATGGCAAAACTAGCATTAAACGTGCAATTATGATAAAAGTCAGGGTACTTGAGTGCAATTCACCCGATTTTTAATTATTATATAGATTCATGATGGTGATAAAAAAATATTTTGAAGTTGTAAATCACTTATTACATGCACGTTCGCTCATAATTCAAGTCGTTAATACACCTTTCTTTAAGTTTGAGAGTTCAAGTTCCAAAATACACATTTACCCCTATGTGTAGGCATTTTTCTTCCCTTATTGTAGTCCCACAATGTACATTTACCAGCATGTGTGAGTAGTCTCTCCTTATTATGTGAGTAGATATCTTCCGTTATAAGAGTAGATATCTGAAACTGTACATTAATTAATGATTGATCTCGACAATTTCCGGTAGATTTGTAATTAATCTTATAATTGTACAATTAAAAAAATCACTTATTACTTTATTTACCATAAGTTTTGAATAAATATAGAGAAAATTTTTGAATTAATTGTTTGGTATTGGTCCAATTCTAACATGAAAATATTACAACAAAACATAAGGTTGTAAAAGATGACAATTATATTTATTTATTTATTGTTCTAATTATACATATATCCACACAATAATTCATAGAATTTAGTATGTTGAACTAATTTTCTAGTTAGGTGGTCAATGGACTAAGATTGAGATTTAATAGTGTAACTGACTAAACATTTCCTTATATATATTTCAAGACTTTTTGCTAGACAATTTAATTCTATTAGTATATAATTCTTATTGTTTGCATTACGAAAGTGTTTGCATGAATTTTGACTTATTATTAATAAGGAAATTATAATCTTTATGAAAAATCAATAAGTTATAATTGAGTTTAGTAAAAGTCTAGCAATAAAAGTTAGGTTAATTAAGACATGAAAGTGCTAATTGACCTAAGAATTATCACTACATTGGGTATTTGATTGCTTCACTCTAGGACCAATATGTGAAGTTGATTGAATTCAAATCATCAATGCATGCACTATAATTTGATGAGCCAATGTTAGGAAATATTTCAATCTTGAATATATATGGTACTTCAATTAGTTGATTACACTACCAAAGTCTCATGAGTGGTTCCATTTGACCGCCTAACGCTTTCTCACATTTGGATACATTTTTCAATAGATCATAGCTTTAATTAAGTTGAATTTCACCAACATCATTCTCAAAATCATTGATTTAAATTTCTGTCTTTATAATACATCTTTAGTTTTGTAGTAGTAACCACCTCTTCCTTGTGGATTCGACCCCGTACAAACGGGAATATATTACTTCGACCTAACCTGGTCAACTGTCAACTTTTTTGACGACTCGATCAACGGCTTGCGGCTCGATCAGCGGCTCGGTCAACAGGCTTGGCTGCTCGGTCAACTCGGCTCCAACTCGGCTGGACTCACTTCCAACTCGGCTAACTCGGCTTGAACTCGGTGAGTTAACTCACTCTCTGGCAGCAAACTTTCGGTAGCCCGTGACGGCTCGTTTGAACTCCGATCGGGACGATTTTTACGGCGTCGGCTTCGTCTCGTCGAGAACTTTAATTTTGATATGCTATAGTGCACACTTTCCAACTCGGCTTTGATACCACTTTGTTGAAAATAAAACACTCAAACAACTTTTATTTAAACTCAAAACAAATATTACAAGAAAACTCTCACTCAAGAACTAACTCATTCTTTTATTTCTTCTTCACTCACTTAGAAGCTTTGCTTCTTCTTGATGTCTAAACCAAAATGGTAAAGGGTATTCATACTAATTACAAATCATTTTAGACCACACAAATAAACTAATCCAAAATTATAATAACCATACACCTCATCCTTCTACATCCTTCAACAACCTTCCAATTGACTACATGATTTTTATGCCTAATTACCAAACCCTAGAGAATTCTAGATAAAGGGCTTGGACCTTATTTATGGACTTGGACTCTAATTTATTTGGGCTCGGGTTTGGGTTCTCATAATGATTCAGGCCTTCACATAATTTGGGCCTAAAACAAGTTTATACTTCAACAACTTTGTCCACCCAAAGCAGCAATGAAATCAACCAAACTCATATGAGCTCCATCGCTTCGACAACCACTCCCTGTAAATGGCTTTGTTTCTGTGCAATATTTCTCATCCTGCCCTGCACATTAACAACATTTAATAATAATAAATAATCAATCAAAAATCAACTACATTATTTTCAAAAACATTTAAAACTGTTTTCTAATTGAGAAACGCTCATCACATACCTTGAGTACGATAAGCAAACAAATTGAGAAGAACAATCATTTAATCTTGGCTATGGTCCTGGAATGATAGTATTTTCAGTAGGAGTACTCTTCGCCTTCTGTTGAAAGCAAAGAAAGCAAAGATGCTAACGAAAAATATACAGAAGGCGATGAGTACTCCTATTGAAACTCCTATCATCTCAAGGCCATAGCCAAGCTTAGACGCAAACCTCCATTGATTGCTATTTCTTTCTTTGTTTTCTGTTTTTGATAATCAATACATTAACATAATACCAGTATATATATATATATATATATATATATATATATATATATATATATATACTCAGAATCTAAGCTTAAATTACATGCACAAGATAGATGTGATCATTCACACAATAATCATGACCCTAACTAACTTCCAGCTCAGCTGTCAAGTCAGCTTATGCTGTAACTAACTTGGCTGCAGTTTAGCTGGTGTGGTGAGGGTCAGCTTTGCATGATGTTTGATGATGATCACTCATGTAGCTTCTCATGCTATACGTCTGATTATAATCAGCTGATGCTAATGATGCTGATGAGTTCATCCAAGCAACTCATGTACACAACCCTCTGACCAACATGTCACGGCCTTAGTATTTTCTAAGCCAACCGTGCGACACTTAACACACTTCCTCCCGTCGAAGAGGTTAAGTCAGCCTTAATCCCCACGAGCTAGGCAAGTAACTTGCTAGCAAACTCAAGAAAGCTTGTAGGAAGAGAGAAGAGAAGAGAGCACAAGTGTTTGAGAGAATACTTGAATGCTTTCCAAGATGGTTTGTACAAATGAGGGGTGCCATCTATTTATAGGCACCAAAGAACATTCTAGGTTCCTACCTATCTACAATGTTCTAGAGAATTCTATAATGTACAAGAAATCCCTACAATGTACATATTCTAGAGAATTCCATGTCTTGAACATCCTACAAGTCTCCACAACATTCTAGAATGTCCCAAGAGCTAGACTTCTCTAGGAGTTTCTCCATCCTTCCAGGTTTCTCCACAAGGTTCAACATTCCTCTAGGTTGTTCCGGATCCTCCTAGAAAGTTTGTGACATTCTCCCCCACCTAATCCGGCGACGTCCTCGTCGTAGTCTCCTTGTGGAACTCCTCGATTTGTTTTGCAAACTGCCACAAAGCCTCCTTCGGTTCCCAAGTAGCTTCACTCGTAGAAAGTCCCTTCCATTTGATCAGGTACTCGCTACTTCGAGGAACACCCCTTTTCCTCACGACTCGATCCGCTAGGATCTCCTCTACTTCCTTATCGTAGGAGGTTACTATGGCAGTTGGCGCCCTTGAAGACTCTCCTCTACTAGGGTCTTCCGTGTCCGCATGATAGGGTTTCAAATGACTCACATGGAAGACTGGATGGATTTTGAGCCTCGGAGGTAATTCAACTTTGTAGGAAACTTTTCCTACCTTCTTTAAGATTGGAAAGGGTCCTTCATACTTCCTTACCAAGCCTTTGTGCACCTTCCTGAAGGCCTTGAATTGCTGGGGCAACAACTTGACAAGCACCAAGTCTCCCACTTGAAATTCCACTCGTCGCCTCTTCTTGTCCGCCCATTTCTTCATTTTTCGCGCGACCTTGTCAAGGTAGGATCGTGCTATATCGGCTTGTTCTTGCCAATCCTTAGCCAGCTTGTATGATCCTGGACTCCTTCCCGTGTATCCCACCATTACCGTCTGCGGAGTGAGGGGTTGTTGGCCCGTCGCCAACTCGAAGGGACTATGGTGGGTCGCCTCACTCCTCTGCAGGTTGTAAGAGAATTGGGCCACATCAAGTAACTTCGCCCAATCTCGTTGGTTGGCACTCACAAAGTGCCTCAAGTATAGCTCCAACAAGGCATTCACCCTCTCTGTTTGCCCATCCGTTTGTGGGTGAAAGCTTGTAGAGAAATACAACTTCGACCCCAATAGGTTGAAAAGCTCGGTCTAGAATTTCCCTGTGAAGCGCGGGTCTCGATCGCTAATGATCGTCCTTGGCACGCCCCAATACTTCACTACATCCCTTAGGAACAACCGAGCTGCCTGCTCTGCCGTGCAATCCGTAGGGGCAGCAATAAAAGTTGCATATTTTGAGAATCGATCGACCACTACCATGATCGATCCACATCCGCCCGACTTAGGCAAGGCCGATATGAAGTCCATGGTGACACTTTCCCATGGTCTCTCGGGGATGGGTAACGGCTCTAGCAATCCTCCCGGCGATTGCTGCTCATTCTTGTCTTGTTGGCATACGAGACAAGTCTTCACATAGGCCTCCATATCATCCCTCATGTGCGGCCAATAGTAAGTTGCCTCGAGCAAAGCCCTAGTCCTTTGTTGTCCCGGATGTCCTGCCCACTTTGTATCATGGCACTCCTTGATCAAGTTCTTCCGTAGGTTTTCCAATTTCGGGACATACAGCCTGTTTCCCACGGTATAGAGCAAGTCATCCTGTACCCAAAACCGCTTGGTCTTCCCATCATTTGCTAGTCCCACGAGACTCTTGCCAAGCGAGTCGTGTTGTAGCCCCTCCTTGATGAGAGTGATGACTTCTCCCTGTGGTGTGCTTCGTATAGTTGCAAGCTCCGCCTTGCGACTTAGTGCATCCGCCACCACATTGGCCTTCCCGGGCTTGTACTCAAGTGTGTAGTCGAACTCTGCCAGGAAGTCTTGCCACCTAGCTTGTAACATCGATTGCAATATCTTGACCTTGCAAATAACTTTTTATCAGAAGAGCTACTTGATTGTTGGGTGAATTGGCAATACTTAACTATCTTGAATTTAGGTGGTAATCAATTTATTGGTAATGTTCCAGCTTCCATGGGAGCTCTAACTCTCCTTAAGTCATTGCACCTTCACAGAAATAGTTTTTCAGGAGCGATACCGGTGTCTTTTGCAAATTGTACAGAATTATTAGCACTTGATGTTAGTGAAAATGAGTTTGGCAGTAGCATCCCAACTTGGATTGGAGAAAATTTTTCATAATTGTTGATTCTCAATCTTCGTTCAAATAAGTTTTATGGTCTGTTACCGGAGGAGCTTTGCCGCTTATCTTCTCTACAGATCTTGGACCTTGCTTGTAACAATCTCTCTGGAATGTTGCCAAGATGTATCCGCAATTTCAGTGCCATGGCGACAATGAACTATTCTGTAGAAGATGATTTTCAATACAAAATTGGACTTGTGCAAACGTTTGTTGAGGATGCAACACTTGTAACGAAAGGGAAGCCGGTTGAGTACAACACCATTCTTCATTTAGTAAGAACTTTAGATCTTTCACTCAATAATTTCTCAGGAGAAATTCCTGTGGAAGTGACAATTCTTGGAGCATTGAAGACGTTGAATCTGTCGCACAATTCTTTCACCGGAAAAATTCCTAGAAGCATCGGTGATATGAGATTATTAGAGTCCATTGACTTCTATGCAAATCAACTTTCCGGTGAAATTCCACTGAGCATGTCGAGTTTGACATTTCTTAGTCATTTGAACTTATCCGATAACAACTTGACCGGAAGAATTCCTTCAAGTACTCAACTATAGAGTCTGGAGGCATCATGTTGTACGGGCAATGAACTTTGTGGACAGCCGCTTCCTCGGGACTGCACCGAGACTTTTCCAACACAATACCAAGAAAATGGCAGGGCAGAAGATGATGATGATGGAGATGAAGTGGATTGGTTCTATGTAAGCATGGCTCTTGGATTTGTAGTAGGCTTCTAGGGTCTGATCGGTCCTTTGATTGTTCATAAAAGATGGAGGTACACGTATTGTCGTTTCTTGGATCGTCTTGGGGACAAAATTCCCGATGTTGTAAAGAGACATTTCTAGCTAATGCTTGGTGTTGTGTACTTTTTATATATGTACTTCAATAATCAAATAAAGCTTTATATATTTAGAATGAGATTACTTTATTTAATTCACGAACGCGTTTTAATCCGTAATATTAGACATCTCAATTATTATTTCAACATCTACGTCGCTACAATAATCTAGTCTCAATATCTCAAGAACATAAAACAAAAATTACAATGGAAAGCCCCAAAAGAACACATCTTGCTCATATTTACCTTAAACTTTTCCAGACACAGTTTTATCCACAGGTGATCAATCTTTCTCTTGGAGAAAAATGCCAAAAACACATTAAACCCCAAGAAAAAAGCTAACTACAAAAAATTAAAAATGATGATCAGTGCACCGTGACTTGAGAGTGAGTCTCAGTTTCTTCAATCCAATCAGAGTTGGGTTCACTCCAGGACCGAGGTCGAACACCAAGTTTGAAGAACAACACCATCTCCAGAGCTTCAAAAACCTTGTGTTCATCCAAAAACTCGTTCCAAATTCCGCTCACTATGCAGTAATTGTTGTTATAAGGCGGCCTGTGGTGGGCACCGTGTTGTGACCGTGACACGAGCACCCCAGCATCCTGCATCGCTACCACAGGCGGTGGCAACTTGCTCTTCGTTCCGTGAGCCCAAGCATGGAACTGCTGGCTGAACATAATGCAGCCGGAGCATACACCAACGAAGCCTTGAACGGTGGGCTCGTGACAGAGGATGTCTAGAGGCAGCACCGCGAAGGTTAAGGCACGAGCCAAGGGGTGTAAATTGTTGGCAAATTGACGCCTGGTGATTGTCCAAGGCCATTTGTGATGGCCTTGAAAGGCTTCAATTTGTGAACCAAAAATTGGTGTTGATGCATCACCATAATTGTCAATGCCCCAGTGGTACACACCTGACCCCAGGTCGGCTAAAATGTAACCAATGTATCCTGCTAACATGGGTTCGAGCCAGATGTGGGAGTTGGCTGCAGCCACCATGGACTTGGCTAGAGAAATCATCACCGTGGTACACCCAGTTGCCACCCAGGCACGGTGAGACCATGTTGACCGCAAACTTGGGTCATTGAGCAGAGGACTACTAGTACTAGTACTAGTACTACTAGTAAGTGTGACTAGGGGAGGTGGAGTACTCACCAGCCGGTCCAGCCCTGGCTCGACGATTAGCTGGTTAGGGTTGGAACCGCGCTTGGTACTAGTTGTTGTGACTGAACATGTCACACGTGTATGGCTCCGGCGCAGATGGTGGCACGTAGGAACATTTTTTAAGGACCTTAATGGGTACTTTTTGTGATGATGAGGTAGGATTGCCATTGAAAGGGTGGTGCCTCTAAGAGAAAACCAATTCAATGAATTAGTGGAAAGGTATATATAAAATGAATTAGTGGTTAAGGTGGGTCTCATGGAGAAAGTGATAAAAAGAAAGAAAAATGATGTGGTGCCTGTAGATGGTGCGTGGGGTTATTGTAGTCTCTAGTGTCTTGTAATGAATTTGTGTCACACAACTTGTCTAGGTATTTTGCCTTGTAGCTAGCGATCTTCAAGTTAGCAATTTGTCGAGATTAAATACAATCATGTCTGACGTTAAAATTCTATTTAATACTTAATATTTTACATATTTAACGGATGAGATAGGTTTATATTAATTTAAAATAAATTTAAAATAAATAACTAAAAAAATTAATCTCATATGTTTAAAATAAATATTTCTTAATCATATGATCCTCATATAAAGGGGATAGAAAAATTTTGGCCAAAATGTTGAAAAATTCAAACCATACCAAAATTTTGGCCTCAATTTGCTAAAACGTAAAGTATGAAATTTCTTATTTTTTTTTGGTAAATAAAATGGCTTGAGGAGAGGTTAACTCCGAGTCTTGTAGAAAACATTGTGCCTAGTACCCTCACCCACATTTGAAGGATTCCTCACCGCACTTATATTGGGGTCGAAGCTTAAGGAACTCTGTAACTATGTCAAGGTCGAAACATAAGGAACTCCACAAATGAATCTTTTTGAACATAGATATGTCATCTCACCAAAAACCAATGACAGCAGTTTGAACTTCAAATCTTATCTAAACTAATGAGTGCTCTTACTACCTAAGTGACCCTTCCGGTAACTATTTTTTTTTACCATGCAGAGCAATAAACTGAGACTTTTGGATATGGCTAGTTTGTTGTGTCAATATAGATTATAGACCATAGAAAATAGGGTCTCATGTGAGGTGGCCTGGTACATTAATTATGTGGCACAACTTGGTACATTAATTATGTGGCACAACTTGAGCCGTTGGATTGGTTGAAAAGTATGACGGCAAAACTTGATTGGGTGATGCCGTGATGGGTCGTGATAATATTAGAGGTTGTGAAAACTCCGGTGAGATTTTGGGGTTCTTTTCTTTTAATTCTACAAGCAAGAAGAAGAGGGACACAAGAATAATTAATCAAATGGAATCCTGAAGCATCTACAAACTACAAGATCAACTTTTTCACTCAATAAATAAATAAAATTGAAGTTACGTAATTATTCCAAACACATGCATCCCATATAGGTGTCTGCATTTTTCCCAAGTGTAATTAATTAATCTAAGTGCATTTTATATGCTTTGAAACTCAATAAATCTAATAATTAAATCTTTCAACAGTTATCATGGAAGAAGTAAACATTGATACTTTAATCAAAATATTTTTTATATTTTAAAAGACCGATATAAAAATTATTCTTAAAACTCCGATATTTTGAAATATTTGACGATATTTTTATATTTTTATTAAAAGTTTAAAAATTTTAGACTTTGATATTTTGATCGAAATTAACATTTACTTACTTGACTCATATAAAAATATTTACATCAATAAGTTATTGTAATTATTAACTACTTTAAATAAAATAGAATATAATTGACTTAAGCTGAAAATTAATTTGGAATGTTTTTTTTTTATGTGACATGGACAGACTATCTTGCATTATTGTGCAGTTGACAAAAAAGGGTTTTGTTCTTGGGATATACTAATTGAACGGTTTAATTTTATAATTTATTTTTTATTTTGAATTGGATGATGGATATTTAAGTTTTTTTAATTATGGGTATTTTGGTCTTTTTACACTCTTGAAATGGTTAACAATCATTTTTAACGGTTAACGCTAGCAGCAGGAAAGTTAATTTTTCAATAAGTTGATTCCGCCTGTAAAAAATAAAACCCGAAGTAAGTTAGTTGTAATTTGTCCTTAAATTTATAAACGTATTTCAAGTTTTTTATTTAATAAATTCATTTATAAACAAATAAGTTTCAATGTTCTATGATGCGTCATTATAAAACTAATTAATTTATGAGGAAAAAAGTAATTAAGTTTCTTTTAATTTTTAAACCTATCCAACGCTCATTTTTTTGATAAATTCAAACATTTCATCGGAAATTCTTCAAATTATAATGAATTTTGTACCATTACAAATTCAAGATCCTACACAAAATTAATGCCTAATCCTACATAGAAGAAAATTCGTTGTAATAATATGAGATAAAAGAATAATTTTATGATTGTTGTGATCCTAAATATTATTAGAGCATCTCCAATGCTATTATGCATTTTGAGAAAATTGAGTACTAAATATGATCTATATTGAAAATGTTAAAAAAAAAAAAAAAAAAAACCTCTCCAATGCAATTATCTAACTTCAATATTGACATTATATGGCAAAAAAAAGTTATAGAATTTCTAATTTCAAATATCTTCCTTGATATGCTGACTAGGATTTCTAACTTTTCCCACCAAAATATTAATATTTTCTCAATGCATTTAATTGTCATATTAAATAGGAGAGAGTGTGTGGCAAATGGCTTGTGGTGATTAGTTCGACATTACTATTTAGATATACAATAGAAGCCTAGCTATTTATAGGTATATAATACTACATAAATGGGGAAATATAAAACAATATGGAAACAATTCAAATTTAAATTTAAATTAAAACATAAAGGGTAATCATTTAAAATATTTTATGTGGTAAATAATAAATGGGAGAATTAAATATTCAACGTTCCCCCTCATACTCAAATTGGCAAATCGAAGCCAACTTGAGTTGGCAAATGAAGCCTTGTCGGCATGATGACAAGTACGAAGGTGATCCGAAACGACAATAAATCCGAATATATTTTGAGTTGTTGATTGAGTCGAAGGTGATCCAATATATTGATTGAGCCAGAGGTGATCTGGATAGAAAATAAGTCTGGAGGTGATCCAGAATGATGATTGAGTTCAATGTTGATCCAAGACATTGATTGAGTCTAGAGGTGATCTAGATTGAAATTGAGTTTGGAAGTGATCCAGGTTGAAATTGATTCCTTAGGTGATTCGAATTAATGATTGAGTTTGGAGGTGATCCAAAATGAAATTGAGTCTGCAGGTAATCCGAATCAATGATTGAACCTGGAGGTGATCCAGAATAAAAGACCTAAGGTGATCCAAAAAAATGACTGAACCAAGAAAAGATCCAAAAGACTATTGAAATGCAGAAGCCATTAGAAAAAGTTACAAACGTCGCCGCCGTCTGTAAATGTTTTATCAACGAAGAGTTTTTTTATAGGATCAAACGAAGCTCTGATACCATGTAAAATTATGAAAGAAACGAATAATTTTATTATTGGTGTATCCTAAATGTTATTACAATTTAAGCCTAGCTATTTATAGTCATATGATGCTACATAAATAGGGAAATATAAAACAATATGGAAACAATTCAAATTTTTGTCCAATCAGTTTATGTACTGTCAACTTTAAAATGGTAGCTAAAGCGCTTGCTACGTCTCAGAGGAGTCATAGATGTGGTTATTTCTAGCTCTCAAAGTGTGTTTATCCCTGGTCATGTCATAACGGATAATACTATTGTTGGGTTCGAATGCTTGCACACTATGAAAAGGAAGGTCAAAGGTAAGCAAGGGTTTTTAGCGGCTAAGCTAGATATGTGCAAAGCTTGCGATAGAGTAGGGTGGGACATTCTGGAATGAATGATGGATCGTCTTGGCTTTTCGGTGGATTGGATTGGCAAGATTATGAGGTGTGTTCGGTCTGTTTCTTTTTTCCGTTCTTTTGAATGGGGAGCAATTTGGTAATCTTCGCTTGTCTGGTGGTCTTCGACAAGGTGATCCTCGTTCGCTTGTCTTTTTTCCGTTATGTGTTGTAGTAAACAGGTGTCTGCCTCTGATGCTATTGGGTTAGCCTCTGTTTTGGGGGTTCAGCTGGTAGCTTATCCTGAATGATATTTGGGTCTTCCGAGTTTTGTTGGGCATAACAAAATAGGCATTTTTCGTAATATTAAAGACCATGTTTGGGATAGATTACAAGGGTGGAGTGGGAAGTTTTTTTCCCGTTGGTGGCCGCAAAATTTTGATTAAAGCAATAGTTTAATCTATCACAGTCTATAGTATGAACTTTTTTAAATTACCCAAAACTTTGATTTGGGAGATTCATAGTTTGTGGCTAAATTCTGGTGGGGTAGTAGGGGCGCCAATAGTAAAATTCATTAGGGTTCTGGGGAGAAGCTTTGTAAGAATAAAATGGCTAGGGGTTTAGGTTTTAAGGACCTTCATATGTTTAATAAAGCTATGTTAGCTAAGCAGGGTCACTGGTTGCTCGTGTGCTTAAAGGGTGAGATTTTCCCCATTGGAATTTTTTGCAAGCTTCTGCTCGATCTTCTAACTTTTTTGTTTGGAAAAGTTTATTATGGGGTAGAGAGTGTTGGATTTTGTGGCTTGAATAGTGCTGGGCTCAAAATATGAATAGTTCCGTACATTTGAACAGTACGTACATACGAATAGTGTTCCAATTGTAGATGATGATGTACCTTCCACTTACGGAGAGGCAACAAGAAGTTTAGAATGTGAATGGTGGAAGCAAGCAATGGAGGAAGAAATGCAGTCCCTGTTGAAAAATAAAACATGGGAGCTTGCTCGCTTGCCTCATGGTAAGAAAGCAATTGGGTGCAAATGGGTATATGCAAAGAATGAAGGATTTCCTGACAAAAATGCTATTTGTTTCAAAGCTAGATTGGTAGCTAAAGGCTACGCTCAAAAGGAAGGTGTTGACTACAATGAGGTATTTTCTCCAGTTGTGAAACATTCCTCAATTCGAATTCTGCTAGCTTTGGTGGCACAATTTGATCTCGAACTAGTTCCACTTGATGTGAAAACTGCATTCTTACATGGTGATTTGGAATAAGAAATCTATATGACTCAGCCAGAGGGATTGAGAGTTGCTGGAAAAGAAAATTGGGTATGTAGACTGAGAAAATCACTTTATGGATTAAAACAATCTCCAAGGCAGTGGTACAAGCGATTTGATCGATTTATGATGGAACAAAGGTACACACGCAATAAATTTGACCATTGTGTGTATTTTCGCAAGCTACAAGATGGATCCTTTATATATTGATGATATGTTAATCACTTCGAAAAGTAAACAACATATTGAATTCTTGAAAAATCAGTTAAATCAAGAGTTCGAAATGAAAGATCTCGGTGAAGCCAAGAAGATCTTAGGCATGGAGACATGTAGAGATATAATGAAAGGCAAGGTTAGTTTGTCTCAAAAACAGTATTTGAAGAAGGTGCTACAACGTTTTGGTATGACAGAAAACTCAAAACCTGTAAGCACTCTACTTGCCTCTCATTTCAAACTCAGTGCAGCTTTATCTCCTAAATCAGATACAGAACGAGAGTACATGCTACAAGTCCCGTACTCCAATGCAATGGGTAGCTTGATGTATGCGATGGTGTGTACAAGGCCAGATATTTCACAAGCAGTTAGTGTGGTGAGCAGATATATGCATGATCCTGGTAAAGGACATTGGCAAGCTGTGAAATGGATTTTACGGTATATAATGGGTACCGTAGATGTTGGTTTGGTATTTCAGCGGGATGATGATGATGGTCAATGTGTTGTTGGCTATGTTGATTCTGATTATGCCGGAGATTTGGATAAACGTCGATCAACTACTGGTTATGTATTTACTCTTGCAAAAGGTCCAGTAAGTTGGAAATCTACTTTACAGTCTACAGTTGCGATGTATACTACAGAGGCAGAGTACATGGCAGTATTAGAGGCTGTTAAGGAAGCTATATGGTTACAAGGGTTGCTTGAAGATTTGGGATGTTTACAGGAGCACATTAATGTGTATTGTAACAGTCAGAGTGCTATTCACCTAGCAAAGAACCAAGTCTATCATGCACATACAAAATATATCGACGTTCGGTTTCATTTTGTGCGGGATATTATTGATGAAGGAAATATATTTCTTCAGAAAATTGGGACTGCTGAGAATCCTGCAGATATGATGACCAAGGCGGTAACAACGATCAAGTTCAGGCATTGTTTGGACTTGATCAACATCCTGCGAATTTGAACACCTTCGGGTTTGACGAAGATAGAGTTGGAAGAATATTGAAATGAAGACAAAGTGGAGAATGGACAAAGAGTTATCACGGAATTCTCGTCAAGGAGTGGTTTGTTGGATTTTGTGGCTCGAATAGTGTTGTGCTCAAAATATGAATAGTTTCGTACATGTGAATAGTACATACATATGAATCAACAATGAAATGGCGGCATGAACAGTCTGGTAAGCACCGCCTGTGGGTTCCACACGTGAACAGTGACGTCAATAGTGCCGTATGCGCGCGAACTGTGACGTGAATAGTACCGTATACGCGTGAACAGTAATCGTGAATAGTAACCAGAAATTTCCTATATAAACCCCCCTTCCCTTCATTTGTAATCAATTCAAGCAATTTGAGAATTCCTCAATTTGAGAGAAAAGTGAGCTTGTGATCTTGAGAGCCATTAGGAGTTACTCTAGTATAAGAGTATCTATTGGGTGTATTGGGGCTTTGGGTGTTTGAGAGTTTTCACTCAAATTTGTATACTTTGTTTTGTTAGTAAAACTTATTCTCCTGTCTTCGTCCGTGGATGTAGGTCTCAAGACCGAACCACGTAAATACCTTGTGTAACACCCCCTGACCCAAATCCACTCGGACCGAATCAGGGAGTGCTACTATATATGAAAAACTAACTTTTACTGTAGATAAACATTATATTAAAAACCTTTGAAAATGGTCCAAAGAATTTTCGAAAATCTTGCCAGAGTTTCCTCTGTTTTTCTGACTTTCCAAAACCTGTTTACAGATAAAATTATAAAATCAACTTCCACATTATCAAATCAATTTTGCGCACCCTTCCAAATATAGTGTGACTTACCAACCAATTTATCACAAGATAAGTTATAAAGATTCACATAACATAAACATATCATAAAATATTTACATAGCGGAAGCTCGTTAAATATTTACAAACAGTTTCTGTATATGCATACGGTATCAAAATATATAAACTTAATACAAACAAACTACCAAAATGTATGCAGGAAAGATGTGATCTTGACTCTGGTTCTGCAAACTCTACTCTTCATCTTTTTCGCCCTTGGAACCTTTGTTACCTGCGTGCGAGAAAACTCAACACGCTAAGCATATTGCTTAGTAGATGTACACAAAATCGTATATACAAATATTTGAAATCAATTAAAACTATAACTAACAAATAGATAATCAATATATGGGGCTCATATCAAATCAAATATCCAAAAACAATTAATGCTCATCTCAAATCAAACATATCCAAACACAATTACCAGACATATTTTTTTAAATTTCTCAAACGTTTCCAGATAACAAATCAATTTTCAGATTGGGCTCCTGACATATAAAACATAAGTTATCGGACTGGATTACGGGTTGTTCGGTATTGGACGCAAATGGGGTCACTCACCGAACATCAGATCAGAATGGAACACCAACGGAATCACCCGCTGTCAATGTCCCATAACAAATTTCAGAACCCTAGGACCGGCACTTGGGGCCTGTACTATCCAAAGGGTGGTATAATCGGCACAGTACTGTTCAGACAGAAACCCAATTGACATGTCAACCTCCTATATCCATATCTATGTTCATACACATCAGAGCCAAAATATTTTCTCCAATCCAATATCAACATATTTTCTTTCTTTCCGAATACTCAAATTCAATTTCAATACATATCCATATATTTATATTTTTGCAAATTCAAATTTCATCAAATATAATATAACGGAAATATACGAATATATTTATAAATCAATAATCATATGAAATCCATCCAAAATATACTCAAACGTATTTCATAATTCCGTGTCGAATCAAATTGCCCCAAAATCATTTTCCAATACATTTCACAATATAATATAATTTAAGTCACTTTCAACCATATATTTCCTTAACAATATATTTCCATAACACTATTAGAACCAAATCGTATTCAAATCATTCCGAAATCAGTTTCAAACTATCAATTCTACTCAATAGAATTCACATAATTCAAAAACGATAAACTTCGAGAATTCCGAAAATTTCTGAAAAACTGGAAAAATTCCAAAACTCGTATATATCGACCCTGAACTATATTCGATAATCAATATCATTCAAATAACGCAAATGTAATCAATTTCAATCAATCCGAAATATTCCAAAAATTTCTGGAAAACTGAAAAAATTCCAAAACTCGTATATAGCAAATCTAAACTATAATCTATAATCCATATAATTCAAATAACTCAGAAACTCTAAAATTGGACAATTCCGGAAACTTCTGAAAAACTGGAAATTCGAAAAATACGTGTACACCAAACCTGAAAACTTCCTCCTTCTCCTTTCCTTCTTCTCTTTCTCTTTTCTTCTTCTTCTTCTTCTTTTCTCCTTCTTCTTCTTCTTCTTTTTCTTCTTTCTCTCTCCTCTTCTCTCTCTCTCTCTCTCTCGTTCTCTCTTGTTGCTGTTTCTGTGTGTTTGTTTTGAGAGCTGTTGCTCTCTTTGGTTTCTTTAAACACACCGCTCCACCGCTTTATTTTTTTACAATTTTTGAGTCATCGCGACCTGTATCGCGAGCGGTGGTCGCGCCGCTTTGGTCGCGATGCTCACTGGTCGAAGTTGCCACTTTCATCGCGAGCTGATCATCGTGATCTATGGTCGCGATGACCTGGTCGCGGTGCTCACTGCCAAGAATCACCTTTCTTCATCGCGAGCAGCTCATCGCGATCTGTGGTCGCGATGGCCAGGTCGCGATACTCACTGTCTCAGTTTTTCAATCTTCTCTTCGTGCATCGTTTCGACCGTTCAAATTGGTCCATTATGAAACCCAAAAATATACATACATTTAATTACCATTTCCACCCCTCAAATCATAAAAATCATATTCACATATTCAAAATGAATTCAATCATACTTTTCATATGTATTCGAAATTAGGGATGTTACACCTTGTGTCCATTATTTGTTTATTATTTCTCTGCTGTTTGAGTTGCTATCAATTTGTCGCTACTAAACCGACGCTTCCGCACAACAGAGAGTTGATTAATCAGGATATTCGTTGGCGTGTTGGAAATTGTGATTTCATCCTTATATATGAGGATCGCTGGATTCCTCGGCCTTCTACCTTTAAGATTTTTTCCAGGCCAGTTCTTGATGAGTTTGCTTTGGTTAGCCTATTGAAATTGTCGTCCGGTGATTGGAATGAGTCTCTCATTCGCTCTTCTTTTTTGGATATGGATGTTGAAGCTATTTTGAGTATTCTCATTTCTTCGCATCATGTGTATGACTCGGTTTGCTGGCGTGGGTATTGGCTAGGTAAATCTCTTACTATTGGTGGCAGTGGTTCTGGCCTCTCTTGTTTAGAGTCTTGGTGGAAATATCTTTGGAGGCTGACGCTTCCTTTGAAGATTAAGCTCCTTGTCTGGCGTGCTTGGAACAACTAGATTCCATCGAAGTGTAACTTGGTTCGCAAAGGGCTGGTTTTGGAGGTCTGTTGTGGGGTTTGTAGGAACATCCCTGAAACCTCCATACATGCTTTGTGGGGCTGTCCCTCTCTCAAAGCTATTTGTAGGAGCTGTGGTCTTCTGAACAGTTTGCCTTCATGTGATGGTCTGATGTTTTTTTATTTTATTTTTCTGGCCAAGAACCATCTTCGGCTTGACCAGTTCAAATTACTGTGTGTCTTGCTCCGGCGCATCTGGTTTAGACCCAATCGGGTACTGCATGGAGGGTCTCTGTTGGACGTTGATGCTGTGGTGAATTGGTCTTCTTCTTTTCTCCAAGAATTAATTTCAACAGGTCAGTTCATCAAAGTCTCGTCCTCCAGTTGCTCCCTCCCTTCCTTCCAAGTGGCTGCCTCCTCCTACTGATTTGGTGAAGCTAAATACTGATGTGCATAATTCGTTTATTGGCGTTGGCTTTGTGTTTCGGGATTGTTTGGGGCAGGTTTTAGGTTCGTCTTCGCAAAAGATTGGAGGTAGTTTTTCTCCTGAGGTGACTGAAGCGCTTGCTGACATTTCCCCTCATATTGTTGAACCTGATTGTAGCTCTTTAGTTGATCTTATTAACAATAAGGCGGTGTCTTTTGCTGAGATTGGTTTGATTGTGAGAGAGATCCAGAGTCCCCTGCGCCTTTTTCCTAATTGCTTAGTGATCCATGGTCCTCGAAAGTCCAATATGGTGGCTCTTAGTTTAGCTAAGCTAGCTTTGTGTCACGATCTTTCTAGAACCTTCCGGAACAACCCGGAAAAATGGTGAACCTTGTGGAGAAACCTAGAAGGATGGAGAAGCTCCTAGAGAAGTCTAGCTCTTGGGACATTCTAGAATGTTGTGGAGACTTGTAGGATGTTCAAGACTTGGAATTCTCTAGAACATGTACATTGTAGGAATTTCTTGTACATTGTAGAATTCTCTAGAACATGGTAGATAGGTAGGGACCTAGAATGTTCTTTGGTGCCTATAAATAGATGGCACCCCTCATTTGTACAAATCATCCAAGAAATCTAAGAAATCAAAGCATTCAAGCATTCAAGCATTCTAAACACTTGTGCTCTCTTCTCTTCTCTCTTTCTTGAGTTTGCTAGCAAGTTACTTGCCTAGCTCGTGGGGATTAAGGCTGACTTAACCTCTAAGAAGACATGCGGGGAGATTGGGCCTTATGCAAGAGAGCTGTCAGTGGTGGGGCTTTCCAAGGTGCTCCAAAGAAGGAGATACCCAAGCCAAAGGAGTTTGATGGCAAGCGAGATGCCAAGGAGGTAGACAACTTCATTTGGCACATGGAGAGGTACTTTGAGGCCGTCAGGATCACGGATGATCAGGAGCAAATCCGGACCGCAACATTATACCTCGCCGATACAGCCACTCTGTGGTGGAGGAGGAGACATGCCGACATCCAAAGAGGTACGTGCACTATCGACTCTTGGGATGATTTTAAGAAAGAGCTCAAGAAGCAATTCTATCCGGAAGATGCTGCTTAACTTGCTCGGAAGAATTTGAAGAAGCTCAAGCAAACAGGTTCAATTAGGGATTATGTTAAGGAATTTTCTAGTCTCATGCTCGAAGTTCCTAACATGTCGGACGACGAGTTGTTGTTCAACTTCATGGACAACCTACAACCTTGGGCGGAAGTAGAGTTGCGTCGTCGCAATGTGCAAAATCTCGCAGAAGCCATAGCCATTGCGGAATCCCTAATTGATTACCGGAAGAGTGAACCACCCAAGAAGAAACCACCACAGGATAACCATGGCAAAGGTGGGGGAGACAAAGGGAAAGGTCCATACAAGCCTCCAAGCGGGAAAGACAAGGGTAAGCAGAAGGAAGGTCAAGGCAAGAAAGACATCAAGCCAAAGACCAACTGTTTCCTTTGCGACGGTCCTCACTGGGCAAGAGAGTGCCCAAAGCGCAAGGCTATCAACGCGTTGGTAGACGAGCGCGAGAAGGAGATGGAGGAATCTCACATGGGCTCTCTTCGTACGCTCACCGCCATCAAAGCCCAACCAACTCCAAAAACCCGAGGGAGTCAGGGTCTAATGTACTTGGACGTACACATCAATGGGAAAGCTACCCGCGTCATGGTCGATACGGGAGCTACAAACTCCTTTGTCTCGGAGGAGGAGGCAAGGAGACTTGGACTGAAGGTGTCCAAGGAGACCGGATGGTTAAAGGCGGTGAACTCTAAGGCGAGACCGCTTATTGGCATGGCTCGAGGAGTAAGCATCAGTATGGGTAATTGGAATGGGAAGATAGACCTGACAGTCGCGCCCATGGATGACTTCGAGGTAGTGCTCGGCATGGACTTCCTCGAACAAGTCAAGGTAGTTCCTTTACCCTTCCTACGTTCTGTTGCTATATTGGAGGATGCTCCTTGCATTATACCAGCCATTGCCAAGTCCGGATCGAAGACCCCTCATCTTTCGGCCTTACAAGTGAAGAAAGGCCTTAAGAAGGGGGAGGTGACATATTTGGCCGCGGTAAAGCATGATGAGGGTGGAGCTCCAACGGAGGAGCTACCTAAGGAGATCAAGAAGGTCCTTGAAGAGTACAAGGACGTCATGCCCGCGGAATTGCCCAAGAAACTACCACCTAGGAGGGAGGTGGATCACCAGATTGAGTTGGAGCCAGGAACGAAGCCACCCGCCAAGGCCCCTTATCGGATGGCACCACCAGAGTTGGAGGAATTGAGGAAACAGCTGAAGGACTTGTTGGATGCTGGCTACATTCAACCGTCCAAAGCTCCATATGGCGCACCAGTGTTGTTTCAAAGGAAGAAGGACGGGTCCATGCGATTGTGCATCGACTATCGCGCTTTGAACAAGGTAACCATCAAGAACAAGTACCCTATTCCTTTGATTGCTGACTTGTTTGATCAGCTTGGTAGGGCTCGATATTTTACAAAGCTTGATTTGAGGTCGGGTTATTACCAAGTGAGGATTGCGGAAGGTGATGAAGCCAAGACTACGTGTGTGACGCGTTATGGTGCTTATGAGTTTCTAGTGATGCCATTCGGCCTCACCAACGCACCAGCCACGTTTTGCACGCTCATGAACAAGATCTTCCATCCTTACCTGGATCGATTTGTGGTGGTGTACTTAGACGACATCGTGGTCTATAGTAACACCCTCGAGGAGCATGCTCGACACCTACAAGCTGTTTTCAAAGTTCTGAGGGAAAACGAGCTCTACGTCAAGAAGGAGAAATGTTCTTTTGCCCAACCGGAGGTGTACTTCTTGGGGCATAAGATCAAGGATGGTGTGCTCATGATGGACGAGACGAAGATCAAAGCCATTTGTGAATGGGATCCTCCTACAAAGGTGCCTGAACTACGGTCATTCCTTGGCCTAGTTAACTATTATCAGAGATTCATCAAGGGGTATTCAGCAAGGGCAGCTCCACTCACGGATCTGTTGAAGAAAAACAAGGCATGGGAATGGTCGAAAGAGTGCCAAGAAGCCTTTGAGGGATTGAAGAAGGCGGTAACGGAGGAGCCAGTGTTGAGTCTTCCGGACCATTCCAAACCTTATGAAGTGCAAACGGATGCTTCTGACTTTGCCATTGGTGGAGTTCTAATGCAGGATGGGCATCCTATAGCCTTCGAGAACCGCAAGCTGAATGATACGGAACGGAGGTATACCGTTCAAGAGAAGGAAATGACTGCGGTTGTTCATTGCCTTCGCACATGGAGACATTACTTGCTTAGCTCTCACTTTATCATTCGGACAGACAATGTCGCCACTAGCTACTTCCAGACGCAGAAGAAGCTAAGCCCAAAGCAAGCTAGATGGCAAGACTTCCTAGCTGAGTTCGACTATACGCTGGAGTACAAGCCCGGGAAAGCCAATTTGGTGGCAGATGCACTAAGTCGCAAGGCGGAGCTTGCAACTATGAGGAGTGCACCACAGGGAGAAGTCATCAGTCTCATCAAGGAGGGGCTACAACACGACTCACTTGGCAAGAGTCTCGTGGGACTAGCAAACGATGGGAAGACCAAACGGTTTTGGGTGCAGGATGACTTGCTCTACACCGTGGGAAACAGGCTGTATGTCCCGAAATTCGGAAACCTGCGGAAGAATTTGATCAAGGAGTGCCATGATACAAAGTGGGCAGGACATCCGGGACAACAGAGGACCAGGGCTTTGCTCGAAGCAACCTACTATTGGCCGCATATGAGGGATGACATCGAGGCCTATGTGAAGACTTGTCTTGTATGCCAACAAGACAAGAATGAGCAGCAATCACCGGGAGGATTGCTAGAGCCATTACCCATCCCCGAGAGACCATGGGAAAGTGTCACCATGGACTTCATATCGGCCTTACCCAAGTCGGACGGCTGCGGATCGATCATGGTGGTGGTCGATCGATTCTCAAAATATGCAACTTTCATTGCTGCCCCTACGGATTGCACGGCGGAGCAGGCAGCTCGGTTGTTCCTAAGGGATGTAGTGAAGTATTGGGGCGTACCAAGAACGATCATTAGCGATCGAGACCCGCGCTTCACGGGGAAATTCTGGACCGAGCTTTTCAACCTATTGGGGTCGAAGTTGCACTTCTCTACAAGCTTTCACCTCCAGACGGATGGGCAAACAGAAAGGGTGAACGCTTTGTTGGAACTATACCTGAGGCACTTTGTGAGTGCCAACCAGCGGGATTGGGCAAAATTACTTGATGTGGCCCAATTCTCTTACAACCTGCAGAGGAGTGAGGCGACCCACCATAGTCCCTTCGAGTTGGCGACGGGCCAACAGCCCCTCACTCCGCAGACAGTAATGGTGGGATATACGGGAAGGAGTCCAGGATCGTATAAGTTGGCCAAGGATTGGCAAGAACAAGCTGATATAGCACGATCCTATCTCGACAAGGCCGCGCGGAAAATGAAGAAATGGGCGGACAAGAAGAGGCGACGAGTGGAATTTCAAATAGGAGACTTGGTGCTTGTCAAGTTGCTGCCCCAACAATTCAAGGCCTTCAGGAAGGTGCACAAAGGCTTGGTAAGGAAGTACGAAGGACCCTTTCCGATTCTGAAGAAAGTAGGAAAAGTTTCCTACAAAGTTGAATTACCTCCGAGGCTCAAGATCATTCATGCGGACACGGAAGACCCTAGCCGAGGAGAGTCTTCAAGGGCACCAACTGCCGTAGTAACCTCCTATGATAAGGAAGTAGAGGAGATCCTAGCGGATCGAGTTGTGAGGAAAAGGGGTGTTCCTCGAAGTAGCGAGTACCTGATCAAATGGAAAGGACTTCCTACGAGTGAAACTACTTGAGAACCGAAGGAGACTTTATGGCAGTTCTCGAAGCAAATCGAGGAATTCCACAAGGAGGCTACGACGAGGACGTCGCCGGATTAGGTGGGGGAGAATGTCACGATCTTTCTAGAACCTTCCGGAACAACCCGGAAAAATGGTGAACCTTGTGGAGAAACCTAGAAGGATGGAGAAGCTCCTAGAGAAGTCTAGCTCTTGGGACATTCTAGAATGTTGTGGAGACTTGTAGGATGTTCAAGACTTGGAATTCTCTAGAACATGTACATTGTAGGAATTTCTTGTACATTGTAGAATTCTCTAGAACATGGTAGATAGGTAGGGACCTAGAATGTTCTTTGGTGCCTATAAATAGATGGCACCCCTCATTTGTACAAATCATCCAAGAAATCCAAGAAATCAAAGCATTCAAGCATTCAAGCATTCTAAACACTTGTGCTCTCTTCTCTTCTCTCTTTCTTGAGTTTGCTAGCAAGTTACTTGCCTAGCTCGTGGGGATTAAGGCTGACTTAACCTCTTCGACGGGAGGAAGTGTGTTAAGTGCCGCACGGTTGGCTTAGAAAATACTAAGGCCGTGACATTTGGCTTCAGATTTTGATTTGTTTCTTATCAATGGCTTTCTCTGTGAAACACGCTTGCATGGGATAGCTTGCCGTGCAAGCAAGAATAAAAGAGAATGCACAGACTGTTTGATGAAGGTCTGAAAGAGAATGAATAAAACTGACTTTAGTCAGCTATTGATGGAGCTAGAATGAGCTTGATGAAGAAGATGATTTATTGATTTTAACAAAATGAATTTACAACTAATCATCATATAATATATATAGCAACACTCATCAGCCAAGGTCAGTTTTGATTTGTTTCTTATCGATGGTTTCCTCTCTCTATGGAGTCATTTGTTTTGTCAAATTTGTCAGAATAGTTGTATTCATTTTCTTATTTTTAAATATAATCTTCTTGAGGTTTCAAAATATATATATATAATCTTCTTGATTAAAAAACAAAAAACAATTCAAATTTAAATTTTAAATAAAACATAAAGATAACCGAATAAAATATTTTATATATAGTAGATAATAAATTAGAGAATCAAATATTCAACATTGTATCATGCCTTAAAAATTAGATATCAATTGAGAAAACCAAAACCAAATTAACTTCAAGGATTATTGTAAAGCTCGAAGTTTCAATATTATTATTGTAGTAAGCAAAAGCTGTTACAACAAGTAATTAACCAAAAAGCTTATAATTAAGCTAAATGAGTGCAAACGACGTCGCATTTACATGAGTATTGTGTAGATCCAAGAGGTGTACAGTGGCAATTCTTGGGCATACTGCTAGCACCCAGATCTCCCAAAAAGTCAAGCAAGCACTGTTGACTTGTACAATTACTCCCTATAAATGTCTTTGTTTTTGGGCACCATTTCAGTTCATCTCCTGTAACACAAGTAAAAAAATAAATAAAAATTTAATATAATGTTAGTTAATATTGAATCAAAATAAACACACTAAGTACAAAACCACACTACAAAAAGTAGGGGTCGACATTTATCGATTCTAATCGATTTTATTGATTCATCTAAATATGAACCGAACAAGAACTAACCCTTTACTATCACCAACCCGAACATTCAAAATTCTGGTCGAGTTAGTTCCCGGTTATGTGCCCATCCCTAACAAAAAGCACCAAAACTTAAAAACAATACATATAAATTTTTTTTATATTTGTAGGCATACCTTGAGTGGCATCAAGGAAATTGAGAAGAACAATGCATAAAATTATGGGAAGAACAATTGCCCTCATGATGATAATTTTCTTTTTTTCCTCTCACAATCTCTTGAATAATAAAAATATTAGAACTTGTAATGTTGGAGTCTCACTTGTGTTAATCATTCAAGAATAAGGATGTATTTATAGTGTTAGAATTATTAATAAAAAGGAAATATTCTACTAATTAACAATAATGTGTAATATGGAAATATTAATTACATTAAAAATATATCCTCATAATAAGGCAACCAAATTGGATGCTAATATTGATTAATTTCTTTTGGATTTCCTAATATGGAACGGCAAAAATAATTTGTAAATGATTTCCTAATATCTTGCTAGCTAGATACCATAAATAATTTGTAAATGATTTCTTACCAATTAATTTCCTTATTTTTTTTTCAATGGATATTTAAGATGATATACATAATTTTCTTTGGATGCACAATCCAATAAAATGTTTTTCCAATTTAAATATATTAAAATTGAACATCCCAATCAATTGGGGATGTACATGTACATCACAATTTGATGAATTTCATACAATATATATCTCTATTCTTGTATTACAGGGCGAAATCCTCAATAATTTTATCATAAAAATCATATATATTCTACACTTTAATTTTTTTCATAAAGAGTAATAAGCAGGAAAAATGACAGCAGCCAAGTGCTGTATTCGGAAGAAAATGTATTTGCATTTTGAAGTCCTTCCTTCCTATCAACATCGAGATTATCCGTGGGACTATCCGTCACTATGATGTCCGTACCACAATTTGACATGATAAGTGTGTTCAATCTTCACCATTTATCTTCTCTGGAAGTTGAGGTATTTTATGGAGAAAGCAAAGACGCCAAAGAAGAATACACAGAAAGCAATGAGCACTCCTGCTGAAACTCCTACCATTCCAGGGCCATAGCCAAGATTAACATCCAGATACTCTTTTACAGTGCCTTTAAATTCAGGTTGCTCAATTATGGCTTCTACATCACCAAGTTGAGAGGTGATGACACCCCTCAAGGTCCACGCAACAGGGCAGATGTAGTAGAACCAAATCCACCATCCCGGAATACTCTGAATGATGGTAAAAGAAAAGTTCATGATGTTACGATTTACATTTTGTAAATAATACTAGAAACTCGAAACTGGGCTATGAAAATGATCTAATTGAACAAGTCCAGACACAGTTTAAATCATTGATTTGTTTGCATAATGTAATACTTACTGGTTTTGCAACAAGAAAACCTGAAAGGAGATTCCATAAAGAGTAAGAAGCAGAAGAAATGACGGCTGCCAAGTCCGGGTTAGGAGTGAGTCCAACAGCCATCATGCCGTAAAAGGTGAAGTAGGTGAAGGTGAGAAACATGAACACAATATAGAGGAAAAATTTGCCTGCAACCCATAAGAAGCATTCATTTAAACATTGCATTTGCATAAATATTATTCACAGAGCACATAAAAATGTCAAAATTGAAGAAAATTAGTAGGGCATTTTTAAGGTCTTTCTCTTGAATCAGTTCTGGAGCTACATCAGAATACCATAAAAAGAGGCACATAAGAACAGAAATTAGAGTAAACTCCAAGCATATGGTTCTGAAATTAACATTGTTGAGCATGTAAAAAGAGGCACATAAGAACAAAAATTAGATTCTTACTTGCAGTCCTTTCAAAGTTAACCATGAAATATGTGATGATGCCGTATATAATCGTTTGAACAATGATGTATGGAATTTCCACAAGGCCCTGTTGAAAAGACAACCAAGGTATTCATCAGTAATTTTGATCTTTCCACAAGAATGCAATCCCAAATCTACTTTACTATGATGATACTTGCCTGGGCTGCTGCATAAGAAAAAGGAGCATACATTCCTGCTGCTCTCTCCCTATAGAATACAGTCCTCTCAATTGAAACTATAGGCTGTACAGAGGAAGCATTACTGACACCAAGAAACAAGCATGCAGAATACAGAGCTCCCATAACCATAAATAAAGCTTGAGTCGAGTCTCTTTTGGAACCAATATCCCAAAATACAGAGCCAAATATCAATGCAGCAATCGTAGTGAAACATAACCTCATTGCATTATATTGTGGACTTCTCCAATACACAAGATTTTGCTTCCAAAGGCAAATCATAAATTGAGAAAACTGATCTTTTGAATACGTGGAAGAAAATTTTAGTGGTTCTGAGCCAGCAGGTGGAATGCTCAATTCCTTAATCAAAGATTCAACTCCCCTATAGTAAAAATATACATATCAAATTATTAAAATGTTACAATGGATGTATAGAAGAAAATTATTTAGTGACGAAAACACATCTCTATTGAGATGGTATCCTTTAGCTTTACCTGTACTGGTCAGACTTTCTGTAATGGTCCGCGAAGTCCACACCCAGTCTCTGTTCAATTGCAGGTGTTGTAACCTCAAGCATCCAAGTTGCTGGATTATAACCACTAGGAATTGGAGTAATTCCACTAATCCCCTGAAATGAAAAGAGAACATGAGGAAAAATTATTATACACAAAAAATACAGCCAAATAAATCGTCATTTATTTATTAAAAACCATCAAATGTCCACAGAAAAAAGTGTTGAAAACAAGAAGAGCTAGAGCTTTGCCAACTGGATTGACTATTATTAACTTTCCAAAGTTAGTATCAATAATAGTAAAAATAAATTGGGGTGGAAAATTTTCAGTTTATCTATTGCATCATATGGGTACATGGTAATATAACACAATTGGCTAGATGTATTATGCGTGACTTAGCAAACAAACATGAATAAAGAATGTTACAAGTAACAACATAGGAAAATGAGCATCACCTGAAAATAATCTACCATAATCTGTGATTGGACACCAAGTTTCCCTCCATAAATAACCCTTCCACCACGTTTCATAAGAAGTAGCTGTGCACAAGATCCCAAAGATTATTTATTTTATACAAAAGAACCTAACAGAGTAGCATAAACAATTAAAGTGTGACCAACCTCATCAAACGCTTCAAAAATATCAATACTTGGTTGATGTATGGTGCAAACCACAGTTCTTCCAGTATCAACAGTATTGCGAACAGTTCTCATCACAATTGCTGCTGCTCGTGCATCAAGTCCAGATGTAGGTTCATCCATAAAAATAATGGAAGGATTCGCAACAAGCTCCACTGCAATTGTTAAGCGTTTTCTTTGCTCAGTTGATAAACCAGAACTACCTGGCAAACCAACCAAAGCATTCCTCAAAGTATCAAGCTCTACCAATCTCATTACTTCTTCAACAAACTCCTGTAGAGGATTGTAGCAAACAATAATGTCAAAGATTAGTTAAAACAACTCAACAAGCACATGTAAATATCACAACTGTTATGGAAACTCACTTTTCTTTGATCTTTGCTAACTTCTTTAGGCAAACGCAGACTAGAAGAGAACCAGAGAGACTCCTCGACTGTCACCTGAGGAGAATGTATGTCATTTTGTTCTACATATCCAGCAATTCTGGCAAATGTCCTTTGCTCTTTTGGATAACCTGATATTTTAATGTCCCCTTCTATGTAACCACCAGTTTTCCTACCAGCAAGCACATCCATTAAAGTAGTCTTTCCCGCTCCACTTGATCCAACTAATGCCGTAAGAACACCGGGTAAGAATACTCCACTAACATTTGATAAAAGTTGTAACTTCTTTTCTGGTACACCTTTCGAAGCCATTGCCTGAGAATCACCCGAACACACCAATAAAGAGCTTTTAGAAAAAACATTAAACCTATATGCAAGTGAAGGGAATTGACATTGCTTGATGAACACACCTTGGGCATATCAACAAAGTAATTGACATTGTGAAAAGTCATTGCTAATGGTTCAAAAGGCAGGATCATTCCCTTCTTTTTACTACCCTCTTGACAAGATTTTGTACTAGGTTCTGTCTCCTGATTGTTTACTGAATAATTGAATGACGAGTTATTAATAAATTATTAGAAACCATATTTTGGAGCATTAGCGACTTAAAAAAAAGGCTATTTGTCAAAAAAGAAAAGCAAAAGGTTTAACAATGACTAACCGCCCTCTCCGGCATAATTTTCTTCTGTGGCATCAAGCGGAATCGTTGTCCGAGATGTTCTAATAGCTGTGACAAACACAATTACAAGGAATAAGTGTCTAAATAATCATTTAGAAACTATGAAAACTTGATCAGTGTAATGAGTCAATTAAACATAATACCAAAACTTCATGCTTCAACTTACGATTAAGATAGGCCAGAGCCAAAGTAACAAGACCGTTGAAAAGAAATGAATATAGTAACAAAACAATAACTCCAATCCAGTACCAATAATCATCGGAGGGCAAACTATGTGCTTGAAGAACATTGTAACCTACAGTGTTGTTTCCAATAGCAGAATTCTGCAATAAGTTACAGTTAGTTATTTACTGATTCATACGCAACAGTAGCTGAAAAAATACATGTTTCTTAACGCACCTCCATCCATCTCGTGGCACTAAATTCATTAACAGAAATTGCACGCTGCCCATAGGATAGTGGTGACACCCAAAATCCCCAAACCCACCATGGCTTAATCATATCTGAAATAAGAACCACAATATGAACAAAAAAAAATGATCTGAACTTGTATTATATAACAACAAAAAAGTAATGAAGCCTACCCTTTGGAATAATAAATCCACCCAATAAGAATATAATTAAGAGAGCAGCTGATCCAAATGTATTGGCAATGACCATATCTCGTGCAAGAGAAGCCATCATCCGGAAGAGGCCCAATGCCATTTGATGTATGGAAAAGAGCAAGAACATGAAGCGGAAGAATCTGACAAATGAAAGTGGAACTTATACTTATAGGTACAAAGAAATTGCAAGGAGCAAAAGACATTATACAGATATATAAGTGATACCTCCCAGGACCAGGGGCAAAACCGACAGTGTAGTATACAACACAAGACCACACAACAGCTTCAAGGACGGAGTAAGGCACACGAAGAATCCAACTGGCAAGAGACCATGCCCATGCAGGGTGAAAAGCATTATCTCTTTGCTTGTAAAAAACATGGAGTCGAGAAATCATAATAGGTAGCTCAGAGAACCCATTAAACATCATGTGCACGAGTGCGAAAAACAAGCAAGAGAGGTACAATTGGCCATTTTTCTCATCTATAGGATGTAGTCTTGTTCGTAAGAACATTGTGCACGTAACAAATCCCACCAAAGCAACCTTAAAAATATGCAAAAGAGAAATGAGAATTGGAAAAAACAAGAGAAACTTCATAAAGAAAACTAATATTACGCTACTCATATAAGCTTGTAATTGAATAGCTAAATAATACCTGGCATGTCCTAAATATATAAAGAAAGCGATGCCTATCCATCAGAAGAAGTTCTCGTGAGAAATTTGTACTAAAGAGCTCCCAGTTCGATACAGCATATTTTGTTTTGGACAAAGCTAATGGATGACTCTTAGATTTATCAGACGGAACATCAAGTGAGGACTCCATAGACTTTCCGTATTTGGAATTTTTAAATGCATTCGCAATTTCTGAAACGGGGAGGAATCTATATGGTTTTGAAGGATTGGCCCAATATTGAGCTTGATCTTTTTTGGAAGTCACCTATTTTAAACAAATATAATGGAAAACAAGAAAGAAGTTAGGAAGGAACAAAAGAAAGCATCCCCATAAACACCATAGACCACATACCTCTTGAAGAAAATCTGCAACACCTTTGCGCGGTGGTAGTTTAAATCCTAATGATTCAAAGAACTCTAACACATCCGCTCGAGGGCCTTGATACACTACATAGCCTTCTGATAAAAGCACTATATCATCGAATAGATCAAATGTCTCAGGTGCAGGTTGGAGAAGAGCCATTAGCACAGTAGCATCCATCTGATGAACAAAATTCCGGACACAATTCACGATCTGGTATGTAGTGGAGCTATCGAGTCCAGTGGAAATTTCATCCATAAACAAGGTTTTTCTTGGCCCAACAATCATTTCTCCTGCATAGGTAACCTTCACCAATCATAATTTGACAAAATGGTAACATAAAACTGACCAGAGATCATTCAATATCTAAACTCCATGATCCAAATGCAAGTGCAAAAGTAAACAATACTTTCTTTTGTGCAATCAAAAGAGAGCGAGGGAGAGAAAAATAGACCTGTTGTTACTCTTTTTCTTTGACCACCTGAGACACCTCTAAGCATATCGCTACCAACTATTGTCTCTGAACATACGTCTAGTCCAAGAACTTTCAACACATAATCTGTTGAAACGCTGTGCTTTTTACCACCAACAGATGATGCCTGTGTGTTAAAATTGTTTAGATTAAATCAACATAAGAGTTGTAAACATATGCACAAAGAAATAAATAAATACAAAGTCACAAGGTTCTAAATGGCAACCTTCATGAAAGCATCAATTTCAGGACTGGGACGTATGTTCTTTTCCTTCTCTAAACGAGTCATATCCTTTATGTACCCTACAAGTAAATATGGAAAGAAAAAATGGTTAACATAATCGGTGAAAAATACCTAGACCGAAACAGAACATGTCAAGCATCCTAAGATTCCACTTATTGATTTCAGATGATCATGAATGAACAAACCTGCAAACCCTTCACTTGAACCCTGAAATCTAGCAGCAAAATCCAAGGTTTCTCTAACAGTGAGTTCTGCAATGTGATTATCCGTTTGGCTGATATACGCCGACGTCCTTTGAACATGGAATTCATCAAGCTTATGGCCATTGTACGTAATATTACCACTTTTCTGCGAGCAAAAACCAAATTCTCAGTAGACGACAAATAACCTTGGAATATTCTAGTACAATATTCAAGTCTGTGTTATAACTTATAAGAAGGTTGATGTTATAAGAAGTGCTAATCAGAGACATTGGTTGTATGGAGAAAACAATTGGATTATTGGGTTATCAGCTCTGAAATATTTTTCATAAATATGAAAAATGAAGTACGTATTGAGATGAATTATACAGAAGTATAATCAAATTCTATCCCTATCACTATCACTACCTAATGTGAAGAAAGAATATATCCCATGGCAGTTTTGATTGTTTTAATTCTTGGCATTAGACAACATGAGCTGAAGAGTAAGCTACACTCACTGTTCACAAAGCTATTCGACAAATCGTAAAAACATAATATATTGTATATGTCGAACTACAAGTTTACCCTATTAATTATAATCACGATATTAATCAGACGATACATGCTACAAACCTCTAAGTTGCTGTCAAGTTTCCCTGCAAGAGCTAAAAGCAAGGTGGATTTCCCAGAACCAGGAGGCCCCAAGAGCAAGGTCATCCTACAATCACCAAAAAGATTACCACATCACGAGGATTGCCTATTTCAAATTGTTAATTTGAACACAAAATGCGAAATCAATGAACTTTTACCAAACATAATGTGATTTTTCACATCATCATTGCATAAATTCGATTAATTTCTAGCAGAAACTCGTGAGTTTATAACTTGAGAAAGCGTAACCTTTTACCCACAATATCATAAATAAAAATTTCTAGTTTCCTATATATTTATATATAGATTTTGTTACAATGCAAAATCAGTGGAAAATTAAAATATCAAAGATGGAGCCAATTCGCCTCTATTATTAGATAATGAAGTAAAATAATAGTAAAACAAAATTTGCAGCAAAACAAACAATAATTCAAATATGTGTTAAGGCTCCCTCTTGATTGACACCAATCACTCCACCCCTGCATCTATATATATATATAAATGTTACTATCAATGGACAAGGTGCATTGAAGTAAATATATAAATTTCACGAGTTATTATCTTGTGCAAACATACTTCTGTACATAAAATTTTTTGATTAATTTCTTTTATTACAATTCATGACAGAGCTAAATATTACCTTCCTGGCTTTATAGCACCGCTGATGTCGTTCAAGATAGTTAAACTATGTCGCTTAGGTTTAAAAATTCTTAAACCGGTTAGAATTCCCTTCATCAAAAAAAAAAAAAAACACAAAGGAACCATAATCAGAAAACAATGTCATTTCTAAATAAGACACTAATTAAGCACATAAACACATAAAAAGAAATAATAATAATAGGGAACCTCAAAGGTGTCACGAGTTGCATTAATCAAAGTAGGCAAAGCTCTCGATCCGGTTTGAACATTGGCCACAACTTTCAAGTTTTGGAACCTCACTTCCACCTTTGGCACCACCAATCCAACCCTGCATGGAAAAATGTCACAATCAAAGATCAAATAATATTAAAAACCAAAAGCAGAAGATTTTTCCACGAGAGAAAAAAAATTTAGAATGGATCTTATGCTAGTTTGAAAAATAATCACTTATTTAATATTTTTTTTTAAATTTATTAAAAAAATTATTATTTCGCAAGTTACAGGAATCTCAAACGTTGCCTTCATTATGTTATATGGCGTGACATAGAGTTCACTTTCACATTAATTCACACATTACATAACAAAAATTGAAAAAGAAAATGTACAATGTATGGAATGTATTTTGGAGATTTTCAATTGATATTCAATGTAACTACGAACCCACCTGTCGAGACGTTCTTTGATAGCAGAGAGGAGTACATAGTTGTCCTGATCGTTGGTGGCGAAAGCCTTCTTGACGACGAGTTCGCGGCGGGAACGGCTTAGCTTCCTCACGTCCACCGTCTCCGTCTTCGCGTCTCTTCCGTCGCCGGCGAACTCCGACCGCGTCCGCCTCAGCAAAGCGAAGTTGCCTTGCTTCTGCGACGGCAGCCTAGCGAGCGCCGCCCACATCAGCTCCTCCTCGTCCTCCTCCACCGTCTCCGCGTTCGACGCCCGCGCAAAGGAATCCCTCCCTGCTTCAATCTCGTACTCGAAGTACTCGCTCCCGTTCGAGGCCGCCATTGTAAGCCTCTCTCTCTCTTGCTCTCTCGCTCGTTTTTCAAGTTCGTGGCGATTCGAGTAACGAACTCGGTTTCTCTCTCTGTTTGCAAGAATTTGAAAACGAAGTCGAAGTTTTTATAGAAGAAAACCAGAAAGCAGAGGCAGTTAAAGCCGCGGGAAGTTTGAAGGGAAATGACGAGATTGACCAGAAGACAGTAGGATTCTATAATGCGGTTTAGTTGAGAAATGACAATACTGACCTTCCCTTAGCATTGGCTTCTAAAAGAAAATTTTCATCTGTGTTCAGAAATAATATTTTTAAGGGAAATTATTATTTTGGTTCCTAACTTTTGAGAAATTATCAGTTTTTAAATCAGTTTTGTTTAATGGTATCTTTAGACCCTAACATTTAAGAAATGTATTAATTTGGTTCTTCTATTAGTCAACTGTTAGTCAAAATTAACTGTTCTAGGGGTATTTTTATCAAAATTAACTGTTCTAGGGGTATTTTTATCTTTTATCCTACCGCTAATTAAAAAATTAATAACAAATAATAAATGAAAATCTCCACCTTCCATCTAATTGATGGACGGTAGAAATTATATCGAATTTTTAAAAAAAAAAAATTAACATTGTAAAACTTATTTTTTTTCAATTTAAATTTTTTTACTATTTAAAAAAAATTGATATTTTTTATGAAGATCCAGATAGACGGTGGAGATCCAATCTAGATCTTCACCAAAAACCGAAAAAAGAAATTTTAACTTGGATATTGAAGATGAAGAATAGAAAAAATAAAAAAAAAAGTTAAGAGTTGGGTTCGAACCAGGTTTCTGGGTTCGTCTTCAAACCCAGCTCAAATTGTTTTTTTTTTTTTTTTCTATTCTTCATCTTCAATTTTTTTTTTTTTTGTTCTTGGTGGAGATCCAATCCAGAACATTAATTTTAAAATAGTAAAAAAAAAAAAATTAAAGAAAAATTAATTTATAATTTTTTTTAAAAAAAATTTAATATAATCTCTACCGTCCATCAATTCCATCAATTTTGATGGAGGGTAGAGATTCATTTAAAAATATTTTTTTTAAAGACATTTAAATATTTTATTAATATTTATTAGTAAAATATTCTTTTTTAAAATAATATTTACTATCTTTCTGACTAGTAAAAATTTGGTCAGAGAGACCAAATTAATACATTTTCTAAAAGTTAAGGTCCAAAGATACTATTAACCATAACTGGTTTAAAAAATTGATAATTCCCCTAAAGTTAAGGACCAAATGATAATCCCCCCTATTTTAAATCGTAAATCATATTGCCACTAAATTACATAATATTTTTAAACCTAACTATATAGGCCTCCCCTAAGGTTTTACCAACTATAAACGGAATCAACTTTATCATTTATTAACAAATATCTCATCTACCCTTAGTAAAATTTATGGATTATATTAATATATAACTTGATTACTAAAAACATAAATAAAAAATATATTAATATGTTGAAAAGTATTTTATATATATATATATATATATATATATTTGATGGTCAGGATCTACTAATACTTGACAAGATTAAACATTACAAGTTCACTTTATAATAATAACTTTCATTACACGGCAAAAGTCTTCCCATATTTTAGATTTTAATAGATAAATGTAGAAAAAATAAAAGAAAAAGTGATCGATTACTTTACTATTAATAAATGTGCATATAAAAAAGTATTTGGTACAAGTTAGATGAATAATTTTCAACGTATTATTATTAATTATTATTAGGGCAATTATTAATTTGGTGCTTATGTGAGTTAACTTGGTGCTCCTTGAGTCTTAACTTTCTAAAAATGTATCAATTTGGTGCTTCTGTGAGTCAACCGTTAATCAAAGTTAACGGTTCCGGGAGTATTTTTGTCTTTAAATCTATCAATGGGTCAACAGTAATTTTTTTGGTAAAATAACATATCTACTCCTAATTAAAAATTTAAAATAAAATAAATTTAAAAAATTTTTAAAAAAAATTAGTTGGATCTCCACCGTCTACCAAGATTGATGGACGGTGAACATTATATTGGAATATTTTTTTTAAAAATGAAAAGAGAAACAAATCTTTTTAAAATTTTTTTTTTTTTTTTTGCTGAAACTTTTTTTGCTTTTCAGCAAAAAAAAAAAAAAAATTGAAACTGTTGAGTCAAATTTCCCAAAAATTGTTGGAGAAATCTTTACTTCAAAATTCCATTAAACATTGGTCAGTAGAGTAGAACCAAAGCCTCCAGTGCCCTAATGAAAGTAAATATAAAAATCTCACCTAGATTTTTTGTAAACTCACAAAAAACTTCATATTAAAATAGTTAAATTTACTTTTCATCTGGATTTTTTTGTAATCTAAATAATAAATACATGGTAAATTGACTTCCATATTTAATTAAATTTACTCTAAACCTCCAGATTTTTTGTTATCTATATAATAGTGCAATTATATTTACTTCCATTTTTAATAAAATTTATTTTTAATCTCTAGATTTTTTGTTATCTAAATAATAAATGCAATTCAATTAACTTCCATATTTAGTTACATTCATTTTTAACCTCTAGATTTTTTGTTATCTAAATATTAAATGGAATTAAATTGATTTCTGTATTTAGTTGAATTTACTTTACATCTCTGGATTTTTTATAATCTAAATAATAAATGCAATTATATTTACTTCTATATCTATAAATTTATTTTTAACCTTTAGGTTTTTGTTGTGAAATTAATAAATACAATTCAATTAACTTCCATATTTAGTTAAATTTATTTTTGACCCGAAGACAGTACGATTCTATAATGCGGTTTAGTTAGGAAATGACAATACTGACCTTCCCTTAGCATTGGCTTCTAGAAGAAAATTCTCATATGTTTTCAGAAATAATATTTTAAATCGTAAATCATATTCTCACTAAATTACATAATATTTTTATCATGCAGCAGCTTAGAGTTTTGGATCCGGCTGAGATATGCGTTCGAATATCTACTCTCATAACGAGAGACATCTACTCCCACAATTAGAGAAGAAAACTTCTCACATATATTATTAAATGGACATGGTGGGAATTGAGAATTATCACCACAAAAATGGAAGAAAATTTCATTAACCACTTAAATTGCGAGTGAATTTATTTTAATGGAATCTTTTATAGATATAAAAATATTGCAATTAAATTTTATTTTGCATCATAATAAACCGGGAAAATTGAATAATTCCGAAAATTTGGACTAGGAAAGTCGGACCGTATAAATATATTTATTTTCATTTGAATGATGTTATTATATGATAAATAAAATATAAATACTCATTTAAATTCAAATAGTTCTTTAATCGTGTTAAAGTGTAAATGAATTAAACCAAGTCTGGTTTCAGTAGTATCGTTGTTTATATATTTATTAGATTATATTTTCTAGTTCAAATTAGAATAGATTATCCAAAACCTAAGATTTGGAATATCAATTAACACCTAATCAAGTTGAATTATTTCAACAATAAAATTAAAAAAAAAAGAAGATATTTACAGAAATATTAATTAATATAATTCAATTAAGACAAAAGATCTAATTAAAAATATTTTCAGGAAATAATTATTTTTTCGGGTATCATAGATTTAATTCGAATTTATAACTTTGTAGGTGATTTTTTAATTAATCAAATATAAATACTATTTTATTATTATTTAGTCTGTATTAAGTTAAATTTGTCTTCTAGATGATACACTTGTCATGCTAATCATCACCACGCCCCAAAGTGCAAATATTATTAAAATTAGGACGTTCGTTATAAATTATGGAAGAAATGACAACAAACTATAATAGTTCATAAAGGAGGGACTCCTTTGCAAATATCCCTCCAGACAAAAAACAAATAGAAAATCGCCGTCTGTGCTTTTTTGATGCACAGCAATGGAAGTGAAGCTGAGCCACAGACGACCTTCTCTGGCTTTTCCTAACCAAGCAACAATTTTCCCTTCTCACAGGTTCTCTCTTCTCTCCTTTTCTTCTTCTTCATTGTAAATTGTCTTTATTTCTCTCAAAAAAAATTCCATTTTTTTTTGTTTACTTCTTTTAGTTTTTATTTCAAGAGGCATTTTGGCGGTCCTTCAAAGGTACACATCATCTGCTGTTCTTTTTACCATTTTTTTTTTCTGTTTCTTTTGATTGAGTTAACAAATGGGAAAGTTTTGATTTTTTTTTTTTTTGTGAGCAGAAATGGAGACTTCAAATACAGGAAGAGTCAAACGGTCAAAACCCTTCAAAGAACTTGCTGATTCATGTGGTCAAAGAGTAAGATTTTTTTATTTTAAAGATTTCCATTTTCTGGGGAGGGGTTTTAAATGGGATTGATTTGCTGAAGAATTTTGATAGCTTTTTGGTGGCAGAGGTGAGAATTTGACTTCGATTTCGAAGCAGTATGGAGTGTCTGTGAATTCAATTATAGAAGAGAATACAAGTATTGTAGATGTTGATCTGGTATTCCAAGGGCAGCAACTTAAGATTCCTTCTTCAGCCGCTGAAGAAATCCGAGCAGTGAGCAAATTTACATGATCATATAGTACTTGTTTAGTTTGTGCACTTTGATATAGTATTATTTTTTCTGGTTGTTTACTTGTTTTCTTCTCTAGTGTTTATTGCTGATATAAAATGTAGTTGTGTAATGGTGCATTTGGGAGTGCACTTGGAATGGTCAAAAGTGATTTTCAAACTATTGTATTATATGTGTTTGTCCATAACAGAAATAAGAGCTTTTGTAGATAAAAGAAAATGGCAATTAAGGTGTTTATCGTATAAGTACTTAGTTGAATAGACTTTTTGGATTCGCTTGTGCTATCATTTTCATTAAAAATTTAACTAGAGATGAATAGGAAAAGAATGATGTATGGTTATATGATTTGCTTGTCACAAGTCTTGAAATTGCTCTATGAGGCAATTGTATGGAGCCCTCTGTCTAGTTGCAGCTTGAGATTTAAGCCTTAGTGTCGTGCGACATTTTACTTTCAGGCGAAGTTTGGTAACAGGTTAAATAGTAAAATGCTTTTGGTTCAGTGAGTTGTTTGGTACATTGAAGTATTATTATCGATACACTAGAATGTTTTGTGCAATGTAATCCTGTGTTGTTTGGTTTCATAATTGAAATTCCTGTCACTTGAGTGGCTTCATGGTTGAAAATCTGCTTTTGGCTTCTGCTCTATGTCTCACTATTACTCTGCCATTATCTATTTCAGACTGAAAAGAATAAGCTATCTATCTTTTATCTACGAGAGACTCATCGGCGATCCCTGAAAATCTTCAACAGACTTTTGGACAAAAAGTATTTTACCATGCAAATCGCCCGTAGTTTGCCACATGTAAGCAGATATTTAGTGCATTAGCAAGCATTCTCTTTGGTAATTTGATGTTCATTTTAGTTTTGAATTTCCTTGTATCTAATAGTGACTTCACCAGGCATTTCCATTCCATTATCAGGCTAAACCCACCACCGGTTATTTTCTAGTTCTCGTTCCTCTTTTAGCATTTTGCATCAGATGCATGATTGGTGCATTTCGCACTAGAGTTGCTGGAGATTCACGACACGAAGCTGTGAATGAATCCAAGGGACATCGTCGTGGATCCAAAAGTATGCGGTGGAAATCTGCTCTAAGTGACATAACAGAAGCAGATCTTCCTGAGCACGAGTCAAGACTAGATCCCAATGTAAGTACATGGATAATGGATATACTTGTTTGACAACGAATCTGATCTTAGTCATGTTCACAAATAATGTTTGACTGGACATCCTCTGCTTAATCATGGACTGCATTTGCAGGATTCATCGGAAGATCAAGCTCAAACTTCCTTCGAAGATACATCACTTGCATACAGCAAACTCGAACATGATTACGAGAAATTCCTATCAGAATGTGGATTGAGTAAATGGGGATACTGGCGCGGAGGTTCTCCTGAGTAAAGCATTAAACTGCAACGTAGATTCACTGCCACAACAACAAAGATGTCGATATCTTATAGCTATTGCATAGCCAAGTATTGGATCCCTTTGGTAAATATTGTTAATATAGAAAGAGCAATTGTAAATTGTGTCAAAGTAGAGATATTACTAGTAGATCATTGTGTTTATAAGATTTTCATGTGTAATAAGAAATTCTGGTGTTAATTCTACAAACAATTCTCAAGCAGTCTTTAGCTCCACCAAAGCAAAAAAGTCATGAATTTCAATTTACTTAACTGGGATTTCATGGAAGATATTAAGTTATGATCATTAAAGGAGAAACACATAAAACATTTTCCTCATCGGACGCGACGGGACTTTTCTTCCTGTCCTAATCCAAGCGATTTCTGTGCATTGGCAATACCTTCAGGATCTGCAATATAACAAATCATAACAAAATTACTCCAAATAAATATGATTTGTTCAAAAATAATAAACAAAAGGTCGTCGCACTTTTGGATTTGTCTCTCTGATATAGTGAAACATTACTTTTAAGGAGAAGAAAAGGAATCTTAGATTTGTTGGGTTTAAGTGTTGGATGATGCAAAAAGATTGATTCATTTTCAATCTTCTTGGTTCCCAATGAAATCAAACTTACCAAAGAACTGTGTGAAAATCCGCGTGAAGAAACTCAAGTTGCGAGAAACGTTGTAAGCCATGGTTGGTGGAAGAGGCTTTACAATGGTGTCTATGCTGAATACTCGTTGAAGAAACTGTACGAACAAGGAAAAATTGAACTTTAGCTCAACCAAGTATGCAAACTTTTCTTAAACAGAGTCCATGGAGAAATACTCACTGAAAAACATATATTAAGAACTGAGAAAAACAAAAGCTTAAATGAAAGAGCAATTTAGCAGGCTCAAATGTCAATGCAACATAATATGATTCTACTAAACAGCATTAAATAATTTTAAATAGTTCCTAGAAAACACATTGACCAATTGATAGCAAACTGAGTGTATGGAAAAATAGATGTAAATAACAATACCACTCCAATGTGTACCATATTAGTGCAATTTGCTACTGAAATAAATTAAAAACTTTGCGTTCAGTTACTAGATTAGTAGTGTTAATAGCAATGAACATAATAAGACCATAAGGATGCAAATATCTTTTGCTCATTTTAACCTTCTGCCACTAACATAAAATGATACATGGCCACTCCATAAAACTCTGCAGAACATTAAATTTCTCAAAACTCCACAGTAAGAGAAAGCAACTTTTAGTAAAATATATATATATAAAAAAAAAAGCCAACAATATTCAACTGGACTTGAGAATTGTTCTACAGTGTTTGTTGTGAATATGGGATGCCAACTCGCAACATGAAAATTCACATTTCTGAATGCATGCAACCAATATACTTCGACCTGCAGCGAAAGCTATGTATTATCCTCGAAAAAATCTCCCAATTTCCTCAGTTCACCATTCTCTTAACAGAAGAACATTGATGTATCTTACAACTTTTGTAGTTCGAAAACTCTATGAAATACAACATCCTAATTACGCAGCCTCAACAAGAGAAATTGAAAACCTCCTTGATTGGAACCATAGGGCTTTTAACCACTCAACCCACCCCTTACAAGGATGTCTATACAGCAGACATATATTACCAAACCAAGCATGGATACCGAGTCAGCTGATTGTTAAACATTGTCAAAAAAAAAAAAACTTACATAAATATATCAACAAACAAGCCTCGCTCAAATACAGGACATTGACACGGTTACTACGTCGCACCTATCATGATAAAACAAACACAGAAATATACTACTACAGCTATCTTGTTATCACAATACAATCACAAGAGAAATTTCCAATATTACACATTCACTCTCAAATCACAATACTCATCATAACAAAATGTGTTGGAAGTGTTTTCTGAAAAAGCACTTATCAAGTGAAATAAGTGCTTTTTTTCAACCTAATTGTTATTTGTTCATTAGTACTTTAAACAAAATATAAAAAGTAAAACACTTCAAAATTTGCATAAAAGTGCTTTCCACTATATTAAAAGCACTTACAGTTATACACAATAATGCTCCATAATGCAACAAAAATACATTAAATTTCATGACTAACTCAAAAAATTAAAAAAATTAAAAAAGAATTGAACAATTAAATAACCAAAATCAATTTTTAAAAAAAAAGAGAAAAATTGACCTGGAAGTTTCGCTGGAAGCTATAGCGAAGCTGAGGGTCGATTTGAAGGGAGTCATCGTCGTCGTCCAACTTGTCGTATTTGGAGGACTTGTTCTTGCGAGGGACGTGCATGGTCGGCGTGGAACCGGCCTCGCTCGTGACTTTCAGCTTGGCGTCCTTGAACTTGTTCGACTCATCGTCGTCTTCTCCTCTCCACGGCGCCTTCGTCAGCAAATCCTTCTTCGCCTTCCCCATTCTCGCTGCTCCTCCTCCTCCTCGTCTTCAGTGTTTTCACTCGCTGAATCGTGGTTTTTTATGCGCCCGTTTACTGATAGGGTTCTTGTTTGGCTGCGCGTATTGCTTTGGATGTGTTTGGATTACAGTATCCTTTTCCAACGTGCTGCTGAGTTTGGGTTGATCAGTTTACAGTTAGTGAGTCATTTCAAAGATAAAATAAAATATCGTAATTTTATTAAATTACACTTAAAATTAATTTTATAAAAATATACATTAAATTCTCATAACGTTAAGTTTATCATAAAAAAAATAAAAAATTCATAATAGATTTACTATTGATCGCAAATTAATAAATACTTTAGTCAAACCTAACGATAAGGGAGTTTAGTGTGAATTTCTATAAATAATAATTTTGAGTATAATTTATCAAACTTTATATAGGTTTAATATTATTTATTTAATATATATATATATATAATAATCAATTTGGAACTTTAAAATCCTACTTGACAGAATTTTTATTTTGACCATTTGACTTTCTAAAAACTCTTGTTAACAAAGGTATATATTTTCATTTTGCCTTTAAAAAGTTCTTCTCCGAAAAAAAAAATTTAAAAACTTCGGAGTGTTTGGATAAAAAAGTTAAAAGCAAAAGTCTTAATACACACTTCCTCACATGTAAAGTTGGAATTTTTTTTTTTTTTTTTTTTGTTGGACTTCTCACTGGATCAACAAAGGCTACTCAGGTGTATGTAAGTCAGAATTTTTAGTTGATCTTGTTACCTGGATTCCTCCTACACATGCAAAATTAAATTTTTTTGGGTTTGGGCATGTCATGTTGATCACTTCCTCACGTGCAAGGTTAGGTTTTGGGTTGGGCCTTTGTCACATAGATCAGCTTTAGTTGCTCTGCTTCGCGCTAAATTTAAAATTTTAATTATTAAATTACGATTACAATGATAATATTTATACTCTTAACATTAATGCCTATTTTTTGCTTTTAGAAAAAATAAATGTATTTAAATCTCTTCAGCTAAAAGCTATCAAATTGTATTTTTGATCATATTTATAAATTAATTTTAAATTTATCGAGATATATCAAAATTAATAATTAAATATACAGTCCGAATATCTATAATATAATAAAAAGATATTTAATTCTATTATAAAAAAAAAAACTATCCATATATATAAAAGAAAAAAGTACATATTATTCAACTTGAACATTCACCATTAAAATAAAAAGAAAATACATTAACCATGGGCTAGTCCTTCTAACCATTTATCATGATTTAGTATCAAAACATACTCATTTCATTTGGAGTTTTTGAGAAAATATCACATGCTTTTTTCTCTTTAATTGTTGTCCTTTCCTTAACTTTTTCCTCTTCTTTTAACAATAACATAATTGTTAGTGGTAATTAACTTTCTCTATATTCAAAACTAATTCCATAGTTTCCCATAAATATGGTAATCAATAAAACTCAAAAACAAGATAGGTAAATGCACAAATAGTAGAAATATCATATCATTACCCTAATAATACAAAACATTAGTAGAAAATTATTATGATATATATATAGTAAAACATATGTATATGATATTCCCAATGTTCAATGTCCTTTCAAATCGAAATTAAGAACATTAATATTCATATCTCTCCGCATCTAATATCTATTTAATCCCAAAAAAACAAGGAGAGAATAATATACACATACATATAATAATTATCAGGCGTATAATTCTGTACATTTTTTTCATACTGAATTTTCAATTTACACCGATATAAATTGAATTAGTTTCGGTATGAATCGAGAATCCTATACGAAAAATGTCTGGAATCCCACACCCGATACTTTATATGTATATATATATAAAGAGGGAAATCTAAATTAAATGTAATTAAGGGCAAAAAGGCCTACCCAAACGAGTCCTATGACTAGGAATAGTGAAATGCCTAATCCTCCCTACTTGTTCTATCAAGTAACCTTCGCATAGAAAAGCCTTTGAAAATTTATCCTCCACTTTTCTATCAACATCATGCACAAACACATCGGTCTCACCATTCTCTCTGTTCCTCGCCATCAGCCCCGCCGTGTATATAGCCGTCATCCTCCCCGGAGCGCCGTCGAAGTACCCGGTCGGAGCATCCACCATGATCAGGTCCCACTCCACGTCGTAGATTTCGCTAGGGAACCCCTTCAAAGAGAGCTGGCACTTGGAGAATCTAGGGTCGCTCACGGTCTTGCAATCTTGGTCTCCCGTTCCAATCTCCATCAACGCGTCGGCTTGGGTGACTTTGGTGTCGTACACGACGTGATAGGACTCCAATGTGGGTTGTTTGGCCTTGATTTGCTCGATCCATGACTTGTCTTCTTCGAGGAACACCGTGCGGCCGCCGTGGTTGAGGGCTGCCCACATGAGGCTGTCGTGGCCTAGGCCGAAGACGAGGAAGTTGCAAGGCGATTTCCTTTTGAGTACTCGGAGAGACACTGAGATTTCCTTGAGGGTCTGTTGTGGGGTGATGTTTGAGGTCGCGTAGTGGACCAGGGTATGCGCTAGTGAGGGTGGGGTTTTGTTGCAAGTTTGTTTTAAGGGAAGAAGGGTTGGACAAGCTGGTGGTTCTGGTTCTTGATCATCGCCATCTTTGGTGGGTTCTGATGATGATGAAGATGAGGTTGATCTTTGGATTTGTGGGGTTTGTTGGGATTGAGAAGAAGAAGAAGAAGAAGATGGGTTGTTTGTTATGAATATGAAAATGAGGAGGAGGAGGAAGAATGCACAAAGGAGAACGAGCTTGATGTTAATGGATGATAATTGAGTCTTGGATCTCATCATGGTTCTGGTTCTGGTTTTGATCAAACTTTGGTTATGTAGAGAGAGCGAGTTGAGTTGTGATGAGATTTTTTTATGTTGGGCTGAAAAATGGAGAGAGAGAGAGAATTTGAGAGTACTGTTTGTTTCACTTTCTTGAAGAATGAGAAATGGTGAAAGAAAGTGAAAGAAACAGAGAGTTTATGTGGAAAGTTATAATCTTGTAGTGTCACCTTCAGCATAATATACCATGCACCCCCACCTAATCAGAAGAGATCAAGAATCATGATCCTAAAATCACCTTCCATATAAGCTAGCATTAGCATAACAGCATTCCAACTTAGTTTTACCACTTATGTTGGAAATCAGATCCTTTCTTGCTGATCTTTATTATGACCTCAAAAAAAATATATATATATATATATATATATTGTAAAATTATGTCATTTGTGTATTAATTTAGTTTAATTATGGAGCTAAATATAGATAATAAATCTAGCTATTGTGAATTTTATTAGAAACCCTTTTTCAAAATTATTATGAATAGTAAGAAATCTCTTCTAAAATTGGTGACATATATTGTATCAATTAATTATATGGCTAAATGCATTAATACCCTTGTGTGTTGGTCGTATTACACTCGCTGGCAATTTTTACTTTTATTGCACAAATATTTCTTTAACAATGTTGACCAGACGGTTAACTAACATTACATTTAACGTTTTGTTACTGTTGAAAGAGCAAATTGTCTTTTTTTTTTTCCATTAAGCCATTAAAATAATTAACGTAAATTTGTTCCATATTGTCAGGGAAACTTATTTTTTTTCACATTAAACTAAAAATAATATATGTGGAGATCTCATCTGGTCTCCACCAACCTGGTGGAGGATAGAGATTAAATCTCCATGGATGGACATCTAATTCTAATCAATTGGAGACACGACGATGTCGTCGCAAATGGAGACGATAAATCGTCATCTCCATCGAGACCAGACCTAGTATGGTCTCCATCGATGGAGACGAGATCGATCGAGATCTTGTCTCCATCGACCATCAACGGAGACGAGATCTCCATCAATCCCGTCTTCGATGGAGACCAAGTCTAGTCTCCATTGTTTCTCCTACATGGATATCCAACTCCAGTTTTTCTTTTCTTTTTAATGTTTTTTAAACATTTATTTTTATATTATTAATTTTAAAATAATTGTTAAGGATAATAAAATATTAAATAAAATAAGACATTAAGGGTAGAATGGTCTTTTTGCCAAAAATATTAAAGTTAATATTAGTCAACCGTCTGGTCAACGTTTTCTAAGAATATTTATACAATAAAGTAAAAATTATTAGCGAATGCAATATGACCAAATATAGGGGTATTAATGCAATTAGCCCTAAATTATATCATTCAAAGCGGGGTGGTTGTGAGTTGTTTGAATTATTATGCAAAAACAAAAGAGTAACTTGAAAAGCAAGAAAATGATGATAAAATAGGGAACAATGATTGTTTCTTCTGTTTCTATTATTGTTTATTTTTATTTTTATTTTTATTTTTAATAATCTTAGAAATGAAGTAAAGAAGATTGGTAACAGATTGATGTGGACAAGAAAGCTACACTATATATACAAACATATTTGGTAGAAACAACACGGAGGGTTGGTGGATCTGTTAATTGGTTGAATAATTAATTACATTTATTATTATTTATTTTTGTGGGTGAGAGGGAGGGCACTAAGCCTCAGAACAAACAATTCAGTTTTTTCTCTTTGTATATATGGAAGATGTGGAGTAGTAGTTGCAGTGTACATGTTGATAATGGCAGCACCCATGTCATATATTTCATAACAAGTAATAAATTATGATTGCTTTATAAGGTATGTATTTGACTATTTGCTGGATTTTGAATAATAATAGAGTTGAAAAAGGGCTAAAGGGGGTGGTTGCAACTATTTTTTATTTTTAGCATACGTTTAAATTGCTATAGCTCCATAAATAATAACTTATTTCATATATTATGATAAAAAAATATTTGGTAAATTTCTTAAAATTTACTTATTTTAATATATGATTTTTTTCCGTTTATTATAGGAGAAGCATATTATAAAATAAGTTGATTTTGAGAAATTTAACGAATATTTTTTGTTTCAACTTATGAAAATAAGTGAGTCTAAATACATTTCACACCTACTTTAATATTAATAAAATGAGCTAATTGTATGGTTTTGCCAATACAAGTGGAGTTAACTTTATCGTTTATTGACAAACACTTCCCCTGCCCTTCGTAAATTTGATCAGATGTAACAGTTGATCAGGGGAGCTTGTCAAAAAACTTAAGAGTTGGCTAAAGTGACTTGTTTATAATTTAGCAAACCCAAAAAGGGAATGTTTTATCAATAAACCTAAAAGTTAACTCTGCTATAATTGAGCAAATCTCAGAGAAGGTAGGCGTTATTTATTCTAATAAAATTATAAGTTAATATGATGTTGTAATAATAATGTTTTTTTTTTAATTGCGGTGTTAGCGACTCGAATCTGAGTCATTGCCAAGCGAATGAGCACATTTGTCACCAAGCCACATTGGGCGGTGGTGTTATAATATTTAGGTTAGAATAATCATTTTGACACCTTAAAATAACAAATTATAATTATTAATTAATAATTATAATTATGTTAGAATTAGTTAAAACTCTCCTCTCATGGGTTTTTGACTAATAGAGAGGTTTTGGTTAACTACAAGGAGTTTTTATATATCTAATAATATATCAAATAATATATAAACACTCCTCTATATTTTAAGTTTAATCCAAAAATTTAAACATGTAAGAATTCAACTATAATATATAGGGCAATTATTAATTTAGTTTCTAATTCTTGAAAAATCATCAAATTTTTAACGGAGTTTCATTTATTGGTATCATTGGGCCCTAAGTTTTTGTAAATATATTAATTTGGTCCATCTGACCAATTTTTAAATGAAAATGTTAAAAACATTTACCCTTGTCTCTATTTAAATGAATTAAAATTATTAAATTTTACCTTCAAATTTTTAAAATTATTATTAATAATTAGAAGAGTAATATGATGATTTTATATTTTTTTTTAAAAAAAATTATTGTGAATGGAGAATTAAAAACAATTATTTTTTTTCTTGATGTTCTTGGGTGGAGATCCACCAAGAACAATAAGAAAAAAAAAATTGGGTTGAACGAATCAATTTCTAGGTTCGTCTTCAAATGATGGACCAAATTGATACATTTATAAAAATTGGGTTGAACGAACTCAATTTATGGGTTCATCTTCAATTTCTGAATCTCTACCAAGACCAACAAGAAAGTAAAAATGAAATTGAAATTTTTTTTTAATTCCTCATTTACAATAATTTTTTTTAAAAAAAATATTCAATATAATCTCCATCATCCATCAATCTAATCTATTTATTTTTTTTTAATTTTTTAAAAATTAATATAAAATAATCATATTAATAAATTTAAAAATAAAAATACCCCTAGAACCGTTTAAGTATGATTAACAGTTGACTCACAAACAGACCAAATTGATACATTTACAAAACTTAAGGTCTAAGGATACCAATAAATAAAACCGTATTAAATATATAAGACATAGATTATGAGATTTATAATAATTTAAAATATTGTACGAAAACAAGATCTTCCCTATGGTTATAAGTATTTATTGAATTGTATTGATTCACAATTCAAGAATCCACCATGCATGGAGCATATCCCAAATGATGTGCAGTTTATATACAATAAAGCTAGATTATCCAAAAATTTTCTATATTCATACCTAAATGATATGATATATGGGTGGTTAATACCATTATAAATCATAATTAAATGATATAGTAATTAGTGATGAGTTAATAACAACTCACATTCCGTATCATACATAAATTTAAATAAAATTTTTAAACAATCTATCATCACTCTTTATAATAAGTGGGCTATTTAAATGAAAATAAGAAAATCTTCAGTGCAATTAATGTACCTACTGAGTGGTATTGACACAAGAAATATTAAAAAAAAAAAAAAAAATGTGCGAAAATCAACCCAAATAAATGATACTACATTGATGAGTCAATTTTCTATGACCAGGCGCACTGAAGATTTTTTTTCGAGAAATATAAAGGCACACCAATTAAAATACATGCATATTGAAGGGCAACAAATATAAAGGTGACACATTTTTCGCCGAGTCTAAAATATCGAGCAATTTTCATGACTTTAAGTAGTTAGTACTTCGCTTTCACTTTATAGTAAGAATTCAATTCTCATATATATATTATTAGTATTATAGATTATTTATTTTCTTTTAATTAATTTTTTTATTATTATTATTTAATGTTTTTTAAATAATCTTAACGTTCGTTATTTTAAAGATGGAGGGATGCGATTGTTTCTAATTTCTTTAATGTTATTAATAAAATTAAATTTAAAAAATCTAAAAAGATAAAAATACCCCTGGCCTTGTCTTTTTCTAGGGGTATTTTCGTATTTTTACTGTTTAAGTTGGTCAACTGTCAATTTTTAACGGTAAAAAATAACTGGAGGGGGGTTTGTTGTCAATTTTTGGAAAAATTGTTTCTAACTGTAGAATTGCAAACCCCAGGTAGGTTCAAAGTAATTTCTCCAAAATTTAATGTAGACGACCCACTTTAGTGAAACTTCTAGCAAAAAGATTCCACTAAATTATGTTGAAATAAACAGGTTTAATATGAAGATATAATTGTTTTTATGTTGATGAAAACTCCTCTGCGAAATGCATCTATATACATATATATTTGATCCATGTATTTATGAGAGTTTCTATTGATCAATTAAGATTTTTTACTAATAAGTTTTAGATGTCATATCTGTTAACGTAATATAAATTCTATTAACCCATGACTTAAATACTATAGTTGTGCCATTTTCTATCAGTTTAAACTTTTGGACTTAATGGTTAATGACATGGTATCAGACTAAGAGGTCTTGGGTTCAAACCCTTTCTCCCCTATTTTCTCTTAATTTCTTGTTCATGCACATATTATACGGTAGAGGGTCTCTAATGTGTGTCCGTGGCATTTGCCATCATATCCACATTACACATGAGGAGGCGTATTAACGTAATATAAATTCTATCAACCTATAACTTAAATACTATAATTGTGCCATTTCCTATTAGTTTTTAGGCCTAATAGTTAATGACAGTATCAACAAAATTGTAAGTATGAGCAGGGTGTCAGGATTTATCATCAAGAGGCTAGCGATACAACACATTCAACAATAAACGCGTGATACTTTGATATGCTATTATTAAAAAGATAGTACTATAATAAAATAATATGCACCGTTTTACTCTATGTAATACCCAAGCGATTGAAATTTTATGAATTATGAACATTTAAATTGACTACTTTAATTTCTATGAATAGTCAAAAATAAGTTGACCCGGTTTTATATTAATATAAGCAATTTTGATATCATATTATTTGTCAATGAGATATTGTTACATTTAAATACGTTTTGTACGTTCATAATAAGGAATATTGATCCGAATGAAGATGGAGTATATTCTCAATTTTTTTTTAAATCTTAAAATGAGTTCTTGAACTTGAAGAATAGATATCACTTAAAGCATTTGACCTACCTAATTGGCCATAATCTTTTCAATTGAAATAATTAGCTTATAACGTTGATTGGACAACTTAAGAACTAATTAGGTATCAATTTGTATTTATGTTCATTTTAAAAGAACTTTAAAAAAATCCATATAAATAAAGTTGTCATTTAATAAATAATCCATAGACCAAAAAGAAAACCATAATTTTGTAAAATTTATAAAACAAAAATCACATAAACAAGTACTCATAAATTAAAATTATAAAATTTTTAATTTTTAATTTTAAAAAAAACTAATATACAAAAAATTCTTGATTTTATAAAATTATAATGTGAAAAATATGTTAATAACAAGAAATAATATCACACATTCCGTTTTATATCAAGTGGTGTGCACTTTTTCTTCTAAGTTTGTGGGAATAGATGTGTGATTATACCGATTTAAAAAAGAAAAACGCATCCATGTACTTTTAATAATAATAAATTATCCAAATCATGTTCGGACAATAAAATTATTTCATATACAAATATAAGGAAAAAAAAACTAACTGAGGAAAAAAAAAACTAGAACTATTAACTAAAATAAAATGAAATGATAAAAAAATATAATTAAAATTAAAATGAGCAAAAGACCTTACAATTCAGTTTACAGAGGAATGTTTAGATAAACTGAGAATAAATTGATATAAAAGTAAAAGAAAATAGTGAAAACGTAATTATTTAGTATAAATATTAGTGAAAATTGTTACAACAAATTAATGAATATCAGTTTGACAATTTGGTGATTGAAAGTGAAAATATTGGAGTAATATTGAAACTATAGATTAGTGATCTCATAATTTAGGAATTTGGGCCTATTCTCCCAAAGTTTTCTTATAATAGTGGCAATGTGATCATGTATTTATTTATTTATTTTTTTTCGTTGAGCTGGTCGTATTTAGGATCTATTTGACAGAGTTTTTAAAAGTTTACTTTTAGTTTTTTAGACCCAAAAGTTATTTTAGAAGTGTTTGGATGTTCTCATAGAAGAGTTTTTAAGTTTTAAAAGCTCTTCCAAGTAAAGACAAAGGGCCTGTTTGACAGGGTTTTTAGAAGTCTGTTTTTAGTTTTTTAAACCCAAAAGCTTTTTTGGAAGTATTTGGACCCAAAAACCCAATATATATGGCTTTTGCAGTAAGAGTTTTTAAGAAGTCAAAAGCGCAAAGTAAAAGTCCTGCCAAACAGGACCAAAATATATGGCTTTTACAGGAAAAACCTTGAAGAAGTTAAAAGTTCAAAGTAAAAGTCCTGCCAAACAGGACCTTAGTGTACGTTTGGAAGAACTTATCTACTAGCCAAAAGAGTTTATTTAATCTCAAAATCTTTGTTTTAATTTTTTTTTGTCATTTGGTTATTATCTAAGTAGAGTTTTTGGACAATTAAAAAAGTTATTTTACGTCTACTTGTAGAACCTCAGAACTGTTTGAGTTTTTAAAAACATTAAAATGTATAATATAACTCTATTAAAGTTTATTAATTTTACAATACTCTTTTAATTTAAAATCATATATTTTTGAATAACTCTATCATTTTAAAGAGTTTTTTTAATTGACAACCAAACGGGACAACGATGTTTCCTTAAAAGTTCTATTTTAAAAAGATCTATTTTTAAAAGCTTTATTCGGAAAAACTCTTCCAAATGAATCCTTAAACTCATCCTAGTTCTTATCTAGGCTCTGTCTATGTTCGTTCGAGTTATGTATTTCTCCTTATTTTCAAAATTACAAGAGTAAAAGAAAAGGAGATTGCAACGTACAATAATATGTATTATAAGGAGAAAATTCGAAATATCTTAACATTCTTGCTTGTTATCTAACTAATTTTTAAAAATATGTAATTTAAACGGTTTTTTATTAGAAAAATAGACCAACACGTCGACAGACATATTTTTAATTTTATAATTTTATTATTAAAAAAAAATAAAAAATTAAGGTAATCCTCTTATTTTTTTTTATGACGAGGGTTTATATAATCTAAGTGGTTTGACCCATTAACACAATACGGACTATCCATTTAAGAATCCGACAGCACACAAGCCATAAGCTTCTTCTCCGACAAGTAAACGCGAGAGAGAAACAATGAAGTTCGCGGTAACGGCGCTGTCCGGCGGCAGAGCTCGGGCAGGTGTGCTCCACCTGGGCAGCAGCAGCGGCAGCTGCCCCAACCCCATCGAGACACCCGCTCTTCTTCTCTCGACCCGAAAAGGCCTGCCCAATTTTATCTCCCCTGACCTCCTCCCTTCTCTTCCTTCTCCGGATTCTCATCTTCTCCAGTTCAGCCCTCTTCATTTGTGAGTACTTACGAAACTGTCCTTCTCGTTTTCTTTTGAAGAAACCATACTTTTATACTATTGCGTGTAAGGTGTTCGTGTTTTTGCTTGTGAGAATGTTAAAGTTGGTTGTATGTAGTATGCGACCAAGTTTTTTTATAGCTAATGATTCAAAGATTAGGATTGAATTGGGTTTTTTTTAGTGATTTTTGTGTTCGAGAACAAGTTTAAAATTTATCCGGTGCAGGCCAAGTCCGTACAAAGAATTCGAAGATTGTTTAATTTAGTATAGAAAAAACTATATTTGAATCAGAAAACTAAATTAACGTGGACTCTGATATAATCCATTATTTTCGAAAACAAGAATTATATATGGATTCTGTATTGAACCACCCACAAGTATCGCTTAGTGCAATTGTAATAAATAGTTCATTTTTTCATTGAAAGATGGGATGAATTGCATGGCATTGTTTTGAATCCGCAGCTTGGAAGGCCCTTCACCGAAAACTATATCAAGTATTGGGGGACTGCACCAGATGCTCGGTTTGCATGAATATGGATTAGTAGCTGTAGCAAGGGATTCTGTTCAGTCCCTTCCCGAATGTGATAGCACTAACAAAATTGGAGCATCTTTTGAGACTTCTTCTGGTCGTCGTTTGGTACATTGAATTTGGCTTTTGCTTTCTCAATATATTCTTTTCTTTAAGTTTAGTTTTGTAGATGTTTCTAAATTTATATTACCCTTGCAGGTTAAACCTGTAGAGTACATGGAAATGATTTCTTCCATGAGGCCAAACTTATGGTCTACTTTGGCTGATGAGGTGCCTGCATGGGTATCTGATAAGAGGAACAAGACCTCAGTGGACCGAACTCTGAAATGGCTTGACGAATGCATTGCTTTGAGTCCGGTAAATGCAGTTCATGATTCTACTTTCTAGCACTATTGACACGGCCTGATATGATAAACTTGATTGGATACCGATAATACATAATTATGAGCTTTTAACTGATACTAGTCTTTGGTGAATCAAAACGGTTGATAATTTTGTTGGGAGCAAAATGTAGAGATTCAGGAACAGTTTGAATGCCACATCATCCATAATACTTTTGTCTACATATAGCTACTCCCAGAACATGTAGCAAAATGCCTTTGTTTCAGAGGGTGGGTCTACATCTTGTTTAATCAGAATGACATATTTTGCCTAATTTGCAAAATTGTGATTATGTTATGGAGTTACTAAAAGGTAAGGAATCCTAGGCTGGCTGTTAGAAGTTAGTAATTTTCTTTTGATTAAAGAATCAAAACTAATCATTTTTAATTTAAGAAGTAATCACTATTACCAACTAATGTATGAATCTTCTAGCTATCGCCTTTACAATATTTTGTGCATCGACTTTGACAATTAAATTCATCAACTTGAGTGTCATATTAAATCCTAATATATTTAGGCAGGTGGAGCTGTTTTCGGATCCATTGTTGGTGGATCTAATGTTGAGGAGCGGCAGCAATGTGCCCAAGAGGTAGCCAAGAGAAATGTATCAGGTATTGCCTTATATTAGACCCTTCTTTATGTCCACGGAACAGTATAACCTGTCAATATCAGTCACATCTCATCTAACTGATAGGAAGATAATTGATGCAGGTTACTGGATCGGAGGCTTTGGGCTTGGAGAGAGCATGGATGAGCGCCCTCCTCTTCTAAATGCTGTTACTGTTAGTCACTTTTCCCTTAATATGGAAGCCTCAATTCTTCCCTTATTTGATCGATAAATTGATTTACTTGTAAGAAAAGTAGTTATATCTCATTGTGATGCCTTTATTAGTGATATATTATGTTGGGAAAAATTGGATACTGAAAAAGAATAAATTTCACAAACCCAGGATAATTTTCCAAACCAAAATAGAACAAAAATAACACCAAAGATTTTAGCGTGGAAAACCCTCCAAATAAAAGTAAAAACCACGGGATCCGTAGGCCATTTAAAGACTTCCACTATAACAATAATGAGATTACAAACTTCACGCTTAAGTGAATCTCTTACAAAATTACAATAACAATGTAACTTCAATTTGTGGATAGAAGTTTACAAATTGACTCACAATTTTTCTCAAACTCTCTTTTTCTCTGAGGCTCTCTCTCAAATCTCTCACTCTGGGATGGTTTTTAGAATGCTGAGAAGCATTCTATTTATAGGCTAATTGCGCCTACAATGCTCTACCAATTGCGCCTGTATTTAAAATCATACCTAATTGCTTTTGAAAATTAAAAAGTAGCCAAAACCAATTGTTGAAAAATTCATATTCAAATGTGGCGCAGCATTTGTCCTTTCTTCTATTTTGTTTTTCAATTAGTTGGGCCCACTGAGGTGGACCCACAAATCTCCCCCTCCACCTCATGTGGGATAGGGCTCCTCCACGTCTGCAATCTCTCTAAATATAGCAAGCTTTTCTCTAGGCAGAGTTTTCATCATTATATCTGCCCCGTTGTCATTGGTGTGAATCTTTTCAACCTGCAGTAGTTTATTTTCCAACACATTACGAATCCAATGATACCTCACGTCAATGTGTTTAGACCTTGAGTGAAAGGTTGGGTTCTTGTTGAGGTGAATTGCACTCTGACTATCACAATAGAGAACGTAACTCTCCTGATTCTGATTCAACTCTTGTAGAAACTTCTTCATCTACAGGATCTCCTTACAGCCTTCAGTGATTGCGATGTACTCTGCTTCTGTGGTGCTTAAGGCAATCCACTTTTGTAATCGTGATTTCCATGAGATAGCTCCCCCTGCAAATGTTATTAGGTACCCGGATATAGACTTTCTCGTATCCATGTCGCCAGTCATATCTGAATTTGTATATCCTTCTAATACAGGTTTACCATCACCAAAACATAAACAATGACTGGAAGTACCTCTGAGATACCTGAGTATCCATTTGATTGCTGTCCAATGTTCCTTTTCGTCTGACTGTGGCTTCTCGTGTGTCTCAAAATCCTCGATCGTTTGATCTTCAAGAAACACCACGTCTCTCTACCAATTTGTGGGTCTACCTCAGTGAGCCCAACCAATTGAAAAACAAAATAAAAGAAAGGACAAAGGCTGCGCCACATTTGAATATGCATTTTTCAACAATTGGTTTTGTCTGCTTTTGAAAATTCAAAAGCAATTAGGTGTGATTTTGACTATAGGCGCAATTGGTGGAGAATTGTAGGCGCAATTAGTCTATAAATAGAATGCTTCTTAGTATTCTAAAAACCATCCCAGAGTGAGAGATTTGAGAGAGAGCCTCAGAGAAAAAAAGAGTTTTCTGAGAGAAAAAAATTGTGAGCCAATTTGTGAAGTTCTATCCACAAATTAAAGTTATATTGTTATTGTAATTTTGTGATAGATTCACCTAAGGGTGAAATTTGTAATTGTTGTAAATAGTGGGTGTATTTCCACCGATTTAAACTATTATTTTAGATTGATTTTTATTGGTTGGAGATGTAGCCATCATTTCTCATAGAATGGTGGGGCGGCAAGTGAGATGGTGGGACGGTAGTGCTTTGTTTTTAATTAGACTAAAAGGAGGTGATATGGGCTATAAATATTGAAGCCTTCCTTGTTCAATACTACATACTGATTCTATAACATAAATATAATGAAATCGAAAGTTAGAGAAAAACATACTATAAGGAACTGATCAAAGATGGTGCCTCCTCTCTGCTTCTTCAGGTGTAAGCAGCATGAGCCTTATTCTGCACTTAAGTGTGCAATTTAGGCTGGAGAGTTTTGAAATGTTGATTTTCATGTGACTTTGTATTCGGTGTCAATTAGATTTTGGGACTATTTCAAGTAATCCTTATGTGATATTTACAGGGCAGTCCTTAATAGCCATGACTAAGCCTTGCTTTCTATATTGTCCACTTCCTTTTTTCTATTTTAGGAATTGTTTAGCTGTATCAATAAATGAAAAATATTATATTTTCCTTTAATTTCTGTGCAATAATGGTGCTGTTAAATACTCAGGATAATTTACCAGAGGACAGGCCACGCCTGATATGTGGGCTTGGACTACCAGGTATTGTATTCACAATTTATATTTGTAGTTGTTATTGGTCTATTTGTTGCCTGGTAAACATGTTTACCCTATTTTGTGAAATCTTTGTGTCACTACTTGAATGTAAAACTTTTTATGAGGGCATGCTCACCAAATTTATACTTTAATGCTCCATTTGCTTCAAGGGAAACATCCTTATGAGAAAAATAGTTTAGGTGAAGAATTTATGAGATTTTAGGATAATAAGCAAAATCAAAGAGGAAACACAAATAAAGAAGGGTGTCTTCAGATTTCATTTCTTTCACGGAAATGGAAAGGGAGATGGGAGGGGAGAGAGAAGTTCATGGCCGCATGGAGGTGGACATGAGTCATATGAAAAGAAGTGGCGAAGGAGCTCCAAAGACCGGAGGAGACATAATTTCCAGCAAGTTGTTTAATCAACAATAGTTGAACTTGTTATTAGTTTCTTTGTTATTGGAAGATCTTGAATCCCTAGTAAGAACCATGTTACAGCTTCAATGTAGCTATAGAAAATGTTATTGGTTTGAATGTGTTTTTTTTTTTTTTTTTGAAAAGGTGATTTTAGACTCATACATGTCTGCAAATGCATTTGTTTTGTCATCTTACAGAGGAGATCTTGCAGGGCATTGCTGCAGGAGTGGACCTTTTTGACTCAGCGTACGTAGCTCATTACCCTATATGTCATTTTTCCAAGCTTTGCCCTTCTGGAGATCTGTCATTAAAAATCTATAGATTTTACGATTGTTTTGCAGTTACATTTACCATCTTACATTAGGAGGCTTCGCACTTGTCTTTCCACTGGAGGGAATGGAGAAAAATATGAATGATATTCAAATGAGTGATAAAGGAAGTGACGGTACAAAGATCAATCTAAGAGCAACCATGTACAGGTAACTGATAAGATCTCTTCTTCTAAGCACTACTTAGGAATTGCCTATCTAGTTGATATTAGGTTCTTGGTATCCAAGGTTCTTTAAAAATATTCATCTTTTCAGGAAAGATACAACACCTATCGTCGAAGGCTGTAGTTGCTATACATGTCACAACCATACAAAAGCGTACATCAATCATCTTCTTAACGTTCACGAAATGCTGTCGCAGATTCTACTCGAAATGTACTAGTTATTCTTCACCCTAGTAATAGGCATAGTACTAATTACAGTGACGAATATAAAACTAAGCAGGCATTTTATCTTGATTTTGCAGACATAATACTCACCATTATCTGTGGTTCTTCCGGTCAATTAGAGATGCAGTAAAGGAAGGTAAATTCGAAGAATTTCATAAGAAGTTTGTTCAGAGCAGGCGATCATCTTGCAGTCCCGTAAAAATTTAAAAGTTTCTCTTTGGAAATGATGCATTTACCTCCAATTCTTTTTTTTTTTTTTTTTTTTTTCAGTTTTAACCCCCTTATATTTTATTTAACTATTATCGCACTTGCTACTTATAAAAAATTCTGACTCCGTTATGCGTTGAATGAGCTTGAAGACATCTTTTTCCATTTTAGGATTGAGCTAGAGCCTAGAGACTGTATATGTAAACCACCATTTTCAACTCTTTTCTTCTTTTTTCTAAGACTTCAAATCAATCTGATGTTGTATTTACGAATTTGACTAACAGATTGTAATAGAGTCAATACGATAATTTCTATTTTGACAATTCCTTTCATGTTCTAACCATATCCAATTGGTTTCAATTACTATTCAGTCTTTCAAATAGGTCAGTAACATTCGCAGGTTCATGAGTAGCTAATCAAAATATATGATAAACTAACAGTTAATCGAATTCGAAAACAGGTCATGAATTGTTTTTTATCATCTGATGTTCATTTCTTGAACTCAAAATTCACAAAATTATTAGAAAAACAAAATGATCATCCCAGGCAAGCAAAGCACATATCAATGGACATGTACAAGTACAATCAACATAGCTCAAGATTTCACAGGAGGATTCTATTTCAATCAACCTGAACATTTTACTTTACAGAAGGAAGTGAAAAGGAGTATATAAGATTAGCTACTAATTAGGAAAATTCTTAAACGGTAGGGCGCATAACATGATAGATGTCGGAAACTATACCGTCACAGTGGGGGCTGAATACGTCTGGAATAAGTAACATAAGATCTTCTTGTAGTCACCGAGTTGAGTACTGGTGTTTGGATCGATCAGATAAGGAACCTGTAAAGTTCAGCAAGATTTCCACTTTATATTTGGTATAATGAATCACTGAGACATTGGTGCTTCGTAACCAATAAACTGCTTGGAATTTGATAAGTTATACAATAATACATCATATTTTCATTTTGTTCGAAACTTACCTCTTTGGATCCAGATGCATTGAGGAGTAACTTTGTTCGGGAAGACCCTTCTCCCACATTGTGAAGGATGTACGGCAGCTCCAGTTCGCATAGTGCCTCACGCACAATTCGTGCATACTGAAAAGAAGGTATTGGAGGGTAAAGGAAACACAGTACGCACAACATGAAACTTCATCTGTAGAGAGACTTGTGTATTTTTGGTCACCCAATTTTGAGTAAATGAAGGCCACTGTGATCAGATTTGGAAAAATAGACAATCTTACTTGTTCCTTTAGGATTATATTTTCATTGGAATTTCAAGAGGCTCATAACAGCTTTACTCGCATACTAAAATTTCAATTCCGTGATGTATTGACGATGAAAAAAAAAAGACATCGGAGCATATGTATGTTAAAAGACCCCTGTCACTGTTGTTCTATGTCAACTTTACAACAGGGAGAGTAGAGATGAAGTGTGTAAGAGAATCATCAAGACCATATAGGGAAAGTGAAACTGTTATCTCACCGGATTGTTCTCATATGAGAAAAGTTCCAACTTTTTGGGTGGAGGGTCTAGCCTTGCCTTTTCCCATAATGTCATTCCTCTACCTGCTCGAAGAATCGTTGGCATCCACCCTGTGATCAAGGTGCTGCATAACACAAGATACTGAAGCAGTGTTAAAAAAATATATTATGCGATAAAACCCCTTGTCCATGGCCAACACAAGTTCATGCCAACTACCGTTTTGTAACTCACTAAAAATTTATAAGCCTGCAGAATAAGAGATTTTTGGAGATAAATGTTGTATTACCTTTCCAAGAGTCCCGTTGAGGGACTTCTTCCTTTACCATATTGCTGAAATAAGTAGTTCACGATATCACCTATAATAAAAGGAAAGAATGTTATACAAGATTCAAAGCTTATAAAATTAGGCCAGGAGAGCATTAAGACAAGATACTATTCTTTCAGACAGATAGTTGAGGCATTTGTAAGCGAATATAAGAATATAAGGGATTTATTAACAGTAAAGGCCGCATGCATTAATGCGAAACAAGCTTCATGACGTACCACTTTCGTACATTGAAATACCAGAATTTGGGTCGATCAGGAAAGGAAACCTGCATGGGAAAATTTTTTGTGACTGTCCATATATGCAAAGGAATGGCAAGAAATCTGACAGAAAAAGCTTTAACAAATGAAATGATCTTTTACAAAGACAATGCATCATCAAAATATAGAACAAGGAAATCAAAATTATTAGAGCAGAATAGCAGACAAGTCATTAGTCTCACTTTGACATATATGATGATCTAATATACATGATACTTCATCATTTAGCTTGTAGTTTCAAAATTTTCAGAAGAGCGTTGTCACAATAACTTAAATCACAAATTAAGTGAAACATAGCTCATAAGATAAAATCCAAAGAATTAAATTACATACTGCTCTTTCCCACCGAGATTTCGGACCATTTCCCTATGTCTAACAGAACCTTTTGGACAAGGGAAGACCTGCCACACATCCAATAAGTTCAATTCAGAAAACTAAATGACAATTAACACATTGTCAAAGAAATTATGACTAAGGCAGAGTCATTTACCTACACAGCCAGACAGAGATAGAATTGCATCCGTTCTTGTTTATTCATATGGATGCAATTCTATCTATTGAGCTGTGTTGATGAGGACTTTTAGTGAAGTGGGTAGTGTGTATTTGCATTTTCGTGAAAAAAAAAAAAAAGTTTAGCAAAAATCCATGGTATCATGAATAAAGTACAAGTGAATAACAGAATAGCATAAATATAATATTGAAAAAAAGAAAAGAAAGAAGCAGATTTGCTATAACATTAGCAGAGTCTCTTTCTTACCTCTACAGAAAGATCTAGCTCAGTTATGGCCTCTCGAACTCTCCGACAAAAGGGACATGCCTCTGTTAATGAAAGATATCAGGAATCTTTTACTTGGGAAAAGTTACAGTCCTTAAGGACAACAACTAATCTAAAATATGACACATGCATTGTGATAAGCCTTACCACTGGGTGTAAGAAGTAAGAACAATTGCAGTATATTACACGTCTGGTCTAGTCAAATAAGTTATGTCTTAGTCGTTGTCTAACCCACATTTAAGCGGATTTTCTATGTTGTTTTGATAAGCTCAAATGGTTTAAAGCATATTGCAAAGAATATTTTAGAGTTAGGAAGACGCTTACCAAATTCAAAGAGTTGCAAACGCACGGGAGAATCTGAATTATTCATCTCTTGGCTATGCACACCCTCCTCCAATAGAGATCTCGATCCCCATGGAAATCTTGCCAAGGTAGACAAAGAAGATGTTGCCACCTACTATATAGCAACAAAAAATAGGGGTATCAGGATCTGCTAGAAGGTAAGATTGTTCAGAAAATTGAAGCCTCCCTAGGACAAAACTAATACTGAGGCACCTCCCTGCTCCCAGTACACATGTAGTCACACAAAAGATACCTTATTTCATTGAACTATAAAGACCCCAAAGATCTTTTAAGTTCTGTTAGTACATACTCTCTTCGACCCACAAACAACTATCTGTTAATTGAGAAAAAAAGAAATACCTCCAGAGTGTAATTTCGTTCACGAGACGGATCTCCTCCCTACAAGAAACAAGACAAACTCACTTGTAAAGTGAAGGAAACAAATTGCCGTAACGTGATCATGAAATTTTAATCAGTGAATACAGTAACTAGGAATATGAAAGCCACGAGATATTCAAATCAAAACAGTTGCAACCATATATATTATGATGAAGACATAACATGTCATTTATAGACTATCAACCAACATCAGACATGACATGATAAACCTGAAAACCTAACATAAACAAATATAATGCAAGAAACTATCATGATGGTAGAGGACCACAAATTATACCAAACATTCAATTTTTCATCACTAATTCATCAGACATCACTAAATTATCATTGTATGAGTTCTCCATAAAAAATTAGAAAAAAAAATTGCAGAAGCAAAAGATTTTCACTACTGCAACAAAAACTAGAACTGAAATGGAATTGATGGACTTACAGAGAAGAGCTTGAGCAAAGGACAAAGAACAGACAGGAAGCTAGTTGAAGCACTGCTACCACCACCACCACTGGAACTTGAAACTTCTTCTGAGCTGGTGTTTGTAGTATCAGACTCAGCAGATTTTGCATGGAATCTGTTTCTGGGAAAAACCCGGTTTCTGTTTCTCGAGAATCTCTGAGAAAATGGAGAGAAACTGTGAGGTGGGTTTGAGGAAGAGAAGGGGACAGATTGAGAACAGGCCATATATATCAACGACAGAGCTTTCTGGTTGTGTGTAAGTGCTTTTGCTTCCGGGCTATAGCTTTTATAGAAAAGCTTTTCTGTAACAGAAACTTACAAAAGTGAAATTTGTTTGCTTGAGTAACCAATTTTACCCCTAACAATTGAAAATTTTTCAAGTTTTTAAGAAGTACTTGTAAGTGTTGAACTGAAGCTGATTGTAGCTCGACCAATTTTTGACTCGAACACCTCATCTTGACTCGATTATCCAGTCATTGTCGAGTCAAGCAAACCCAATGAATTGTTTTTCCTGTGATTTGGAGTAGTCTGCTGATGATTTCTGTATATTTTTGCTGTTTATTAACCAAAGCCTTGTGGATAAATGAGAAAAAAAAAATAAAGTGGTTAATGCCACATTCAAGGTAGTTAGCTTCTAAAATACAAGATGATTTGTATATCACTTTTGATCTCCCATGAACACGGTTAGAATGCATAAATATTATTGTTAGTTTTCTTATTAGCATAAGTTTTTGGGTTTATTTGTTACCAACATAATATCGGAGACTTGTTATACGAGAAAGTCCCGGGTTTGAGTCATCTCACGTTATTATATTTGAATTTGTTATGGGTTTATATTTAGGTTGTACCAAGTCTGTTGGTTTTGTTGGTTTTGCACGTGAGAGAGTATTTTGAGGGTTTAAATACACTATTATTGGGGTCTTTTTTTCCTATCCGCTTACCCTTCAGGGTCTGTTGCTTACTAACAAACATTTGTATCAACATAATTCCAATAAATCCCTGAAAGTGTAAAGCACCCTTTCAAGCTTTTGAAGTAATTTCCTCATTGAGAGACAATGGCATCTTGTAGATATTTGTAGGCAATATTTACAGTGATATCTGGTTTATCAGCTTCAGGCCAACCTGCTTTGAAAACAAATCCATCCTTCTTCAAAAGCCTCCTCCAAACATATTCAACAAAATGTGAGCAGATTGGAGTTATAAATCGAGTTTGGACACCTACAAACCGCAATAAAAGATCAAAATTCATGCTCTCGGAGACACAGGAAAATCTGTACTCATCTCTGGCTGCTTGCTTGGAGATTAGAAAAGCCTGTGTCTTCAGACCTTCTAGAAACGTCAAGTTGTTATAGTTTTTTTCAGTCATTTTATTTGCAAAATGTATCTCATTGGTGAAAACGTGGTCAGCAAGAGTAGTTAGGGGAGCCTTTTCGAAACGATGACTCTCCTGCAAGAACCTCTTGCATCCATGATATTTAACTGCAAAATGTACCCCTTCATGTGGATTTTATACAGAAGAGTTGCAAATGAAACAGTGGTTAAATAAAAAGAAACTAAAAGTGTACAGCCTACGTTATCACATTTTTCTTCCATCAACACGAATGTCAGGGATGTGAGCGATCTTAGGCCAATCCTCACTTGCTTCGTTCTTCTGATTTGCTCTTAATAACTGGGGACATTTGGAAATTTTAATGCTTTGTAATGATTCAAGGCAACACATTGTTTGAGGCAAGGATTTCAACTCAGGACAGTCTGAAATTTCAAGCCTTTGAAGCGTTGTGAGCTTGCCAATCCAGTCTGGTAAACTCTTCAATCCAGAACAACGTGTAATTTGTAGAGTTTGCAGTGTGGTAGCATGTTGTAGACCATCAGGAAGGCACTCCAGTTTTGGCATATCTACGAGTTTCAATGAGCGGAGACACTTGAGACCCTGCAATTGCATGCCATCATCTGCTTCTTCATTGTTTGACAAATCAAGCTCCCTGCACTCTTCGATTTCAAGTTCTTCAAGGGTGGTGAGGTATCTCAACCCTTGAGACAGTGACATTAGACTTCCACAACCACTGATTGATAGAAAACGGAGCGAAGTTAACCCCCTCAATTCTTCTCCAGCTAGAGACAATAGTTTAGGACAATTCAATATATACAGATTTTCGAGAGAACAAAGGTTTCGCAGGCCCTCCTCTGGTAGTGAAACTAGATCCATAACGCTGTCGATAGATAATAGTTTCAATCTAGAAAGAGGGGAGGCTGAAGTTCTGCTTGAGCTTTCTTCTGTTTCTGCTGCAATCATAAGTGACGTTTGTACAAGTTTTGCACTCACATTCTTCAACTCCAGTTCTTCAAGACACTCATGTAGTGGCAGGGATGCCAACTTAGGACAATGGCCGATAACTAATTTTGAGAGATGAGGAAATGATGGCAGTAACCAGTCCTGCTGTGGGGGCTGTTTCTCTGCTACAGATGCTGCTGTTTCTTCATCATTATTTTCACGAGTCGCGTCAGTTACTTCCCTCCACCATCCCTTCAAATTCCGCAAGTCAAAGAGTCTAAGTTGTTTTAGGCTTGGGAAAAATGCTGCTGGTGGTCCTTCTCCTCTAGCTGTATTGTTCCTAGATGAAGATGATGAAGAAAAGTTGTGGACACTGTGATTCTCGATGTACTCCACAGCAGTCACCTCTTCAAGTTGTAGAACCTTGAGCATTGGAAGTTGACTAAACAGCGGGAGTTGCAGGCATCTGTAGCATCTCCATATGATGATCTCGCGAAGATTTGGGAGCAATAATGACAAGTCAGAAAGGATCCAATGTGGAAATCTTCCACCCCTATAACCATAAACATGAAGTTCTTTGAGATTTGAGTGTGGTTGGAGATTTTCCAACAACACTTCATCTTCCGCGATGACTTGGTGATCATTAACTTCTCGCTCCCATTCTAGTCTCAGGACACCTAGTTGTTGTTTGCCCTTCAAGTTTGCTTCCTTGGATTCTTCTGATGAACCCTTTTTCAAGTTTCCCAATTTCACTATTGTTAGCTCCCCAGTAAGATTGTTTAGGTCCTTTAACTCCCTCAGGCTCCCGATTCGCCTAGAGGAGGAACAATCCTTTCCCACCACGAATCGTGTCAGCGTCTGAAGAGACGTAAGTTGCCCGATACCACATGGCATGTGTGTTAGACCTATGCATTGATCAATCTCAAGGTGCCTAAGACTAGTCATTTTCCTCATATTTCTTGGCAGTTTCTCTAACCTTTTGCAGGAATTGAGCTTCAGTGTCCTCAAATTCTGCAGCCTGGTAATCAAACTGGGGAGCCTTACGATACCTTTGTTCTTCGAGAGATCAAGATACCTCAAAAGCTTCAATTTACCAATGCTATTAGACACAGTGTCAACTCCTGTGTTATGCAGGTCTAGTGCACGTAAGCTTCGAAAATTCGAAACAATTTCATCATGAGGAACTTTCTTTAGCTCTCTGTGGTAAATCGGTTGCATAGGCAAAAGAAACGTCCTTATTCTCTTCGCTTCGAATAAAGGGCGTGGAATTTTCCAAGACGAATCCAATCTATAACTCAATGATAGATGACGAATCCTTTCAGATACGTTTCTTGCATCCGAATCCACCAAGGAACTCTCACTCCCTGCAACTGATTGTGCAAGGTCATGTATCAGGTCATGCATTTTGAAACTCAATACGTTTCCCCATTGATCATACTCCACATCTTGAAAAAAACACCTCCCAAGTAACTCCATCACATACCGGTCACCTATTTCCTCGAGAGTTTGGATACTGTTTGATGACTGAACAAACCCTTGTGCGATCCAAAGATTGACCAGTGTTTGCTTATCGATCTCATAATCTTTCGGGAACAAAGAACAATAAGCGAAGCACTGCCTCAAATATGACGGTAGCTGTTCGAAGCTAAGCTTCAGTATCAACAGTATATCATTTGTATCCTGAGTTATCTGTGAAAGCTCAGTGTTTTTGAAATACAGCCACTCAGATTCTGTCTTTTTGGAATACAATAGGCTTCCTATAGACCTTATAGCAAGAGGAACCCCTGCACATTTTTTCACAATCTCCTTTCCAAGCGCAATGAGGCTCGAATTATCAGGCTCTTGCCCTTGCTTGAATGCCATTTTCTTGAATAATGACCAAGATTCATCCCTAGGAAGACCTTTTAGATTATATGCTGGGATTGTTCCTGTAATCGCCGCAACCAGTTGTGTGCGTGTAGTCACAATTATCTTACTTCCTCGCGAGCCACTACTCGTCAACAAGTTTCTCAGTTTTAACCACCTCTCGCGGTTTTCATTCCACACATCGTCCAAAATCAGTAGAAATCTTCTCCCATCTATTTCTTTTCGAAGGACAGCTTGTAAGCTTTCCATCTCAAAGTTGTCATACTTGACCTGAGTTGCAGACTCCAAAATCTTCTGCACAATGATTTTCGTATCGAAAACATTCGAGACACACACCCACATTCTCTTCTCGAAACGTTTCTTGATTCTCTCATCATTGTACACAAGTTGAGCAAGCGTTGTCTTTCCAAGCCCCCCAATTCCCACTATTGGTATCACTGAAACACTACTACTACTACTACTCTCTTGCACATCATCATCACAGTTCAACAACAATTCCACAACTGCATTTTTATCATCCTCTCTCCCAATCACTTCTTCTTTACACACAAAAGAATGAGTCTGCTCTCTCTTCTCCATACCATCATCAATCCCCATCTCAACCGTCCGTTCCCTGAAGTGGTACTTGTTCTTATCAGCAGCTATCTCATCTAGTCTCTCCCTAATCTTTTTTATCTCACGACACATCTTAACACCATGAGTACCAACAAAACAATCCAATTTCGAAAACAAAACACGTACCTTTTCCGTCTTCTTCTTCTTCTTCTCCTCCTGCTGCTGCTGCTGCAACAGAATTTTCCTACACGACCCCCGTGCAGAAATCTCATCCAGCAAGTCATCGACATCATAAATCGCGTCTTTAAGCTTCCCGAGCCAGTCTCTGACTTGGTGACTCCTTGCCTGTCGCTCCTCTGCGTCCAAAAGCACAGCTTTGATCGCAGAAATAGAGTTCTTCAACTTCTCTAGCTCTTCCTTTGCACTGCATATCAAACCCACCTCTTGAAAAACCAGTTTTCCCAGTTTTCCAAGGATTTCATCGGCAATATTGAACAAAACTACCTCTGCCATTTCCCTGGTTGGAGCTCAAACGCTGATGAAAATTCTCACAACAACCTTGCTTTAATGTTGAAAACAATGGCAATGTCTCTATACACATTGACTTTGCTTTCGTTTTCACCACCGTTGACTTCATTGTTGTCATATTATTAGATTTCCATGTGAACATGTTACCATTTGAGATTAAAATAATATATATACATAATGACTATTTTTTATTTTGGCCAATTGCCTACAAAAGGAATCTCCATGAATGAATTGTTGGACACGCTGATAAGCTTTTGCTTGCTTGCTTCTTAAGCTAGGAGATAGCTACTCCCATTGACAAAAAACTTCCCACACTTGTACTTTCGTGAGTAAAGGTGGGATTCGAACCCGAACCCTCCTCGTCGAGGAGGGAAGATATCCATGCTTGATCATACATACATACAAGTAGGAAATAGAATTGAAACATGTCCAAAACTTTACAACACAGTAGTACTTAAAATTTCAAAACAGATAATATAGTCAAACTGGTGGTATTAATTATCTTAATTAATAATGTCATAGAGATTGTTAAGGCCAAAAAAAAAAATTTTGAAAATCCTGGTAAGATCATTTTCTGCAAATCCTATCTCACTAACTAGCTAATAAGACTCGAGCCCCTCCTCGGGCAGATTCCTCCATTTACTCCTCAGCCCTTGACAGGGTAATAGCAGCTGTTTCCAGATGTTGTGTCGCGCAGGTCTTACATGTTACTCACCTTTCCGCCATTGGAAACACCACTTCCCTCCAACTTGCTGTCCATAGACTCAAGGAGTTTGTTGGCTATGGCACCAGCATTACCACAAGAACCTTCAAATATCTGCAAAAAATTTTAAAAAAAATCCAAAATTTATTATAATTTGAGTCCTCTGTTGTAGACATAACAAAAACAAATAAAAAATTGTAATATTATAGAGGAGCATGTCCAAACCTTGGTGTTGAACAAGAAACTGTAGTAATCACCAATTTGGCCACCAGCAACATGGTGGAGATCCAAGCGAAGATCATCAAGGACCTTGGACACAAACAGCAAGCAATCAATCTTCTTTGGTTGAACAAGTTTGATGGTGACTTCATCGTCCACGATACGAACATCAACCTCTGTGTCATTAGATTTCCTCTGCAGCCAGGAGCTCCTTGAGGATCCATCATTGTAGGACTGGTCTTGATGTCTTGGACCAACAACAACATCTTCTTCTTCTGTCTTTAGTCTCTTGCATGACCTCTCTCTAGACTTGGAAAATCTCTTCTTCTCCACCAGTAATTTCAGCGCCTTGACTGTTCTCAGAAGCTCGTTGATGTACTCAATAGCATCTCCCACCACTGATGCTTTATCAGCCTTTGTTTTACATACATAAATGTATGAATTAGTATATGTAGATTTGTATATCAAATACAAAATCAAACTAATTAGAAGAGAAAAATATCTTCATGTATGTACCTTGGTAGGGTTAGGAACCAAATCCCTCAGTTCCTGGTATTTGTTGTTCAACTGTTCTCTCTTTTGGCGCTCTGTTGTTAATGGTTTCTTCCTGTTGCCATAACCTTGCCTCCCTCTTCTACCAACAATACAAGCATTAAAATTGTCATCATCATCATTATCATGGTGTGGGGGGAGGTTTGAGGGATTGGCCGCGGTCGCGAGGTCTGCCAAGGAGATGATGGATGATGATGATGAATTTGGGAGCAGAGAAGAGGGTAAGAGGTTGAAGAGAAGGTCTGGTGTTTGATGATGATGATGATTAGGAAATGAGGTATTATTGACATTGAAGCAGCTCTGGTTGTGGTCAATATTTTGGTGGGTGAAATCAAATATTTGATCATATACTGGATCCCAATTGGACTGATGATCACCATGATCAACATAAGTGAGATGATCAACCAGATTTGGGTGGTGTTGTTGGTTGATCACAGCTTGTTGCATCAAATGTGTATTGTTGTTGTTGTTCAAGGACAGATGCTGTTGAAGTTGGAGTTCCATGGTAGCAGCAGCAGCAGCATGAACAACAAGATCTTCTTGAGGATCAAAGCAAGCTGTCTCCACATACATTTTTTTTTTATGGATTCAAAAGCAACCTGACAAGATAGCTGCAACACAACCAGGTAAAAAAAAAAAAAAAAAAATCAATAACACTAAAAATTTCACACACAGCACAAAAAAAAAAAAAAAAAAAAAAAAAAACTATGAGATGGAGTATGTATTCTTCACATATATAATTATAGAACAAGTTACCCAGATAATCACTGTAAGGCAACACAACAAAAATGAAGATATTTTTGTGAGAGAGAGAGAGAGAAAGAGGAGTTCTATGCAGATTTATATAAATGTATCATGTATAGAAGATAAAAAAGAAGAAATTGGAAGTGTTTGTAGATGAATTTTTTTTTTTTTTTTTTTTGTTTCCTTCTTTTCTTTTCTGTCACAATATAAGAGAGTTTGTTACTTGTTACTGAGGTTCCCAATCTTTGGGTCCCACTCCACTCCATTGCCAAATCAGTTATATTCCTATCTTTAAATTAATAGTTATATTAACAATGTATTTCTTGGAATACTTGTTAAGGAAGAAAGGAAAAGAAGATTTAAATTTATTGTGTAAATAATGTGATATGTGAATTGTTATCCTCATATAAATTATGAAATAATGTGATAAGTTATGTGTTAGTTACAATTCAAAAAATATTTTATTTAATTAAAAAATTTAATAATTTTTTAGACAATTTAACATTATACATTAAGAAAAAGCTAGAAAAATATGACTTTACGATTATTCTAACTTTATCCGAACTATAAAATATAAAAATGGTCTGCACCTGAATATATTTAAATTATTTTTTTTTTATAAGAAAAAAAAATAAGAGAGAGTTACAAAGTATATGTTTTATCACTAGTCCGTCCGACCTTACTACGTTCCTAATATTTCTCATAAACAAAAAGCTAGAAAAAGTATGATGTGAGAGAATTCTAATTTTATCCGAATTATACTAGTCTATAGAAAATATAAAAATGGTCTATCTGCACCTGAAAATTTTTATATATTTAAACTCTTTTTTCTTTGTAATAAAAAAAAATGGCATATATATGTAAATAAAGAAGTCACGCGCAATTTGTGGTGTTGTTCTTGCTGCTAAAGTGTGTACAGTTCAGGTAGATGTTTATTTGGTGTTTACAGTGCGTGTGGGCCCCCACATATCGTTACAACCGTTTTGGCCTTCTCTCTCGCACATAAATGATAATAAAACTATTAAAAAAAGAAAAATAATAACACAATAATACAAATTTATACCACCGTCCAATGTGGTTCAGTGGTAAAAGTATTCATTCAATCTGGTAACTTCCTAGTTTCGAGTTACTAGCACCGCAAATGGTATGTTAAAAAAAAAATAATAACACAATAATACAACCTTATACAGATGACATTGATGTGTTTTTGGAAAAATTGGATGCTTCCAATGTTGCCTCTCCTGTTATGGATCCATTTTCTAATTGTGGGAAGGCAGTTTTGGTGATTAATGATATTAAAGCTCTGTTTCGGGTTATAGGGGTTTCGAAGTGTCAGACTGTCTCTCGTTTGAGTAATGGTGTGACTCATAACCTTGCTTTTTTGGCTTTTTTCTCTACTAGAGATTTTCTGTGACAAAATGTTTGCCTTAGAGATATCTTCCCTTGTCTGTAGTTTTTGTTCTGATTTTTTATTTCTGTTTTTGTCAAAAATAATAATAATAATAATAACGATTATGTTGATGATAATAATAATAATAAAGTTGGAATATCTAATTATATTGACCGAAAATAACTATGATATACCCTTTTCATTCAAAAAAATAAAAAATAATAACTATGATATTGAAATTATTAGAGTTTTGCCCATCCACTCGTAGGTTGAGTGGTTAGTGTACATCCCTTTCATTTCATTAGTGAGGATTTAAGTTTCATCACACGTATTTACTAGTATATAGAGTAGTTTTCTGTTCTTATTATAAGAGTAGATATTCAGCCGCACGTCTAATGATTCATCTCGACAGGCAAGGGCGTAGCCCTTAGTTTTTGATTTTTTTTATTATAAACAAATATATTTTTGGGTTTGTTTTAGTAATCAAATATTTTTATATCTAAATTTTAAAATAAAACACCTATCAATATATTAATATCTAAACTAAAAATACACTTTATCACTATCTGCCCAATGTGTCTTAGTGGGAGGGCGCCCCCCATTGTGTCTCAGTAGCAGGGCGTCTGGTAATATCCTAAGTTTAAATCGTTTTCACCGTAGGTGTTATGTCAAAAAAAATATATATACTTTATCTTATTCACATCTTGCTAGTAATTTATTTTATAATATATATATATATATATATATATATATATTATACTAAAAATGAGTCATGAAAATTAATTGATATTAGAAAAATTGTTCATTTTAATTATATTATCATTTTTATTATTCTTTAAATCAAATCTCACATCCCTTTTATATGATGCTATTTTATATATATATATATATATATATATATATATATATATATATATAGCTTTCTTTTTGCTTTTTTTCATAATTTTTTATAATAAATATTCTCTCAACCCATGATTAAGGTGTATATATATCTTATTAATAAAATTTGCTCATACTATTGTGATTCATCATTCAAATAAATTTTTTCACTTAATTTAGCCTGCCCCAAAGTAAACTTTTTGCTACTCCTCGCAAGTCCTGACAAAATTGTTATTAATATTGTAATTATACCCTTAAAAAAAATATTAAAGTTTTCTTGTAAATTTAAAATTGAATTTATAGTAGATATCTGGACATGTGTTTAGTGATTTATCTTGGCAGATCCCAGTAAAATTGTTATTAATATTGTATTTGTACCTTTAAAAAAAATTATTATAGTTTTCTTGTAAATTTAAAATTGAATTTATTATTATCTTCTAATAAGGAGCCGAGCAAAAAAATTATATTTGGTGGGGACAAGGTAATAAAATAAAATATTTTGGGGGACTAAAATAAAAAAAATTAAAATTAAATAATAAATATATAAATTTTTAAAATCTTTTTTTTTTGTGAGTGTCATGCAATATTTTAGGTGATTAGTGTGTAATCTCACGTTATTAGTGAGAATTCAAGTATCATCGTGTGTATTTATCAGCCGGAGAGTTTTTCCTTTTATTGTAGGAATAATGTAGATATCTTCTGGTTATGAAACTAAAGAGTCGGGTCGTGTATGTAGTGATTGATCTTGATTAGTCACGACAGACCTTTAACTCGTTTGGTAATAGTTTAAAAAAAAAAAGTTTCTCCTTTCCCAAATTCTAAAAATTTGGTTTTTTTTCCCTTCTAAATTGTGAAGTTGTATTCGATTATTCACTCTAACTATCTAGCAGAAGAAACATAAATAAATGGTACAACAATTTTGGCCATGTTTAGTATGCTTTTATTTTTAATTTTTGACTTTTTAGAAGCTCTTTCTATAAAAGTTATGGGCTCATTTAGAATAGTTTTTACTTTTTACTTTTGACAATAGAAGAAGAGAAGTAAAAGCACAAGCTTTTTAATTAAGATTTGAATAGTATATTTCAAAATAACTTTTAAACTTATTTGGTTAAATTTTTTAAAATCTCTTCTAATTAGTATATGACTAGTATACCCTTGAATTCAAATATATATAATTTTATTTATATTTAACTATTTTTTTATTACATTTAAAATAGTAACATTTTAATAAATAATAAAACTTAAAAATAAACTAAACAAATAAAATCCTAATAAAAATAAAATACTAAAAAATATATTTTTTATAAAAAGTGCTCATAAATATATTAATAAAAAGATAAATATACTTAAAAAGAAGTCAATTAAAAACTCTAATACCATCTGTTTCTTCAGCCACCGCCTCACCTCACCTCACCCCACCCAAATAGCCTCATTCCACTTAGAGGTTTCATTATTTTTTCTTTCTTTTTTTGTTGTAAATTATTTATTTGTCTCAATATATTTCTTTGTCTACCTCCCTCTCATATACACGCACAGATGATTTTCTCAGCATCTCTTTATTTTTCTTTAGATTTTCTTTCACTGTTTCTCTCTCACATATATTCATATGGATCTCAATAAATTTATGACTTAGATGAAGAAGGTGACTGCTGATAGAGTTGATGAAGATGGTGGCTGCTTATGACTTGGGTAAAGTTGATGAAAATGGTAGAATGTGAGTCACAGAGAAGAGAACAATAAAGGGATATAAATGGAATTTTGTGTTGTTAATGATTGCAAAAAGGGTAAAATTGAAAATATAAAAAAATTATTAAAACATTTTTGGCTTCCCACTTTTCCGTGGAAGCTCTTTTGGGAGAAGTCATTTGAAGATGGCTTCTACTGCTTAGCCAAATAAGGCTTAGAGTTTAACATGCTTTTATTTTAGCCTTTTGACTTCTTATAAGCTCTTTCTATAAAAACCATATATTTTTGTTTTGCCTAGAAAATCTTTTAAAACTTAAAAAAAATCTTCTTTTAGAAAATTCAAATACTCCTAAAATAGCTTTTAGGTTCAAAAAGACAAAAATAGGTTTCCAAAAATACTGTCAAACAAGCCTTTTGTTTTGTTTATATTCAAGTTATATTATCATATAATGAATTAAAAAAAGTGATAAAAATTAAGATGACTAGTGTTAAGTTCCTCGGACCCACGATAGCGAGGTTGTATATGCCTTCGATAACATTGATTTTGAATGCGGAAAAAATCTTCGATGCATCAAGTTAGATGCCCCTATATATGATATGATATTACGTCATGTGACATAAATAATTAATTAACATCGTCTTTTAAGTCCCTGGATTAAATTTTAGTTGTGGGTTTTGAATTAATTTTTTTGAAAGTAATTTTAAACGGGCCAAGTTCGTAATCGGCCCAAAACGAAATTGGAGCCCAAATGGAAGCCCAAATTTGGCCCATTAAAGCATCCATGAAAACGGTAGAAACAGTGTCCACTCTACTCACCAGAGATTTTACTAGAAAAACTTAACAAAAAATGAGAGGAGCGACTCTGTATCAGAGAAGCTCGCTGCTACTGAGAAGAAAACGACAATCGATAGTCATAGAGCCGTACGCTTTGGTTCCCTCCGGTTCTTTCTCTACGGACAATGGCGACGGGTTCGAGAGTACTAACAGCAGTTCACGAGTCACGGTCTTCGATCGCGACCTCAAACGCAAACAAGTCAGTGAAAATCAAGTTTCAATTTTTTTTTTTTTATAATTTTGAAGTTGAAATCGTTAGTGAAAAAAACTTGAAGAAGAATTGAAATTGTCGTTAATAATTGTTAATTTATCTTGAAAATTTCTCTCTTTCTGCTATTTCTGTTTTGTCATTTTTGTGTATGTGTACATGGTGTCTTGTTGTAATGTCATTTTTTTTTTGCGGCAGCGGGACCGAGCTGCGTGGTTGAAGCGTCCAAATGATACTTTTGTGGACGCAGTTGCTGAGAATCTATTGGATCGGTTGGAGGTACTTACAGTATTTATTTGTTTTGTTTTCTTTCATGTGTCCATTTGCGTTACTGCAGGTTTTCGATGGCTCGGACTCCAAGTACTAGTAAAGGCATAAATGGTTTGGAAACACGTTGACATTTATATATACATTATGTATATATTTGAATAGAAATTAATTCCTAAGGACAGTTCTGATTTTACTTCTGAGTTTGTAAATCAGGACTAGATTTCTGAGTCATTGATTGAGCATAAGAAGATAGACATTATTAAAATCAAACGCGCTGAAGAGAAAAAGTAGGTGTATTTAGAATTTATATGTACATATTTACTTAGGAAACATGTTGGGATGCATCCAAGTCATACTATTTACATGAGATATGTAGAGAAAGGTTGTTCGGACAGATGCTCTTATCGAGGGCATCATTAGAGATGGAACAAACTAAACACATTCGATCCCTTAAAAATAATCCCATATCTTTTACTTTTTGTTCTTTGATATGGCCAGGGAAATCTGTTTGTGATACTTAGAGCCATGCGTTTGCCTTGTGTAGGACTGCAAGAAAACGTTTCCTTCAGCATTATGTTTAGGGGGTTCTCTGGAGGCTATCAGGAGACTGTTACGTGGTCGTGGTGAGAATAATTTCTTTTAGTTACTTTCAGTTTCAACCTTGTATGTAGCTCTTGCATTTGTTTTGGCATGTTAAATTTTATTTAATATTAGGATATGAAACTTAGAGATTTGCTGCTATATAATTTGTCTTTAGGCTTGTATAGTTGCTATGTGATCAAATGTATTGAAGGTTAGGGCTTTATCCTGATTTCCCTTGCTTGGTGCTAGTAATGATTCTATGAGGAAGGGGATTTTAGTAATGAGATGAAGTGGAACAGCGAAAGCTAGAGTTTACATGATGGCTTTTGTTTCATATGCTAGTGTTTGAGTTGGATGCTGCTTGCTAGCCGGGTGGATACTTCAAGAGCTTGAAGCTTCTTGTTAGAAACAAATCATATGGTTTGTGCAAAAGATATAGGCAACTCAGACTTGTAGAATTCATTTGTAGGATTAGTGTAAAGATGTTACCTATTCTGGCATGTTCCAATTAAGATGGATGTGTCCGAAGTAAAATTGTTCTTAATGTCTGTAAACATTTGTTCTTTTAGCAAACATGACAGAATCATAGCACATCTGAAAATTTTAATTTAAAAATCTTCATTTAGTTATTGTTCATTATAGAATACAATGATATAGGACATTATCTTGTCTTTATGCCAGGTGCCATTGAAAAGCTTATTATGATGGATACCTCATATGACATGGTGAAATTGTGTAAAGATGCGCATCAGGATACACCTAATGAAAACATTGAAACATCCTTTGTGGTCGGTGACGAAGAGTTCTTGCCCATCAAAGAAAGGTGTCTAGTGGATTTTAATTTTCCCTCCCTAATCAATATGAAGCCTGTTATTAGGAATTGCAATTTGCATACTAATATTTTGCATTTGTGGATGGGAAGTTCGCTAGATTTGGTGATCAGCTGCTTGGGGCTCCATTGGACAAATGATCTTCCAGGAGCCATGATACAGGTATTTGCTATATAGTTGTCATCATCTTAACTATTGATATTGAGTGTCTGTTTTACTATTTCTATCCAATTTCCTTGGTATTGACTAGAACTAGGTTTTGCAAGCTACAGGTGAATTATAAATACTATCCAAAAAGTAAAATTTTAAATTCAGAAGAAAACATACATGGAGGAATTGCACAGAAATAATGTGTACACTTAACAACAGAGAAGCCTCAAGTTACCTACTGCATCAGCTACCATCGCATAATACTTGACTCTACGCATTATGTAATTTAATCTAAGCTGTTAATAAAGTTAGATTTTTCGCTTTTCCTCATGTCTTCTGGTTCTGGACAAACACTCAAATGTACATTAAAAAAAAAAAGCCATGTTATTAGAGAATTTCAAATATTAAAAAGTTCACATATCCATAGACAGTGATGTTGACATATTTTGTTGATCAAAGAGAAGTATAAACTCACCACAAACATATTTTAACAGTCTAAGTAGAACTTTTGTCCTCTTCGGCTTGTTTTTTATTCTTAGGTTTAGGCTTCAGCTTCACTGCAGTTCATGTGTAAATGGCTAATGCTTAACTCTTGTTTCTTTTTCTTCTTATTATTATATTCTATTTCAAATGTACCAAAGTTTAGTAGATTTTCTTCTGTTTTCTCTTTTCCATGATCAACAACTACCTTTATTATTATTTCAAAATATTATTAGGTTTACATTGTTCTTATTCTTGAGTGCCAGATTCCATATACATTGCAATATCCATGACACATGTTCATGTTCATTGAATTTATGACAGTGTAAACTAGCGTTGAAGCCGGATGGCCTATTTTTAGCAGCTATTCTCGGCGGAGAAACCTTGAAGTTGGCTATTACCATTATTTTTATTTAAAGTTCATTCATACTCATAGGCATGAAATGCGTTACTGAATTTTCCAAGTTGCATGATCTAATTCTAGGGAGCTGAGAATAGCCTGCACTCTGGCTCAAATGGAGCGTGAAGGAGGTATCAGTCCACGAATATCACCTTTGGCACAGGTATGTTTACAGCTGTTTCCTGATTTGACTTGTATACTGTATCAATACTTCCATGTTGCTTCTGCTCTTCTACCAGAAGTATATTAACATTTCTTTTCCCTTTTTTTTTTTTTTCCGAGCAATAGGATAGTTGTTTGTCTGGGATTTTATGTTATCATTTGGTGTTGCACATTGTTAAAGTAAAGTGCATTTTTTAAGAAACATCTGTTTAATCTTGGTACTCGGCATTAAGAGGCATTTTACCTTTAATTGTCAGGTGCGCGATGCTGGCAATCTTTTGACCAGAGCTGGCTTCGCTCTTCCTGGTGTTGATGTCGACGAATATGTAGTAAAATATAAGAGCGGTAAGTATTTACCTCTCAGTTTTGGGCTTTTACTTCGACCAGCTATCAGTCGAGATGCTTATACTTGTAAAAAGTATATGTGAAGAATTAGACTTGAACACGTATAATATGTTGCATCATGTTTGCTGTGAACTTACATATGAAGGTTGATCTAGACACAAGTCTTCTGATAGTGGTTTGTTCAAGCCTTCAAGGCTGAGCTAGTTGCTTCCTATTGTACCTAATACAATATCATAAAGTTAAATTTCAGTAGAGTGTTTAGTTGAGATTGTAAGCTCACAATTCTTCTTGGTGTAGCTTTGGAGTTAATAGAGCATCTGCGTTCGATGGGTGAAACTAATGCTCTTCTACAAAGGAACAATGTATGTTATCTTTTTTTCGATAATGACATTCATTTCTTCGTGTTGAGAAGATATAGCTCTTCCCTTGTTACAGTACTAGACTTTTCATAACAAAGAACAAACACCGCTGGCTAATCAAATTCTAATCGGAAAATTTGATGTGTTTATCAATGAATCAGATCTTAAAACGAGAAACCGCCCTGGCAACTGCTGCGATATATGATTCAATGTTTGCAGCTGAAGATGGCACTGTTCCAGCAACCTTCCAGGTAAGCTTACTGTTTTATGGCATTAGCTAATTTACCGGGATGATAATGTTACCATGGTAGCTGGTAGCTATTGGATTACATTCATGCATATCCAATATTCTCCAATATCCACCATGCTGGTAAAATAACAGGACTCCTATTTTATTAGTTGCAGGTGTCGACAAGGCTGGAAATCTATTATCTTTGGTTTAATAAAGCACTGAATAATGTATGGATTTGATTTGCAGGTGATTTATATGACAGGGTGGAGAGAACACTCCACTCAACCGAAGGCCAAAAGGAGGGGATCTGCTACGGTATCATTCCAGGACATCCAGAAACAATTTGGAAATGAAAATTAGTCAAATTTGCTGGCAAGGTTTTCCCGTCTCCATCATTTCGTGGCGGATATCTCACTTTCCTACTTTGAAGAGGATCCTGGGCATGATCATAACGCAACTACTATCGCACAACGCGGTAAATAAGTCTTGCTCCTCCTGTATTTGTTTGATAAAAATGTCTCTCTCCTTTTCCTGTTCTTTCTACTATAATTGGCCCACCTTTCACCACTTCAAAATGATATTCACAGAGAGAGAGAGAGAGATTGATACAAATACTCTTTAACTAGATAGCATGTAGAATTTTTTTGACTTTGGGTTCACAAGCATAATTATACATGGTATTTGTGATAATTTATTTGATACCCTTTAATTTGCAAGGTAGCTTTATTAGTCTTAAAATTCACTAGAAAATGTCAAAGCTTCAATTCAAAATAATAATAATAATAAGAAGAAAAAAATATTAAATAAATAAAATATCTTTTTCTTTTTTGCTTTTTTTTTTCAGTATTGATCTTTGATATATCTAAATCCATCAAATGACTCACAATTCAAAGTGAATATTTTGTTAAATGAAGACTGTATGTGACTTTAACTATCATATACTATCGTCAATTTGTCATAAACTATACTTTGGATACATCTAAAATTAAAAAGATATTTCAAAAATTAAAAAAAAAATTACAAAGGTTTTCTTGTTGAAATCCATCTAATTCTCTTTTAACTAATTAAAATAGAAAATCTAGATTCTATGAGAACATCTTGTAGGATTTAGCTGAAATAATAATTTCTCTTAATCCTCCTATAGGTGCTAGAATAGCTATCCCAACCCCAACTATGATCGAAATCTGCAATTAAAAAAAAAAAAAAAAAAAACCAAAAATGTCATTTCCTTTTAGGTAATAAAAAATGAGGCTTTATCAGATCCAGGATTTTACACGTTTTTATGTGCGGAATTCTTATTTATCAGAAGCGATACATAATTTTGTAAGGCTACAAAATCTGATAAACTGAAAACCTGCCCGCATGAAAAAAATATGTGGAATCTCAGACCTAATATAACATTTAAATAAAAACATCATCAAGAAGTAAAACTTACCCAACTTGCAATCCAGTGAAAGCTCCACCTCTTGGGTTTGTGGAGGATAAGCCACATGATGCAAGGAATCTTCATCCAATTAACATAAAAAGATTTCCATCAAATCCATCGTTAATTGCTAATTAATAAACTAATCTGTTGTATAATAGAAAAAGATAATGAGATTATGACTTACAAAGTAAGATGTTGATGAGAAAACAAGTCCACCAAAGAACCCCAGCAGTCCTCCAAAAAATGGGATGCAGATTCCAATTATAGCTGTTAAAGCTGTCACAATATTCACAAACATAAAAACTGTGTATCAAGAGCCAACCTATTTAAATGTTTTTTTTTTTTAATGCGGTTTTTGTCATGGTCTTGTTAGAGGATTGGTACCCTAGTAATGTTTTTGATTAGTCGAACGTAAAATCTGTAGAGTTTGAACACAAAGTTTTGTGAGTCTGTGCACGTAGAACTACATATCGACTTATCAATGTTGTGAAATTGAATGTTAATTTCGTATAATGTAATGCAAATTCTATAGGTTAGAAACGATACTCTTAAAAATCTTGTAACACGTAATTAACATTAATAATATTATATTAAAGTCCATATAATTATCTTATTATTATTGTTATTAACAATTAAATCACAAACTTACCAACATATGAACTACGAGCAAAGAGCCGAAGAAGTCTTCCTGGTTTGCAATGTAACCTTTGTACCAAAAATGACTCAATCATGTCGAAAACCGGCATAGCAAAAACCTAAAACCAAAAGGAATAGTAACTTAATAAATATTTACTCCTTCACGTTTACGACCGATTTAAAATTATTCGCCTTATTTTAGCAATTATATACTGTATAATTTACCTGATAACTTCCGATTACGTGAATAAACACCATGAGATTGGCCAATGCAATGAGCCATCTAGGTTGTTTAAGAGAAATGAGAACATCATCCTCTACAAGAGCACCAAAAGCCCAATACCCAGCAAAGGCAACAGAGAGATAGCAGAAGGCAACAATGACATAGGCAACCACAACACCCTTCCACATTGGTCTCTTTGAAGGGACTTCTGGGGTTGATGGAATTGTGGCCTGAATCTCCAGCACCACACTGTGCCCTGCAAAGGCAAATGCTATGGTTCCCATGCCGTTGAAGAAGTCGAAAACCCTACCGGGGGTGGTGTGAGATCGAAGCCCGTAAGATTGCGGATGCTCATGAGTACCCCTAATTGTCGACGCTACAAAAGCCACCATCGAATAGCTGAAGACACAAACAGACAAAAAGAATGATATATAAATAATCCAAAATAAAAAATATATATATATATATATATCCTAAGAATTCACGTTAAGAAAGACTCACAATACCGAGCAATTATATAGGGTGGACAGAGAGTTAATTAACTCAATTGTTTCGTACAATTTTAACCACACCTAGTTATAGTTTAGCCCTAAAAATGATTTTCTGGCTCCGCCCCTGCCGCCAACAAGAGGGTTGGGGAGAGCTAATTAACCTAACATTTTACAGTCCTTCGACATACTACTACTATATATTTAGTCAGATCAATCGATCAAAGGCATTCCGAATTTTCCTAACCATATACAAAGAATAATATAATATTTATTCTGTTACAACATCATCAGAGATTATCAAAATCAATCGAGCAATAACTCTATAGGTTGATCAAGATCAAACGTTACAAACCTGATAGACATGACAGCAGCAAGCAGGGAAACTCCTTTCAAAGAATTGAAATTGGGAGTTTGGGAGAGAAAAAAATGGATAGCAGCAAAGATGAGGATAAAATATGTAAGTCTAGTCCCAGGAAAACTTGGAGCAACAAGTTCCACAAACTTCATCAGTGATTTTCCTCCAGTGACCATATAAACAATGTCTGTAGCCACCTGAACAAGCATCTGTTGAGGCATCACAAGCCAATAACCAAGCTTTGGACCAAAAGCATGCTCTCCAAGTTCCGGGTATCGATCGAATCGCTTTCCGGGCACCACTTCATGGAGCTCAACTAGTTGCCATAACGAATAGAAAGTGATCACCCACGATGCAAGTATCGTAAAGGTTCCAGCGACCCTGGAAAAATCATGTTGAAGATAAATGAGCCAATGTAAGTGCATTTGAAAAGCTGATCCATTCAAACACTCCTATAAACTGCTTTTAGATCTAAAAAGTTAAAATATCAGTTTTAAAAGTTCTGTCAAACAGGACCATATTATATAAAGGTCGATCTTTTCAAAAAGTGCTTTTACAAAAGTACTTTTGTATGCATGCATGCACTTAAGACAATACATACCAGCCAAGTTGGGACATTGCATATGGCAAGCCTAGTATACCAGCACCCACCATAGCTGTTACATTGTGAAAAGCTGAATACCACCATTTTGCTTTTCTAGAAGCTGTAATTGGTAACCAGTCATTTAGATCCTTTTCTGATGCAATTCTCGCACTTCCTCTTCTTCCACTCTCAATATTTTCCTGAAAATAAAATTGTATACAAAATATATAATTTAATTAGCAAACAAACACTATTCTCTGTGTGTGTGCTTGGAGAAATTAATAGAGATAAATCAAGAACAAATTACTTGCACCATAAGTAACAGTGTAGGGATATGTTTTTTTTTTTTTTTCTAGTTTCAAGATCGGTTTGTTATTGTATCTCAAAAGTTGTTGCTAAAAACTACAATATCGAACACAGTTTAAACTGTGCTTTTGAACCTGTGAAACGTAAAACAAGTTTCAAAAACGATACCAAACACGTTTGCATCATATATATATATATATATCCACAGAGAAAAATTGAGAGACAGAATACATAATTATAATATCAAACACAATTCAAACTGTATTTTGGAACTTGTACAACATAAAACAAGTTTCGAAAACGATACGAGATACGTTTGCATTATATATATATATATATATATATATATATATATATATATATATATCCGCATAGAAAAATTAAGAGAGAGAAGATATAATTACAATATCAAACACAATTTTTGAACCTGTACAACATAAAACAAGTTTCGGAAACGATACCAAACACGTTTGCATCATATATATGCGCACAGAAAAATTAAGTGAGATAGAGAGAGAGAGAGAGAGAGGACATAATTGCACCATAGTGTAATAGTCTGATTTGATTGCAGAGATTTTTCTTCACTTGTAAAATTTCTTCCTGTCTGAGGCAAACAATAAGAACAATAACAGTGTTGGAATATTAAAATAGAAACACAAGAAGACTATAATATATATATATATATATATATATATATATATATATATATATATATATATATATATTTTGGGTGTCCAAAGATCCTAAAGTTGTGGGTACTCTTGAACAGGTCAGGAAATCTCGACCACAGATCACAGTCAAGTAAATAAAAAAAAATTTACATGAAATTCTGCTAAATAATCTATAACTCAAACGCTAATCAGAGTTTTTGTAGGAATATAAGTGTCATTAACATAAATTTGAGACAATCATGGATTGGGATTATGTTTTCCTAGTCTAAACTTTTTCCTAATCTAATGACGACTTCATGTGGTTATGTATCTAGAGATATTAATTTATAAATTAACATTTTTAATTTGGTTAATCTCGAATTGGTTATAGTATTAATCTCAGCCAAAGGAAATATATATGTTATTTTTAGATATAGTACGGCTGAAAACCTGGATATATCATATCATGTCAAATAACGTTATAGTATTACAGACGAAAAAGTAAATATCAATTTCAGTAAAAATATTAACTTTTAAATTTTTAAAAAATTTGTAGTGAAAATATAGTAAATATTAAATTAAAAATATTAGGAGTATTTTTAATTTTTTTTTTTATATGGTTACTCAAAATATGAAATATATGGAAAATATTCTAATTAAATATCACTATTTACTTTTTAATCAACGGTGTCCTGGAAACTTATCCGGTTGGCATTTTCACAAACAAACTACAAAATACAGAGAAATAAATTTCAATTTTTTAAGAACAAAAATGTTAAAAATATAAATTTAATTGAAAATATTATAAAAATTGACCTTTCATAATATTTATTTACGACCGTAAAATCAAAACGAATATTGAAACTCAATTAGAAGAATTAATTATTTTAAATTTGGTATTCCAAACTTTTAATTTAGTCGTTTGGTGGTCTTTTACTAGTTTATATATATTTTTTAATGTATATATTTTTTTAAAATTTTTATTATTAAAATAACTCAACTTTCACAAGTAATAGGAGACTAAATACATTTATATTTTTTTTTCTAAGGTGGATTATGAAATCTAATTTAATTAAACTTACAAAATACAATCCTACTAAAATTAGCCTCAATATAACTCCTAATATCCTTAAATATGTGGAAATTTTTTTTACCAAATATTTGTAATTTTTGGATATTAGAATGCTAAACAAATTCATTATAAGGAAGCTAACATCAAATACAATATTACATCATACCAGAACTTTGTTTGTTTGTTTTGGGATTCGACCAGTGAACCAAAACGTAACGATAAGATTATATAATCAACTAAACTAGTTAGTAACCAGTATTGACATATTTGGTATATATCAAAATTTGCTAATTTCTTCCATGTATGATATTGTTAATTGAGAAATCGATGACCATGGATATATCATATAATCATATGATTGATATGGTAACAATAAGTTTTTTTTTTTTTTTTATATATACTTTTTGAATAAGAAATATATTGACGAAGTAAAAGATGGGTAATTGTTGGATGAATCAATGAATGACAAAATTGTTCCAAATAAATATAATTTTATTCATATTTGATAAACGGAAATAATAATAAATCATCCTACAAGTTTGCTATTGTGTCTGATTTGTTAGAGTTTTAATTGATTTACGAGGCTGCTTCTACTTCTACCCTAGAGTTTTTCAATCAGAACAGAGCACAATTATATTCCTACTCTTGGCGTTTGGAACAATGGTATCGTCTCTCTGTTTCTCTATCTAACACGCAGTTTCCCATCCTACGAGTTTGCTACTGATGCGATTTTATGCAACTCGCAAGTGCATAAGATCGACACAAGTAATAAAGAGTAAATAGAATATTGTTCCCATGAGAAGAATGACTATCAAGTACTAAAATTAACTTAACCTAATTTTATTTGGAAAAACAATGCTTTTGAAATTGCAAATTAACTAAAACAATTAAAAACTACGATTCGAATTCAAGGGAATTGAGGGGTTAGAATATTCGATTTCACTTTGTTATAATTATTAAACATTCATGAGTTACTATCTATATTTTATTACCGTGGTTGAATGCGTGTCTAAACTAGATTAACCGATAATCTGTCCTTGAGTATTACTTGAATTATTCTATCGTACACCAATACCTTATCTCTCAATAACTATTGAGTGCGCGAGAACACATTACGATTAGATAAACACAAAATAAATAACACTAACCAAATTACTATATCTCTATGTAATCTAGTATGTGATAGACATTATTACGAGAATGTGGTGGACGTCTCTTCTCGGTTCATAACCCAACCAACTATGATGATTTTAAGTGGTGGCCAAACACGTTAGAAAGTAATAAACACAATAATATCTATTCAACACATCAATAACAAATCTAAATAGAAAAACTCAATTGTATTCAATAAATAGTAAATCAAGATTCATCATTAATCCTAACTATAAAAATTTAGTTCATACTTGAATAGAATAACAGAACAATAATATTGTTAAATTCTAGCATTACTAATTACAACAGAAAAGTAAAGGAGAAGAAATCTTAAAAAATTTCGTTGATTCCCAATCGATTGCTTTCCGAGGTGATGCGAGTTTACTGACGAATCTGATGCGAAGAGATGTGATGTGGGTGATTCTTACTTCCAAAACCCTATAATTTCGAACTCCCTCAACTTGTTGGATGAGCCCTTATTTATATCTTTCCCCCAAAAAGAGTTTGAGAAGGAAAGAATGACTTAAAAACGTGCAAAAATGCAACCGAAAAACGCTACCCAAGGTCGCACCTTCTTAGTCGTGCTAATTGATGAAAAATCAAACTTTTAAATAGTGCTACCAAAAATAACTACTTGAGGTAGTGTTTCTTGATCGCACTATTAGACAAATTTTGACCAGTAGCTAGAGCAGAAAAACACGAGCAAATAGTGCTACCTAAGGTAGTATTTCTTGCTAGCACAATTTGGCAAGTTTAGACAAGTAGCTAGTGTGACCTAAAAGTGCTACCTGAGGTAGCACCTCTTGCTAGCACTATTGGGCTGAGAGTGCTGCGATGGAAAAGCGCTACCCACAGTAGCACTTTTTGCTAGCACTTCGTCCTTAACTCGATCTTCAACCCAAATTCACGATCGATTTATCTGAAACCATTCAAAACATCATCGAACATCACATGCACACTAAAGAAACACATCAAAACGTTCAATTTTCTTTAAGAATCAAGCATAAACGATAAGTAATGGCACTGCAAATCATGTAAAATACGACATTATCAGCTACTGTCTCTGACACGTACGTTTAGAATCCATATTTTGCGGCTAAGATTGTGCTTTTGTTTGGTTAGATAATTCATTTAGTTTATGTTTGTCATGTGTTCGAACTATAATTATATATGCTTAGATAACGTGTTGCGGTTGGAAATTTGCTATTAAAATTTTTAAGAGGAAAAATTCGACAAAACAAAAGAGACAAAAACTAAACCACAGAAAACACATAAACTAAGAAAAATTACATGGTGTACATGATATGATTATTGATTGGAATGATTTGAATGAGATGAAATTACAATGGAACTGAATAATAATATCTATTATGGGAAATAATCATCAATGGAGGACATTCAGTGCTAGACGCCATAAATAATCCTATCATCACAATCTGAAGCTATCGTTGTCTAGCACCATGAATAATCGTAACATCACTCTCTAAAGCTATCGTTGTAATGATGATTCCCGAGCAGTCGACCCAAACGATGGTTGAGCACAGCGCAATCTTAGTTGAGAACGCATTTAAAGATAAGAAAATCTATCGTCGTCGTTAAAACAAACAACACTTGTCAAAAGACACAAAGCGACATGGCAAAAACTCACAAGTCAATTAGATCCTCAACTATAAAAAGATAAGGAATCAACATTTGCTATCCTATCAGTTATGTATTACTAAATTGGATACCGTACTGACTTGGAGGATCATCGCTATGGAAACCTTCTTTTGGACAAACAAAGGATCTCAAGCAAGAGCATATAGAGTTGGAGAAGGACAATCAGAGGAAGACACAAAAGGGCTCAATTGTTGTACCATTTTTATTCTGAAAAATATCCAATCTTACCCTTATACTTGTGTTAAACATTGAACTCAACACAAACTAAAATAGTATAAATCCAAATGATGAACATCAACCATACCTTAAACTCTTAACTAAGCGTAGGACTGCAACAAGAAATAAAAGAATTTCGTATTTTAATCATGATTACGTTGATTAGTAATAAATTGTCAAAACGTATCGAAATAATTAAAATAATTTTCATTATCCATTTTAACTTTTTCTAGAACGACACTGTTGAATACTGCATTGATCACTGTTAACAGTGATCTCAGCGGCTCAAGGGTAATTTAGTCTTTTATAATTGAAAACATTTAAAAATAATTTTTTTTTTAAAAAAAAGCTACCTAACCAATAAAGGGTACACACCACATCTCCATTAAAATTATTTTTTTTAAAAAAATAATTATTTTTTTAATAAGGAAGATTTGAAACCTTTCAAAAAAATCGAAACAAAAAAAGGAAAAGATCTGGAATTCTTCCAACTTCCAAGCTCCATTACAAACGGAGCTCTATCTATGATAAAGCTCACGCTCCGTCTGCCCCGTTGCTCTATCAATAGAGCAGAAATTATTATTTTTTTATTTTTTTTGTGGATTTTATGTTTGAAGGGTTGATTGAAGGACATAAATAGATTGTTATGATGATAGAGGTATTTTGTTTAGGTTGTGGATAGTTTGAATAAAGGAGATGGTGACTGATGATAATTTGAGTTGAATATCTAAATTTGATCAATTTTTTATTTTTTTTATTTTAATTTTTAATATTATTTTTTTTTTCATTAGGGATAATTATGTCATTTTATACAAAAAGCCTAGTCAAACCCGTTAGTGTTTACTTAGTTAGGTAAGGTGCTTAAGTGCAATAAAAGAGTAAACTGACATTATATATTATACGTATAATTATGGATAAAATAAAGGGTACCTTAATGCAATTCATCCTTTTTTCAGATAAGTTATCCAAATACTGCAAAAATGAAGATGCTTTCAATAAAATTACTACTAAACGTGTATTTCAGTATTCTACTATAATAAATGAAATACAAAAATAACTTTTACATTCTGTAAAAATATAAAATGTTATTAATATTTCACAAAAATATATTTTTATTTTCTTTTTTTCCATATCAGAAGTGGTCATAGTTTTTGCCTCTTTGGAACTCACCAGTCACCAGTTCTTTTCATGTCACCTGACCATTATTCACTTCACAATGGCACACACATAATAAACTGGCTCTGCAACTCACATTACTAAAAAAGCTGTTCGATTAGAAATTGGCAACTTCTAGCACCTGCACTGGCTTTCTTTATGTGAGGTTATAGAGCAATTCCATCATTCAAATGCCAGCCTTTGAGTGCCAACCAACGAAGCATATTGACCCTTCCTTGCCAGCAACTCGAAATGGGTTCCTAGTTCTGCAATCCTACCACCGTAACAAAGTGCAATTTGATGTGCATTCTGAACTGTGCTTAATCTATGAGCAATCACCAACGTTGTCCTGCCCTTCATCAGATGGTTCAGAGCATCCTGGACAAGGCACGCACTAACTGCATCCAGCGCACTGGTGGCCTATATCAGAGAACATCAACCGGAAATGGATCAAATAACATCTCATGTCACAACTGAGAAAGCTTCCGTGACAAAATATGAGTGAACTTTTTGAATTTTACACTTTCGTGGTTCATTCAGGTTCAGTGTGAACCAAGCTTGGAAGTGTACCTCATCGAGAATTGGGGCATTTTTTAGCAGAGCTCTGGCGATAGCAACTCTCTGTAGATCAAAAACAAAGTAGTCAATTACTTAGTTCTTTCTCCCTCTCTATCTCACTATAACAAAACCTCATTACATTACCTGTCTCTGTCCACCACTCAGTAGACCTTCACGCTCACCAACTAGTGTATCATAACCCTTTTATTCAGAAACGGGAAAAAAAGAGGTAATGGCATTTGAAACAAGCACAAGAAGTTGCAGAATTATAGCAAATTCAGATTTAGAAGACCAAACCTGTGGAAGAGAGATTATAAACTCATGAGCATTTGCTGCTTTGGCTGCCTTTCTGATGTCATCCCTGGATACTTTCTCATCTGGAAGCCCATATGCAATATTTTCTCCAACAGATACCAAAGAGCATACATTATACTGCTACTCAAGTTTACATGTCAGTTGAGCAAAATTCTCGTAGTCACAACTCAAGTATTGGAACATAAGAACCAAAAGGAATGTAGAAGGTGAATACAAGGTCGGTATCTATTAATCAGCTCCAGCCAAGGAAAATGAAAGCTCAACCCTGGGATGAGACATTTACAAGCTTTGCACGCTGTGTTTTTTCATCCACCTCTACTTTGAGTCCGAGTCCAGAAAGTTCAGGGACATCAACGGAGCCTTGAAGCTCCAAATCAGCTACCACCTGTTGGTTCTCAGTGTTGCCTTCCAATATGTTCCTCACGGACCAAATGCCCCACTCCCTTAAAAATGGGTTTTCTTCATCGGCAACACACTGTTGTAACAGCACTAGAATCCCGTTTCTCTCTCTAATTTTGTCTTGTACATGCTTTCTTCGGTATGCACAATTGCCAATCACGGCAACAATGTCTTTTCGGAATCCCATGTAAGGACAGGTCTTGGTTGAACATGATCTAGTCCCTTCATGGTTCTCACTCAGTCTCATGGATTTCCTGATTATTGCTGGAGGCTCAAGGTCCCGAAGCAAAGACAAAAACAATTCAATAAGCCCCGAAGATATTAGTCCATCAACAACATCAACAGAATCCTTAAAATCAGAACCAGACGGATACTCCCGTGCACAAATATCTCTCAAAATGCTGACCGAGTATCCAAGCACATTGACCGCAATAGAATCCGTTGGAAGACCGGACTTTCCCCTTGAGAAAAAATCAACAACGCCAACAGATTTCCTAAATATTCCCAGAACACACAACGCAAAGTCACTGAGAACACTGATCTCTTCAATTCGCTCATTTACTATCCCCGAAACCACTCCCAAAAGAAAACCTTGCTCTGATGAAAAATCATCACCTCCTAGGCTGGGATCTTTTAATTTGGAGAACAACAGAGGGAAGTGTACATCCTCTAAACACACTCTCGAAACAAGTAACTTGAACCAATCTTCTCCAAAACCAACTAGTAAAGAAAACACCAAAACAAAAAACAATACGCATATACTTATTCGATTGTACTCACAATTAAAAATAAAAAAAGTAGTTGAAAAAAGTGAAAATTTTACCTGAAGTAGCAGTGCACACAATTTCTGCCAAAATCTGCAACCCTTTATCACAAAGCACCTGAAACAATTCAGGACTTCCATCACAACACGTATAAACAACCATACACAGAGGATCACAAGTCTGCCGGCTCCGAACACCTGCAAGGGAAACAAACACGTCCGGAAAAAACTGACACCAAATCGCTTGCTGATGTTTTTGTCCAGCCAATGAAACATTTGCCAGAACCTGCAATCCCATTCGAACGATCCCGATATCCGGGTCAGATGGAACTCTTGCAGAGCTCATCAGAATATCGGTTATAGTACTAACTCCGTTTCGGTCAATAAACGAATTCTGATTGGAAATTTCTCCAGCGCAGAGGTTTCTAAGTAGCTTCAATGACAGTAACAAGTATACACGACCGGAGGGGTACGGGATCGACCGAGTGAGCTGAAGGACTGTTGGGAGGATATTACCGGAAGCGAGGGCGGCGCGGCCGGCGGCTGTTCTAGAAGATTCTGCGAGGATTTCTAGGGTTCCTTTAAATGAAGACGAGCTTGAAGCTGTCAACAACGGCTGTAGGACATCTTTTGGTAGATGGAAATCCAACAATGAATTATCATCGTCCAAACCCATCACGAGAATCACCAAAAACTTGAAATTTGAAGGCAAATAGTATAAATTTCTGACCTGACTTCGCTGAATGAAATGACAAACTCACAAACATCAAAAAATTTGAAATATCGTCCGGATTCGGTTTGAGTCGGTGGAGTCGGATTTCTGTATCGTTTCACTGTATCCTCCGGATTAGGTTTGACAGGACCAGCGGCAGCGGGGCGGCTCCAGTTGGGAAGCGGCGACGACTTTGAGATTGTTTGAGAATTGATATTTTTTGGACTTGATCAGGCTTCAGTCAAGCACTAGGGTTTCTTATTTTTCATTATATATACCGGGGCAACCCGCCACCGAACCGAATCCATCAATGTGGACGAACCGATCCAAAATCGGTTTGGACCTATGCTACGTACTGTATTTATTTAAGAGTAATTGCCAAATGAGTCCAAACGTTTTTCTTAATTTCAAGTAGTTACACTTACCCTTATATATTTGGTGCGTAGAATTAGATTGGACTATTTTTTACGATGGGATAGAATTTGATTGGATTTGATTGGATTTAATTGGATTTGACTAAATTAATACATTATGTGTTTGATGCCGTATAAGATTAATAAAAATAATATTATCTCTTGTTTGATGTTGTATAGAATTGGATAAAAAATAATTATATTTTTTTTATATAATGTGACATTAATTAAAATAATATTATATTAAATTAATAATAAAATAAATATTATTTATATATAATATGAAACTATTTAATTTTAAATAAAATAAATATTTTTAATATTTTTAAAATAAATAAAATTATTTAAGTTAATTATAAATAAAAATATTATTTTCAGTTGCTATTAAGAAAATATTAAATGTTTTGAAATGTTTTTAATAAAATACAAGAAATTAAAAAAAAAATGAGACAGAGACGTCAAATACAAAAAAAGAAAAAAAAAAATCTAAGGTGAGAGAGGATAAAATAATCCTCTTGATTTTGAGAGGTTTATTTTGTTCACCGTCATTACATTACCAAATATGTGATTGGATAATTTTTTGTTCAATACTAAGCTAATCTTGGGCAAGGCAACAATCAGGCCCTAAGTGTATATCTGAAAAAGCTTTCCTAGTACCTACTGATTAAAACGACTTTTATATATCTTTCAAAAGTTCTTTTTAATTTCTTTTGTGTCCTTTTAATTACTACTCCAACAGAGTTTTTAGACTATTAAAAAACTTGTTTCACGTTTGCTCGATAAATTCAAAATTTAACATTTTTTAAGTAGATAAACTGTAGCACCCCCCGACCCGATCCGGCCGGACCGATCCGGGGCGCGCCACTCGGACTTTCACAACTTTTCAAAACTTCATTTTTCGTTTTTAAAATCAGCGTGAGCCCATAAAACATCTTAAACTTTTTACGAAAATTCGGCAGAGTACCGTTTGTTTTTCGGACTTTCCAAAACCTGTGTTAAAGACTTCCCAAAAACCTGCTTTTACACAATCAATTCAATACCAATTTCACTAACACTTCAATAACAATTTCAAACAATTGCGCACTCTGCCGTTTAGTGCGACTTATCAATCACAAATTATAAATTAAAACCATTCAAAACTGTTATATATATATATATATATACATTCAGAAATCGTAAAATAATTAATTAAAATCATATTACAAAACATATTTACAATTCCCCTGTATATGCATGCTTTCAGAATATATATACATAACAAAAGTATAGCTACCCAACTGTACAATCCTGTGACTCGGTCTGCAACGTGCTCTTCCTTCAGTCTCTAGCTTCGTCCGGATTCCTGGTACCTACGCGTTAGACACAAAACTAACGCGCTAAGCATAAAGCTTAGTGGGTGTACTAAAAACTCAATTAAATAAACTCAATTAGTCTTTAAAAAGCAATAAACCACAAGATAAACATTTTCATCACTAATCGATTTCAAAACAATTGAATTTCCAAAATTAAATCATTAAACAATTTCAATTTCTCGAAGTACAATAATGAAATCATCATAAGAATTCGATCAATAAAATCATTCGATTCACTTTCAATTCTATCAATTTTTGGCCCACTAGAATACTAAACATATACGGACTGGAATATGGGTCAAGCTCCCAACCCCCAGAACGAATTCTGAGGAGGTACGTGTCTCCCAACTCTAGGACCGTGGGTACGGAACCTAGAGAGGTACATAGCTCCCTGTCCCAGGAACGAATCCTTGGGAAGGTACATTAACTCCCAACCCCCGGGACGAATCCCGAGGAGGTACGTATCTCCCAGCCTCTGGACGAATCCAAGAGGAGGTACATCAATATCATCAATATCAATCAATCAATATCGGCGCAGTACTGCTCAATAAAACCCAGCTGGTATACCAACCTCCTATATCCACTTCTATGTCTACGTATCCTAGGGCCGTTTCAATAAACTATTTTCACAATAATCACAATATAGTACAAATCATGAACAATAGTCGTGCGAGCAATATTTTTCTCAAATCACAACAATCGAAATGTTCGAAAACGAAATTGAAATACAATCTATCACAAATCAGTCCAAAATAGTCCAAAATAAAGATATCAACATCGATTTTTTTTCATAAACTCAACAATAAAAACAATAAACAGTGTTCATACGAAAATCAAATGCGAGAAATCTCTACAAAATCGAAAACGAACCGGAAACAATAACGAAAAACGAAAAATGAAAACGATAACAAAACAATAACGAATATTTTCGTAACGATTTCGAAAACAAACGTACACCTACCTCGAATCCGTATTTTTCGTTCGACAAACCGCGGTTCCACGATTTCTTTCCCTTCTCTTTTTCCTTTCTCCTTCTTCCTCTTTTTCTTTTCTTTTCTTTCTTCTTCTTCTTTCTTCTTCTTCTTCTCTCTTTTCTCTCCTTTTCTCTCTTTTTCTCGGTTCCTTCTCTCTCTGTTTTGGCTTCTCGCTTCTGCGAGAAGCTTCTATTTTTTTTATATTTTTTTCGCCATCGCGACCGCCGTCGCGACCTGTGGTCGCGGCACTCACTGGAGTGCGCGCACCGCCTTCGTCGCGAGCGCGTCCTGGTCGCGCGACTGGTCGCGTTGCTCTCTGCCCGTTTTTGACAATTTCATCGCGAGCAGTCCATCGCGACCTGTGGTCGCGGTGGCTGGTCGCGTTGCTCACTGCCAGGTTTTGCCATTTTCATCGCGAGCAAGCCAGCGCGACCTGTGGTCGCGGTGACTGGTCGCGGTACTCACTGCCAGATTTTTGCGTTTTTCACCGCGAGCGAGCTGTCGCGACCTGTGGTCGCGGTGACCAGGTCGCGATGCTCTCTGGTCCAGTTTTCCAATTTTTTTATTTTTCACTATTCAATCCGGTCCGCTGGAAATCATAAAATAACCATACATTTAATTACATTTACACCCCCTCAATAGTAAAATTTATTTTTCACATATTTCATATATAACAAAAATTCATCACCCGAAATCCGGGATGTTACAATTCTCCCCCACTTAAGAAATTTCGTCCTCGAAATTTACCTCAATGAAACAGTTGGGGATATTGCTGTCGCATCGTTTCTTCACTCTCCCAGGTAGCCTCTTCCACTTTATGGTTCCTCCAGAGAACTTTCACCAGTGGCACTCTTTTATTTCTAAGTTCTTTGATCTCCCGGTCAAGAATCTGTACTGGTTCTTCCTCATATGACAACTCTGGTCGGATCTCAATACTTTCGGCCTGCACTCTGTGGGAAGGATCAGATCTGTATCTCCTCAGCATCGATACATGGAACACATTATGGATCTTTTCCAATTCTGGAGGTAAAGCTAGTCTATAGGCTACTGGTCCCACACGTTCAATGATTTCGTATGGCCCAATAAACCTAGGACTCAACTTACCTTTTCTACCAAATCGAAGCACTTTCTTCCACGGAGATACTTTCAGAAATACTTTCTCACCGACATCATATTCTATCTCTTTTCTTTTCAAATCCGCATAGGATTTCTGTCGGTCAGAAGCAACTTTCAATCTGTCTCTGATAATCTTCACCTTCTCCTCAGTCTGTCTGATCAAATCTGGGCCTACTAACCTGTCTTCTCCTAACTCTGTCCAGCACAATGGAGTCCTGCATTTCCTTCCATACAGTGCCTCATACGGTGCCATCGCTATGCTCGACTGGTAACTGTTGTTGTAGGCGAATTCAATCAATGGAAGATGATCCGCCCAACTGCCTTCAAACTCAATTACACAACTCCTGAGCATATCTTCAAGCACCTGAATCACCCTTTCTGATTGGCCGTCTGTTTGCGGATGGAAGGCTGTACTAAAGCTCAATCCAGTACCCAAGGCTTCTTGAAACTTCTTCCAGAATCTGGATGTAAACCTCGGATCTCTATCTGATATAATGGAGACAGGCACTCCATGCAATCTGACTATCTCTCTGATATACAATTCTGCCAGTCGATCCAGAGAGTAGTCAGTTCTGACAGGTAGAAAATGTGCCGACTTCGTCAATCTGTCCACTATAACCCATACTGCATCGTGTTTACTCCGGGTGAGTGGCAATCCAGTGACAAAGTCCATAGTGATGCGATCCCATTTCCATTCAGGTATTGCTATTGGTTGTAACAATCCTGATGGAACCTGGTGTTCAGCTTTCACCTGTTGACAAGTCAAGCATCTGTTCACAAATTCTATCACTTCCTTTTTCATACCAGACCACCAGTACTGCATTTTCAAGTCTCTGTACATTTTCGTGCTACCTGGGTGCATTGCATATGAACTACTGTGTGCCTCTGTCAGGATCATTTTTCTCAATTCTTCATTTTCTGGAATGCAAATCCTGTCTCTGAAACACACAATACCATCAGTTCTAATTGAAAAGTCTGGATGCTTCCCTTCTGGAATCTGTTCACATATCAGTTGGATTCTAGCATCCTGCTTCTGTTTCTCTGCAATCTGCTGAATCAGACTGGGCCTGCAAATCAATTCAGCTACCACTGCACTATCTGGATTCAGCTGTAAATGCACATTCATAGCCTTCAGGGCAAACAGTGCTTTTCTGCTCAATGCATCTGCGACTACATTCGCCTTTCCTGGATGGTAGTCAATTATACAGTCATAGTCTTTAATCAACTCCATCCATCGCCTCTGTCTCAGATTGAGCTCTCTCTGGGTAGGCAGATATTTCAGACTCTTGTGATCGGTGTAGATATAACATTTCTCGCCATATAAGTAATGCCTCCAGATTTTCAGTGCGAAGACTATGGCTGCAAGCTCCAGATCATGAATCGGATAATTCAGCTCATGATTTTTCAATTGTCTGGACGCATATGCAACCACCTTGCCTTCCTGCATCAATACACATCCCAAACCATGATGTGAGGCATCACTATAAATCACATAGTCTTTACCTGAAACAGGCTGAATCAGGACTGGAGCCTCTACAAGCATTGCCTTCAATCGGTCAAAAGCTGCTTGGTATCTGTCAGTCCACTCGAATCTGACATTCTTATGCAGTAGCTTGGTCAACGGGTTTGCTATGGAGGAAAACCCCTTCACAAACCGTCGATAATAACCTGCCAAGCCTAGGAAGCTTCTGACTTCTGTCACATTTCTGGGAGGCTTCCATTCCACTATCGCTTCAATCTTTTTCGGATCTGCCTTAATTCCCTCTTCTGACACAATGTGACCCAAGAATGCAATCTCAGGCAACCAGAACTCACATTTGCTCAGTTTTCCATACAGTTGCTTCTCCCTCAGAATCTGCAGTACTACTCTGAGGTGTCTGTCATGGTCCTCAGCTGTCTGTGAGTACACCAGGATATCATCGATAAACACCACTACAAACTGATCCAAGTATGGCCGGAATATTCTGTTCATCAGATCCATAAAGGCTGCAGGTGCATTAGTCAGCCCAAATGGCATCACTACAAATTCATAATGCCCATACCTGGTTCTGAATGCAGTTTTCGGAATGTCTGAATCTTTTATCCTCAACTGATGATATCCCGATCTCAGGTCTATCTTTGAGAAGACACAAGCTCCTCTCAGTTGATCAAACAAGTCATCGATTCTAGGCAACGGATACTTATTTTTCACAGTCAGTTTATTCAGCTGCCTGTAATCGATGCATAGTCTCAAGGACCCATCCTTCTTCTTCACAAACAGGATTGGGGCTCCCCAAGGGGATACACTGGGCCGAATGAAGCCCTTATCCAGCAATTCCTGTAACTGTATCTTCAATTCTTTTAGTTCTGCTGGTGCCATTCTGTATGGTGCTATCGATACCGGAGACGTACTTGGTACCACGTCAATCACAAACTCGACTTCTCTCTGAGGTGGCAAACCAGGAAGCTCCTCTGGAAACACATCTGCGAAGTCACATACAGTGGGTATATTCTGAATTTCTGCATTCACTTTTCTAGAATCAACCACCTGTGCCAAGTACGCTTCACATCCCTTTCTAATCAGTTTACAGGCTGCAGTGGCTGAAATGACATTGGAGAGAAAATCCCTCCTTTCACCCACCATTGTGATTTCTGAACCATCTACGGTTCTGAGCGTCACTCGCTTCAGTTCACAATCGATCACTACTCTATGCCGAGTTAACCAATCCATGCCTAATATCACATCAAACTCATGGAATGGCAACTCCATCAGATCTCCAGGAAAATCACACTCCTGTATCCGAATCGGACAATTTCTATATATACGATTCACTACTACACTCTGACCTATCGGATTACTGACTAACACATCAAATTCAGTAGGTTCAGTTTGCAAACTTCTTTGTCTCAACAATGCATCACAGATATATGAGTGTGTAGAACCTGGATCTATCAATGCAATAGCTGTAGTATCAAAAATAGAGACAATACCAGCTATCACATCAGGAGCATCTTTATCTTCCTGAGCTCGAACACCATAAACACGTGCAGGAGCTCTACTATCAGGTCTGGCCACTGACTCTGACGCTCCTCTGTGGCTACCACCTTCAGATACTGCCTGACCAGGCCTCCTACCTCTGGAAGTAGTAGGGGCTGATCTCTCTGGCTGCTGGGGTCCCAGCTGTGGGCAATCCCTCACGAAATGATCATGGGAGCCACATTTCAGGCAGGCTCCTGTAAGTTTCCAGCATTCCCCATGATGTCTTCTGCCACAATGATCACATACTGGAGGGGCTGGTCCCCTACCTGTACTTTTAGGAGTACTGGCCACAGAAGTCGCAGACTGACCAGGCCTAGCTGTAGGTACTGGCCTCTGTGACTGCACTGGACCACTCGGTTGCGGTCCTTTAAATTTCTTGCTCGGGGACTGATATGAGCTGGATGGCCCTGCCCCCCTTCTCTGCTGCCCTCTGTCTCTTCTGGCCTGCTCTTCTTTCTTTATTCTCTCTACATTCAGAGCTGCCGAGACGAGTCTGGTAAAATCCTCAAACTCAAAGGCAGCAACCTGTAACATTTCTCAATTAATCCACATTCTAATTATATCAATATCATAATCAATTACTTAGAAATTCAGAACGTTACACAACCTGTAGGCGGATGTAATCATTCAGTCCATCCTCAAACCGTCTACATTTATCCGCCTCAGTTGTCACCATCTCTTTGGCATACTTACTCAACCTGACAAACTCCCTCTCATATTCAGTCACAGTCATCTGCCTCTGTTTCAGGTTGGTAAACTCCCTCTTCAGATTATCCAGATAGATGCGACCAATATATTTTCTCCGAAACTCCGTCTGAAAGAAGTCCCACGTTCTGTCCTCTGGTCGCACTGTCTGTATAATGGAGGTCCACCACTGGTAGGCATCCTCCTGCAGTAAAGATACTGCACACTCCACTCTCTCCTCAGGTGTGCAGTGCATCTGCTCTAATATTCTGTTCGTCCGTTCAAACCAATGTTCTGCGGCAGATGCATCCTCATCCTTCCTACCATGGAAATCAGTAGGTCTGTGTTTAGCCAGTCGCTCTATGGCTGATCTCCGTGGCGCGGCTCTAGCCACATTCTGGAAGAACTCAGCCATTTGCTGCATAAACGCTGGCTGTACAGGGTCCGGTACTCTCGGACTCACTGATTCCCTCGATGCTCCCCCAGCCACGCTGGCGGGACTCTCAGGTCCATCACCACTTCCTTCCATTCTTTATCCTATATCAGATAGAAGAGAGTTCTGCAGATTAGAGTCACACATTCCTATGGGTAGCTTTAGACAATGCATGCATATACAGACTCTTTGGTCCAGAAACGCCTAAACCGCGCTCTGATACCACTTAAGTGTAGCACCCCCCGACCCGATCCGGCCGGACCGATCCGGGGCGCGCCACTCGGACTTTCACAACTTTTCAAAACTTCATTTTTCGTTTTTAAAATCAGCGTGAGCCCATAAAACATCTTAAACTTTTTACGAAAATTCGGCAGAGTACCGTTTGTTTTTCGGACTTTCCAAAACCTGTGTTAAAGACTTCCCAAAAACCTGCTTTTACACAATCAATTCAATACCAATTTCACTAACACTTCAATAACAATTTCAAACAATTGCGCACTCTGCCGTTTAGTGCGACTTATCAATCACAAATTATAAATTAAAACCATTCAAAACTGTTATATATATATATATATATACATTCAGAAATCGTAAAATAATTAATTAAAATCATATTACAAAACATATTTACAATTCCCCTGTATATGCATGCTTTCAGAATATATATACATAACAAAAGTATAGCTACCCAACTGTACAATCCTGTGACTCGGTCTGCAACGTGCTCTTCCTTCAGTCTCTAGCTTCGTCCGGATTCCTGGTACCTACGCGTTAGACACAAAACTAACGCGCTAAGCATAAAGCTTAGTGGGTGTACTAAAAACTCAATTAAATAAACTCAATTAGTCTTTAAAAAGCAATAAACCACAAGATAAACATTTTCATCACTAATCGATTTCAAAACAATTGAATTTCCAAAATTAAATCATTAAACAATTTCAATTTCTCGAAGTACAATAATGAAATCATCATAAGAATTCGATCAATAAAATCATTCGATTCACTTTCAATTCTATCAATTTTTGGCCCACTAGAATACTAAACATATACGGACTGGAATATGGGTCAAGCTCCCAACCCCCAGAACGAATTCTGAGGAGGTACGTGTCTCCCAACTCTAGGACCGTGGGTACGGAACCTAGAGAGGTACATAGCTCCCTGTCCCAGGAACGAATCCTTGGGAAGGTACATTAACTCCCAACCCCCGGGACGAATCCCGAGGAGGTACGTATCTCCCAGCCTCTGGACGAATCCAAGAGGAGGTACATCAATATCATCAATATCAATCAATCAATATCGGCGCAGTACTGCTCAATAAAACCCAGCTGGTATACCAACCTCCTATATCCACTTCTATGTCTACGTATCCTAGGGCCGTTTCAATAAACTATTTTCACAATAATCACAATATAGTACAAATCATGAACAATAGTCGTGCGAGCAATATTTTTCTCAAATCACAACAATCGAAATGTTCGAAAACGAAATTGAAATACAATCTATCACAAATCAGTCCAAAATAGTCCAAAATAAAGATATCAACATCGATTTTTTTTCATAAACTCAACAATAAAAACAATAAACAGTGTTCATACGAAAATCAAATGCGAGAAATCTCTACAAAATCGAAAACGAACCGGAAACAATAACGAAAAACGAAAAATGAAAACGATAACAAAACAATAACGAATATTTTCGTAACGATTTCGAAAACAAACGTACACCTACCTCGAATCCGTATTTTTCGTTCGACAAACCGCGGTTCCACGATTTCTTTCCCTTCTCTTTTTCCTTTCTCCTTCTTCCTCTTTTTCTTTTCTTTTCTTTCTTCTTCTTCTTTCTTCTTCTTCTTCTCTCTTTTCTCTCCTTTTCTCTCTTTTTCTCGGTTCCTTCTCTCTCTGTTTTGGCTTCTCGCTTCTGCGAGAAGCTTCTATTTTTTTTATATTTTTTTCGCCATCGCGACCGCCGTCGCGACCTGTGGTCGCGGCACTCACTGGAGTGCGCGCACCGCCTTCGTCGCGAGCGCGTCCTGGTCGCGCGACTGGTCGCGTTGCTCTCTGCCCGTTTTTGACAATTTCATCGCGAGCAGTCCATCGCGACCTGTGGTCGCGGTGGCTGGTCGCGTTGCTCACTGCCAGGTTTTGCCATTTTCATCGCGAGCAAGCCAGCGCGACCTGTGGTCGCGGTGACTGGTCGCGGTACTCACTGCCAGATTTTTGCGTTTTTCACCGCGAGCGAGCTGTCGCGACCTGTGGTCGCGGTGACCAGGTCGCGATGCTCTCTGGTCCAGTTTTCCAATTTTTTTATTTTTCACTATTCAATCCGGTCCGCTGGAAATCATAAAATAACCATACATTTAATTACATTTACACCCCCTCAATAGTAAAATTTATTTTTCACATATTTCATATATAACAAAAATTCATCACCCGAAATCCGGGATGTTACATAAACATTAAAATATTTAATATAATCATATTATATTTTATTAATTTTACAATACTCTTCTTACTTAAAACCTTAATAAATATTTTTTTTAACATATTATAAATTTATACGTATTCATTTCCCTTTATATGTTTTTTAATAAATAGCAATTTTTTTAATTAAAAGAAATAACATTTTATCTTTTTTTTGTTATGTTTTAAATTTTTTTATATATCTTTTTTTTTTATAATCCTAATATTTTTAAAAAAAATTTAGTTGATAACTAAACAACTAATAATTTTTATTTAAAAACTCTATTTATAAAAATTATACTTATGAAACATCTATTTGGTGCTCTCATAGTCAATCGTAACATAAAATATCTATTTGGTGCTCTTATAGTCAATCATAACATTAAGCTTGAACAAAAGTTTTGATAAGATGATATTAGCCTGATGATATGCAGCATATGCCCCACATATTTACACTTGAGATTATAAATTCAAGTCGTGTTCCCTCTCCAAGTCATGAATTAATTATAATAGTTAAAAAAAAATAACAAAATTTTTTAAACTGCATCAATACCCTTAATTTATATTGATTAAAATAAAATAAAAAACTTAATCAAAATAAATGATAAAATAATATTTTTTTATTATTAATAAGAAAACCATAACATTTTTTTCTAAAAAAATATAAAATTATATTTATAATTACTACTCTAAAATTATAATACTAAAAATTAAATAAAAATATTAAAATAATTGATAACATCAAATAAAAAAAAGGCTAAACAACCTTCACTCGTTATTTTTATATTTTTACATATTAAAACTGCATACGTTTTAATTTTGTAATATATTTAAATTAAAATAAAAATTTACTCATAGAATAACTAAAGTTGATTAGAAAAATTAACTTAATACTTATTAAAATAAAGGGATCAAATTAGTTAAATTTTTAAAAAAAGTTGTAAAGTACTTAAAAAATAATAAAAAAAAAAATATGGGACTTATTCATTACTTACCTTTATTTTAACTCAGATTCTACTATACAACGGTTGATCTGTTAGTTTCGATTTTAAGCCGACCCTATCTGACTCTACCGACTCAAACCGAATCCGGACAATATTTCAAATTTGTTGATGTTTATGAATTTGTTATCAACATTCAGCGAAGTCAGTGCCAGAAATTCATACTATTTGCTTTCAAATTTCAACTTTTTAATGATTCTCGTGATGAGTTTTGATGATGATAATTCATCGTTGGATTTTCATCTACCAAAAGATGTCCTACATCAGTTGTTGACAGCTTCAAGCTCGTCTTTATTTAAAGAAACCCTAGAAATCCTCACATAATCTTCTAGAACCGCTGTTAGCCGCACTGCCCTCACTTCCGGTAATATCCTCCCAACAGTCCTTCAGCTCCCTTGGTCGATCCCATACCCCTCTGGTCTTGTATATTTGTTACTGTCATTGAAGCTACTTAGAAACCTCTATGCCAGAGAAATTTCCAATCAGAATTCATTTATTGACCGAAGCAGGAGATTCGCTATCAATTTCCCATAAAATTATTTATGTCTATAAAATGATAAATCTCAAATAAATTTAATCTAATTCATCGTAAATAAAAATGATCTCATTCAAAGACACGGGTCCCATAGTTGACGTATCCAGTGAAATCAGAATTTGTTAAAAAAAGCACCAAATCACTTTCTTATTCTAAGTAGTCAAAAGCGACCCAGTCTACTTTTTTTTTTTTTTTTTTTAACTCAGGATTTGATGGATGAAATGTATCATATTATCTTAGACATACGAATTGAATCGTATTAACTCATAGGAATTGAATCGTATTAATCGTACAAATTAAGTGTAGGCTTGGAAAATTCTCTCCACTAATTAAATTTTTTTATTTAATTTTATAATTTCTTTTCAATTTATTTTGTATTATTTAATTATTATCTAGTTAAATTTTTAGATGATTAAAATATTTAATATAATTTTATTATATAAAATTAAATAAATCTATTATTTTAAAAAAACTCTTTAATTGATATTAGATTTATTTTAAAAAAAATTATTTATAAAAAATATAATTAGAGAAACTCTTTTAATTTATTTACCACTATACTTTAATAATAAAGACGTTCATTTAACCTGTTAATATTTTAAATTAGAATTATTACCGTATAAAAAAAAAAAAAAAACTTCAAATAACTACTTAACAAAATGCTTCGAATTTTTATCGCACCGAGCGCTCGACCAATGACAGACATTTCACTTCACTCTTGCACTCAACACAGAGAAAAAAACCCGTGTCAGCATACCCGCCAGCGCACAATAGTCTCAACAAACTTCCGAACACTAACGTACGCGCGGGCACACACTCTCTCACTTCACATATAATAATTCTATTAAAAACAAAAGCATATTCTCTCTCTCTCTCTCTCTCTCTCTCTCTCTCTCTCGATAATCGAAGCCTCACTTTCATTTTCTAATTTGTTTGTTTGTTTTTTTTCTCTATCTGATACAGATTTTCTCACCCTCTTCTCTCGCTCTCTCTCTGTATCTTTTTTCATCGTTTCGAACGGACACATTTTTTTTTCCCATTTTCTGTTTGTTTCTCAAGAAAAAAAAGCTAAGTGAGGGACTCCCCGAATCGCAGTCGACGACGACGCATTGGGAGATAAAATGGATCCGTGGGCTGTCGTGCAGCTGAAGAACCCGAGCTTGGGTCCTGTTTGGGCGAGGAATTGGAAACCCAGTTCGTGGAATCCGGGAAAAGTGGGTGGGGTCTTCGAGATCAGGGTTTTCAAACGCAGAGTCGCGTCGTCGTCGTCTTCGTCTTCTTCCGTTGTTCATCATTCGCTGTTTGTTACAGCTATGGCCAAGAAGAATCACGACAATTCCTCTTCTTCTTCTTCTGGTATCTTTTTTTTTTTTTTTGGATTCTGGGTTTTTGTGGGGTGATTTTGAATTGTATGTCGAATTTCGGGTCTATTTTGGTGATTATTTGTTTTTTTGAATTGGTCGTTCTCGTTGGTTTTAAAATTTTTAGCAAAATTTTGATGTGATTGTGATGTTTGACTTCTAGTTCTAGGTGTTGTTTGGTTTTGAAGAAATTGAAGCTTTTTTTATTGGTATTTATAGTCGCATTTTAATTATTATTTTTTTATAAATTGTCATCTGGGTTGGAGTCTGACATTGAAAATTTTGAAAATTTGTCTTCTGGGTGCGTCTGCTATTAAAAATATTGGAATTGTCATCTGGGTTAGTGTCTGAAACTGAAAATTTTGATCTGGGTTAGTGTCTGCAACTGAAATTTTTTTAGAATTGACAGTGAAATTCAGTTATAACTTTCTCTGATGTATAACCAATAATTTGAAAATGGATTTATGGAACATAGAGTAACTAATTCATTAGAATTGTTTGCAGTTTTTAGATCTTCCACATTAGGTGATATTGATTGTTAATCATATGATTAGATAATAGTGGCTGGTCTACCCACTTGTGGGATGTAAAGGTCTCAAATGTTGGATTCTCATGCAGTTGCTTCTGGAACAATGTATATATTAGAATGATGGACCACTTTACTCGACAGCAACTTAAGAATGCGTATAGTAAGTTGATGAATGTAGATGTTGATTGAACCCAAACGGAGTTTACCAATGTATACTCTGGAATTTTGTGCAGTCTATTGCAAAATCTCCTAGTGAGGATTAAAAAGCAATTGTAAAGATGGTTTCTTTTGGGATTTTGTTTTTTCAGTTGAAGAGAAGAGTGCAGTACTAATCTTTCGTGAGTGTTACTTTGTTATACAATTGGTTCTTGAGCTTCAGGCAACTGAGAGAGAACAGTGAAGATAGTGTACGTGAGTGCCTAAAATATAGGAGACCTAATATAGGCTCTTTTGGTTGACCAATACAATCACCATTGTTGTGTTATGCCAGGGAGTCTAGACCTGCTTTTAAATGGGTAATGACTTGTGTAGCTTGATCCCCTTCCCTTAAAACATTGATGATGGGTACATGAGTATGTTGGTATTGTTAATTATTCATAACTGTTCCTTTTTAAAGCCATAATGGATATTCCTTAGTTTTGTTTCCATGGTCTCTCTAGCTGTTGATGCCTGTTCTTTAATTGACATTTTAGAGGTTAATTACCCTTTAATAGATTTCCAAGCTAGACATTATGCAACCTTTTGTTGAATTCGGGTAGCTGCATGATTTGTCTTCCAAGAGTTGGGTTTATGTATGCCTTCTTTTTTAAAAAACATTTTTGTGTCGTAATTCATTCTTCATTTATGCATAAAAGAACTTATGCACTGTGGATAATATTGTAGACTAAAATTTTCTTGCATTCAACTTGCTCCTCGGGCTATAAATTTGACGTGAGTTGTAGTTGTATCTGTATAATGTTGTAGGCTTTATTTCTTTGGGCACAGTAAATGAATTGTTGGATTTGTCTCCTCCCTGATGAGAAATTGTGAAAGAGTATAGGCTTTCTTTTGTCAAGTAATTGGTCCATCTGTATCACTGCCTTTAGTTCTGTTATTGTTCATTCTTATACTCTGCTCTATGTAAAATTACAATCATAGTTTCTCTTGTTAATTGGTTTTTAGAAAGACTTAAAGTGGGAACACACAAGGATTCAGTATTATGACTGAAATAACTGAGGATGGAGTCAAATAAGTTGATCGCTGAAGTATTTGAAAAAAATCCCATTTGATAATCATTTATTTTAATAAATATATTGAATCCTTTATTTACCCAACAACAGGATAATAATACCTTCACTATTTCTCCACATCACTCACAAGGTGTGAACTTTTTAACCTTTTTTGTTCTAATTGAGCTTGGAGTTGGATCATGACTGATAATTAGCAGTTATAAACTTTTATTCTACTTAATTTTATAAGTGAATAAAAGTAACAATGATCGTGATAATGATTCAGGAAATGGTGATCGTTCTACTCCAGAAGGAGATAATTTAAAACAGAACAATTCCTCTGATAGCAACAAATCCAACGACTCTGCACCCCAGAAGCCCCATCGCGTAAACTTGGATTGGAGAGAGTTTCGAGCGAATCTATTTGCTCGAGAACAGGTGCATGATTTGCTCTTTAGTGGTTGCATTATCCAATTGTACAATGTTTACAATGTTCTAGCCTCTAGGTGCAAACTTAATCTCTTCAGTTGAAATTCCATTTTGACTTTTCAATAGCTCCAGTATATTATATGGCCTTTCTGGTATTTTGTTGGTCAGAGGTATACTCCTTCATGGATGAAATTCAGATTTTTCAACCCTCTTTTTGAGAAAAGAATTTTCTTCAGTAAATTAACGATATTCCTTTGTTTCCCTCATCGATATGGAATTCAAACTAATGCTCCAGTTTTTTGTTCATGGATCAAAAGGTTCTCGATGCCTGCATGCGTCCGTGGTCTTTATTTGGTTCATTTTGACAGCTGAACATTCCGATTCTATTCTACTTGTCTACAATGTGCGTTTGATATTTGATTAATTGAACACTGGTGTGGCCCATCCCAATTTGTTTTGTGCTGATTTTTAGATTATTATCATTTTTAATTTCTCCTCACAGTGATATGATTATCTTCTTTGTTGCTTAATGTGGGATTCTGTTTCCTGTGACATAACACATATGATGAGAAATGAGGTATTAATTAGAATAAACTACTCCGTGTGAAACTTAATCTGTAATCACTTCAACAGGTTGACAAGGTAGAATCTGATGCTAAAAACCAAGGTGGGACTACACATGACTCCAAAACTCTAGGCCTGAAATGGGCCCACCCTATTCCAGTACCTGAGACGGGCTGTGTCCTTGTTGCCACAGAGAAGCTTGATGGAATTCGGACTTTTGAGAGAACTGTTGTTCTCCTCCTCAGATCTGGAACCAGACATCCACAAGAGGGGCCATTTGGAGTTGTCATTAACCGTCCACTCCACAAAAAGATAAAAAACATGAAACCTACCAATAATGAACTAGCAACCACTTTTGCTGATTGTTCTTTACATTTTGGTGGGCCTCTGGAAGCAAGCATGTTTTTGCTAAAAGCGGGGCAATCAAAGCTTCCCAGGTTTGAAGAGGTGATCCCTGGCCTGTGTTTTGGAGCTAGAAACAGTTTGGATGAAGCGGCTGGGTTGGTGAAGAAAGGGGTTCTTAAACCTCAGGATTTCAGATTCTTTGTTGGTTATGCTGGTTGGCAGTTGGATCAATTGAGAGAAGAGATTGATTCAGATTATTGGTACGTCGCTGCATGTAGCTCCGATTTGATTTGTGGCGGTTCAGAAAATTTATGGGAGGAAATTTTGCAGCTAATGGGCGGTCACTACTCGGAATTAAGCCGGAAGCCTAAGCAAGATATGTAGGTATTTGTTAGCTTATGGGTGCCTCACAGAATCAAGATACTATTGCGCAAGTTGAAGAAAAATATGTAATCAAGGTATTTGTGAAGCCAAAATGTACAGAAAGTTCACTGGCTTTTTAGTCAGTAGATCTCTTTTTTTTTTCCCTCTCCTTCCATAAGAACCTTGCTAGTTATAGCTCTTGTATGTAATAATACTTGCTTATCTTATTGAAGAAAAGTTATGCAAGTCAAAATCTTTGTTGCAAATTACGCTATTTATATTTATGAAAATGGAGCTAAAAAGAAAACAATTGGTGGCTTGCATTTGCTTGTTTCTGTGTAGGCATTGGTGTCTATAGGTTTTCTGTTTTGTTTAATTTACACAACTTTTTTTATGTACTTGCAATATATAAAAGTAACTCTTGAAAAAGTTTGTAAGAGACTAGTTGAATTCCAGAACATGAGCAAAAATTAGGGTGAATCCATCTCTTAAATACAGTGATCTCTTAAATACAGTGAGGTAATGGGTATGTTACAGAGTTGCATAAATAGTGGTTTCTATACCCAATTTTTGTCTATACAAAGCAAATTTCCAAGCATGAAATGCAAGTGATCAAAACAGAAACAGAAAATATGCACACATGCTTATCCATTGACCCCCACCACCCCCCATCAGTGTTACCAGCTCCATCTTAAGTTAAAGCCTCCATGGCAGGTCATCTCTTATGTGATCCAAATTGAATAAGCTTTCCTATAGAGGTTAGCTGCTTTTTTTTTTTGCTGGTTAAAACGGTCCGATTTTAGGATAATCCCACATCGACAGGGTAGCTAACTTAAAGTTCCTTGTCACTACTGTTGATATTTTCCGTAACCATTTAGATCATAAACATCACTGCCTCTGTTGGTGCCTGACTTCTCACAACGAGCTTTACGAACAGCCTGTTGGATTTGTCTCTCGTGCTCTTTCAGTATGTCTTCCATGTTCCCTCCGGGAGGCATCAATGGTCCTGAATAGTGTATCCTGTTTTTCTTGGGCACATACCCCTGGAACAACGCAAATGCATTTTTAAACCCAGATTAGACAACAGGAGGAAAGAAGACACAATTATACAAGGATCATAAATATACACACTGGTTTCATCTGAAAAATAAAAGAAAGTTACTACTTCGGCAGATTATGTTACAAATTGTCATGATGACAAAAGGAAAACAATGTATCAAAGGTTTATGCAGTTTGTGTTATCAATGCCAATGGCTACATGCAATAGTTTTCATGTTGTTGATTAACGCCGTATTTATTGTTCTATATGTGAAAGGAAGGGAATGAGAGCAGAAAGACTTGGTTAATAACTTACCACTGCAGATTCTTTGCCAGTCAATCTATCATCCCTTTTAGATGAGTCTGCTGCGGCACGTTGCATTTGTGTTCTCTGCCCCAACAACTCTGCATTATTTCTTCCAGAGCCTCTATTCTTGTTCCATGATGCGCTGGGGTGAATCGCTGAACTAGCATGAGACAATCCATTCTGCTTAGCTCCTCTAGATGGTTCAATTAGGAAGCCAGACCCACCATCATCCTGGGCATTGTATTTGTGGCTCACAGATGTGGTCTTTGGCTGTCCCTGAGGACTGAACTCTGGTGTCCGTACTGCCTTCAAATCTCCCCGTCTAATAGATTCAGGCCCGCGCCCTTTAACAGCATCTGCTCTTTGCCTAAATTAAAGCAGAGAATGCATATTCAACATTCTTGAAACAACATATACATATTGATTCACACAAGGTCTTTTGAATTCGAAGTGCAAAGATAAATGTCTCAGATGGCATACCTTCTTGCTTCTTCATCACGAAGTTTGGCATCCAGCTCCTTGCTTGGAGAATATTTTGGCATGCTTGATGGATCACAAGCGAGGGGATCCGTTGTGAAGAACTGAAAAATAAAATTCAGTATTAATAAAAAGAATTTCAAAATTTTGAAGTATGAAAATAACTATACTTAGTAGAATATCCAATGAATCAAGTAATCAGTGACTCCATCAAATCAAGCCGGTTAGTTTAAATTTTCCAAAATGACATATTCAAGATTCAAACAGCAAATAGTGCCGGATCAAAAGCAAAAACCAGCCATTTAATATAAAAAACAGCAGGTAATGGAAGTTCATTTGGGGAAAAGAAAGGTTAACAGCTCAATCAATTCACAGTATCTAATTTGAACAATACACAATGTCAGCTAAAGTCAACAATATAATGATCTTGTTTTACGGTTTCGAAGAAAATGGTTACACTTTGCTTGTTATAACATATGAGGTAATCAAACTAGTTGTGAAAGTACTGAGTTAAGAACCAAGTTAATGCCAATAAATGATCTCTTGCACTAAAAATGATGACCGCCTATATCACTGAAAGTTATGATGTCCCGTTGCACAACCAGATATTAGAAAGGTTCTCAATATGATATATCAAAGCGGTCAGGTTCCCACCAACATACCTAGCTAAGATTGGTTTTGTTATTTACTGAGATCTAATATTCCAATTATAACATTACATGCAACTTTTAAGTTTCTGGAAGCTATATTATGAATCATATGATATAATTTGGTTCAAAATGGAGCCTCCAGTTTAAACATGACAATGATATGAAGTAATAATATATGCACAAGCAAATTCAAGAGTACCTCACTTCTTAGTGCTGAAGCCGCTGATCCCCGTTTTTCTGGATCTATTGCAAGGAGTTTATCAACCAGAGCCAGAGCTGAACGAGAGAAGGTTCTGAATGCCTCAGCAACACAACGCTTATAAGGGTGTTGCGGTTTGAAACTAGTTGCATGCGCAGATTTGTTTTTTCTCCAGTAATCCTCGGAAGGTGAACCGCAAAGCTTAAGGATCTTATGCATTTGCTCCACCTGCCAATAAACAAAATCATATATTTATAATCATCTAAATTGAGTTCTGTGTTCACATATATAATTTACTGATGTTAATATGCAACTCATGGTGATATACATGTACACAACTGTATAATAAGGTAAAGCAAGTCCATCTGAGAATATGGGTTCCCCCAAATCCTTATCTGCACGTTGATCATCCACACATCTAGATCATGTTTTTCATACAAGATCATAGACAAGAAGGCAGAAAGATAACATGAAAATAACAAACAAATAAACACACACGACGTACAAGTGTGCACAACCAATATTTGGAATTATATTTTCTTTTTTTTCTGAGAAGTTAAATGATTAAAGCAATGTTTGCATGTATTATGAAATGAATACCTCAGTTCTTCCGGGCATGATGGGCTTCCCAGCAAACATTTCCGCAACTATACAACCTGCACTCCACATATCAATAGCAGCTCCATACTGCGTAGCACCGAGCAAAAGCTCAGGAGCCCTATACCACAAGGTCACAACACGGCTTGTTAACGGTTGCTTTTGATTAGGCTCATAAAAGGTCGCTAGACCAAAGTCTCCTATCTTGAGAACTCCATCATTGTTGATCAAGAGATTTGAACCCTTAATGTCTCGGTGCAAGACACCACGACTATGGCAATGTTCAAGTCCATGAAACATCTGTTGCATATAACATTTGATCTGCATTCCAATCATATAAATTTAGTAATCATACTATTTATAATAGTTGACAGAAAAAGGAGAGAGAACTTTCAAGATCCACGAAAGCATTTATACTATTGCAATGCCAAGTATTTTTCAGATAAAAGATAAATCCAGTTAGTTTTTCCCATAAATTGAAACAAATGATCAAAATCAGTACCCAAAACCATTAAAACCAATGGAGGAGCAGCTACCTGTGATTCAGTGAACTTGATTCCAGGTGTTGCTGCAAGACCGGCAAGGTCATGTTCCATGTACTCAAAGACAAGGTACAAGTTTCCTGACATCCTTGAAGTAATTAGACCTTCAAGCTTCATAACGTTCGGATGGTCAAGTTTACGCAAAATTAAGATTTCCCTTGCCATAAAACGAACGCTTTCTGGATCCATATTTACAAACCGCACCTTCTTCAATGCAACAATTTTACCAGTTTCAAGGTCACGGGCCCTATATACACTGCTATAAGTTCCTTGTCCGACCTGCATACATACAGACCATTTGATAATTAGCACAAAAGATAGTAAAACGGGGCAGCGAAATCGAAATCCACTTATTACAGACAGTAATGCTTTTAATAAATGTGGTTGCAACTTACATAAAAACCAAAGTTTTTTATACAAGTTTACTGATTTGACTCCTAGACAAATTTTACAATTGCAATTCTTTGTGATGCCTAATTTTGAACTCATAAATGCTAATCCAATTATCCAAGCATATATATAAGAGAATGCATGCAAGTATATAAAAGAAGCAATAACAAGAACTAACTTTGTCTAACTTCTCAAACGAATCTGGCCGTCGAGGCACCCACCCTTTGATTGCTTCACCAGCAACTGAAGTTAACCATTCTGGCCATCCAGCAGCAATCTCCTCGGCTTCAGCCCCATGCGGAAAGCTTTCTAGCCTTGTCAGCGGCTTTTGTTCTCGCCCACTAGCTTCACCATCCGCTGTAAGGCATCTCTGATGCTGGCCTCTCTTAGGCCTTTCGACGATCATGGTCCTCCTGTTCCCATCCTCCAATTGAACAGACACACAAGTCACATTAGCATTCGACACCCTAACTGCATTGTCATTGATGCTGCCACCGCCACCACTGCCTACTTTCACTATAACATCTTCTCTCAATGAGGGAGCTGGGGCAACCAATTGAACAGAGGAATTGTTCATCTCTTTCTCTCTAATAGTACTCTGATCAATCTCATCTTCTGGGGCAGCGCCTTTCGAACAAATGCAGCCCATAATTTCAGAGTTCACACAAATCCCCTTGGTCCACCCTAAAAAATGTGCTTTATTATGTACAACTACAAGCCACTTTCTTCAACATCAATCAAATGGGTGGCATCCCTGCATTTTTATCAGGAACACCAATCTTCACCTGACTTTTTTTTATTCGATTTCGGTTCACACAATCACTCAATCACCTCCTGTTCATAATTCTCAATCTGGGTACTCCCAGTTTCACCCAAAGAAAAAAGAAAAATCATACTACCACCAAATTCAAATCCTTTACATATCAAAAATCACAAAAACTTGTTCAAGGAAAGGAAAAAAAAAAAAACCAGACAAAGAATGAGAACCAAAACCAGAAGCCCCAGCACTGAACAAGAACAACAAATTATTATTGTAAAAAAAAAAAAAAAAAAAAAAAAACAAAATCACATGCTCTAAAATGCAGGATTTCTGGTCGGCCTTGCTGGTTTTTTTTTTTCCTTTTCCTTTTCAATCGATTAAAAAAATGACAAAAAAAGAAGTTGTATTTTATTTTTTTGCCATTGTAAGAGAGAAGACTTAGAGACTGAGAAATTGAGAGGACATGAATGGAAACTCAAAAAAAAAAAACTAAATTTTTTTTTTGCTTATTTTTGTTCAAAGTTGGTACAATGGTAAGCGTGTGAGCCGTGTGTAACTAAATTGAGAAAGAGAGAGATTTTCGGGCCCGAAAATGCGAGAAACCAGAGATTTATGGACAACAACAACACATCTCTCTGTCTCTCCAACTAGATTACAACTTGGTACAATTAACACTTTCTGTTGAGAGAGAGATAGAGAGTGGTATTTGTTGTGGGAAGACAATAGAGAGAAAGAAGAAGAAGAAGATGATGATGATGATGATGATGATGCGTTCCAGTTTCAAAGACGACAACGCAGACAGACGTGCAAGCCAATAACAGGTTCTGGTTGGGCGGGGTCTAAGCTTTCTGGGTACTTGACACGTGGCGACATGTCAACTATTATATGATGACTTTTGGTCTGGTCTGGTGGGTTTGCATTGTTTTGCCGCCAAAACTCAAAAGTTTGTTAACAACTGACACGATCTTTTTTTAAAGAACTAAAAACTGAATCTTACACTTGAGATTATGTGATTAATTTATTTGGTTTTAAATTGTATTTTTATTTTTCTATACAAATCCAACAATTACTAAACTAGCATTACAACAAAAACAAAAAAAGTAGCATGATGTTTTATTATTACTTTTTAAAGAAAAATAAAAATAAAGATATACAAATTATTAAAGAGCTAATTGCATCGAACTTCCTGAAGTTTTGTCACTACAAACCTTCCTGAAGTTTTGTCACTATAAACATAATCAACTTTATCGTTTACTGACAAACACCTCTTCTGCCCATAGTAAAATTTAATTAAATAAATATAACAGTTAACCGGGAGTTCTTTATCAAAAAAATCCAAAAGTTGACTAACGGGAGGAGTAGCTTTTGTCAATAAATCCAAAGTTGACTCTTTGTCAATAAATCCAAAGTTGACTCTGTCTGTAATTGAGTAAACCTCATAGAGTTATACATTATTTACTTATTATTAAAATATGGGTTCTAAGTTTAGATTAATTTATTTAAACTAGAACATCCTTTATTTCTCAACTACAAGTTCAACTATTCCAAGCACCAAATGTTTTATAAAAAAGAACCAAAAAAATCCAAAGTTTAAAGCCAAAACACAAATTTATTGACATACACAGAGAATATAACTAGAAGATGATGACAACAACATGGCATTTATTTTTTTTTTAATTTCGCCATTTTTTTTTTTTATTAGCGCGTAGGACTGAACTGGGAGAAGCTGGGAGGACTGAACTGGGAGAAGGCGTAAGAACCAGCTGCCGCCACAGGTTGCCGGCTGGGGGATGTGCCTTCCAGTAGTAGAGGCCTGCTTGCGGTGGATTCGAGAAGGGGCATTCCAGTGCCGATGAGGGAAGTTCTTCGTGCCCCGTGTGACGAAAGAAGCAACCGGAAAGTCCAGTTTAGGACATTGGGTGCAAAAACCCTGTAGAGTAGGAATACATCATACCAGTTTGGAAACTTCACATACGTATCACCCCGACAAGCTCCCGATACAATTAGCCTTGCAAAATCCTCCACGGCATCACCGGTCACATGTACCTAAAACGGAGGGAGAGTTGTGAGAGAGGGACGTGACTTAGAAATCCTACACTCACACGTTTTAGGATTTCACCATTAATTTTTTTTTTTTTTATAGAAGACGAAAACTTACTTCTCGTTCTTCTTTCCATTGCATCTCCGCGCCCTCCTCCAGGATGAACTTGCCACCAGTCATTTCGCTTCCAATCCAACCGTGAGTTGCAATTGTTACTCCAACCTCATCGTTCATTTCGAACCTCAACGTCTCGTAAAAATTTACGAGGGCTGCTTTTGCAGCCTAACAAGAACAAAAAATGGCACGATAAGAAAAAGAAGAATAAAAGAGAGATAAATACAAAAACAGCACTGCATTGATCAAGGAAGCCAATTATTCTAGCAGAGCATAAACTAGAATAAGAACAAAACTACCGGTAAAGACTGAATTGAATTCGTAATCGTAATTGTAAGTGAATGATGTTTCGCCATTGATAACTACTGATAAAGGCTGACAAAATCGAATGTGAACTCTGTTAATTTTGCCTTAATTTTTTCATGTTATCCCAGGAGCATTTTAATTTCTTATAGTGATGGATATGTTACTATAACATTTTAGGGACTTATTTTGAATGCCATGGAAAACAAAAAATCAACCAATTCAATAGTCTCAAAGGCAATTAAACATGCTATGCTATATATGTTACATGTACTCACAGCATACAAGCTCATTCTTGGCATAGGTAACCAGTTCTCCATGGATGCATTCACGACGATTCGACCATTGGTCTGATGCAGGTATGGAAGAGCAACGTATGTTGGATAAACATTTCCCCAGAAATTTATGTCCTGATAATTGACGAATTAAACACTAAAATCTGTCAGCACTATTAGTTGTTGTTGTGTCGATGGAGCAAAATTACATTAATTAAACAAAGATTGTAGTGAGAAAATTCAAAACAAACATTAAATTGTAAAATGAAAACCCTACCAACAGATGGGGAAACACACAGGAGTCCGCAACTTCCTCGAAGTAAAATGTATGTGCCAAACTCGCCGTGTTCACAAGATGGTCCACTACAAAATTGAAAAGAAAATAAATAAAAAATATCACTTAAGCTTGATTCAGTTGCTGAGATGACAATGTTCGATCGCCACCAAGAAATCTTGAAACATTTGCACAGATCAATTCAAGAGGAGGTACCAAAATGCAGATCAAGACAGCATAACAGGTCTTTGGTCTTTTTCGAACGTGTGTGTGTGTGTGTCTATATATATATATATATCTAATGTGCATTCTTATACAAACAGAATTTGATATTGATCATCTAGTTAATTCAAGGCCTGACATATTACAGACGATGCCATGATTAACGATCGAATACATACGTGTCATCCACTGATCAATCAAGAGGAAGTACCCAAATGCCGATCAAGACAGAATCACATGATTTTGGTCTTTTTCAAACATAAATATATGTAGCTACTGTGCATTCTTATACAAACAGAATTTGATATTGATCATCTAGTTAATTCAAGGCCTGACATATTATAGACGGTGCCATGATTAACGATCAAATACATACATGTCATCCACTGATCAATCAAGAGGAAGTACCAAAATGTAGATCAAGACAGTATCGCAGGACTTTGGTCTTTTTCGAACATAAATATATGTAGCTAATGTGCATATATTCTTATACAAACAGAATTTGATACTGATTATTTAGTTAATTTCAAGGCCTGACAGATAATAGACAATGTCATGATCAACTATTTAATACAAACGTGTCACCAATTGATGCAATTGACAAATATCATATCAATATGCTTAAGAAAATTACATTAACTTCATTGATTTAAATACATTTTCACTTGATTTTTGGGTGAGACGTGCATACCGCGTCCAAAGATGTTTACGGTTTCATTGACAAACCTCCTACATTCATCTTCCTTGACAACATCTGCAGCTATGAATATGACATATCTTGCACCCATTCGCCTTGCATTCTCACTGATACCATGGAGACGGTGCTCTCTCCGTGCCACCAGTACGAGATTCGCCCCCCTCTTTGCATACTCATATGCAATTTGCTGCGCAAGTAAGCAAGCAATCAGTCAGGAACACAAAAATTGTAATTCTAGTTGCACCAGTTTGAACTAATAATTTACGTGGAAAAGAATTTGCTCACATGAATGCCAATTAACAAACACTTCAAAAAGCTCTTAATATATATATATATATATATATATATATATATATATATATATATATATATATAAATTGCAAATGTACTTCAAAAAAAAAAAAAAGAAATCAAGAATTTTAAAAATTAAATTTAAAAACTTTGAAATTTTGGTGAGCTCTCTATTAGATAGGTGTGATATGTGTTGTTTTCCTCCCAGTTCTCGATTTCTTTTGTTTTTTTGAAGTAAATTGCAAATATATATATATATATATATATATATGGAGTTTTTTTTCCATGAACACCCCTTTACCTAAATAGGATGAGCACCTTACATTAAATTTCAAGAAATTTAATATATTTTGAGCAAATTTTTATATATGCATTATAAATAAAGTAAATTACTATGTAAAAATTTAAAAAAGATTTAGATTCGATGAACTATTTTTTTAATATTCCCTATTTTTTTTAAATATTTTATCTTTAAAGAGTTAGAAAAAAAAAATAGTTCTTATAACTGAAAATGTTTCATTTTTTTTTTCTCAGAAGTGGATTTCTTTGTTTTTATAATCTATTAAAAAATCAAGTCAAAAATTAAATAAACTCCTTTATGATTTATTTAATATCATAAATAAGAAAAGATAAACATAGAAAACAATAATTATTATTTTTTTTTAAGTTTTTTTTTTTTTAAGAAAATAGAAAAGGAAAAGTTAAAATTAATAATAAAGTTATGTATGTATATAGGAAATAGCAAGAATCTAGTTTTTTTTTTTTTTTTTTTTTCTAAGAAGGAAACTATTATAAAAGACACAATGGCAATAGAAACAGTAACATCACCCAACACGAACTTAGAGAGCCAGGAAGGGAATTAAAACTCCTAAACTACAGAACCAAAAGACAAGGCTTTGTTTGCCATCGAATGAGCTACCTTGTTACAACAAGGAGCAAAGAAAATAGGACCAAAGCCAAAACCAAAACACAGTGCCTAATATCCTGAAATATTGTCAATCTCAGCCCTAGAAGTGCAAGAATCTAGTTGAATTTGCATAATTGTAAAAGTGAAAATAATAATCTTACATATAAAAATTTGAGAAGAATATAAAAGGGTAAAATAAAAAAAAATAAAAACTTGCCTCTCCAATGCCAGAAGAAGCTCCAGTGATTATGACCACTTTATCCTCCATATTTTCAGCATTCAAGTTGTTGTATACCCACTCACAGGTGTTGATAAAACACAGCGCCGGCCATGCAAAGGCCAGCATCACCAGACTCGCCGGCGGCACCACCAAGTTCAGCAGAGAATTCAACAAATCCATCACCCACCAAAACAGTATACAACAGCAATTACTGCTTTTTGAGAGAAAAGGAGAATATATTATTATTTGTAATTTTGAGGAAAAAGAAGAGAGAGAGAGAGAGATAAAAAAGAAAGAACAAGAGTTGGTGGTGCTGCTGCTACTGATGATGATGATGAGATGAAGAAGAGAGCGTGATGATTTTGATTACATTCTTACACGCAAGAGAGAGATGTAACCACGTGTAGATTGTAAGTAGCTCGCAGGGTGACGAATGGAAAAGGTTTTGGAAGTTTTTGCATGGTGACTGGCTGACTGACTTCAAAACCTCTTAATTGTTTGTTTTCTGCCAAAAAAAAAAATATATTTATTTATTTATTTGTTTTTTCTTAAATGGATACCAGACGAGTAATAGATTTGTAGGCACCAGTCGAGATGAATCATTATTACATATATTGTTTATATATATTATTATCTTAATAGGGAGCCATCTTGACCGAAAAATATTTGTTCTAATATAACTGAGAGAAAATTATTCTGTGTTTTTTTTTTAAAGGGGTTCAATTACAATATCAATAATTGTCCGGACTAAGGGGAGAAAACTACCTACGCATACACATAATGAAAATCGAACCCCTCACCACTGATGTGGGAGTGAGGTGCACTAACCACTTTACTACAAGTAGATGTGTAAAATTATTCATGTGTTGGTAATTATAAATACGTATAATAAAACTTAAACTCTCGTTACTAACATGAATTGAAAAATACATACTACCTAAATTATGAGAGTGTTCATGTAAATATTTATTTATGGACAAATTATTGCTAACCTATCTGGGGTTTGTTATTTTATAGACGGAAATAATTTTATGAAAAATTAACAGCGAACCCCCATGCCGTTACTGTTAACGATCAAGTGTTAACAGTTGACCATGACTAAAAGAGTAGAATGGTCATTATGCCATTTAGATTGAGACAAATTACAGCCAACCTACTTAGGGTTTGACTTTTTACAGTTGTAATCAACTTATTGAAAAACTAACAGTTAACTCTTCTACTGTTAGTCAATATTTGTTAAAGTCAACTATTCCAATAACATTTTAGTCATTTTAATTCATTTTTAAAATATTTTAAAATAGAAAAAATTTTAAAACCTCTACTATCCTTTCATTTGAGATAGACGGTAAAGATTTATTTAAAATAAAATAAAAAATAAAACAATTAAGATCTCCACTGTCCATTCATTCATTTCAAATGAATGATGGGGATTAAAACAAAAAAATAAAAAAAATAAAAAAATCTATCAACCTCCATAGATTTCCCATGATCCGTGGAGATCAGAGAACCAGGGGAAGCGAAGAGCCTCTATTGGTTCGACTTGGTGCGAGGAAAGGAAGGGTAAGAGCCTCCCGCTCATAGCAAGAAGAGGCTCTTCACCTCCTCAGGTGTGATGGCCTTCGTCACACGATGAAGGTGGTCTCCCATGGAGAACCTCTGTGGATCTTTTTATGGATTTTTTTTTCTTTTTTTTAATCTTAAGTGCTTTTTAATTATTTTTTTTAATTTATACTTAATTGTAAATTTTTTATTTTTAATAGATCTTCACCATCCACTTGGATGATGGAGATATAGATTTGTTTTTTTATTTCAGTTATTTATTTATTTTTGATTTTTTTAATTAGGAGTATTTTGGTCCTTTTACACTTTTAAAACGGTCAACGGTCATCGTTAATGGAAAGGGAGTTAACTGTTAATTTTTTAATAAGTTGATTCCACCTGAAAAAGCTAAACCTCAAATAGGTTGGCTGTAATTTGTCCTTTGTTATTTCAGTTTTTCTAAATTTTTAATTTTTTTAATTGAGGGTATTTTGGTTTTTTTGCACTTTTAAAATAGTCAACAATCGTCTTTAGCAGTCAACGATAACTGTAGGATGGTTAGCTGTCAATTTTTCATAAAATTATTTTCGTTTGTAAAAGGGCAAACCTCAGGTAAATTGGCTGTAATTTGTCATTTATTTATTAATAGATTTTTTTTAATAGTACAGTTACGATATTAATTATAAGTCTACCCACACGTATCGAGATCAATCAATAAATATGATTTAGATACCTACTCCCGTAACAAGAGATATTCCATAATAAATGAAAATTTCACACGTGCTGATAAAGGTTTATACTAGGATTTGAACCTCGGACCAGGATCCTCTCCTCACCTAACCTGTACTCACCTTATTTTAATCTCATGATACATAAGCATTATAATAAATAAGTGGTTATGATATGTTTACTTTTCACTTTACTTTATTAACATCTAATCACATGCTTTAAAAAAAGTGAGGAACAAAGGTAATGTGAGGAGAGAATCCAAATTCTTGAACCTTACCAGTTACCACTAAAGTGGAAGGATGTGCTATTAATGAATAATTTAATTGGTCTCTCTCTCTCTATATATAAAAATAAAGGCAGCGGATATTTTTGTTTCCATTAATGGTTTTTAGTATACAGTTTCTGATATGTCTCGGTTTTGTAACAAATTATGTGGTGGCACGAAATAATTCATTTTATATAGAAAACAGATTACATTTCTATCTTAATGTAATTATGATATAAAAATAATGATTTTCTTTTTAATTTCTATCCTGTATTTTTTTTAATATATAATTTCAAAAAATGTTTTTGCCACGAATTAATTTGTAGTAAAAGAGAATAATATCAAGATCCTTCAGGAGTGTTTGATTCTTTGCTCGGACTTGGGCTTAGTTATTTATGATATTTTTTCATTTGTTAGTAGTTTAAATGTGTTGAGTTTTTCTTTTGTTCATAGATTAGCTAATAAGGTGGCTGACGCTCTTGCTAGGGAGGCCCTCTCTTCTGTTTTCGATGTGTTTTGGATTGAGTCTTGTTCTCCTGATGTGGAGTTATTAGTCCAGGATGATTATCCTAGATAATTTTTCTCTTTGCAATATATGGTTATTTTCTTAAAAAAAAAAACAAAGCTCACGATCGAAAATTACAATTAAAATATAAGCGTAGCAACAGTTTCACATAAAAAAAAATAACAAAAACATTGACATGTATAAGTGTGACATATTAAGTAGTATCATCCGTCAATGTAGTTTGATGAAGAGTGCTCATTCAGCCTAGTAATATATAGATTCGAATTGGTACCACGAGGTTTATCAAAATAAAAATAAAAAATAGTAAACAGTAGTGATTCAGTAATATTTAGGGAACCAGCAAGTGCTATATACTCAAATTTTATTAAAATTGTATTAGCTTGTGTTCTACCGGCATACAGTAAGAGAAAACGATAGCTTAATAAAAGTAAAATTTACATTTATTAACACATTTTTGAGAAAGAATATAGATGAATTTTTATGTAGTGAAATAAAAACTTAAATAAATAATAAATATCACTAATATAATAATTTATCAAAATAAATATGCAATGGTAAACGGCACGTGTCAAATTTTGAGGATGCTTTAACTAGTTAGAGGAGCTATCCAATTATTAGACAATTTCAGGCACAATCTGATCATGATCAACTCCTGCAATAATATTGTCATCTTCCATTGCAGATTCTGCCTCCTGAGAATCCTCCTCCTCACTACTCACTAGAGCCATTAACATTAGAATCCTCCTCTCTCGCTCATTAGAGCCATTAACATGAGAATCATTTCTCAGAACAGTCTGCTTTCTAGCCTTTTTAGATCTCTGAGCCCAACGATGTAAGCCCTCTGTTATACTTTCACCAAATAAGGCTGCTTTGTTGAATGAACATCCCATCTTCATTTTGCAGCAGGTGAAACAACAGAAATCTTCATTAGACTAGACGTCTTTCAAAGAATGCAAAAAATAATTATTAAAAGAAGAAGAAGAAGAAAGAGTATAAATGGTGATAATTCAACAAACCTGAGTGACTATTGCATAAAGTGGTAGGATACTGTAACTACAGAGCAACTGAACAGACAACCTGAAAATGGAAATTGATATGAATTTGGAAAAAAAATTGATGAATTAGAAACAAGAATGAAGGTGAACACTTGGGAGAATCTCAAAAACCACACTTCCATTTTGAGGTTTGTAATTAACAACCAATGTCAATGCCTGTTAAAAGTTCTATATGTGAAGTTAGAGAATATGAGAATTAATCTCACGATGGGAAAGATATAGTAATGGATATCACGACCGACTAGGTTCTCTTTTAGGTTGTAAAACAATCGGTCAGAGGTCTGTCAAGACTTGTTAAAATTAAGGACTACATGCGACGTTTTAATATTTACTCCTATAATATCCAAAAATATCTACTCTCACAATATTGTCGGAGAAAGCTTCCTGCACATGCTGATGATAGAATACACATGGTAGAATTTAAACCCCTCACTACAAATGTGAAATAAGAGATGCAAACAACAGCATATAATCCACTTCTTAAAACCATAATATATATATAGCGGTCTACTGCCTCTATATAACTCGATAGTAAGGGCACTCATTCAGCCTGATAATATTTTTATAGTGCCTTTGGTTAAGATCTGCCTACGAGGAGGTTATATAAATCTCAAAATCATAGAGTTATTATTTTCGATTTTGGTCAAACCTCAGAAGTGATTTTTCGAAACTCCCTATAAATATTTATGTTATTGATCAGAGCTTACCCCATAATAAGCCTTGGGATGAGAAAGCCAACATGTCCTAATAAGCAGGAGTGAAACCCATATTGAACCTGTAACACATGTAGTTGTTTGAATTAATTGATGCATCAAAATTGGTTTAATAAATAGTTATATAATTCTATGAATGTCATTAATGAATAATTCTCAAATTAGAACGGTCTTGATACCTGTTATGTAACGTTATAAAACTAAACGTCTAATTTTGTAACGTTATAAAACTGATTTCACAACGTTATGAAATAAAGATCCTCAAAAAGAAAAAAGAAAAAAAAATTTATGACCATTCTGACTAGAGGAGGACGTTGTCGACGTTAATACTAAATAGGTTATCTTAGAGTTATAAGTATTCTTACCCATATACAGAAGAAAAATGAGAGTTCAAATGAATTTTGGAATAAAATGAAATGAATCAGCTTGAGAACAATCTGAGGCCTATGAAACCAGAAGTGATCATCTGAAAGCTGAACGACCAAATTTCCTTCAACAGCTATATGCTTTTCAGCAATATCATTCGCCAATTGAATGATTATATGCTCTAGCTTAGCGCCCACAGCAATTAACAGCTGTATTATAACAACGAAAAAAAAAAAGATATAAGGAGGATCTGTTTGATATCGTTTTACGAATGTGGTTTTCTGTTTTTCGAAGTGAAAAACAATGTTAAACGTATTCGTTAGCCATGTTGGTAAAACAAAAACGAGAAAAACATAAAATGGATTTTTTATTTATTAGTTTTTTAGTTTTATTGAACAAAAAGCGAAAAATATTATTTTCACGATTTCACTACTTTACACTTTTATTTTACTATAATTAAATCAGCCGAATGTACTACATGAATGTGCTTATTTATTAAAAAAAAAAAATTATTAAAGCTTTCGGAGACTAAAATTTTATATAATATATATATATATATATATATATTATTAATTCTTCTTTATTATTAATAATTATACTTTTCTTAAAATTAATAAAATATATGGTATTTTTTATCATAATTTTTTTTTTTGCAAAAACATGAAAAGAAGCCAATTAATTATAAATCAATTTAAATTGATTTTTACATTAAATGGTATAAGAAATATATATATATATATATATATATCTATATATTTCTTATATTTTTTAATTAACAAAAATCAATTTTAATTGATTTAATTACACACACAATTTGTTTTTACTTCTATAATATGTTAAAAGTATATTTTAAAATAATTTCACCGAATCCATATTATAATATTATTACTTAATATATTTTTTTCACAATATTATTCCATTAGGCACGTTTTCATATCCTAAAAATATGAAAATAATTTTTTCATTTTTAAATGAAAATTGATAAAAACAAAAATAAAAAAGGGAAAACATTATCGAACAGTCCCTTATCATTAGGTGTGAACATTATTCTTTTGCCTTTTAACAAATTATTTTTAACCAGAATTTACTGAAGATAAGTCCGTACGAACTAAGTTTGCGCAGATGCTGATAATTATGAAAGATAACACCAAATATTTATTAAATTTCTTAACTTGCATCAATTGTAATAAACTTAGATTTATAAGAAAGAAATTAGAGAGAGGAGCTACTAGATTCATAGAGAAATATGTTTTGACAACTTACAATGAAAGGAATAAATGAAATCCAAAAATATGCATGCCAACCTGCATTTTAACAATTAATTAACAATAACAATATGATGTGATTTCAAAAGATGAATAAATAAAATAAAATAAAAAATGTGCTGGGTATTTGTTTCGTGATCAGAGGAATTTTTTTTATTCACGTGATTGCCACCCACCTCTAGTGATATTTTTTTTTTCATTTTTATATAATTTTAGTACTACTTGTATTTTATCTTTTAAATTAATTATATTTATTTTAAACATTTTTTAAATTTATAATTGCTTAATTTATATTTATATTTTCCAATATTTTATTGTTAATATTGTGTCATTGGTTTCATTTCATACTTTTGTAACTATAATTATGTTTATTACCAAATATATTTTCTTTAATTTTTAAAAGCACTGTAATTTTAAAAACAGATTTACCTAACACCTATCAACTTTTTTTTTTTTTAAGCAGATTATATCTCAAGCAAAATTATAAATAATTATTTCGTAAACTACATCAACCCTAAACATAGCTTAAGCATAAAATAATTTAGCCATTAATTAACTAAATGTAATTAAATAGCTTCTTCTTTATGAATTGTAATGTAATTAAATATCTTACCATAGACATTTGAGAGCAATAAAATCGCTGCAAGCAACCAAAGATACCCGCTGCAGGTAATGAAAGTAAAAAATTAAATAATCAAATTGATTATATATATATATATATATATATATATAATATAATATGTATGTATATATACAAGTGATTCTCTTTGATATAAATTATATATAGAAAGTAATCTTGATCTCCTTTATTAGAGTCTTAACAGGTTTTTTAAAATAATAAAGACCCATCAAAACTTCTCTTTTATATATATATATTATATATACACACACGCATGCGCATATAAATTTAGTATTTTTCTCCTCAATGCACACTGACATTATAAAATCAGTTCCTCAGCTAACCTATCATACTTTAATTAATTCAAATACTTTTATTTAATCAACATCTTCTTCTACTTAATTAGCGGATTTCAAATCTCACGATGCGCACTGAGTGGAAAACTCTCGCAAATAAATTCAACAATGTTTTAGCTGATCACCTTATTCCTACAACTTTCTTGAAGTCTTCTTGAAAGGCAAGCATTACGTATCTGTGAAAATTATATTTTAGGTTTGACCTGCAATGAGTCTACAAATAGAATTTATTTTATATTATTTTTGAAAGGATAAATAGAATTTATTGAAATTTATTTATTTAAAAAATATATATTAAGTTCCAATTAACTTACCATAACGAAGCCTCGACGAAGAATGGTATAATCTGACTTGCTCACATTACCATAAAATTGCTTGAAAAATGAATGCTGAAAAAAAAAAAAAGTGAAGCCAAGTATAAAAGTTAATTAGATGTTTTCTCATGTACAAAATTATATATAGGAGTAAATTACACCGAAATTATATGAGGTTTTGCCAATTGACATACGTAAACAACTTTTTTAAAAACTGACATTTACCTCTCCTGACGTTAATTTGACTCCGTTAAATTTAACCTATGACTATGTTTGACTATTAAAAAATTTATATATTTTACTTTTGTCATCCAAAAAAAAAATACTAAAATGTACATAAAATAAATATTTAAAATAAATTTATTTTAATTAAAACATGGTTAATTGCACTAATTAACTTCCCATGAGTTTATGTAGAAATTAAATCAAAAACTAGTTTTAGTGGAATTGTAATTTATAATGTTTTATTAAATTAGATTTTCACATTCAAACTAATTAATCTCCTATAAATAGAATTGTCAAGTTGAATTATTTCAATATTAAAAAATAAGGAAAAAAAAACAAACGGCTAAATTAAAAGACTGACAACAATCAAAATTGAAAGATTATTCCAACAAAACCAAAAAGAAATTAAAAGACGGACGACAATTAAGGTTAAAAGATTATTCCAACAAAACCAAAAAAAAAAAAATGTCAAAAGACTATTTCAACCAAAAAAGATTATTCTTCCGGTGTGTTCCTATTTTTATTTTGATTCCTTTAAGTGGTATCTTAGATATAATTTTTTTGGATCCTACAGCTTAACAATACTAGAAAATTTTTAAACAAATACCTAAACATATTATATATATATAACTTCTTAAACAAACAAGACAATTAAGTGGACAATTAACCATGACTTACCAACCAATCTAGCAGAGTATTTATCCTCCCGACACCCCTAAAGTGACTCCTGATAAAATCATGCTCTTGGACATGACTTATCCTGTTTCCAAAATCTGCACCAACAATATTAAAGAATTTCAATGTACTATTATTATTAGTATATATAATTAAAAGCACAAACCAGTAGAAAACTTTTGTGCATAATTCAAAATATTCACTATGATTTATTTATTTTTATTTTTATTTTTGGAGATTTGCAGAAACCTCTCTTGCATCCTATTAATAATTATCTAGAAGAAGATGGTATTATGGATATGGAGCAATTTTCGGACAGAAAATTTTTTGATTGGAGAATTCTCATATAATCTTTTAATTTCAAATTTAGATTAAAACAAATCCCCTATTGTAGACCAAAATCATCTTATAATTTCAAAATTTTATTAACAGACCTTGATTGTTTATAAAAAATACATGGGGTTTTTTCATATAAATTTAAAACTGAAGATTTTTTTTTTAAAAAAAAAAAGATCAAACGTCAAGAGGGTATTTAGGAATCTCTCTTTTTTTTAAAAAAAATAAATAATATAAAATAAATTTGATACCAAACTGGTTAGAGGTGTGCTGGAACCTACTAATATCAAACATTACATCCCCACACATACTGATAAATATGCATAATAGATTTTGAATCCCCAACCACAAAGGTGAAAGGAAATGTGCAAATCACTTAAAATATAATCGATCGACTGTGATTGATTAAACAAGCAAAAAAAATATTTCTAAGTAAGTTGTTAGTACATTACCGTATTGCCTATTATATTCTTTCATTGCAATAGAATTCTCCCAATCCTTCCATTGACGTATCTGAAACAACAGAAGACTTAAATGATCAAATTCAAAGAGTATAATTAAAAGTAGAAACAATATCTTAGGAAGAGGATCAGGAACTTTAATTAACACAGAAATTCTACAAACAAGAAAGAAAAAAGAAGCAATAGTTAGTTTTCAACTTACTTTTGCTTGTCCAAGAAAAATCAATATAGCAGTGAAAGCCACATGTGTAACAGCCAGGACAAAGAGAAACATGTCAAGATCACTAAATGCTGTGGTGGATAACAAAGGGACCTTTCCCTGTGTGATAAATTGAATGGAGTGTAAGTAGTAATAAGAAGAAGAAACAATAGTTATATAGTTTGTATGTATATAAAGTGTGTATGTGTGTGCGTGTGCGTGTGTGTGTGTATATATATATATATATATATATATATATATATCCCCCACACCCGCTTAGCAAGCCAAGTTCGAAACTGAAGTCTCTACCGAACCTTACAATCTTTAAAAAGTAAAAAACTATAACCTTTGGTCATGTAGGTATCCATTATGAGAATTGATCCCGAGACCTTGTGGGAGCAAACCACAGGGAGCTCCAATTTTACAAACCTCATTTTTCAATTTTTTCTATATTTCCGTTTGTTTTCGTAGTGTAAGGAAAAGATAAAAAGAAAATCTCATCGAAATTCATTTAATTTTACCTTTGAAGCACAGTAATTAGCATCAGCAAACCTAGAGGCCTCAGAGACAGAGAGCAATTTATCTTTCTCCTCCAATTTGCATGGCAACCATTTAGTGGCCAAGTCTCTTGATATGCAGATTTTAGCAAGTGTACCTTGTAACGCTGTCAATAGCAGTGACATGAACCCCACCAACATCAACTCTGTATACACATGACAAAAACATCTCATAATCTACCTGAATAATTATGTCATATTATTTAGACATAATTTTAGATAAATAATTTGGACAGTCTAATATAATTTACTTAGCATATGAGCTCTATTTGAAGACAAATAAATTAATTTTACTTGCTAGATGTTCCTTCCTCTATATATATATAGTTAGGAATTTGAAAATATTAATTTTCTTAAAATCAGAACGTTATGAGTGAGAATAATTTATAACAATGGCATAGCCATGGATATTTATAAAATTAAACTTGGGGCAATTTAAATAGTCTCGACCGAAACTTTTAAAAGGCTTGAGTGTAAGATTATTAATAAAAAAGTTATCAAAACTTTTAAAGTTTCGATCAAGATTAACTTACAAAATTGTTTGCTCCAATGGCATTTAGACAATTGAAATATGAATGGAAGTATTTTTTTTTTTATAAGATAGAAAATTAATGTTACTTGCTAGACGTTCCTAATAATTAGGAATTTAGAAATACAATTTTCTTAAAATCAGAACGTTATGAATAGAGAATGATTTATAACAGTAGCGAAGCCACGGATATTTTTAAAACTAGACTTGGGACAATTTAAATAGTCTTGACCGAAGCTTTTAAAAGTCTCCAGTGTAAAATTATTAATAAAAAATCATCAAAACTTGGAATTATTTTATTTTTTTTATAAAATAGAAAATTACTATTTATTTACGGTCGTAGTCCTTTTCAAGTGTGAGCATCTAGATCATAATAACAAAATCCAAATCCGAACTAATGTCTAAAATTCGAAGGTCGAAAACTTTGTCAAAATTCGGATGTTTCTTGTGTTTTTGATAAAAATTATTCATAGTTGTTCAAAAAAGTAAATTATATTAAATGTCTTTGTATATTTGAGTTCAAGATCTCCACTCTCCACTAATTTTATCTCTTAAAATTGTAAAAATGCTAACAATACTAAATATTGTAAAGAAAAAAAGGTCATTGTGGGGACATGTTGAAAGAAAAGTGAAACAAAGATAAGGAAATGCACCTGAAAGAAAAGTGAAACAAAGATAAAGGCACATGGGAACTTTCGGTGCATCATTTATAAATAGAGAAAATTAAGGAAAGAGAAGGACTTCTACAACCCATTTGAGAAGAACTTCTCATTCATATAGTTCCTCTCTTCAATATTCTCCTAGTTTCTCCTATTTGGTATAGAGAGAAGTTGTTGTAATTTTTCTTTTGCAATAGTGAAATCCTCCTACACGTGCCCGTGGTTTTTCTCCTAATTTGTTTTGGGGTTTTTCACATAAATATTTGTATCCAGATTATCTTCATTTTTCCTCAATTTCACTTTAGTTGCGACCATAATTTCCTATCAAATATAAAATACGAATGTGAATTCAAATATTTCATACGAGAAAACTGTAGCTATAACTCTTACGATTGTTCTCATTTTTCTCTACTGAAGTCCGGATACATTTTACGCCGATTCTTATATAACTATATGCACGAATAGTCTAGGTGATGATAGTATTATGGCAATATAATACGTACATAAATACAAGTCAAAAAGAAAAAAATACATACATAAATACAGATAAATTTATGATTATACTAGATTTGCATTAATAAAGGGAATGGGAGTCACTGAAGCAGACCTTGTTTGACCTTTTGTAAGGCTTCAAAGAGAGCCTTGTAATTCTTTTTCTTCAACCGCTGCAAAGCAAAGAATTAATGATTAATTTGCACGTTTGAACAGTCGAATACTCATGATGAATACCTATAATTAAATACATAAATAATAGTAAATTTGTAAGAATTACAAAAACGAAAATTACACAAACATCACAAACATTTTTGAGTTTAGATCTAATTAGAGGTGTCAAAAAGGTCAGGCCGACTTGTATATGATGAACTGATCTCCTCCATCCATGGAGTAAATAAGTTAGATAAATTTAAAAAAGGAAAAAAAAATGGATATAATCTATTCCATTTGGACGACGAGGAAGAGATCGCATCTCCATCTTTCTCGGGGAAGAGTAGTCCTCCACAAAGGAGGAGATACTCCACCGCTAGCAATGGAACTTTTCTAAACTTAGAGGATGTTTATGCAAAATTTTACCCAAAAAAAAAAATTAGTTAAATATGTAGAAAAAAACATGCCTTGCCAAGGTGTTGGAGGAATCGCTTGACAGCAACAGATATTACAATCAAAACACCGCAGACCCCAGCAACCACCCACGTCGGCGTGTACTCTACTGTTCTTGTTGTTGTTGTTGTTGTTTCTCCTTCTGTCATGTCTATCCAATCAACTCTCTCTCTCTCTCTTACTTCTCTCTCCCAGTCCCAAAAGCACTTTCTCTTTCCCCAAAATCACTTGCTCTTATACGTACTTATAAATTATAATACAAGAAATCTCTCTTCAGTCTTTCTCCCAGAAGCAGTTTCCCACTCCCCAAAAGCACTTGCTGCTATACTAATACAAGGTTTTATGTAGATCTTTTCAAAAAAAAAAAAAAAAAATTATACCTACCTCCCCTAAGGTTTTATTAAGTACAATCGATGTCAACTTTATCGTTTATTGATAACGACCTCCCATGCCTTTAGTCAAATTCCATTAAATTTAACGATTCACCAGATTTTACCGTTAAAAAGACCAAAATATACCTAAAATAATATTTAAATTTCTTAAATAAATAAAAATTAGATCTCACCATCCATCTCACCTGAGATGGACGGTGAAAATTTTTTATTTATTAAAAAAAGAAAATTATTATAAAAAAATTAAACTTCAGATCTCCATCATCCATCTTTAAATGGACGATGGAGATCTAAATTTTTTTTTTTTTTTTAACAAAAAATAAAGAGTGGGAGGGAGAAGGTGAAGATCCATCGTGGATAATCCACCATGGATGGGTTCGTTTTCGTTGACGAACCCAGAAATATGGGTTCGTCTTTGTTGACAAACACAGAAATATGGGTTCGTCTTCGAACCCTTCTGAGTTCTGGGTTCGTCAAAAAACCCAATGACGAACTCAAAAATTTCGGGTTCGTCATCAAATTTCAATTTTTTTTTCTCCTGGTGGAGATCTAATCCAGATTGGATCTTCACATTTCAAATTTATTTTTATTTTTTTGTTGGTTCCTGGTGGAGATGTCCATCAAATTTTAATGGACGGTAGAGTTTTCATTTGGAGATTTTTTTTATAATTATCATTTTAAAAAAAAAGTATTTTTTAAATAAATTATAATCATCTATTATTTTAAAGATGGAGGGATGAAATTTTTTTAAAATTTAAAATTTTTGTTTAATAAAATAACATTATAAAAGCATAAAAAGACGTAATATCCTTTTACACGTAATAAAATAACATTATAAAAGCATAAAATTTTTTATCAATAAATAATAATATTGATTTCACTTATAATTAGTGAAATTTGAGGAAAAGTAGGTGTAATTAGCTGTTTTATATATATAATCTATCTGTCAGTCAAAGTGAGTGACTTCCAGTCTTCCACTCTAGCAAGTTGGCACCCATATCTAAATACATGCATTTTATTTATGGTTATTTTTTTCTTTTGTTTTTTATTAATCTGACAAACAACTGCAACGTGAGCCCATCCAAACGGTTTGTGATAAGATACCTTATAAATATATGTCGGAATTTAATGAGATCAACCACTACAAAAAAAAAATAACTAAAAAAATAACTCTTATCATGAGAGTCCTTCTAGTACATTTGTCTTGTTTAGCAACTAATTATTATATATATCATCTATAATCAAGGCCGGCTGTAGGCTGAGCGCCAAAGGTGACCGCTTAGGACATCAGACCTAAAAAGAGTCTAGTTATTTTATATAAGACTAATATATATAAACTGATTAATAATTTAAAAGTTTAAATATAATATATATATATATATATATATATATATATATATTAGAGATTCTAAGGATCAAAAAGTAAAATAATAGATTTTTTGCTTTGAAAAAGGCAAACAGCAATGTTGTAAACATGTCTAGTTAACTTTTATATTTATTAGAATTTATTTAAATATAATAGGTTAGGGTCTCATTTTAAATTTTAGTCCTGGACTATTAAAAAGTCAAGATCGACCCTATCTATTAGGGGTGGACAAAATTCGGTTTGGTTCGGTTTTATCCATAACCAAACCAAACCAAACCAAATTTTTTTGGTTATTAATTGGGTCAACCAAACCTGGGGGTTTTATGTGAATAACTGAAAATAATCAAACCGTAAAAGTTCGATTCGGTTCGGTTTGGTTATCTTGGTTTGGGCCTAAATTGTGTATATGGGCTTAAGTAGACCTTTTGAGTTAGAAATCAATTTTTTTAATTTTGTATCTAATTGTTTGTATATTTTTAAAATATTGGGTTCATATACATTAATTTTGGGCCAATATCAAATTTTGGCATCTTTTGAGTTATATTATAATTTGATATTTTTTTTTGTACAATTGATAATTGTTTGATATTGTTTTTTTTTCCAATAAAACTTATTGCCATCTCACTCGGGAGGCTAGGGTTTTTTATTTTTGTTTATATAATTTGGTTATGGGTCGGTTACGGTTTTAGCCACCCATATTCTATTCATAATCAATTTTTATTCAGTTATCCAAGGGAATAATCAAACCCCCACGACCCATGACCTACAATAAAAAATAACACCCTTTAATCGGTTCAATTTAATTTGATTAGGATCAATTTGATTAATGTGTCCAGCCCTACTACCTATAATGCAACGAATCAAATATGTTATAAGATTAAATGAACATTTTTTATTACGAAACTGCATTATTGGCAAGGCGTCAAAGTAAAAATCATTTTATAAGGTTTTGAGCAGATAAATGGATCTAGGAAGATGTAATTATATTTTAAGACTACATGCGTGCCTCGGGAAACCATTCCAATTAAATAATATTTTGTAGCCGCGTCATCTGAGAACTGGTTACTTGCCAGTTGCCATGCATCTACTACATAAATGTTCGACTGTTCTCCTTATATTCATGGATCAGGATCTTCTCCTCACCTAACCTATATTCATATTTTTTTAATCTCATGATACATAAATATTATAATAAATAAGTTGTTAGGATATTATTACTTTTTACTATTATTTTATTAACATCCAATCACATACTTTAAAAAAGATGAGAAATAAAATTTAAGTGAGGAGAGGATCCAAATTTCATATGTACATATTTAAGTTTAAGGTAATTTATACCTATTAATGCATGGAAAGATATAAAGTCAAAAGTGGTTCAGCTAAGATAAATGCCAATGAGGCAATGACAAACAGAAAGGGAAGAAAGGTGTGTGTGCAAGCATTGCAGGTCTCTCTAAGCACTAGAGATGGTCCCGGTTCGATTCGAACCAAACCAGCAGTTTTGAACCGGAACCTAAGGTTCCGGTTCAAAACCGGTTCCGGAACCGGGACACCCGGTCCCGGTTTCGGTTTTTTATTTTTGGAGTTGGAACCGCTGGTTCAAAATCGGTGAGGAACCAGAACCGCCGGTTTCACCGGTTTCGGTTTCGATTTCGATTTCGATTCCATTTTTTTAAAAAAATTGAAAAAAAAAATTATTTCTTAAAAGTAAAAAAAAAAAAAGGAACCGCCGGTTCCGGTTCAGGTTCCAGAACTAGCGGTTCCACACCGGTTCTAAGAACCGGTTGAAGAACCGAATCGGCGGAGAACTGCCGGTTCAAAATCAGAATTGGAACCGGGACCCCTATGGTACCGATTCCGATTAGGCCAAAAATAGAATCGAAACCGCTGATTCCGAAACCTTGGCCATCTCTACCAAGGACTTACATCGAACACCTAGATGTTATAGCAAACACCTTCTCTTGTTACAGCTGGAATCAATAAGACTTCTTCACAAGGATTGCCAACGAAGCTAATAATTAAAAATTTATACCGATGAAACTTAATTTATACATATGAAAATTTAAAATTTCATACGAAAAAAATATGATAGCTAATAATTATTTTATATATATATATATATATACATATATATATATATATGTATATATTAATGGGTTGGAATAGGATCAACAGTCCCTAAAAATTAAATTTAAATTTTTTATTGATATAAACTTCTTAAGCTATAGAGAATCTGATAGAGAAGAGAAAGAACATAGAAGAGAAAATACGAGGAAGAAAGAGAGATGAGAAAAAAAATATTTATTTTGAGTGTAAATTCTTATTGTATTTTATGAGTATCAATTCATTTTAACGGTTCAAATAATGATCATAATCTTATATTTAAAAATAAAAAAAATCATGTAAGAATTTATGTAATTTTTAGGGGACAGGTTAATCATATCGCTATATTAATATATATATATATATATATATAAATGTAACAAACTAATAAATTTATTTTTGAGATTGTAAAGTTATTCACCAACTTATCATAACGTATAAATATCATTGCAATTTTATTTTATTTTACTAACAACTGATAGATCTGGTCCTCAACTAGCCTTTTTTGGTATTGCACGAGACTAGACTAAATTAATGATGCCACTCGTCGTATTGTAATATATCAGATTGAATTAAATTAATTAATTTATAAAATAAAATTATGTTGGGATTGTGAAGCTTGAATCCTGAGTTGATTCAAAGCAGGCCCTAGGAGCAGGCAGAGGCAAGCCCAAATAGAGTAGCCAAACAACAGGCCCAGGAGAGGCCCAGACAGCAGGCCCAGGAGAGGCCTATGAGAGGCATAGGAGCAGTCCCAAGATTTGGCCCAGGCGAACAGTGCCGTACACATGAATAGTGCATGGTGAATAGTATCGTATACGTGAATAGTATACAGTGAACAGTACATAACTGTGATGCCGACAGGAGAACAGTGAATGGCGGTGGCCGCCTCGTGGGCGGCAGTGAACAGTGAATGGCGGTGTCTAACAGGTGGGCCCACGCGTGAATAGCTGGTGAACAGTACTTGTGAACAGTACCGTATACGCGTGAACAGTACCATGAACAGTAACCAGACATCTCCTATAAATAGCCCTCATTTGTGATAATCAAAGGAACTCAATCTCCTCTGAGTGAGAGAGTTCAGAGAGCTCCACAAGAGCGGCTCAGGATCCGGGCAGGAGGCCCAAGCGATATGGGCAGGAGGCCCAGGCGGATCCGGGCAGGTGGCCCAGGCGATCCGGGCAGGAGGCCCAAGCGATATGGGCAGGAGGCCCAGGCATCCGGGCAGGAGGCCCAGGCGGATCCGGGCAGGAGGCCAAGGCGATCCGGGCAGGAGGCCCAGGCGGATCCGGGCAGGTGGCCCAGGCGATCCGGGAAGGAGGCCCAGGCAGATCCGGGGCAATGACCCCGATGAGGAGCCCATGTGCGGTTCCGGGAGATCCGGGGGGTGACCCCGATGAGGAGCCCAGGTGCGGTTCCGGGAGATCCGGGGCGATGACCCCGATGAGGAGCCCAGGTGCGGTTCCGGGAGATCCGGGGCGATGACCCCGATGAGGAGCCCAGGTACGGTTCCGGGAGATCCGGGGGGTGACCCCGATGAGGAGCCCAGGTATGCGGTTCCGTAGGTGGAAACACTGAGAGAGAGCGAGAGTATAAACACACGTGAGAAGAAAAACTGTGTGAGAGTTTTTTCGTATAAGTGTTGTTGTTATAGCTCTTTCATAGTGGATTGAGTGCTGGTGCGCTCCGTGGATGTAGGAATCAGTTGATTGCCGAACCACGTAAAAAATTGTTGTCTCCTTTACTATTCTGCTTGCTTCCATATGTGTGCCATGTGCAGATTTGCGTATCTGCATACAGTTTGCAACTTCCGCTGCGCCGGGAATCGGACCGGATTCCCAACAACTGGTATCAGAGCTATGGTTGAAATCCTAACAACAGAGCAAAAGTTGATGTTCTGTAGAGCTCAGAGATTTGCAGACAGAGTTGGCCAGGTAGGCCCAGAAATAATGAGGCCAGGCGGGCCCTAATGAGGTGGCTAGGCGGGCCCCAATAGAAGAGATCATGCGGACCCAGATAAGGAACCTGAATGCTACGATGAGGCAGGTCAGGGAATATTACGAGCCAGTGGGAGCTTGTAAGGAAACGCTTATCAGCCAAGCCAGATGAGGCAGAGAAACTGAAGTTAAGTGGGAGCTTCAGTGGGTCTTCAAGATAGAAGACGGGCTGTTCGAGCACACGATTTCCGTTGATGATCAAAGAAGGCTGTTCCTCATGATTCAATCTTCAAGTGGGAGATTGTTGGGATTGTGAAGCTTGAATCCTGAGTTGATTCAAAGCAGGCCCTAGGAGTAGGCAGAGGCAAGCCCAAATAGAGTAGCCAAACAACAGGCCCAGGAGAGGCCCAGACAGCAGGCCCAGGAGAGGCCTATGAGAGGCATAGGAGCAGTCCCAAGATTTGGCCCAGGCGAACAGTGCCGTACACATGAATAGTGCATGGTGAATAGTATCGTATACGTGAATAGTATACAGTGAACAGTACATAACTGTGATGCCGACAGGAGAACAGTGAATGGCGGTGGCCGCCTCGTGGGCGGCAGTGAACAGTGAATGGCGGTGTCTAACAGGTGGGCCCACGCGTGAATAGCTGGTGAACAGTACTTGTGAACAGTACCGTATACGCGTGAACAGTACCATGAACAGTAACCAGACATCTCCTATAAATAGCCCTCATTTGTGATAATCAAAGGAACTCAATCTCCTCTGAGTGAGAGAGTTCAGAGAGCTCCACAAGAGCGGCTCAGGATCCGGGCAGGAGGCCCAAGCGATATGGGCAGGAGGCCCAGGCGGATCCGGGCAGGTGGCCCAGGCGATCCGGGCAGGAGGCCCAAGCGATATGGGCAGGAGGCCCAGGCATCCGGGCAGGAGGCCCAGGCGGATCCGGGCAGGAGGCCAAGGCGATCCGGGCAGGAGGCCCAGGCGGATCCGGGCAGGTGGCCCAGGCGATCCGGGAAGGAGGCCCAGGCAGATCCGGGGCAATGACCCCGATGAGGAGCCCATGTGCGGTTCCGGGAGATCCGGGGGGTGACCCCGATGAGGAGCCCAGGTGCGGTTCCGGGAGATCCGGGGCGATGACCCCGATGAGGAGCCCAGGTGCGGTTCCGGGAGATCCGGGGCGATGACCCCGATGAGGAGCCCAGGTACGGTTCCGGGAGATCCGGGGGGTGACCCCGATGAGGAGCCCAGGTATGCGGTTCCGTAGGTGGAAACACTGAGAGAGAGCGAGAGTATAAACACACGTGAGAAGAAAAACTGTGTGAGAGTTTTTTCGTATAAGTGTTGTTGTTATAGCTCTTTCATAGTGGATTGAGTGCTGGTGCGCTCCGTGGATGTAGGAATCAGTTGATTGCCGAACCACGTAAAAAATTGTTGTCTCCTTTACTATTCTGCTTGCTTCCATATGTGTGCCATGTGCAGATTTGCGTATCTGCATACAGTTTGCAACTTCCGCTGCGCCGGGAATCGGACCGGATTCCCAACAACTGGTATCAGAGCTATGGTTGAAATCCTAACAACAGAGCAAAAGTTGATGTTCTGTAGAGCTCAGAGATTTGCAGACAGAGTTGGCCAGGTAGGCCCAGAAATAATGAGGCCAGGCGGGCCCTAATGAGGTGGCTAGGCGGGCCCCAATAGAAGAGATCATGCGGACCCAGATAAGGAACCTGAATGCTACGATGAGGCAGGTCAGGGAATATTACGAGCCAGTGGGAGCTTGTAAGGAAACGCTTATCAGCCAAGCCAGATGAGGCAGAGAAACTGAAGTTAAGTGGGAGCTTCAGTGGGTCTTCAAGATAGAAGACGGGCTGTTCGAGCACACGATTTCCGTTGATGATCAAAGAAGGCTGTTCCTCATGATTCAATCTTCAAGTGGGAGATTGTTGGGATTGTGAAGCTTGAATCCTGAGTTGATTCAAAGCAGGCCCTAGGAGTAGGCAGAGGCAAGCCCAAATAGAGTAGCCAAACAACAGGCCCAGGAGAGGCCCAGACAGCAGGCCCAGGAGAGGCCTATGAGAGGCATAGGAGCAGTCCCAAGATTTGGCCCAGGCGAACAGTGCCGTACACATGAATAGTGCATGGTGAATAGTATCGTATACGTGAATAGTATACAGTGAACAGTACATAACTGTGATGCCGACAGGAGAACAGTGAATGGCGGTGGCCGCCTCGTGGGCGGCAGTGAACAGTGAATGGCGGTGTCTAACAGGTGGGCCCACGCGTGAATAGCTGGTGAACAGTACTTGTGAACAGTACCGTATACGCGTGAACAGTACCATGAACAGTAACCAGACATCTCCTATAAATAGCCCTCATTTGTGATAATCAAAGGAACTCAATCTCCTCTGAGTGAGAGAGTTCAGAGAGCTCCACAAGAGCGGCTCAGGATCCGGGCAGGAGGCCCAAGCGATATGGGCAGGAGGCCCAGGCGGATCCGGGCAGGTGGCCCAGGCGATCCGGGCAGGAGGCCCAAGCAATATGGGCAGGAGGCCCAGGCATCCGGGCAGGAGGCCCAGGCGGATCCGGGCAGGAGGCCAAGGCGATCCGGGCAGGAGGCCCAGGCGGATCCGGGCAGGTGGCCCAGGCGATCCGGGAAGGAGGCCCAGGCAGATCCGGGGCAATGACCCCGATGAGGAGCCCATGTGCGGTTCCGGGAGATCCGGGGGGTGACCCCGATGAGGAGCCCAGGTGCGGTTCCGGGAGATCCGGGGCGATGACCCCGATGAGGAGCCCAGGTGCGGTTCCGGGAGATCCGGGGCGATGACCCCGATGAGGAGCCCAGGTACGGTTCCGGGAGATCCGGGGGGTGACCCCGATGAGGAGCCCAGGTATGCGGTTCCGTAGGTGGAAACACTGAGAGAGAGCGAGAGTATAAACACACGTGAGAAGAAAAACTGTGTGAGAGTTTTTTCGTATAAGTGTTGTTGTTATAGCTCTTTCATAGTGGATTGAGTGCTGGTGCGCTCCGTGGATGTAGGAATCAGTTGATTGCCGAACCACGTAAAAAATTGTTGTCTCCTTTACTATTCTGCTTGCTTCCATATGTGTGCCATGCAGATTTGCGTATCTGCATACAGTTTGCAACTTCCGCTGCGCCGGGAATCGGACCGGATTCCCAACAAATTATTTTAAATATTTTATAAATACAAATTAATTTAAAATAAATTTAAGCATAATATAATATGAATAAATTAAATAATTTTAAAAATAAATAGATCTATTAATTGATAAAATATTAAAAAGTAAAAAAAAAAAAAAAAACTCAAAAAGATATGCAAAAAGGACAGTCTCGTACTTTGAAGTATAACTATTTAATCTCGTCACAATGAGATTATTTGGGACTTTTGGGAGTAAACTTAAAAATAGTTTAATCTCATTCAATCACATGTGATAAATAGTGCCTTTGACTTGATGCTTTGCCTAAATCTAATATGCAACTAAGGAGGTTGACCGATGGAAAGGTCCGAGATCCACCAAAGATTGAATTGGGTCATAGATAGAACCCACCGAACGTAAGTAAAGCCTAAATCAATAACAATTAGGCTGAGGGTATAGCCCATCGGAACAGCAGTCGAGTCCAAAAATAACAAGAGCATCAATAAAACGAGATGAATCGTACTAAGGGCGTAGCTATAAACTTTATATTGGGTGTATTAATCTAAATTTTATTTTTTTATTTAAAAATCTTATTATTTTATACTAAACAAAAAATTTTCTTTGTAATAGTTAAATCTTGACGGTACGAGAGAATTTTCCTTAATAATAATAATAAAAGATACACCTAATTAGAGGGGGACATAATGAGTTTTACCCTAAGTACCTACCATGTGCAAAAAAAAAAAAAAACACAAATCACCAAATTGAATAAACTTCAACTAACTATTATCAAAATAAAAAAATTAAAAAAAAATGATCATTTCACAATTAATAAATTTAATATGAAATAAAAACTTACAACTTTTTCCTGCAGCAAACTACTACAAGTTATGTACAAACTAAATCATGAGAGCAATAATATGTTCATAAAATTTCTAACACTAAATACTTGTTTTATATAATATAATGATATTTTTTATGTCTAAAATGTAGCTTAAGTATAATTTATTATTATATTGGGTTATATGATAGATATAAGTGTAAGTTTTAGGAAAATTAATTATTTTAGTTTCAACTTCTATAGTTTAAAAATATATAATTCTCAACGTATTTTAATTTACAATGCATCTAAAAGTTTAAACAATAAGACAAGAAAAAGACTAAACTTAAGTGAACCACTAGGGGACTACATAATAAGATTTTTTTAATACATATAAAACAAAATTTTAAGTTTTAATTACGCAAAACCTAAAATTAAATATATTATAGATAATTAAATAAATAAAAGTAAAATTAATTGTTTTTAAAGTTTCAAATAGAGAGAAATAATATTTAAAGTAATAAACGTTTGTGGCGGGATATGGATTGTTTATTTTAATAGTTTTATTTATATTTGGGTTTATTGGGCTCTTGAACTAGCTTATTAAGCTTATTGGACTCGTCTTACTTTTCTAAACTAACATTCTCTTTTTGAATTTTTTTTTAACTTATTGGACTTGGCTTATTTTGACTAACATGTTCTTATTAATTTTTTTTATAGAGATAATATAAATAAATAAACTATATTATTTTATTTTTTAAAAAAACTTGGTTGGGCTGTAGCTTCGCTCCTGATATTGTCACAAGCCTACATTGGATAGATATGGGTTTGATCTATAAGTTTGTTCGAAACCCTAGCTCCGATGTTTCGTGCCTCCTCGGAACTCTATAATAGCTAGTTTGTCTCTAATGATCGAAGGCATAAACACCAATTCTTCAATAGGGGAATGAAGACAATTTTGGTTTAGTAACAACTAATAATTAAAGTTAGAGAAATTTATTCTGTAGATGGTAGAGATCCATTCATAAAAAACTTACAAAAAATTAAAGAATAAAAATTAAATCTAAGATATCCACCATTCATCTAAAAATTTATCTAAAAAAAATATTAAGTAGCTAGTGGAAATCCTTCAGATCCATCCGGTGACTATGGGAGGGAGGAGGAGGCTCCAACCTCCCCATTGCATGAACCAGGGATGGCTCAAGCCTCACTCGTTCGCGATTCATGATGCATCCACCATGGATCTCTCCATTTTTTTCTTTTCCTTTTTTAAATCTTCACTGTCCATTCAGAGATGAACGGTGCAGATCTTAAGTCTTTTTTATTTTTTTTAAAAAATTAAATCTCCACCTTTGAGATGGACGATGGAAATCTTAACTGTTTTTATTTTAAAAAAAATATTTCGAAAATAAAATGAAATGATTAAAATTCTCTTAAACATTATTGACTTTACTAATATTGATTAACAACATGAGGGTCTGCAGTCAATTTCTCTAAAAATTGATTATGTCTGTAATTAGAGATACCTAGGGTAGGTAGGTTGTAATTTATCCAAAAATTTTATATGTTTTTAACGGTCAACTATATTTTTTTACGATCAACGCTAACGACAGTGGGGTCTATGGTCAATTTCTCTAAAAGTTGATTCTGCATGTATTAGAGAAACCTTAGGTAGGTAGATTGTAATTTGTCTTATATAAAATTTATAAATGAAATGGTACGTCGGTTTGTATTAAATATTTTATCTGAAAAATTTTAAACCATGAAAAATATGGACTAAGTTGAAGTCCAAAGTGTCCAAGTGGGAAGAAAAAATGAGTACATGCATGCTTGAGGCTTCAACTTTTCAAGCACGAGAATTGCAAAATAGGTTGGCGGTAGTAGTAATTGGACCAAACGTATTTGAGGAGTTTAAATTATTTATTAAAAAAAAAAACATTGAACGTATTTGAGAGGTCAAATAATTAAAAACAAATGTGAACATAGAAAATATATACATTTTGCTAATGCACGGGGTCAATGTCTTCTTATAATTAATTAATTAGCTTCAAAAGGCATTAACAACCTATGGATAAGTTGGTTATTTTTTAATTATTACAAATATAAAAGGTTGAAAAGATGATATAATTTAAACTCACGATTATATTAATATACGGGCATGCTACATTGATAATAAAAAAATTTCATTCAATCTAATAATATTCTAAATTTAAGTCGTTATATCATATTAATTTTAAAAATAAAAATAAAAGTATCTATTTAATTTATTTACATAAATAAATATGACTTATTATACTAATAAAAAAATATAATGATTGACACTATTTTTACACCATATTATTTTTTAATATATATAGACACAAATTACATTATTAAGTTAGTTAATAGTCAAGTCTCACGTAATTCAAGTCATTAATAGTTAATTCCAATGTAATTGAAGTCATTCTTATACAGTTTAGAATTATATAATTTATCGTCATTTAATATGATTCAATAATATAATTATTCAGATTGACAATATTACAATTTTAAGTGACCACTATGGCAGATGGTATATTAAAAAAGAAAAAAAAAATCATACAATCCAAGTTTATTATATCCCTCTAATAAAACTTAGTTAATATATGTGTTAAAATTATATATATATATATAAAATCTCAAGTGGGAAAAAAGGACTTCGAATATGCCCTAATTAATTTCAAAAGAATTTATTTGGACTCTTTGTCGACCACAGATTATTCAGGCAGCAGATTTTTATACAGAAAACATGTAGACAAATTCCAGTTCCCATTTACAAAGAAAATAACACTTAACTAACATTACAGTGTCCACAACTGCTTGCTAAAATTTCCGATATTAATAATAATAAACTTCTGCATACCTTTTCGTAGTTTAAGTAATATGCATTTCTCGTCAATCTACGATATTAGTAGGGTTCAAATCTCACAATACGTATTTATAAGCATGTGCGGAGAGTTTTCTTTCCGTTATGTGAGAAAAGATGTCTTCCGATTATGAGAGTAGATATCCGGATTGAGAATGTAGTGATTAATCTCGATAGGTTCATACGGAATTCTGACTCCCGGTGTTACTTTTTTAAAAAATTATTAATAATAAACTTTCAATTAAGGATTGATAAATTAATCGTCTTAAAACAAGATTCAGAATTAATATTTTTGTTATTTTGTCATTTAATTCTTTTTAAAAAGTTTTATTAGGTACAATAATTAAATATAATACCAACACTTCAAATCCTTTTCAATGTGACCATAAAACTAAGAATTATTTTTAAGTAAGAAATAGGTGATGTAAACATAAATCTAGATTATAAGAATTTTGTTACTTGTGTAATATTTATGATTGTTTTCACCAGTCTATGTTATTTTTAGTTAACAATCAATAATTATAGGAATTGGATTCATAATTATGTGTAAAAAAAAAGAAAAGAAAATTCACAGTAGAGTTATAGTCCGTTTATGACTTACAGTATTTAATATTCTTCCGAACCTAAATTTTCAACCCTTCAATGCATTTATCAAAGCATATTGAAAGTAATATTCACTAAACATTAAAAAAAAAAATTAAAAGTTTAGGCGAGAAAAATATATCTCTCTATCAGTTTAATTTATACTACAATTAAAAATTTAGGTCAAAACGAATGTTAAAATCCAAACGGGTTCGGATCTTATGAAGCTTCATCAAGTTAATTTCATAGGTCAAGTAAATGATGATAATATTATTAAAATTTTTATTTCTTTAATTATATATATAAGATTTTGACTTGGGAACATATATGGACTAGTTCAATTTCAATTTTGAGAGATCAAAAAATGCCTTAGGGAGTTGAGTTGAGTTGACTATTGATTTGCTGTCTCTGTGTGTGAATATTGAATCATGATTTTCATGAATCACCCAAAAAGTGCAACTTTGTTTATGTTTGAATAGAATTGTATTTTTTATAATTATTTAAAAATCCAAAGAGAAAAATTGGTTTAAGTATTTATTTTGAAAAATATTTTACTTTCTTTTTTTAATTAAAAAATATTTATATTTGTACTATGAAGTACACTTTAAACAAACTTTTTAACTATTTATTTTTTAAAATTTTAAAATTAACACCACGATTCGAAAAAGACCTAAAAGATTTAATCTCTTATAATCTCTTTATTGAAAACAAAAAGGCTTTCCATTAAACCTAATTCGTAGAATTCTACTTGGTTTTTAAGAGTGTGATTTCAATTATAATTCCAGGTTCTAGTTTAAAGATCAAAATATTGTTCACTTGAGCTATCGATTGTATTATAATGTAGGAGATTTTATTTGGTAAATTTTGTTACTTTTTATGAGACTTTTGCATTACATTTATTTGTGATAAAAATTATATTATAATTGATTATTTTTATTTGTCAAATGGATTTAGTGAATTCAAATTGTGTAATTAAGTTAAAAGTATTTTAATTTTTTTAACAAATTAAATAACTAAATTGGAAAATATTAAAATTTATAAATTAATAGGTTATATAGGTCGTAATAACAGATTACTCGTTAATTTAATAGATCGTGTATGAATTATAGAGTATAACACGATAATATTAATAGGCTATATTCAAATTTATATAAATACAATACGCTAAGCCAAATTGTAAAATAATGAAAATGTATGAAAATATAATGAAAGAAATGTGTAAAATGATGAAAGTGAGAGAAAATGTAATGGAGGAAAAATGTACATCTATTTCATTAATCTTATGAGGTATATATACATGAAGATATAACACATAAAGTCTATCACCCACCTAATATTCACCTAACACTCACCTAACATTACATAAAGTCAAGAGTACACCTAACACTCACCTAACATTACATAAAGTCAAGAGTACACCTAACACTCACCTAACATTATATAAAATCAAGAGTACAACAAACACTCACCTAACATAACATTACATAAAGTCAAGAGTACACCTAACACTCACCTAACATTACATAAAGTCAAATATACATTTAAGATTTACTAATACTCCCCCTCAAGTTGGAGAGTGAATATCATGAAGTCCCAACTTGTTACGTAAATTCACAAACTGATCCTTTCCTAAAGCCTTCGTAAATACATCAGCCAATTGCAAGTGTGAAGAAACAAAAGAAGGATTGATTATTCCGGCTTGTACTTTTTCTCGTACTATATGACAGTCTATCTCAATGTGCTTTGTACGCTCATGAAAGACAGGATTCGCAGCAATGTGTAAAGCTGCCTGATTGTCACAAAATAATGGTGCAGGAGTTGTTTGAGGAACCTTTAGGTCATGTAGTATGTAACGCAACCAAGTTAACTCCAAACATGTGTTAGCCATTGCTCGATATTCAGCCTCAGCTGATGATCTAGAGACATTAGCTTGCTTCTTAGATTTCCATGATATGAGAGAACTTCCAAGGAAAATACAGTAGCCTGTAACTGATCTTCTTGTGTCACGACAACCTCCCCAATCTGAATCACAAAAAGCTTTCAAGGTTAAACTGTTTATGGAGGGAAGTAATAATCCCTGACCAGGTGTACCTTTGATGTATTTGAGGATTCGAATGGCAGCGTCCCAATGAGGTATTCTAGGTTCTTGCATGAACTGGCTCAATGTGCGAACTGAATAAACTATATCGGGTCTTGTCACTGTAAGATATATCAATCTGCCAACTAGTCTTCTGTACTTTGTTGGATCATTTAGCAATGCTCCATCAGTGGGAGTAAGTTTCAAATTCTGCTCCATTGGAAAATTGTTGGGACATGCGCCTAAGAGTCCAGAATCTTGTAAAATGTCCAACGCATACTTTCTTTGTGACATAAAAATGCCTTTTCTGGAGCGAGAAAATTCAATACCGAGAAAGTACTTCAAGTTTCCAAGATCTTTGATACGGAAGCGTTTAAGAAGGAATCTTTTGAGACGTTCCATTTCATGTAGATCATTTCCTGTGAGAAGTATGTCATCGACATATATAAGAATTGCTGTAAAAGAAGTACCTTGAGTTTTGGTGAAAAGGGAATAATCAGCCTTTGATTGTTGATAGCCGGCCTTTCTGATAGTATCTGAAAATGTGGAAAACCAATTTCTTGATGCTTGTTTAAGTCCATAAAGAGACTTGTTGAGCCGACATACAGTGTGCTCCCCCTGTCGTCGAAGACCAGGTGGAGGTTCCATGTAGACAACTTCATGAAGGTCGCCATGGAGGAAAGCATTTTGAACGTCCAATTGGTGGATGTGCCAATGGCGAGCAGCAGCGACAGTAAGAAGACAACGAAGTGTTGTAAGCTTTGCTGTTGGAGAAAATGTTTCTTGATAGTCAATGCCCTCAACTTGATTGTATCCTTTAGCAACAAGACGAGCTTTGTAGCGTTCAATGGTACCATCAGATTTGTATTTGATTTTGTAGACCCATTTGCAACCAATTGGTTTGTGGCCAATGGGCAAAGGGACTAAGCTCCATGTGTTGTTGAGCTGCAATGCTTCTAATTCTGTATTCATAGCTTGTCGCCAATGTGGATTAAGGACAGCTTGAGCATAATTTTTAGGCTCAGTGTGATCTGTGATGTTAACTAGAAAAGTAGAATGGGAAGGTGAAAAACGTGAGTATGAAAGAAAATTAGAGAGTGGATATCGAGTACCTGATATAGGACTTGCTGCAGAGGTAGATTGATGTGCCTGAGATGACATTAGGAAGTCTCTATGCCATGCCGGAGGTCGCTTAGGCCGTGTAGACTGTCTCGGAGGTGGAATGGTAGTAGTTTCAGAAGGAATATTTGATGGGTCTAAAAGTGGTGGTAAGGTTTCGGCATCTGGTGTGTTTGTGGAAGGTTGATCAATGCTGGAGGGAACAACAGGTGTGGGTGAGATGGGTTCATGTGTATTAGATGTTGTTTGCTCGGATTGGTGTTAGAAGAGCATGGTGGTATGATAGACTGCATTTCTGTGGTCTCAGATATGAAATTAGGCACCACAAAATCAGAAGTGGACGGGGTTGAGATAGATGAAAAAGGAAAAATGGATTCATGAAATTTGACATCACGACTGACAAAAAATTTCTTGGTTTCCATGTCATATAGTTTGTATCCTTTTTGCCCAGTCGGATATCCAACAAAGATGCAACACTTGGCACGAGGTTCAAATTTTTGAATGGGATGTACAATAGTTGCATAACATAGACAACCAAAAACCTTTAAGTGATCAAGTGATGGTGGGCGACTATATAGCATTTCAAAAGGTGTTTTATTTGAGAGCAATGGTGATGGCAACCGGTTAATGAGATAAACTGCAGTTAAAACACATTCACCCCAAAAATGTAAAGGTAAATGGGATTGAAAAAGTAGTGCTCGTGCCACAGTGAGAATATGACGATGTTTCCTTTCAACGACTCCATTTTGCTGTGGGGTGTAAACACAAGTGCGTTGATATTCAATGCCATGAAGTCTAAAAACGTTTTTCATAGATAAAAATTCAGAACCATTGTCTACTCTAACTGCTTTGACATATGCATGAAATTGAGTGTAAACAAAATCAATAAATGATTTCAAAATGTTTTGAGTTTCAGACTTGTGCTGCATAAGGAATATCCATGTGCATCTTGTAAAGTCATCTACAATGGTAAGAAAAAATCGTGCCCCTGAGTGTGTATGAACTTTGTGAGGACCCCAGATATCACAATGCAATAAATCAAATGGAGCATGAGTTGATATGGAGCTTAATGGAAATGGAAGTCTTGTTTGTTTTGCCATGGGACAAACAGTGCAATTATTATCATAAGAAATATTGTTTGAAGATAATAAGGAAGAAGCTAATTTAAGACGAGATGGTGATGGATGTCCAAGACGCATATGCCATAGATTGGAAGGCTGTGAAATTTGATGACAGGTTGACATCCTTTGTAAGGGAGGCATGTAATAGAGACCACCATGTTGTTTACCCGAGCCAATCATCTTCCCCGTAGCCAAGTCCTGTAGAACACAAAAGGTGGGAAAAAAAATGGCACAACAGTTTAGGGCAGAGGTAAGTTTACTTACAGAAATTAGATTTAAGCGAAAACTAGGAACACATAAAACATCATCTAAAGTGATGTTGGAATTAAAAGATACAGTGCCAGTTGAAGTGATTGATGCTGTAGATCCTGTTGGTAAATTAACAATAGGTATGGATGATGATTGTGTTTTGGTGAGAAGTGTGGAATCAGAAGTGATATGATCGGTGGCTCCACTATCTAAAATCCATGGCTTTGTAAATACAGAATTAATTGAAGCATTGGAAAATGGATACAGACCTGTCACATTTGCATAAGTGTATTTATTACCAGTACCATGGTTTGAACTCATCATTGATGAAGACAAGAAAGCTGTTGAAGTTGCTCGATGAAAATTCTGTGCAAGACGTTGTCCGGATCAGAAGCTTGGCTCTGATACCATGTAAAATAATGAAAATGTATGAAAATATAATGAAAGAAATGTGTAAAATGATGAAAGTGAGAGAAAATGTAATGGAGGAAAAATGTACATCTATTTCATTAATCTTATGAGGTATATATACATGAAGATATAACACATAAAGTCTATCACCCACCTAATATTCACCTAACACTCACCTAACATTACATAAAGTCAAGAGTACACCTAACACTCACCTAACATTATATAAAATCAAGAATACAACAAACACTCACCTAACATAACATTACATAAAGTCAAGAGTACACCTAACACTCACCTAACATTACATAAAGTCAAATATACATTTAAGATTTACTAATACAAATTGCCACCTCTAAATTTGCTAGAAGACCGAATCCGAAAATTAAGATTTTTTCGAAGAAAAAATGAAAAGGAAAATCTACTTGCTCAAATAATCATCAACAGAAATGCTCAACTCTTTTTCCTCCCACCAAGTCCGGCAACCACCACCACTACGACAGCTCTGATCATATTTATCTTCCCAAACCTCCGCCTCGAAGCTGCCGTGAGCTCCGCTGCTCCCCTCCACCCCCTTCCCATGATTCACCTGCGGCTTGTTGGCAATGATCATCTGAGCATCAACTCCCATCCCAGCATCCGAAGCCGCTCTCTGCACCGACCGCGGCGACATGTCCTGACTCAGGCTCCCAACAGGCACCATCATTGGAAAGTTGATACGGTCCAACGCCGCCGACTCCGCAGCCGGTCTGCGCAAGCAGTAGAAAGCGACGTCGTGGGCCACCGCTGCTGCCTCTGGCGTCGAGTAGGAGCCCAACCAGAGCCGCTCTTGCGTGCCCGGAACACGTATTTCCGACACCCACTTGCCCCATTTTCTTCTACGAACTCCTTTGTATTTCTTCTGGTCATCAGACGACATGCTTGCTTGCTCTGTTTCAGCTTCTTCTGGGGTGCTTTTGCTTTTCTGGCTTGTATATGTATAACGCAGAAGCAATTCCAAGTTTCAATTACTCGTGTTTTTTTTTTATGTGATCGAAGAAGTGCTTATATAGGTTGAAGAGTGAGAGAAAGTCAAAAGCACAACAAGGTGTGGCATTTGTCAACATTTTCAAAGGTCAAAGTAAGAGAAGCTGTTTCGAGAACAAGTGCTTATCCCATGGATATATTTATGGTTGGACTGGGACGGTGCATTTAAAGAGCATGTCCAAGTGGGGCTAAATCAAACAAGGGGTCTACATAGTAATTTTAGCTTGTAAAATTATGGGGTCATAGATCTGCTGGACAAAATCAAATACTACATGAATATCTATTATCATAATATTAAGAAATATCTACTCTCACAGCACTGTAAAAAAAGTTCCTCATACAGATAGATGATATATACGTATGATAGGATTTAAATCCCTTCACTACAGATATAAAATAAAATATTTATATTATTGATCTGATCTTACCCAATAATAAGCCTTGGGATGAGAAAGCCACCATATCCTAATAAGTAGGAGTGAAACCCATATTGAACCTGTAGCATGTATATAGTTGTTTGAATTAATTGATGCATCAAAATTGGTTTAACAAATAGTTATATAATTCTATGAATGTCATTAATGAATAATTCTCTAATTAGAACGGTCCTGAAATGTTACGGAATCAGTTATGTAACGTTATAAAACTAAACGTCTAATTTTATAACATTATAATGAAAAAGAAAAAATTCAGGACGTTCTGATTAGAGAAGAACCATATTATTAGTAGGCTATGTTAGAGTTATATGTATTCTTACCCATACACAGAAGAAAAATGAGAGTTCAAATGAATTTTGGAATAAAATGAAATAAATCAGCTTGAGAATAATCTGAGGCCTATGAAACCAGAAGTGATCATCTGAAAGCATAATGACCACATCTTCTGTAACAACTGCATACTTTTCAACAATATCATAGGCCAATTGAATTATTATATGCTCTAACTTAGCGCCCACCGCAATTAATAGCTACATTATAAGAACCAAAAAAGATATAAGGAGGGTATGTTGGACATCGTTTTACGAATGTGATTTTCTATTTTTCGAAGTTAAAAACAATAATAAACTTATTTGTTATTTATGTTTGTAAAACGAAAACGAGAAAAACATAAAATATATTTTTTTTATTTTTTTTTTAGTTTTATTGAACAAAAAGCGAAAATGTTATTTTTACGATTTCACTACCTTACACTTCTATTTTTTGTTTTACTATATATATGTATATATATATATATATACACTTTTCTTAAAATCAATAAAATATATGTTATTTTTTATCATAACTTTTTTAAAAAAAAAAATGAAAAGAAGCCAATTAATTATAAATCAATATAAATTGATTTTTACATTAAATAATATAAGATATATGCATATATATCTCTTTCTTATATTTTTTAATTAACAAAAATCAATTTCAATTAATGTAATTAAATAGCTTACCATAGACCTTTGAGAGCAATAAAATCGCTGCAAGCAACCAAAGATACCCGCTGCGAGTAAAATTAAATAATCAAAATGATTAAATTATATATATATATATATATATATATATATAATATGTACATATGCAAGTGATTCTTTCATGCAAGATCTTTGATATAAATTATACGCTGGAAGTAATCTTGATCATCTTTATTAGAGTCTTAACAAGTCTTTTGAAATAATAAAGACCCGTCAAAACTTCCCTTATATATATACACACACACACACACGCATGCATGTTGAAAAAATTCAATATGTGGGCATACATATGTGTTAAAATGTATTATACTATCTTAAAGTATAGTTCGTTTAAAGTGATCGGTATAAAGTTTAAAGAATTGGGCATTGTGTATTAAAATGTTATGGATTCAATGTGTAGAGACCAGAGTGATATTTTTAGTTTGATGAGGGGTCAAATAAGAAATATCAATATTTTTTTATGGAGAAATTACGCCAAACCTACCTGAGGTTTGCAATTCTACAGCTAGAAACAACTTTATCAAAAATTGACAGCAAACCCCAATCTAATTATCTTTGACTGTTAAAAATTAACAGTTGACCAACTTAAACAGTGTAAAGACGAAAATACCCCTAGAAAAAGATAAGGTCAGGGGTATTTTTGTCTTTTTAAAATTTTTAAATTTAATTTTATTAAATAAAAATTAAAAAAATTAAGAAAAAATCTCCTCCCTCTATCTTTAAAATAACGGACGGTTAAGATTTATTTAAAAAATTAAAATAATAATAAAAAAAAATTAATTATAATTATATAAATCCATTTTTCAGATTGAATCTGTATCGTCCATCAAGATTAGTGGACGGTGGAGATCCAATCTGAAAAATGGATCTCCAAAAAAAAAAAAAATTTATTTTTTTTTGGGACGAAGAACCCATCTCTAGGTTCTTCGTTGAAAGGGTTCTTCGCCACATAACCCAGACCCAATCTGAGTTCTTCGAGAAGAACCCTCTTAGGGTTCTAAGAATTAGAAAAAAAAAAAAAATTTGAAGAACCCAGAAACTGGGTTCTTCGAAGAACCCTTCGAACGAACCCAGAAGGGTTCGATTCGAATCGAACCTTTCTGGGTTCGTTCGACGAACCCAGAAGGGTTCGAATTAGAAAAAAAAAAAAATTGAAGAACCCATACGAAGAATCCAGTGAGGGTTCTTCGAAGAACCCAGAAAATGGGTTCTTCGAAGAACCTTTCTGGGTTCGTCGAACGAACCCAGAAGGGTTCGAATCATTCGAACCCTTGGGTACTTCGAAGAACCCTCACTGGGTTCTTCGATTCCCCCAAAAAAAATATTTTTTTTTTTTATGGAGATCTATTTTTCAGATTGAATCTCCACCGTCCACTAATCTTGATGGACGATTGAGATTCAACCTGAAAAATGGATTTACATAATTATAATTAATTTTTTTTTATTATTATTTTAATTTTTTAAATAAATCTTAACCATCCGTTATTTTAAAGATGGAGGGATGAGATTTTTTCTTAATTTTTTAATTTTTATTTAATAAAATTAAATTTAAAAAATTCAAAAAGATAAAAATACCCCTGACCTTGTCTTTTTCTAGGGGTATTTTCGTCTTTTCACTGTTTGAGTTGGTCAACTGTTAGTTTTTAACGGTCAAAGATAACTGGAGGGGTGTTTACTGTCAATTTTTGATAAAGTTGTTTCCAGCTGTAGAATTGCAAACCTCAGGTAGTCTAGCTGTAATTTCTCCTTTTTTTATTAACTGATAACAAATCGGGGGTCAGGTCCCCAATTCATACGTTACTTTCTCTTCTCTCTGTCTAGCCCATCATCAGTGAGAAAACATGAACCAAAAAAGGGGAAATTTGTATTGAATTGAAAGATCGCAACCCAAAATTCCAATTTCATCATGAATCAAGGTATGCTTCCACATTTAGTTTTCCTTTTTGTTTCCCATGGAGTTAGCAATGTATTAGGGTTTTGATTAATTTGGTAGAAACATGCTTAGATCTGTACGGTTCTTAATGTCGATTTTGACCTTACTTATATGATTAAGCATGTTAGAAATTGTTAGATTAAATCCTAAATGCATGCATAAATTCAACAAAGTTTTAGCTGATCATCTTATTCCTACAACTTTCTTGAAGTCTTCTTGAAAGGCAAGCATTACGTATCTGTGAAAATTATAATTTATGTCTGAATTGCAATGAGTCTACAAAATAGAATGTATTTTTTATTATTTTTGAAAGGAAAAATAGAATTTATTGAAATTTATTTATTTAAATAAAAAAAGATTGTTGGTAAAGCATTAAATTCCAATTAACTTACCATAATAAAGCCTCGACGAAGAACGGTATAATCTGACTTGCTCACATTACCATAAAATTGCTTGAAAAATGAACGCTGAAAAAAAAAAAAAAAGTGAAACCATGTATAAAAGTTAATTATATGTTTTCTCATGTACAAAGTTATTTATAAGGACAAATTACACCCAATCTATATGAGGTTTTGACGATTGACACACATAAACAACTTTTTCAAAAATTGACACTTATTTCTTCTGGCGTTAAGTTGACTCCGTTAGATTTAACCTATGACTATATTTGACTGTTAAAAAGTTTATATATTTTACTTTTGTCTTACAAAGAAAAATACTAAAATATACTTAAGATAAATATTTAAAATAAATTTAGTTTAATTTTTTTTTTGAAAGGTAATTTAGTTTAATTAAAAAATAGTTAATTGCACTAGTTAACTTCCCATGATTTATGAAGGAATTAAAACCAACACTAGTTTTAGTAGGATTATTATTTGTAATATTTTATCAAATTAGATTTCCGAGTTCAAACCAATTAATCTCCTATCAATAGACTTGTCAAATTAAATTATTTTAATATTAAGAAATAATAAAATTAAAAAATACAATGTAGGCCAAAAGGCCAAAAATAAAAAGCAACAAACAGCCAAATTAAGATACCGACAACAATCAAGGTTGAAAGATTATTCCAATAAAATAAAAAAGAAATGAAAAGATCGACAACGATCAAGGTTGAAAGATTATTCCAAAAAAAAAAAAAAAGGTCGAAAGACTATTTTGACTAAAATAGATTCTTCTTCCGGTGTGTTTTTATATTTATTTTGATTCCTACAAGTGGTATCTTAGATTTAATTTTTTTCGATCCTACAATTTTGCGATACTAGAAAATTTTCAAACAAATACCTAAAACTATAATATAAATAAATAAAATATGTTTTACTTCTAAAACAAACAAGACAATTAAGTTGACAATAAACCATCATGACTTACCAACCAAGCAAAGCATTTATCATCCCGAGACCCCTAAAGTGGTTCTTGATAAAATCATGCTCTTGGACATGCATAAACCTGCACCAACAATATTTGCATAAGAAGAAGAAATACAAACCGAAGTATGCAGTTGGATAGTTATAAAGATTGTCAATGTAATATTATTATTAGTATAGATCATTAAAACCCAAGTCAGTTGAAAAACTTTGTGCATAATTCACAATATTGGCTATGATTTTTCTTTAATAGATTTGCAAAATATTTGACTATTTTTCAAAAATAACCTTTTTAGTTTTGAATTTAAGTAGAAAGAAACTCCATTATTATAGACAAAAACACCTTATAATTTCAACTTTTAATTAAAAAAAAAACCTTGATTATGGGTGTTTTCGTCAAAATTAAAAAACGATCAAACCTAATCAAAATATTGGTAGGGAAATTCAAGGTGAATGTGCTAGTGAGTGGACATGAAATTCAAGGTGAATGTGCAAGTGAGTGATGTCCACGACTTAATGAAACTTGGTTCTCCTTAAATTGAGAAAACGTGTTTTGGTCATGCGTGCATGATGCTTACTTTAACCCCATAATCCAAAACAAATCTCTAAGGAAAAATGACGCGTGTATGAAGGCCAACAAATAAATTTTTTATGAGATTGAATATGTGTAATAAGTCTAGTAAATTTAATTGATACGTTCTAAGTTTTAAGAGCACATTTTAATAAATTCATTATAATGTAATAATGTTTCTTATGTATGAGATTGTTGGAGCGGATGATCCCATTTTATTTTAAACAATTTTATATTGTAACAAAGTTTCTTGTAATTAAAAGGGTTAATTGCACTAACATCCCCTGTTGAATGGCGTTATTGCACTCGTTGGTAAGTTTTCCGTTTATTATACAAACCACCTCTCGATTTCGTTGACCTAACCATTGACTCACGGTCAAATTAATATTTTGGTCAAAAAGACCATTTTACCCTTATCATTTTATTTTATTTCTATTTTATTCAATAAATTATTATCTTTAATAATTATATAAAAATAATCTATAACCAGATTCATCAACCAAATCACCACCTACATCATCAATTCTAGATTTTTTTACCCAGATTCATCATCAATCAAATCACTTCAATCCCAAATTTTTTTTTATCTAGATTCATCATCAACCAAATTATTTTAATTCCAGATTTTTTTTAACCCAGAATCATCAACTAAATCACCACATTCATCATCAACCAAATTACCACCCAAACTTTTTTTCATCATCAACCAAACCCATAATTTTTTTACCCAGATTCATCTTCCCTTCTCTTCTTCTTCTTCTTCTTTGTTTTTTTTTTTCCAAGAAAACCTCTGCGATGGAGACTATCGCAGAGCCATCTGCGATGGTTTCCATCGTAAAGCCACCATCGCGGATGGATCTGAGATGGACTCCATCGCAGATCTGCGATGGAGTTGAAGGGGAGGGATTTGAGGTCCTAGGAAGAGAATGTGAGGAGGGAGAAGTGGAATCGAAGGGAGAAAAGATGGTGAGAGATTCTGTGGTGGGAGGTGGTGGAGCGATTCTGCAGAGAAAGAAAAAGAAGAAGAAGAAAAAAATAAAAAATAAGAAGAAGAGAGATGGTTCCAGATTTCTGGAACCATCATCTTTAATCTTTTAATTTTTTTTTAGCAACCAGATGATCTGGTCCATTGGATGAAGATATTTCTCATCTAATGGACCAGATCTCATCTGGTCCATTTTTTTTTAAGGTTTTTTTTTAATTATTATTTTTATTATATTTTAATTATTTTAATGGTTTATTGGGAAAAAACGCAATTTTACCCTTGCTACAGTAAATTACCGTTAATTTGACAGTGAGTCAACGGTTAGGTCAACGAAATCGAGGGGTGGTTTGTGCAATAAACAGAAAACTTGCCAGCAAGTGCAATAACGCCATTCAACGGGGGTGTTAGTGCAATTAACCCTAATTAAAAAGTGACATAGTACTATAGTAGGTAAGCAAAAAACAATTTATATTTTCTTTCAAGATAGAATATTATGTCGATGAATATCCATAAATTCGTTTATGTAGTTGTTGGATATTTAACGCATGTCATTATTAACTAAAACTCTTTCGAACCATCAAAGTAGCTATCCAATTATTAGACAATTTCAGGCACAATCTGATCATGATCAACTCCTGCAATAATATTGTCATCTTCCATTGCAGATTCTGCCTCCTGAGAATCCTCCTCCTCAATAGAGCCATTACCATGAGAATCCTCCTCCTCACTAGAGCCATTAACATTAGAATCCTCCTCCTCATTAGAGCCATTCACATGAGAATCATTTCTCAGAACAGCCTGCTTTCTAGCCTTTTTAGATCTATGAGCCCAACGATGTAAGCCCTTTGTTACACCTTCATCAAATAAGGCTGCTTTGTTGAATGAATGTCTCATCTTCATTTTACAGCAAGTGAAACAACAGAAATATTTCATTAGCCTAGATGTCTTTCAAAGAATAATGCACAAAAATAATTATTAAAGAAGAAGAAAGAGCATGGTGGTAATTCAACAAACCTGAGTGACTATTGCATAAAGTGGTAGGATACTGTAACTACAGAGCAACTGAACAGACAATCTGAAAATGGAAATTGACATGAATTTTGGACAATTCATGAATTAGAAACTAGAATGAAGATGAACACTTGGAAGAATCTAAAAAGCCACACTTGTATCTTTGAGGTTTGTAATTAAGTAAGAACCAATGCCTGTTAAAAATTCCACATGTGAAGTTAGAAAATACGAGAATTAATCTCATAACTGGAAAGATAAAAAGTAATGGGTCTACATAGTAATGGATGTCACAACACTTTTGGTTTTGGATTGTAAAACTATTGGGTCATAGGTCTGTCAAGACTGGCCAAAACCAAACACTACATGCATCGATATGGACATCTACTCTCATAACATCATAAGATATATACTCTCACAGCACTGCAGAAAATGTTCCTCACACATGCTGATGATATATACGCATGGTAGAATTTAAACCCCTTCACTACAGACGTGAAATAAAATATTTATGTTATTGATATGATCTTACCCCATAATAAGCCTTGGGATGAGAAAGCCAACATGTCCTAATAAGCAGGAGTGAAACCCATATTGAACCTGTAACATGTATATAGTTGTTTGAATTAACTGATGCATCAAAATTGGTTTAACAAATAGTTATATAATTCTATGAATGTCATTAATGAATAATTCTCTAATCAGAACGGTCCTGAAATGTTACAGAATCAGTTATGTAATGTTATAAAACTAAACGTATAATTTTATAATATTATGGAAATGATTCTATAATGTTTTAATGATCAAAAAGAAAAAATTCAAGACCGTCCTGATTAGAGAAGAACCCTAGCTGTCGTTGGTAGGCTATGTTAGAGTTATAAGTATTCTTACCCATATACAGAAGAAAAATGAGAGTTCAAATGAATTTTGGAATAAAATGAAATGAATCAGCTTGAGAATAATCTGAGGCTTTTGAAACCAGAAGTGATCATCCGAAAGCGTAACGACCACATCTTCTGTAACAACTGCATACTTTTCAACAATATCATAGGCCAATTGAGTGATTATATGCTCTAGCTTAGCGCCCACAGCAATTAATAGCTGCATTATAAGAACGAAAAAAGATATAAGGAGGGTATGTTGGATATCGTTTTACGAATGTGGTTTTCTATTTTTCGAAGTTAACAACAATAATAAACTTATTTGTTATTCATGTTTGTAAAACGAAAATGAGAAAAACATAAAATATATTTTTTAAATTTTTTTTAGTTTTATTGAACAAAAAACGAAAATGTTATTTTTACGATTTCACTACTTACACTTCTATTTTTTGTTTTACTATATATATACTTTTCTTAAAATCAATAAAATATATGTTATTTTTTATCATAACTTTTTTTTTTTTGGAAAAAACATGAAAAGAAGCCAATTAATTATAAATCAATAAAAATTGATTTTTACATTAAATAATACAATATATATATATATATATGTATATATATATATATCTTTCTTATATTTTTTTAATTAACAAAAATCAATTTCAATTAATTTAATTACACACTCAATATGCTTTTACTTTTACAATATATTAAATATATTTTAAAATAATTTCACCGAATCCATATATTATAATATTATTACTTAATATATATTTTCCACAATATTATTCCATTAGACGCGTTTTCATAATGTAAAAATATGAAAATAAAAATATTTTTGTTTTTAAATAAAATTGATAAAATAAAAATATAAAACAAAAAATATTACCAAACAGTCCCTAATCATTAGGTGCGGATCCAGATTCGTACGAACTTTATTAAATTTCTTAACTTGCATCAATTGTAATAATTAAACTTAGATTTATAAGAAAGAAATTAGAGAGAGGAGCTACTAGATTCATAGAGAAATATGTTTTGACAACTTACAATGAAAGGAATAAATGAAATCCAAAAATATGCATGCCAACCTGCATTTTAACAATTAATTAACAATAACAATATGATGTGATTTCAAAAGATGAATAAATAAAATAAAATAAAAAGTGTGTTGGGTATTTGTTTCGTGATCAGAGGAATTTTTTTTATTCAGGAATTTGTTTTTAATTTATATTTATATTTTCCAATATTTTATTTTTAATATTGTGTCATTGGTTTCATTTCATACTTTTATAACTATAATTATGTCTATTTTAGTTATTTTACCAAATATATTTTCTTTAATTTTTAAAAGCATAACAGTTTTAAAAACAGATCGATTAACCTAACACCTATCAACTTTTTTTTTAAACTGATTATAGCTCAAGCAAAATTATAAATAATTATTTCGTAAACTACATCAACCCTAAACATAGCTTAAGCATAAAATAATTTAGCCATTAATTAAATAGCTTCATTATTTATGAATTGTAATGTACTTAAATAGCTTACCATAGACATTTGAGAGCAATAAAATCGCTGCAAGCAACCAAAGATACCCGCTGCAAGTAAAATTAAATAATCAAAATGATTAAATTATATATATAATATGTACATATGCAAGTGATTCTTTCATGCAAGATCTTTGATATAAATTATATGCAGGAAGTAATCTTGATAATCTTTATTAGAGTCTTAACAGGTCTTTTGAAATAATAAAGACCCGTCAAAACTTCCCTTATATATATATACACACACACACACACACGCATGCATGTTGGAAAAATTCAATATGTGGTCATACGTATGTGTTAAAATGTATGATGTTATCTTAAAGTATAGCTCATTTCAAGTGATCGGTATAAGGTTTAAAGAATTGGGTATTAGGTATTAAAATGTCATGGATTCAATGTGTAGAGATCAGAGTGATATTTCTAGTTTGATGAGGACCAAATTAGAAATAAATACTTTTTTACTTTATCTTCTCTCTGTCTACCCCTTCATCAATAAGAAAACAGGAACCAAAAAAGGAGAAATTTGTATTGAATTGAAAGATTGCAACCCAAAATTTTAATTCCATCATGGATCAAGATATGCTTACGCATCTAGTTTTCCTTTTTGTTTCACATGGAGTTAGCAATATATTAGGGTTTGATTAATTTGGTAGAAACATGCTTAGGTCTGTACTTAGGGTTCTTAATGTCGATTTTGACCTTACTTGTATGATTAAGCATGTTAGAAATTGTTAGATTAAATCCTAAATGCATGCATAAATTCAACAAAGTTTTTGCTGATCACCTTATTCCTACAACTTTCTTGAAGTCTTCTTGAAAGGCAAGCATTACATATCTGTGAAAATTATAATTTATGGCTGAACTGCAATGAGTCTACAAATAGAATGAATTTTTTATTATTTTTAAAAGGAAAAATAGAATTTATTGAAATTTATTTATTTAAAAAAAAATTGTTGGTAAAGCATTAAATTCCAATTAACTTACCATAATGAAGCCTCGACGAAGAATAGTATAATCTGACTTGCTCACATTACCATAAAATTGTTTGAAAAATGAACGCTGAAAAAAAAAAAAAGTGAAACCATGTATAAAAGCTAATTATATGTTTTCTCATGTACAAAGCTATTTATAAGGACAAATTACACCAAACCTATATGAGGTTTTGGCATTTGACAAATTACACCAAACCTATATGTTTTCTCATGAACATCTTTTTTCAAAAACTAACACTTATTTCTCCAGGCGTTAATTTGACTTCGTTAGATTTAAGATTTGACTATTAAAAAATTTTATATATTTTACTTTTGTCGTACAAAGAAAAATACTAAAATGTACTTGAGATAAATACCTAAAAATAAATTTAATTTATTTAAAAAATAGTTAGTTGCACTAATTAACTTTCCATGAGTTTATGAAGGGATTAAAACCAACACTAGTTTTAGTAGGATTGTTATTTGTATTTTTTTTTATCAAATTACATTTCCTATTTCAAACCAATTAATCTCCTATAAATAGACTTGTAAAGTTTAATTATTTTTTTTGGTTGAACTACAGGTGTCCGGACCAAACCCGACTAATCCCGTTCGGGGCGGGTCACAATTAAGGTTCAAACCTCTCCCAACCAGTGTGTTTAGTGGGGATCAAATCTAAAACTCTCCCCACATTCTATAGTGTAGGCCAAAAAGCCGAAAATAAAAGGCTGGGCAAACTGTCAAATTAAAAGACCGACAACGATCAACGTTGAAAAATTATTCCAACTAAACCAAAAAGGAAATAAAAGGTCGAAAGATCATTTTGACCAAAAAAGATTATTCTTCCGATGTGTTTCTTTATTTGTTTTGATTTCTACAAGTGGTATCTAAGATTTAATTTTTCAAATCCTATATATACATCTCAACCATACTAGAAAAATTTCAAATAAATACTTAAAAGCTAGAACATAAAAAATATAAAATACATAAAAAAATGTTTTTAACTTCTTAAACAAACAAGATAATTTAGTTGAGAATAAACCATGACTTACCAACCAATCTAGCAAAGTATTTATCTTCCCGACACCCCTAAAGTGATTCTTGATAAAATCATGCTCTTGGACATGCATAAACCTGAATCCTAAATCTGCACCAACAACAATATTAAACATTTTCAATCTAATATTATTATTAGTATATATAATTAAAAGCTCAAACCAGTTGAAAACTTTTGTGCATAATTCACAGTGATTTATTTATTTATTTTATTTCTTTTTGGAGATTTGCAGAAACCTCTCTTGAATTTGACTATTTTTCTAAAATAATCTTTTAATTTCAAATTTAGATTAAAAAAAAATCCCCTACTGTAGAACAAAAACATCTTATAATTTCAAAAATTAACTAAAAGAACCCCTTGATTGTGTATCAATACATGGAGGTTTTCATATAAATTTGAAACTGAAGGTTTTTAATTTTTTTTTTTAAAAAAAAAAGATCAAATGTCTAGAGGGTATTTAGGAATCTTCCTTTTTTTAAAAATAAATAAAATAAAATAAAATTTGATACCGAATTGATTAGAGGTATGCCGGAACCTACCAACATCACCGGCTTGCCTATTATATTCTTTCATTACAATAGAACTCTCCCAATCCTTCCATTGACGTATCTGAAACAACAGAGAACTTAAATGATTAAATTCAAGGAGTACAATTAAAAGTAGAAACAATACCTAATTAGGAAGAGGATCAGGAACTTTAATTAACACAAAAATTCTACAAACAAGAAAGAAAAAAGAAGAAGCAATAATTAGTTTTCAACTTACTTTTGCTTGTCCAAGAAAAATCAATATAGCAGTGAAACCCACATGTGTAACAGCTAGGACAAAGAGAAACATGTCAAGATCACTAAATGCTGTGGTGGATAACAAAGGTACCTTTCCCTGTGTGATAAATTGAATGGAGTTTAATTAGCAATAAGAAGAAGAAACAATAGTTATATAGTTTGTATGTATATAAATTGTGTATGTGTGTGTATATATATAATCCCCTACACCCGCTTAGCAAGTCAAGTTCGAAACTGAAGCCCCCGCCGAAGTCCCCGTCGAACCTTATAATCTTTGAAAAGTAAGAAACTACTACCTTTGGTCATGTAGGTATCCATGATGATAATCGATCTCGAGACCTTGTGGGAGCAAACCACAGGGACCTCCCATTCTACGAACCTCATTTTTCAATTTTTCATATATTTCCCTTCGTTTCGTAGTGTAAGGAAAAAAGAAGAAGAAAATCTCATCGGAATTCATTTAATTTTACCTTTGAAGCACAGTAATTACCATCAGCAAACCTAGAGGCCTCAGTGACAGAGAGCAACTTATCTTTCTCCTCCAATTTGCATGGCAACCATTTAGTGGCCAAGTCTCTAGATATGCAGATTTTAGCAAGTGTATCTTGCAACGCTGTCAATAGCAGTGACATGAACCCCACCAGCATCAACTCTGCATACACATGCCAAAAACATCTCATAATTTACCTGAATAATTACAACATGTCATATTATTTAAACATAATTTTACTTATTAGATGTTCCTAATAGCTACAAATTCGGAAATACAAATTTTTTTAAAATCAAAATGTTATGAATAGAGAATGATTTATAGCAGTCGCGTATAATCAAAGATATTTTTAAGATTAAACTTGGGACAACTTAAATAGTCTCGACTGAAGCTTTTAAAAGTCTTGAGTGTAATATTATTAATAAAAAATCATCAAAACTATTAAAGTTTAGATTAATACTTTTAAAATTACAACATGGTATGCTCTAATGGCATTTAGACAATTGAAATAAATGGAATTATTATTAGTAGTTTTTATAAGATAGAAAATTAATATACATTTATAGTGTAGGTGATGATAGTATTGTGGCAATATAATACGTACATAAATATAAGTAAAAAAAATACGTACATAAATACAGATAAATTTATGATTATACTAGATTTGCATTAATGAAGGGAATGGGAGTCACTGAAGCAGACCTTGTTTGACCTTTTGTAAGGCTTCAAAGAGAGCCTTGTAATTCTTTTTCTCCAACCGCTGCAAAGCAAAGAATTAATGATTAATTGCATGTTTGAACAGTCAAATACTCATGATGAATACTTATAAATACATAAATAATAGTAAATTTGTAAGAATTAAAAAAAAATTACACAAATATTTTCGAGTTTAGATCTAATTAGAGGTGTTAAAAAGGTTAGGTCGGCTCGCACCGTAGTGAACTTTATCCATTTCCGTACAAACTCGCTTGTCCCGTCGTCTTGAGGGCCAAGGCTCAACTCGAGCCCAATTGATGAGACAGGCTTGGACATATATTACAGGTCTGCCAGCCCTGACAGCCGGACTGGGCTTACAATTTAAAGCCCTCTAGGAGTGCTAAAGAAAAATTAACATATAAACTAAGTATTTTATTATATAAAAGTAAAAAATTAATTTTTTTAGATGGGTCGACCAGTTTCTGCCCAGTCCGTTTGACACCTCTAGACCTAAATACACAAACCTTCATTGTCGTTAGTTGTCTACGGTTAAAAAAAAAATAACGGTAGACAGAAACATTTTTTAGCCTATTAAATAAGATAAAATGGATATAAAAAAAAAAAAGGCGTTTAATTATTTAAATAATATTTAATTAAAAAAAATGAACTGATCTGACTGATCTCCTCCATTCATGGAGTAAATAAGCTTGATAAATTTAAAAAATTAAATAAAAAAAGAAAAAAAAAATGGATATGATCTATTCCATTTGGTAGATATGGAGGAGATCACATCTCCATCTTCCTCGCGGAAGAGTAGTCCTCCACAATGGAGGAGATACTCCACAGCTAGCAGTGGAACTTTTCTAAATTTAGAGGATGTTTATGCAAAATTTTACCCAAAAAAATAAAATTAAAAAAAAAGTTTTTTAATTAAATATGTAGAAAAAAAACATGCCTTGCCAATGTGTTGGAGGAATTGCTTGACAGCAACAGATATTACAATCAAAACACCGCAGACCCCAGCAACCACCCACGTCGGCGTGTACTCTACTGTTCTTGTTGTTGTTGTTGATTCTCCTTCTGCCATGTCTATCCAATCTACTCTCTCTCTCTCTCTCTCTCTCACTTGTCTCTCCCAGTCCCAGAAGCAATTTCTCTTTCCCCAAAATCGCTTTCTCTTAGACGTACTTATAGTACAAAGAAATCTCTCTTCAGTCTTTCTCCCAGAAGCAGTTTTCCCTTTCCCCCAAAAGCACTTGCTGCTATATATACTAATACAAGGTTTTATATATATAATCTATCAATCAGTCAAAGTGAGTTACTTCCACTCTAGCAAGTTGGCACCTATATCTAAATACATGCATTTTATTTATTGTCTTTTTTTCTTTTGTTTTTTCTTAATCTGACAAACAACTGCAACGGGAGCCCATGCAAACGATTTGTGATAAGATACCTTATAAATTTATCGAAATTTAACAAGATGAATCACTACAAACGCAACAGAAAAATAACTCTCAAGATGGGAGTCCTTCTAACACATTTGTCTTCTTTAACAACTAATTATTATATATACCACCTATAAGACTATAATGCGAGGACTCGAACACATTATTAAACTGCATTAAGTCGAAGTCAAAGTCATTTTATAAGGTTTTGAGCAGATAAAAATGGATCTAGAAAGATAGTAATTATATTTTAAGACTGCATGTGTGCCTCGGGAAACCATTTCAATTAAATAATATTTTGTAGCCGCGTTATCTGAGAACTGGTTACTTGCCAGTTGCCATGCATCTACTACATAGATGTTCCACTGTTCTCCTTATATTTATATATTTAATTTTCAGGTATGGTTTCCACCGCTAAGATAAATGCCAATGACAAACAGAAAGGGAAGAAAGGTGTGTGTTGCAAGCATTGCAGGTCTCTCTAAGGACTTACATCAAACACCTAGGTGTTATCATCAAACACCTTCTCTTATTGCAGCCGGAACCAATAAGACTTCTTCACAATGATTAATTGCCAACGAAGCAATCTACTCAACCAATGGTGCAGTGACAAGTCAGCAGTGTGTTAGTCTGGTGCCATGTCACCCTTTACCGCTTTTATTTATGGATTCAATTCTGTTAGAGTTTATTAGTTTTGGCGCCAAAGTTTGCTAGAGAAGAATCGGATTTCTAGAATTTGTTACTTTAGTATATATATACTTGTTCCTATTGTATTTATCGTTAAGGTTTTCAGATTAATAAATTCTTCTTCTTCTCTACATTTGTTTATAGTTTTTTTAGAAAGCTTTTAATGCCGATGGATATTAAAATTTTCGTACGAAAAAAATATGGTAGCTAATAAAAATTATTTTATATATATATATATATATATATATATATATATATATATATATTAATGGGCCGGGATAGGATCAACTGTCTCTAAAAATTAGATTTGAATCTTTTATTGATATGAGCTTGTATTAAACTATAGAGAATTTGATAAAGAAGAGAAAGAACATGGAGAGAAAATGCCAGGACGAAAGGGAGATGAAAAAAAAAAACATTTATGTTGAGTGTAAATTCTTATTGTATTTTATGGGTATCAGTTCATTTTAACGGTTCACATTATAATTATAATCTTATGTTTAAAAAATTATATAAAAATTTGTGTAATTTTTCAGGACAGTTAATCATATCGTTGTATTATTGTTCAATGTGGTTTGGTAATAAATGCACTTATTCAACCTGATAATATCCAGGTTTAAGTCGTTAAAACCACAATAGGTATGTCTAAAAATAAAAAAAATCATATCCTTATATTAATTCATTGTTATTTTTTTTTTATAGAAGCATAATTAATGATTTGATATATATATAAAAGGTTCAGTCAATATCAACTTAATGATTCTTTTGTTTTTTTTTTTATTTGTTAGATAATCTACTTATGAAGTTAAAAGAATTATGAATAAATCTCACGTTGTGAAAAAATAATAAGTAAGAGAGGAATATATCCATAAATATCATAAAATAATAAATTATTTTACTAATAAATTATGATACATCGAGTCCCCAACCAGCCTTTTATGGTATAGTACAATATGAGACTAAAATAGTGATTTTATTTATCGTATTTTGGGATAATTAGATTGGATTAATTAATTTATCCATAAAAAAAATTATTTTAAATATTTTATAAATAAAATTAATTTAAAATAAATTCAAGTATAATATAATATGAATAAATTAAATAATTTTGAAAATAAATAGATTTATTAAATGATAAAATATTAAAAAGTAAAAAAAAATTTTTAAAAAATATGCAAAAAAGCACGAACTAATAAATTTCTTACTTTGAAGTAGAACTATTTAATCTTGTTACAATGAGATTATTTGGGACTTTTGGGATTAGAGTTGTTCAATCTCATTCCCCAAATATAGGAATAGACTTAAAAGTAATTTAATCTCGTCCAATCCTATGTAATAAATAGTGTCCTTGACTTGATACTTTGCTTAAATATCCAACATTCAACCAATGAAGTTGACCGATTGAAAGGTCCGAGAACCACTAGAGATTGAATTGGGTCATAGATAGAACCCACCGGGCATAAGTAAAACCTAGATCAATAACAATTAGGCTAAGGGTATAGCCCATCGGACCAGCGATCGAGACCGAAAATAACAAGAGCATCAATAAAACTAGATGAATCGTCACCAGGGGTATAGCTATAAACTTTACATTAGGTGGACTAATCTAAATTTTATTTTTTTAATTTAAAAATCTTATTATTTTGTACTAAACAAAAATTTTCTTTATAATAATTAAATCTCGACAGTACGAGAAAATGTTCATTAATAATAAAAAAATATATACTTAGTTAGTGGGGACATAATAAGTCTTACCGTAAATACCAACCACATAAAAAAAAATCACTAAATTGAATAAACTTCAACTAACTGTCACAAAAAAAATGATCATTTTACAATTAATAAATTCAATATAAAATAAAAACTTATAACTTTCTCCTATCGTAAACTACCACAAGTTATGTACAAACCAAATCAGCAAAACAATAATTTATTTATAAAATTTCATAACATTATATACTTGTTTTATATAATATAATGATTTTTTTATGTCTAAAATGTAACTTAAATATAATTTATTATTATATTGGATTATATAATAGATATAAGTGTAAGTTTTAGAAAAATTAATTATTTTAGTTTTAATTTCTTTAGTTTAAAAATATAATTTACAATGCATCTAATAGTTTAAACAATAAGACAAAAAAAAGAGGATTAAACTCTCCTTTCAAAAAAAAAAATAGAGTAAACTTCTAGATAGTGGAGTGGACCACTAAGGGGACTATAAAATAAGGTTTTTTAATACATATAAAATAAAAATTTAAGTTTCAATCACAAAATACAAAACCTAAAAAATTAAATGCATTATAGATAATTAAATAAATTAAAATAAAATTACAATTAATTACTTTTAAAGAATCAAATAGAGAGAAAAATAAATAAATAAAAGAAAGAGTTGCTGCGTTGGCATATATATATATATATATATATATACATGTAAAATAAAAATTTAAATTTCAATCACAAAATATAAAACCTAAAAAATTAAATGCATTATAGATAATTAAATAAACTAAAGTTAATTACTTTTAAAGCATCAAATAGAGAGAAAAATAAATAAATAAAAGAAAGAGTTGCTGCGTCGGCATATATATATATATATGAGAAATTTTGTTTTGGAAAAGTAGGATATCGAAGGAGATAAAAGTTAGTGGAGGGGTAAAAAATTATTTGTTTTAATGGTTTTATTTATATTTGGGCTTGTTAGATTCTTGAACTAGCTTATTGGACCTATTTTACTTTTGGACAAGTAAATTTTTTGGACTAACATGTTTTTGTTAAATTTTTGGATAATTATTAACTTTGTCCCTAATTTTTTGAGAATCATTAATTTTTTAATACAATTTTATATATTAGTATTCTTGGGCTTTAAGTTTTATAAATGTATCAATTTAGTGCCTCTAACTAAATTTTTAACAGTTAGACTAACTGAAAATGGAAAAAAGATAATTTGCCCTTAACTTTATTTAAATGAGTTAAAATTATAATTTTACCCTCAAAATTTTAAAACTATTATTAATAATTAAAAGAGTAATATGGTCATTTTATATTTTTTTTTATGGACGGTGGAAATCATATTGATTTTTTTTTAAAAAAAAATTGTGAATGGGCAATTAAATTTTTTTTTTTCAATTTCATTTTTTTTCTTGTTGTTCTTGGTGGAGATCCAAATTGGTAAGTTATCCAAAAATTTTATATATTTTTAACGGTTAATTATTTTTTTTACGGTCAACTCTAACGGTAGTGAGGTCCGTAGTCAATTTTTTTAAAAGTTAATTCCACCTGTAATTAGAAAAATTTCAGGTAAATGAGTTATAATTTATCTTTATATAAATTTTATAAATGAAATGGTACGTCAGCTGACGTTGTATAAAATATTTTATCTGAAAAATTTTAAACCATGAAAAATATGGACCAAGTTGAATTCCAAAGTGTCCAAGTGGGAAGAAAAAATGAGTACATGCATGTTTGAGGCTTCAACTTTTCAAGCACGAGAATTGCAAAATAGGTTGGCGGTAGTAGTAATTGGACCAAACGCATTTGAGGAGTTTAAATTATTTATTAAAAAAAAAACATTGAATAATTAATAACAAATGTGAGCATAGAAAATATATACATTTTGCTAATGCACGTGGTCAATGTCTTCTTATAATTAATTAATTAGCTTCAAAAGGTATTAACGACCTATGGATAAGTTGATTAATTTTTAATTATTATAAATATAAAAGATTGAAAAGATAATATAATTTGAACTCAGATTAAATTAATATACGGATATGATTTTATAACTATATCAATTTGATTTTCGTGTAAAATCTACCGTCATATTGGTAATAAAATTTTTTTATTCAGTCTGATAATATTTTAAATTTAAATCGTCATATTATATTAATTTTAAAAATAAAAATAAAAATAAAAGTATCTATTTAGTTTATTTACATATCTAAATATGACGTAATATACTAATAATAAAATATAATGATTGACACTATTTTTACACCATGTTATTTTTTAATATATATATATAGACACATATTACTAAGTTTGTTAATAGTTAATCAATGCCCAATGTGATTCGATAGCCAAGACGCTCATTCAACTTGACAATGTCTCAGGTTCGAGTTGCCACCACCGTAAGTGTTATGTTAAAAAAAAAAAGTTTGTATATATTAAAAAAGAAAAAAAATTATACAATCCAAGTTTATTATATCCCTCTAATAAAACTTATGTTAATATATATGTCTTAAAATTAAATATATATATATATATATATAGAGAGAGAGATATATATATATATATAATATTGAGAGAGAGAGAGAGAGAGAGAGAGAGAGAGAGAGAGAGAGAGAGTTCAAAAGAATTTATTTGGACTCTTTGTAGACCACAGATTATTTAGGCAGCAGATTTTTATATAGAAAAAATGTAGACAAATTCCAGTTCCCATTTGCAAAGAAAATATCACTTACCTAACATCACCGTGTCCCCAGCTGCTTGACAAAATTTCCAATATTAGTAATAAGGAAATTTAGCAAAATTTGTCCAAAAACAAATCCAAAATAGTAAATATATCTACCCTCCACTAACTTTTACAAACTATACTCAAATATTTTTATTGAATAAAATTGCCCTTATTTTAACCCTACCCACACAATAATTTTTTCACTGTCTTCTTCTTCTTCTTCACCTGGTTCTTCTTCACTTATTCTTTCATTGTTTTTCTTCTTCATATTTTGTTATTTTTGCTCTTTTCTCTTCTCCATATATTAGTGAATGCATCTTTCTGGGTTCTTAATTGTTAATCCTCCATAAAAAAAATGAAGAACGAATTTTTATCAATTGTTTTTTTTTATCGGGCCGGCACAGTCCTGATACTTTTTTTCATCGGGCCTGACGGTCCTGATACTTTTTTTATCGGGCCGGCACGATTTCGATACTTTTTTTCATTGGGCCGGCCAGTCCCGATACTTTTTTTCATCAGGCCGGAACAATCCCGATACTTTTTTTCATCGGGCCGGTCAGTCCTGATACTTTTTTTTATCGGGCCAGCATGGTCCCGATATTTTTTTTCATCTGGTCGGCACGGTCCCGATACTTTTTTTCATCAGGCCGGCCAGTTCCAATACTTTTTTCATCCGGCCGTTACGATCCCGATATTTTTTTTCATTGGGCCGACACGGTCCAAATATTTTTTTATCGGGCCGGCACGATCCCAATACTGGCAGGCCCGATGAAAAAAAGTATCGAGATCGTGCCGGTCCGATGAAAAAAAGTATCGGAACTGGCCGGCCCGATAAAAAAAGTATTGGGACCGTGCTAGCCCGATGAAAAAAATAAAAATAAAAATTCTTTATTCATTTTTATCAAGCCGTAGAAAGAAAAACAAGAAAGCTTTACTTCTTAAAAAACCAGTAGCTACATCATTTATTAAAAAAAATTGCAAAATAGGTTGGCGGTAGTGGTAATTGGACCAAACGTATTTGAGGAGTTTAAATTATTTATTAAAAAAAAGGTCAAATAATTAAAAACAAATGTGAACATAGAAAATATATACATTTTGCTAATGCATGATGTCATTGTCAACTTAAATATATAGCACGTGGTCAATGTCTTCTTATAATTAATTAATTAGCTTTAAAAGGCATTAACGACCTATGAATAAGTTGGTTAATTTTTAATTATTACAAATTTAAAAGTTTGGAAAGATAATATAATTTGAACTCCCGATTAAATTAATATACGGATATAATTTTATAACTATATCAATTTGATTTTGGTGTAAAATCTACCGTCACATTGATAATAAAAAATTTTCATTCAGTCTAATAACATTCTAGATTTAAGTCGTTATATTACGTTAATTTTAAAAATAAAAATAATAATAAAAGTATCTATTTAGTTTATTTACATAAATAAATATAACGTATTATACTAATAATAAAATATAATAATTCACTATTTTTGCACCATATTATTTTTTAATATATATAGACACATGTTACAATATTAAGTTTTTTTTTAAGGGGTTATAATTACAAAATTAATAACTGCCGGAACCTGCAGAGATCAACCACTAAATACGCGGCCTGAATATCTGAAGGGAATTTTAGAAAAGATTTTGATTATCGTATAACATGCGGAATTAGGTTTCAAAAATTTTTCTTATATTGAAAACTTTTTTCAAAGACTTGAACCTATGACCTTTTGGACTATTAAAATAATCTAATTATTTTAATTCTTTCATTCTAGTCATTATTTAATCACATGACCTCATATTTAATAAATAGAATTAATAATTAATAATTAATAATTTTTATTATTTTATTAAATATTTAATTAATTAAATAATCATATTATTTAATTATTCTTTTTTATTTTTATCGCATTACTTTCGTAACACTATTAATTGGATCATCCAATTAATCTACTGTGACCCTCGTTACCAACAACCATAAGGGCTAGCAAGGGGACCTAATGAACCCACAGTTTTGAGCTCCAATAATACTTAGTAATATTAATTAAAACTCTTTAATTAATATTTCACGATTATTAATCTCGGAGTTATTCCACTAAAAACCCGAGTCTGCACTCTCAGAACTGTAGACGTGTTTATACAATCTGAAGTCTCAGTGTCCATTGATATAGCTAATTGCATATAGTGTGATTCTCCATAAATAGTTCATAACTAGAGCTGGGTCATAAAGTCCGTTATACCCCTCTAGAAATATCTTTTCCTTTAAATACTATTGATTCTCTAATGAACAATTAAATCCTGTCTTCCTCACGAAAGAAGGAGAGCGCTCATAATCGTTCAAGCCCCGAATCAATCCTTAAGGAAACTACTCATCTACTTCAATCAAGAATGAGTGGATTCCACTATTGAGTTCAAACCTTCCCAGCCACAAGCCAAACCGCAGCTCCAAGATATGGAGGTATTGGTCGAGATTCTCATCAACCTTACTCAAGGTAAATCAAAAGCCACGATCTAACCTAAAGGAGTCGATAAGACACTCAAGATTAAGATCACCTATAAATAGCCATCATTTATCGATTATATATGAATCTCATCTACTAACGGATCTTGGTGAGAGATTCATATAAATTATGGCCCAGTCCTATATGATCTCATCATATAAGGTGTCTCCATTCTCATGTCAACTACATGAGCGGTCTAGGATAAGACCACCGTACTTTACAGAATGGACTGCAGCAGTAGATCAATCACAAACAAAGTACCCAGCTTTGTTCGCTCTCTACGGACTCTTTAGATTGCACGTCTCAAAATGAATCATCTCTGTATATGACCATCATATGCTCATTATGAGATTACATCTTGTAATCTAGGATGTTCTTGCACAATACGAATGAATTACTGAATATAAAACTTTTATAAAATTGAATGATAATCTGAATAATTCTTATTATTGTTTTTAACCATTTACAATTACAAGTTTTAGGGCATAAATCCCAACAATCTCCCACTTGCACTAAAGCAGATGGGATATGTCTCGTAATCCTAGACCCTCTAGGTGACCTTCAAACACTTTAGCCGTCAAAGTCTTTGTAAATGGATCAGCCAGGTTATCTTGCAACGCAATCCTCGTCATGACCACGTTTACTCGCTACACTATCTCTCTGATGAGATGATATTTTCTCTTTATATGCTTCCCTCTTTTGTGGCTTCTTGGTTATTTGGAATTGGCCATAGCTCTACTATTATCACAATAAAGTGTCATGGGTCTATCCATATCTGGAACAACTTCCAGATCACTCAAGAACTTTTGGAGCCAAACAACCTCCTTAGCTACTTCACAAGCTGCTACATACTCGGCTTCCATGATGGAATTAGTAATGCAATATTACTTGATACTCCTCCAAATTATGGCTCCACCACCAAGGGTGAATACTGACCCAGACATGGATTTCCTTGAATCCTTGTCTGACTGAAAGTCAGAATCTGTATATCCCAATGGAATCAAATTCGGATGGGAATATACAAGCATATAGTTTCTTGTTCTCCGAAGATACTTGAAAATATGCTTAACAGCAACCCAATGATCCAATCCTGGGTTAGACTGATATTTACTGGCTACTCCCACTGCGAAGCAGATGTCGGGTCTTGTGCATAGCATAGCATACATAAGACTGCCTACTGCAGATGCATAAGGAATTTGTCTCATATCCTCAATTTCTTGAGGTGTCTTAGGACACTGTTCCTTAAACAAGTGAACTCCATGTCTTGAAGGTAAACTACCTTTCTTGGAGTTCTGCATGGAGAATCGCATAAGTATCTTGTCGATATACGATGCTTGAGACAACGCTAACAGTTTGTTCTTACGATCCCTTATCAATTGGATCCCAAGAACATAACTTGCATCTCCCAAATCTTTCATTTGGAATTGGTTAGCAAGCCAACCATTTACCTCTGACAATGTTCCTACGTCATTCCCAATGAGTAAGATGTCATCTACGTAAAGGACCAGGAAAACTACTTTCTTGTCAATGATGTGCTTGTATACACAAGGCTTATCAACGTTTTGCTCAAAACCATAGGTCTTGATCGCAGTATCAAACCTAATGTTCCAATATCTAGACGCCTGCTTAAGTCCATAAATAGACCTTTGCAGTTTGCAAACCTTTTGCTTTTGATCTTGGTATACGAATCCCTCTGGTTGCATCATATAGATACTCTCGTCTATATTGTCATTCAAAAATGCAGTCTTGATGTCCATTTGCCAGATTTCGTAATCGAAATAGGCAGTTATGGATAAAAGTATCCTAATAGACTTAAACATAGCTACTGGTGAAAAGGTTTCATCATAATCGATGCCTTCCTTCTGGGTGTAACCCTTAGCCATTAGCCTTGCCTTGAAGGTCTCTACCTTCCCGTCTACTTCTCTCTTACGCTTGTAGATCCACTTACAGCCTATAGGTTTTATCCCATCTTGTAAGTCTACAAGTTCCCAGACTGTGTAACACCCCCTGACCCGACCCAACTGGATCGACCCAGGGAGCGCTACCGGGTTTTCTAAACTTTACTTAATTCACGTTATAAATTTCAAACCAGTGAAAATCATATAACTTATATTTTAAAAATGTGTTTCTAGTGAGCCCATCAAACTTTATTTTTCAAAAATTTCGGCAGAGTTTCCTCTATTTTTCTGATTTCCCAAAACCTGTTTTCAATAAAACAAATATAATACAATATACTTTCAACACTTCTATATCCAAATTTGCAAATCAATGCGCACTCTGCCGTTTAGTGCGACTTCCAAACAGTTTCAAATAAAACATATATAATTAATATTTACAAACATTTGAAAAGAATATAAATCATAAAGCACTTATTACAATACATATATATACATGTCGAATTACAGATTTCTGTATATGCATGCTTAACTAAATACAATATACAATTAAAATTCAATTGTAACTACTCAAAAGAATTGTGACTCTGGACCTTCAATCTGCTGCTACTTCCTCTCTATTCTTTGTTTCCACCTGTGTCTCTGATACATGCGCGTGATAAAATCTACGCGCTAAGCAATACTGCCTAGTGGGTGTACACTAAACTCGAGTATCAAAATCAATAATCATTTCATAATAAAAAAAATATATTCCAATACGATCGTATAAAAACATTTCAATCTTCAACTTTCGCACTGAAATAAGTCATTTACAAACAGTTTAATAAAAACATCTAAATTCAATTAATAAAGCATACAAAATTCCGTTTTCAATTCTTTTATAAGCATTTTATTTATTCTGTAACATTTTATTTATATACACATTTTATTCACTTTCATTCTCTATTCTGGCCGTACACTTATCATACATTTCTATATCTGTACCATCAGTGTAACGTTCACCTCCGGGATTCGCCTAAACTGGACTAAGCCAGGTTTGCCCCGCGAGATGTAACTGTCAGGAATATCAGTACAATATCTATCTCCGGAATTTGCCTAAACTGGACCATACCAGGTTTGCCCCACGAGATATAACAGTCATGGATACAGTGCACTGGCTATCTCCGGGATTCGCCTAAACTGGACTTAGCCAGGTTTGCCCCGCGAGATGCAGCAGTCATCACTATCAGTACAATGGCTATCTCCGGGATTCGCCTAAACTGGACCTTGCCAGGTTTGCCCCGCGAGATGCAGCAGTCATAGATACAGTGCAATGGCTATCTCCGGGATTCGCCTAAACTGGACTTGCCAGGTTTGCCCCGCGAGATGTAACAATCATCAACTCGTTATATTCTTTTTTTCAAAGCAATCATCAGTAATTCACGAATTGAAATTAAATTCTAGACTCGAAATTTTCAAACACTTTTCGTAATATATATAATTCATGAAACATTCCGTTTATTATATTCACAAAGCCATAACTTTCATTTATACTCATATCTATTTTCACATTTTATTCTTAGTTACGAAACAAACAATAGTTATATACGATTTTTCCAACATTCTTTCCAAACATTACTCGCAAAACAATTTCTTTGAAAACATAGAAATTTCAGTACACTATCATATTCCCAAATTATTTTTCAGACAGTTTCTAACAATATTCATAAACGAAACACAATTATACAAAATCCATAAATAAAGTTTCAAACTCGATTTGACAAAATATGGAAATTCAACTGAAAATATATAATGAAAATTATAACAAATTCAGAAATCAGTGTACACCTACCTGAATTCCGTTTTTACGCCTTTTTCCTTTTGGATTTCCCTTTCTCTTTCCCTTTTTTTTTTCTCTTTCTTCTTCTCTTTTCTTTTCTTCTTTTTCTTTTCTTCTTCTTTCTCTTTTCTTTTTCTCTTCCTCTTCTTCTTCTTCTTCTTCTTCTTCTTCTCTCTCTTCTTCTTCTTTTTCTTTTCTTTCTTTCTCTCTCTTGCTCCCTCGGTCTCTCTCTTTTTTTCCCTTTCTGTTTTTCTAGGGATTTCTGCGATGCCTTATTTGTTTTATAATCTTTCGGTTGTCGCGACCTGTGGTCGCGCTACCAGGTTGCGTTGCTCACTGGAGCAACTCCACCGCCTTCATCGCGATCACCCATCGCAGTACCCTGGTCGCGATAGTGGTCGCGATGCTCATTGCCAGAATTTTTACTTTTTCATCGTGAGCCAGTCAACGCGATCTGTGGTCGTGGTGACCAGGTCGCGTTGCTCACTGCCCAAAAATGCCATTTTTCGTCGCGAGCAGCTCATCGCGACCCGTGGTCGCGGTGAGGGGTCGCAGTACATACTGCCCCAATTTTTCACTTCTTTTCCTTCATGCATCAGTTCTGGACCGTTCCATCTGGTCCACCTGGAAATCATAAAAATACACATATATTTAATTACGTTTTATACCCCTCAAATCACAACATTTATATTCACATGTTCAAAATTAATTTTTCAAAATTAGGGATGTTACAGACTGAGTTGGAGTACATGGACTCCATCTTGAGATTCATGGCTTTAAGCCATTCCTATTTGTCAGAATCTTCCATTGCATATCTAAATGTCAATGGACCATCCACACTATCATCAGAAATGACACCTTGTGCCTCTCCAATGCCTAAGTAGCGATCAGGTTGTCGAACAACCCTCCTACCACTCCTAGGCGGTAGTGTATCCTGACTAGGAATCATCTGACTATCAGATGTTTGTGGAATAATAACATCGTCTACAACTCTTGTTGACTGAGCACTGGTCGTACCAAGTTTTAGCTCTTTTAACACAATCTTACTACGAGGTTTATGATTAATCATATAATCTTCCTCAAGAAACGTTGCATTTGTCGATACAAACACTTTGTTTTCTTGTGGGTTATAAAAGAATCCACCTCGTGTTTCCTTTGGGTACCCTATAAATAAACATACTTGTGAACGAGATTCCAGCTTTCCACTCATATTCTTCAGTACATGTACTGGATATCCCCATATTCTTCAGTACATGTAGGGTTTAAATCTCACCATACGTATTTACAAGCATGTGGATGTCTCCCGATTATGAGAGTAGATATCCGGATTGAGAATGTAGTAATTAATCTCGATAGGTCCATATAAAAATTTGACTCCCTGTGTCTACTTTTTAAAAAAAAATATTAATAATAAACTTTCAATTAAGGATTGTAATTAATCATCTTAAAACAATATTTGGAATTAATTTTTTTGTTATTTTGTCATTTAATTCTTTTTAAAAAGTTTTATTAGGTACAATAACTAAATATAATACTAACACTTCATATCCCATTCAATGTGATCATTAAACTCAGAATTATTTTGAAGTAAGAAATAGGTGATGTAAACATAAATCTAGATTATAAGAATTTTGTAACTTGTGTAATATTTATGATTGTTTTCACTAGTCTATGTGATTTTTAGTGAACAATCAATAATTATAGGAATTGGATTCATAATTATGTGTAAAAAAAGAAAAAGAAAAAGAAAATTCACAGCAGATATATAGTCCATTTATGACTTTCATTATTTAATATTCTTTCGAACCTAAATTCTCAACCCTTCAATGCATTCATCAAAGTATATTGAAAGTAATTTTCACTAAACATTCAAAAAAAAAATTTAAAGTTTATGTGAAAAAATAGATCTCCATCAGTGTAATTCGTTTTATGATTAAAAATTTAGGTTAAAACGAATGTTAAAATTCAAACGGGTCCGGATCTTATGAAGCATCATCAATTTAATGTCATGGGTCAAGTAAATGATAATTTTATTAAAAATTTTATTTCTTTAATATATATATAGAAGATTTTGACATATATGGACTAGTCAATTTCAATTTTGAGAGATCAAAAAAAGTCTAAGGGAGTTGAGTTCACTTGACTACGGATTTGCTGTCTCTGTTTGTAAATATTGAATCATGATTTTCATGAATCACCCAAAAAGTGCAACTTGTTTGTTTCAAATTTTCAAGCTAATTATCTACTTTATTATTTTTAGTTGCTTTTTGACTGTTTTTATATAAAGTAATTTTGAATATAATTGTATTCTTTATAAATATTTAAAAATCCAAAGAGAAAAATTGGTGTAAGTATTTATTTTGCAAAATATTTTACTTTCTTTTCTTAATTAAAAAATATTTATATTTGTACTATGAAGTACACTTTAAACAAACTTTTTGTCTATTTATTTTTTTTAAGTTTTAAAATTAACACCACAACAGGTCATTACAAGTCTTCCGAATTAAAAAAGACCTAAAAGATTTAATCTTTTATAATTTCTTTATCCAAAACCAAAAGGCTTTTCATTAAATTTAAATCGTAGGATTCTGCTTAGTTTTTAAGTGTGTGATTTTAAGTATGGTTTCAGATTCCGGTTTAAAGATCAAAATATTGTTCAAATGTGGTATCGATTGTATTATAATGTAGGAGATTTTATTTGGTAAATTTTGTTACTTTCTGTGAGACTTTTGTATTAAATTTATTTTTGATGAAAATTATATTATAGTTAATTATTTTTATTAGTCAAATGGATTTATGAATTCAAATTTTGTAATTAAGTTAAATCTGTTTTAATTAATTTAACAAATTAAATAATTAAATTAGAAAATATAAAAATCTATAAATTAATAGGTTATGTCGGTCGTAATAATAAATTACTTGTTAATTTAATACATCGTGTATGTGTTATATTCGAATTTATATAAAAAACAAAATACGGTAACAAAATTGCCACCTCTAAATTTACTAGAAGACTGAATCCGAAAATTAAGATATTTTCGAAGAAAAATGGAAAAAGAAAATCTACTAGCTCAAATAATCATCAACAGAAATGCTCAACTCTTTTTCCTCCCACCAAGTCCGGCAACCACCCCCACCACCACCACTACTACCACAGCTCTGATCATATTTATCTTCCCAAACCTCCGCCTCGAAGCCGCCGTGAGCTCGGCTGCTCCCCTCCACCCCATTCCCATGATTCTCCTGCGGCTTGTTGGCAATGATCATCTGAGCATCAACTCCCATCCCAGCATCCGAAGCCGCTCTCTGCACCGACCGCGGCGACATGTCCTTACTCAGGCTCCCAACAGGCACCATCATTGGAAAGTTGATACGGTCCAACGCCGCCGACTCCGCAGCCGGTCTGCGCAAGCAGTAGAAAGCGACGTCGTGGGCCACCGCTGCCGCCTCCGGAGCCGAGTAGGATCCCAACCAGAGCCGCTCTTGCGTTCCCGGGACACGTATCTCCGACACCCACTTGCCCCATTTTCTTCTACGAACTCCTTTGTATTTCTTCTGGTCATCAGACGACATGCTTGCTTGCTTGCTTGCTCTGTTTCAGCTTCTTCTGGGGTGCTTTTGCTTTTCTGGCTTGTATATATGTATAACTCAGAAGCACTTCCAAGTTTCAATTACTCGTGTTTTTTTTTTTTTTTTATGTGATCGAAGAAGTGCTTATATAGGTTGAAGGTTGAGAGAGAGTTAAAAGCACACGTAGGTGTCGCATTTGTCAACATTTTCAAAGGTCAAAGTAAGAGAAGCTGTTTCTGGAGCAAGTGCTTCACCAATGGATATTTCAATATATTTATGGTTGGACTTGGACGGTTCATTTAATGAGCATGTCCAAGTGGGGGTTAAATCGTGTTCGAGACGTGCATGCATACCAAGTTTTAATTACCATTGAAACCTATTTATACCAAACACCTTAATTACGATTCAAATCGTCACTCTCACAATAAAAATAATTTTATTAGTCTTATAATGCATCAAATATATTTATCCGATTTATTAAAATTATACCATACAATATGGATCATAAGCAATCACATAAAAAATTCACGGCACGTGTAATAATATAAATGGCTTGGGCATATTGCATTTCGTCTAGACGCATTAAAGTTTCTCTCTTCTATTTTTATATATCACTAGTGTATATAATTTTTGTTTTTAACATAACTTTTTGATATTTTACATTTTTTTTTTCCATTAGAGATATGTGTTCCATTTAGAACACTCATCTTTTCTGAAAACCTCTTCATATAGATATTATATTTATATTTTTATGTGTAAGATGGCAATCAAACTCTCTCACTAATACTGCATGGGAGGTGCATGAACATCTCTAATTAGTTGTTTGTGTAAAAGAAAAATATATATAAAAATTAAAAAAAAAACATTTGGGAGGTCAAATAATTGAAATGTTTGGTCCAAAAAAAAGTGAATTGGGATTTGGGAAAAATCATTAGCTAATGCAAGATGTCATTGTGAACTTAGAAAACACGTAGCCAATGTATCTATCTTTTTTTTCTTTTTTTTTCCGAAGCAGTGTATCTGTCTTTTGTCTTTATTAATTATTATAATTGATTACTAAATTCTAAAATTTTTTATTAATTTTTGTGTTTTTAGGTATAAATCAAAATAATAATAAAAAAAATGACAGTAAAATTGTTAAATATGTTGGATTGGATTATTGGAACTTCTAAAAACTAATTAAAATAAGAATAAATATCACTGAACATATTTCAAATTTATTAAACTACACTCGAAATTAAATTTTACAGAAAGTCATACTTTTAACTCTCCTGATGTTAAGTTTGACCGTTAAAAAGTAAAATCAAACCTCCCCTGATTCACTACTATGGATCTCTCGCTATTTTTTTTATTTTTTATTTTTTTCTTTTAACGGTCAATCCTACTTTTTAATAGTCAAACTTAACACTAAAAGATTTTAGTGTAAATTTCTACAAACTTTAATTCTAAATGTAATTCAACAAACTTCAAGTAGATTTAGTATTATTTATTATTTTATAATATAATAATATAAATTCATCTATCATAAAAATTACGAAAATAAATCAAAAAATATAAAAAAAAAACTAATACTAGGTGTCCAAAAAGATTTTACTATTATAAAATACTCTTCTAATTTTTATTCTAATTCTTTAGTTAAAAAATTGCTTTTTTTTGCTCATGTTTTTACTATTAATTAGATAAGAAAAACATAATTAGATGAGATTAACAAATTAATTGTCAACTGGGAGAATAAGCCTTTGAGAAGGTTTAGACTATCAAGTAGGTCAAATTAATTTTCAGAGAAGGCTTTTTAACTCTCCTTGTCCACAACTTTTTGTACTGTCAGCTTGTAATATTTATTAATAAATTATTATCAAACTGAATAAGCCTTATTCTTATCTTAATATATTGAATAGTGATATATCCATTAGTGAACTATTAAATATTTAAATTTTCTGTCCGGTCATTCTCTGAGTTTAAATATGTCATCTTTTGCGTACTGTAAAAGTAATATTTTTCAGTTCTACAAGTAGATATCCCGAACTGCACACCGTCCTTAATATAATGTTAATTGAAGGAAAAGACAAAATTAAAATTCACATGTAGAGTTACAGTTGATATATGACTTGCACATGGTTTTAAATTTGACAATCAACATATATATTTAATTTGTTAAGGTTAATTGAAAATGTATTAAATTAAATTCTCAATCGAAAATCTAAAACCGGTTGAAATCTGTTTAATTATTATTAAAAAAAAATTTGAAATAATTTTAAAATTTTAAATATTCAAATAAAAGAATTTTCCTTTTTATATTAAAGTGATAATACGATTTATCTTTTGTAGAACGACTCCTAAATCTCATTTTAATTTTAAAATTTTAGTTTGATTCTAAAATAAGGAAAACTATATAAATGGAGTCATTTTTAGTGTATTATAAAATTTTAATAGTATATAAATAATTATTATACTGTAGTGTATATATATATACCAGTTCAATTTTGCTTTTGAGAGAACCAAATGTCTAAGTGAGTTGAGTTGACTTGACTAATGAATTGAAGGTCTTTGAATTTTGATACATGAATCACCCAAAACAAAGTACAAAGCACAACGTACAAAGCAGTTTCTGACTCAGATTATTTTTCTTTTTCTACCGATTGACTGCCTTGAGTTTTTTTATAAAATAAATTATATAATTATAAGTTTATCAGAACTTGCCAAGATAGATAGAAATATAAACGGAATAGATGTGCAACTGCTTTGAGTTTAGTTATTTTTTAAAGAACAAATAACACCCCGATATCTGCTCTTTTATAAGCGGAAACAACCTTTAAGTTTACCGACACATACCTTTCATGACGTTAATTAAATTACATTCAATTTAACGGTTGATCAGATTTGACAATAAAAAAAAAACAAAATACTTCAAAATAATATATAAAATACCAAAATTTATTAAATAAAAAAAGAAAAAATAATTAAAATTTCATCGTCCATCTCAACTAATTTTTAATTTTTAATTTAATAAAATTTAATAATATTATATATTATTTTAAGGATATTTTGGTCTTCTTTTTCTAGTCAAATCTGGTCAACCGTTAAATTGGATGAAATTGAACTTAACCATTGAGAATATAGAAGAACAAACAATTAAAAAAGAGTAAATAACACTCAGGCCTCCTGAAGTTTGTTCTTCTATAAGCAGAAACAAGCTTTGAATTAATTGGAAAAAAAATAACTTTATCAATTCTAAAAATTAAGTGGATTACTTTTTTAAAAAAATATACCTTTAAATTTTAACTATCATACTTTTTGTTATGCTTCAACTAATGACTTTTTTTTTCCTAATTTTAGGATAATCCCATTAAGTAGAAATGTATAACGAAATTCATACTTCATTTTCATTCTTCCTTCAGAGGCAGGCAAGTTCTTTAAAGATACATACAGCACATTTTCCTCGACACCAAATCTCAAAAATCAGATACATCGAAATCCCTTAACAAAGTAATATTCATGAAAACAAATTATTAATCTCGATAGGTCCATACAGAACTCTGACTCCCGCTGTCTACTTTTAAAAAAAATTATTAATAATAAATTTTCAATTAAGGATTGATAAATTAATCATCTTAAAACAGGATTCAGAATTAATTTTTTTTGTTATTTTGTCATTTAATTCTTTTTAAAAAGTTTTATTAGGTACAATAATTAAATATAATTAGGTACAATAATTAAATATAATACCAACACTCCAAATCCTATTCAATGCGATCACAAAACTAAGAATTATTTTGAAGTAACAAATAGGTGATGTAAACATAAATCTAGATTATAAGAATTTTGTAACTTGTGCCGTAACATCCCTAATTTTGTATAAATATAAAAGTGTAGTTTAATTAATATGGAATATGGGAATGTGAGAGTTATGATATTTATTATTTGAGATGTGGAAAATGTAATTAAATGTATGTATATTTTTAAGGTTTTCAGGTGGACCAAGTGGAGCGGTCCAAAAAGAATGCATGAAAGAAAAAGGAAAATGTTGGCAGTGAGTACCGCGACCAGGGATCGCGATGAGCAGCTCGTGGTAAAAATGATGATTTGAGGCAGTGAGTACCGCGACCAGTCACCGTGACCAGTTACCGCGATCAGGGATAGCAATGAGCAGCTCGCGGTGAAAATATTGATTTTTGGACAGTGAGCATCGCGACCAGACACCACGATGGCTGATCACGATGAAAGCGGTGAAAATATTCCAGTGAGCAACGCGATCAGGTGGCCCGACCACAGGTAGCGAGGAGCGGTCGCGATAACCAAAATTTTATAAAAAAAAATAAGAGGCGGTGGGAAGCTTCACTAAAGAAGAAAAAGAAATAGAGAGAGAGAAAGAGAGACCGAGAGAAAGAAAAGAGAGAGGAGAAAGAAGAGAGAGAAAGAGGGAAAGAGAAAGAAGAGAAGGAGAGGAAGAAGAAGAAAGGAAGATGTAACATCCCAGATTTCGGGTAATGACTTTTTGATATATATGAAATATGTGAAAATAAAATTTTTACTATTTTATGATTTCCAGCGGACCGGATTGAATAGTGAAAAATGAAAAAAATGAAAAATTGGAAAACTGGACCAGAGAGCATCGCGACCTGGTCACCGCGACCACAGGTCGCGATGGCTCGCTCGCGGTGAAAAACGCAAAATCTGGGAGTGAGTACCGCGACCAGGCACCGCGACCACAGGTCGCGATGGCTTGCTCGCGATGAAAATGGCAAAACCTGGCAGTGAGCAACGCGACCAGCCACCGCGACCACAGGTCGCGATGGACTGCTCGCGATGAAATTGTCAAAAACAGGCAGAGAGCAACGCGACCATTCGCGCGACCAGGGCGCGCTCGCGACGAAGGCGGTGCGCGCATTCCAGTGAGCATCGCGACCTGGTGCCGCGACCACAGGTCGCGACGGCGGTCGCGGTAGCGAAAAAAATATAAAAAAAAGAAGTGGCTTCTCGAGGAAGCCAGAAATCATCACAGAACAGAGAGAGAGAGAAAAGAGCGAGAAAAAGAAGAAGAAGAAGAAGAAGAAGAAGGAGAAGAAGAAGAGGAAAGAAAGAGAAAAGAGAGAAAGTAAGTGTAGGAGAAAGGAAAAAGGAAAGACGAAATCGTAGAACCGCGATTCTCGAACGAAAAGACGGTACCGAGGTTGGTGTACGTTGTTTTTCGAAATCGTTACGAAAAGCATTTCGTTATCGTTTACGTTTTTGTTTTCGTTACATTTCTCGTTTTCGTTTAGATTTCGATTTCGTTAATTGTTTCCGATTTCGATTTCGTTAATTGTTTTCGATTTTGATTTTGTTAAATGTTTTCGATTTCGATTTTCGATGTGTAAAAATTGATGATTGATATACTTATGGTTGATTATGGAAAGATTTTATACGAGATCGCATTTGTTTGTGTTTCGAATATTTCCGATTTCGTTTTAAACAGTTGATTTAGACTTGTATGTGAATATTGTTCATATTTCTTGAAGTTTATTATGTGATTTATATGACTATTGAATGATTATCGATTATTGAGTAATTATTGCGAAATTGATTGTGAATTTGGTTTATCGAAACGGCCCTAGGATACGTAGACATAGAAATGGATATAGAAGGTTGGTATACCAGCTGGGTTTTATTGAGCAGTACTGCGCCGATATTGATTGATTGATATTGATGATATTGATGTACCTCCTCTTGGATTCGTCCAGAGGCTGGGAGACACGTACCTCCTCAGGATTCGTCCTGGGGGTTGGGAGTTAATGTACCTTCCCAAGGATTCGTTCCTGGGATAGGGAGCTATGTACCTCTCTAGGTTCCGTACCCACGGTCCTAGAGTTGGGAGACACGTACCTCCTCAGAATTCGTTCTGGGGGTTGGGAGCTTGACCCATATTCCAGTCCGTATATGTTTAGTATTCTAGCGGGCCAGAATTGATTGGAATTGAAAAGTGTATTGAATGCTTTTATTGATCGAAAATTTTATATTGACCTCATTATTGAAGTTCAAGTGCTTGAAATTATTATATACTTTGATTTTGCAATTTAATTGTTTTGAACATGATTTGAATTGATATATATATATATATATATATATATATATATATATATATATATATATATTGTGAATTGTTATTATTAAAAGTTATATATGTTTCCATATTGAGATTTTAGTACACCCACTAAGCTTTATGCTTAGCGCGTTAGTTTTGTGTCTAACGCGTAGGTACCAGGAATCCGGACGAAGGTAAAGACTGAAGAACTGGAAGAATTGCAGACCGGGTCACAGGATTGTACAGTTGGGTAGCTATACTTTTGTTATGTGTATATATTCTGAAAGCATGCATATACAGGAAATTTGTAAATATGTTTTGTAAAATGTTTTGTAATTAATTATTTTATGATTACTGTCTTTTATTATTAAAATGTAAATAGTAAAGTCTGATTTGTTTTATTTTATAAATTGTGATGAAAGGTTTTGATAAGTCGCACTAAACGGCAGAGTGCGCAACTGTTTGAAAGTGTTATAGAAGTGTTTGTGAAAATGTAATGTGATTTGATTTGTGTAAAAGCAGGTTTTGGAAAGTCCGAAAAACAAACGGCACTTTGCCGAATTTTCGTAAAAAAATTTAAAATGTTTTATGGGTTCACACTGATTTTAAAACGTAAAATGAGTTTTTGAAAAGATTTGAAAGTCCGAGTAGCGCGCCCCGGGTCGGTCCGCCCGGATCGGGTCGGGGGGTGCTACAGAAGAAGAAGAAGAGAAGAAGAAGAAAAAGAAGAAGAAGAAGAATGAAAAGAGAAGGAAGAAAGAAGAAGAGAAAAAGAAGGAGAAAAGAAAATCTAAAAAAGAAACTGTCGGAAAAACGGTATCTAAGTTGGTGTACACTGATTTCTGAAATCGTTATGATTTTCGTTATATGCTTTCATTTGAATTTCCATATTTTGTCAAAATCGTTATTTATGGATTTTATATAATTATATTTCGTTTACGAATATTGTTAGAAACTGTTTGAAAATAATTACGGAATATTCTAGTATAATGCGAATAATGTTTGGAAATGATTTTGGAATAATTTAATATAATTATTGTTTTGTAAATGATATTTGAAAATAATTTTAGAATATATTGATAGGAGTATTGATGAAAGTTTTGGCTTTGTGAATGTTTTTGAAAATAACGTTGGATTACGTTAGTATGATTATTTTATTATTTGAAAATAATAATACAACTGTTTTTACGAATATTGTTTAAAATAAAGATTGAAACTGAATTAGATTTACAAATTCAAGTTGTTGATTTCGAAATGAATAAAATAATTTGATATGAAATATGTAAAATTGTGTATTGTGAAACAGCCCTAGGATACTTGAACATAAAAAACGGATATAGGAGATTGGTATACCAGCTGGGTTATTTCAGCAGTACTGCACTGTTACTAGTGATTGTTGGCGGGTGTCTCTAAAGCAGTCCCGGACATCACATCGATACCAGTGACTGTTGGCGGGTATCTCTAAAGTAGCCCCGGACGTCACACCGATGTTACAGATATTAGGCCCATATTCCAGTCCCGTGATTTATGTTAAGTATACCAAAGGGGCTAGGATTGAAAAGAAATGAATAAAATTTATAGAAAAGAATTTTGAATACTTTTATAAGATTGATGAATAAGATTTACTGAAATTAATTGAATATTATTGGATTTTAATATATAGTTGATCTAACATTTTACTTATGAAAATATATAATGATTCCAATTGATATTTAAATTTGAACAGTTTATTTATTGTTCATATTATTTGATATTTATAACTTATTACTTGATTGATAAGTTATTATTGTGATATTTTGTTTATTTGTCTTTTCTACTAGTTGATATATATAATAATTTGGACAGAGTATTATTGACTTTATATGAGAAATGTTTTGTTTAATTAAACATTTTGTTAATATGATTATTTGATTTGCTTTGAAAGGTGTATTTGATATACTATGATTTGTATTTATTTTATATATGTTATAAATGAGATTATGTTAAATTTGTAAATATGATTTGTGTACACCCACTAAGTGAAATGCTTAGCGCGTTGATTTTATTACGCGTAAATAGAAGAGGTTCCAGTGAATAAAGGACTGAAGAGTTGAAAGCTGCAGAAGAAGATTCAGAGTCACATTACCTGGGTAGTTTTATTTAAACTTTGTTTGTAAATTAATTACTTAAGCATGCATATACAAAAGTTTGTGAAATGATAATATATGAGTTTTGTAAATATTTGTATAATAGTTTATGTTTTATAAAGTTTGTAAATATATAAATTATGTATGGTTTTATTGAAAATGTTTGGGAAAGTCGCACTATATGGAAGAGTGCGCATGTGATTGAAAAATAAGATTTTGAAGTGTTTGTTATTATAATATTTGATTTTTGTTGAAACAGGGTTTTTGGAAAGTCAAAAAAACAGAAGAAACTCTGGCAAAATTTTTCTTAAAATAGTTTTGAATTGGCTCACTATGAAAATGGATTTTAAAATATAATTTATTTAATTTTTAATAGCTTTCTAATTATAAAGTGAGTCAAGTCAAGTTTTAAAAACCTGGTAGCGCTCTCTGGGTCGATCCAGACCGGTCGGGTCAAGGGGTGTTACATGTGCAATATCTATGATTGTTTTCACTAGTCTATGTACTAAACAATCAATAATTATAAAAAAAGAAATAAATAAATAAATTCACGGTATAGTTACAGTCTATTTATGACTTATAGTATTTAATATTCATCCGAATCTAAATTCTCAACCATTTAATGTATTCATCAAAGTGGAGATCATTTGTATATATTAAAAGTAATATTCACGAAATATTAAAAAAAAATAATTAAAGTTTACATGAGAAAAATAGATTTTTATCCATTTAATGCATCCTACGTTTAAAAATTTAGGTCAAAAGGAATGTTAAAATCTAAACGGGTTAGGATCTTATGAAACCTCATCAATTTAATTTCACAGGTCAAGTAAATGATGATAATATTATTAAAATTTTTATTTCTTTCATTATATATGGACTATTGAGAGATCAAAAAATGTTTAAGGGAGTTGACTTGACTATTGATTTGCTGTCTCTGTGTGTGAATATTGAATCATGATTTTCATGAATCACCCAAAAAGTGCAACTTCGTTTATGTTTGTTTCAGATTTTCTTGCTAATTATCTACTTTATTATTTTTAGTTGCTTTTTGACTGTTTTTATATAAAGTAATTTTGAATAGAATTGTATTCTTTATAAATATTTAAACTTGAAAAATATTTTACTTTCTTTTCTTAATTAAAAAATATTTATATTTGTACTATGAAGTACACTTTAAACAAACTTTTTATCTTTTTTTTTTTTTTTTAAGTTTTAAAATTAACACCACGGGTCATTACAAGTCTTCCGAATCAGAAAAGACCTAAATGATTTAATCTTTTATAATCTCTTTATCCAAAACCAAAAGGTTTTTCATTAAATCTAATTCGTAGGATTCTGATTAGTTTTTAAGTGTGTGATTTTAAGTATGGTTTCAAGTTCCGGTTTAAAGATCAAAATATTGCTCAAATATGATACCAGTCGTATTATAATGTAGGAGATTTTATTTGGTAAATTTTATTACTTTCTGTGAGACTTTTGCATTAAATTTATTTTTGATGAAAATTATATTATAGTTTATTATTTTTATTAGTCAAATGGATTTATGAATTCAAATTTTATAATTAAGTTAAATGTGTTTTAATTATTTTAATAAATTAAATAACTAAATTTGAAAATATAAAAATCTATAAATTAATAGGTTATGTTGGTCGTAATAACAAATTATTTGTTAATTTAATATCTATAGATTATGAGACGATAGGTTCAATAGGTTATATTCGAATTTATATAAACGCAAAATACGGTAACAAAATTGCCACCTCTAAATTTACTAGAAGACTGAATCCGAAAATTAAGATATTTTCGAAGAAAAATGGAAAAAGAAAATCTACTAGCTCAAATAATCATCAACAGAAATGCTCAACTCTTTTTCCTCCCACCAAGTCCGGCAACCACCCCCACCACCACCACTACTACCACAGCTCTGATCATATTTATCTTCCCAAACCTCCGCCTCGAAGCCGCCGTGAGCTCCGCTGCTCCCCTCCACCCCATTCCCATGATTCTCCTGCGGCTTGTTGGCAATGATCATCTGAGCATCAACTCCCATGCCAGCATCCGAAGCCGCTCTCTGCACCGACCGCGGCGACATGTCCTTACTCAGGCTCCCAACAGGCACCATCATTGGAAAGTTGATACGGTCCAACGCCGCCGACTCCGCAGCCGGTCTGCGCAAGCAGTAGAAAGCGACGTCGTGGGCCACCGCTGCCGCCTCCGGCGTCGAGTAGGATCCCAACCAGAGCCGCTCTTGCGTTCCCGGGACACGTATCTCCGACACCCACTTGCCCCATTTTCTTCTACGAACTCCTTTGTATTTCTTCTGGTCATCAGACGACATGCTTGCTTGCTTGCTCTGTTTCAGCTTCTTCTGGGGTGCTTTTGCTTTTCTGGCTTGTATATATGTATAACTCAGAAGCACTTCCAAGTTTCAATTACTCGTGTTTTTTTATTTATGTGATCGAAGAAGTGCTTATATAGGTTGAAGATTGAGAGAAAGTCAAAAGCACACCTAGGTGTGGCATTTGTCAACATTTTCAAAGGTCAAAGTAACAGAAGCTGTTTCGAGAACAAGATATTTATGGTTGGACTTAGACGGTTCTTTTAAAGAGCATGTCACGAGTGGTGGCTAAATCGTGTACCAAGTTTTAATTACCATTGAATTGATCGCAAAGGCTTTTTAGATCAAACTCAATAATTACGATTCAAATAATTATTTTCATAATAAAAAGAGATCTCTTTATAATAATTAAAGTTTACGTGATTAAAATTTTATCAGTCTTACAGTACATCAAACATATTTACTCGACTCATTAAATTATATTATACAATATGGATAAGCAATTACATAAAAAATTCACATCACAAATTATAATATAAATGATTTGGGTATATTGTGTCCGGTCTAAATGTATTGAAGCTTTTCTCTTCTATTTTTATATATCAGTAGTGTATATAATTTTTGTTTCTAACATAATTTTTCGGTTTTTTATAATTTGTACTCGTAATTATGAAGTAATTCGGTGAAATGATTTTAATATTAATGACTTTTTATTAGAGATATACGTTCCTTTTAGAATACTCATTTTTTCTAAAGACCTTTTCATATAAATATTATATTTATATTTTTATGTATAAGACGAGAATCGAACTCTCTCACTAATATAGCAGTGAGCAGGGAGGTGCATGAACACATTTGGGAGGTCAAATATTTGAAAATGTTTGGTCCAAAAAAAAAAACTTGTGAATTGGGAAAATTCATTAGCTAATGCATGATGTCATTGTCGAACTTTGAAAACAGGTAGCCACTAGCCAGTGTATTTGTCTTTTGTCTTTATTAATTATTATAATTGCTTTCTATAGACTTTTATTAATTTTTGTATTTTTTAGGTATAAATCAAAATAATAATAATAAAAAAATAACAGTAAATTGTTAAATGTGTTGGAGTGGGAGAAGTAATGTGAGAGATAATCTTCTAAAAACTAATTAAAATAAAAACAAATACCATTCACCATGCTTCACGTTTATTAAACTATACTCGAAATAAAAATTTTCAGAAACTTATACTCAATTCTCTTAACGTTAAGTTTGACCGTTAAAAAGTATAATTAAGCCTCTTTTGGTTCGCCACCATAGATCTCTCGCTTCTTTTTCTATTTTTTTTTTCTTTTAACAGTCAATCCTATTTTTTAACGGTCAAACTTAACGTTAGGAAAGTTTAGTATGAATTTATATAAACTTTTATTCCATATGTAATTTAACAAACCTCAAATAGATTAAGTGTTATTTATTCTTTTATAACATGACAGGTATATAAATTCATCTATTATAAAAATTACGAAAAATAAATCAAAATAAAAAAAAGTAATATTATGTGTTGAAAAAGATTTTACTATTATAAAATACTCTTCTAATTTTTATTCTAATTCTTTAGTTAAAAAATTATTTTTTTCCTCATTTTTTACTATTAACTGGATAAGAAAAACATAATTACATGAGATAAACAAATTAATTGTCAACTGGGAGAACAAGTCTTTGAGAAGGTTTAGACTGTTAAGTAGGTCAAATTAATTTTCAGAAAAGGCTTTTCAACTCTCCTTGTCCACAACTTTTTGTGAGGTCGGCCTGTGATATTTATTAATTAATTATTAAATTGAATAAGTATTCTTTTTATCTTAATTACCATATATTGGACAGTGATATATCCATTGGTAAACTATTAAACATTTAAATTTTTTATCCCATCATTCTCTTAGTTTAAATATCTCTGTTTTTTTACGTACTGTGAAAGTAATATTTTTCGATTGTAGAAATAAATATCCCGAACGATATACCGTGCTTATTATAATGTTAATTGAAGGAAAAAACAAAATTTAAATTCACAAGTAGAGTTACAGCTGATATATGACTTACACATAGTTTTAAATTTGAGGATATTTCAATCAACATATATATTTAATTTGTTAAGATTAATCGAAAATAAATTAAATTAAATTCTCAATTGAAAATCGAAAACTGGTTGAAGTTTGTTTAACTATTATTAAAAAGAAATTTTGAAATAATTTTAAAATTTTAAATATGGAAGCTAAAGAATTTTCTTTTTATATTAAAATAATAATAGAACTTAGTTTTTCTATAATGACTCCTAAATCTCCTTTTAATTTTAAAAATTTAGTTCGAATAGAAGCTCTTTAAACAAAGTACAAAGCACAAAGTACAAAGCAGTTTTTGATTCAGATTATTTTTCTTTTTATACTAATTGATTGCCTTGAATTTTTTTTATTAAAAAAAATTATGTAATTATAAATTTATCGGGACTTATTAAGATAGATAGAAATGTGTATAAACCAATTGAACTGAGTAAATGTGCAACTGCTTTGAGTTTAGTTATTTTTTAATAAATAAATAACACTAAGACCTCCCGATGTTTGCTCTTTTATAAGTGAAAATAACCTTTGAGTTTATCGATAAAAACCTTCACTGGCGTTAATCAAATTACATCCAATTTAACGGTTGATCAGATTTGACTGTAAAAAAAAGACAAAATACCACAAAATAATATATAAAAATACTAAAATTTATTAAATAAAAAAATAGTTAAGATTTCATTGTTTATTTCAACTAATTTTAAATTTTTTATTTAATAAATTTTAATAATACTATATATTATTTTAAAGATATTTTGATCATCTTCTTCCCGTCAAACTTGGTCAAGTGGAAGAAAAGGACTTCGAGTATGCCCAATTAATTTTGAAAAGAATTTATTTGGACTCTTTGTCGACCACAGTTTATTTAGGCAGCAGATTTTTATACAGAAAAAATGTAGACAAATTCCAGTTCCCATTTGCAAAGAAAATATCACTTACCTAACATCACAGTATCCCCAAAATGCTTGATAAAATTTCCAATATTAATAATTACAAACTTCCTTATATCTTTTTGTAGTTTAAGTAGTGTGCATTTCTCATCAACCTACGATATTAGTAGGGTTCAAATCTCATCATACGTATTTACAAGTATGCGTGGAGAGTTTTCTTTCCGTTATGTGAGAAAAGATGTCTCCCGATTATGAAAGTAGATATCCAGATTGAGAATGTAGTGATTAATCTCGATAGGTTCATACAGAACTCTGACTCTCGCTGTCTACTTTTAAAAAAAATTATTAATAATAAACTTTCAATTAAGGATTGATAAATTAATCATCTTAAAACAAGATTCAGAATTAATTTTTTTGTTATTTTGTCATTTAATTCTTTTTAAAAGTTTTATTAGGTACAATAATTAAATATAATACCAACACTTCAAATCCTATTCAATGTGATCACAAAAGTAACAATTATTTTGAAGTAAGAAATAGGTGATGTAAACATAAATCTAGATTATAAGAATGTTGTAACTTGTGTAATATTTATGATTGTTTTCACTAGTCCATATTATTTTTAGTGAACAATCAATAATTATAGGAATTGGATTCATAATTATAATTATGTGTAAAAAAAAGAAAAAAAGAAAATTCACACTAGAATTATAGTCATTTATGACTTACAGTATTTAATATTCTTCCGAACTTGAATTCTCAACCCTTCAATATATTCATCAAAATATACTGAAAGTAATATTCACAAAACATTCAAAAAAAAAAATTAAAGTTTACATAAGAAAAATAGATCTCCATCAGTTTAATGCATTCTACGATTAAAAATTTAGGTCAAAACGAATGTTAAAATCCAAATGGTCCGGATCTTATAAAGCATCATCAATTTAATTACATAGGTCAAGTAAATGATAATTTTATTAAAAATTTTATTTCTTTAATTTATATATATATATATATATATATATATATATATAAAGATTTTGACTTGGGAGCATATACAGACTAGTCAATTTCAATTTTGAGAGATAAAAAAATGTTTAAGGGAGTTGAGTTGAGTTGACTATTGATTTGCTGTCTCTGTGTGTGAATATTGAATCATGATTTTCATGAATCACCCAAAAAGTGCAACTTTGTTTATGTTTGTTTCAGATTTTCTTGCTAATTATTATCTACTTTATTTTATTTAGTTGCTTTTTTACTGTTTTTATATAAAGTAATTTTAAATAGAATTGTATTCTTTATAATTATTTAAAAATCCAAAGAGAAAAATTGGTTTAAGTATTTCTTTTGAAAAATATTTTACTTTCTTTTTTAATTAAAAAATATTTATCTTTGTACTATGAATTACGCTTTAAACAAACTTTTTGACTATTTATTTTTTAAAATTTTAAAATTAACACTATAATCAGATCATTATAAGTCTTCCGAACCGGAAAAAATCGAAAGGACTCAATCTCTTATAATCTTTTCATTGAAAATCAAAAGATTTTCTATTAAACCTAATTCGTAAGATTCTACTTAGTTTTTAAGAGTAAGATTTCAATTATGGTTTCAGGTACCGATCTGTGTGGTATCGGTTGTATTATAATGAAGGAGATTTTATTTGGTAAATTTTGTTATTTTCCATGAGACTTTTACATTAAATTTATTTTTGATGAAAATTATATTATACTTGATTATTTTTATTTGTCAAATGGATTTAGTGAATTCAAATTGTGTAATTAAGTTCAAAGTATTTTAATTATTTTAACAAATTAAATAACTAAATTGGAAAATATAAAAATTTATAAATTAATAAATTATGTAGATTATAACAAATTACTCGTTAATTTAATAGGTCGTGTTTCATGACAAAATAAGTTTACCAGGATATATTTGAATTTATATAAACAGAATACGGTAACCCAAATTGACACCGCTAAATTTACTAAAAAACAGAAAAAGAAAATCTACTTGCTCAAATAATCATCAACAGAAATGCTCAACTCTTTTTCCTCCCACAAAGTCCGGCAACCACCACCACCACCACTACCACAGCTCTGATCATATTTATCTTCCCAAACCTCCGCCTCGAAGCCGCCGTGAGCTCCGCTGCTCCCCTCCACCTCATTCCCATGATTCTCCTGCGGCTTTTTGGCAATGATCATCTGAGCATCAACTCCCATGCCAGCATCCGAAGCCGCTCTCTGCACCGACCGCGGCGACATGTCCTGACTCAGGCTCCCAACAGGCACCATCATTGGAAAGTTGATACGGTCCAACGCCGCCGAATCCGCAGCCGGTCTGCGCAAGCAGTAGAAAGCGACGTCGTGGGCCACCGCTGCAGCCTCGGGCGTGGAGTAGGAGCCCAACCAGAGCCGCTCTTGCGTGCCCGGAACACGTATCTCCGACACCCACTTGCCCCATTTTCTTCTACGAACTCCTTTGTATTTCTTCTGGTCATCAGACGACATGCTTGCTTGCTCTGTTTCAGCTTCTTCTGGGGTGCTTTTTCTTTTCTGGTTTGTATATGTATAACGCAGAAGCACTTCCAAGTTTCAATTACTCGTGTTTTTTTTATTTATGTGATCGAAGAAGTGCTTATATAGGTTGAAGAGTGAGAGAAAGTCAAAAGCGCACCTAGGCATGGCATTTGTCAACATTTTCAAAGGTCAAAGTAAGAGAAGCTGTTTCCAGAACAAGTGCTTATCCAATGGATATAAAGAGCATGTCACAAGCGGGGGTTAAATCGTGTTCGAGGCGTGCTCGTATACCAAGTTTTTGTTGGGAATTCGGTCCGATTCCTAGCGCAGCGAAAGTTGCAAACTGTATGCAGATACGCAAATCTGCACAGGGCATACATATGGAAGCAAGCAGAATAGTAAAGGAGACAGCAATTTTTTTACGTGGTTCGGCAATCAACTGATTCCTACATCCACGGAGCGCACCAGTAGTCAATCCACTATGAAAGAGCTATTACAACAACACTTATACGAAAAAACTCTCACACAGTTTTTCTTCTCACGTGTGTTTATACTCTCGCTCTCTCTCAGTGTTTCTACTTACGGAACCGCATACCTGGGCTCCTCATTGGGGTCACCCCCCCGGATCTCCCGGAACCACACCTGGGCTCCTCATCGGGGTCATCGCCCCGGATCGCTAGGAACCGCATACCTGGGCTCCTCATCGGGGTCATCACCTCGGATCTCCCGGAACCGTACTTGGGCTCCTCATCGGGGTCATCGCCCCGGTTCTCTCGGAACTGCACACCTGGGCTCCTCATCGGGGTCATCCCTCTGATATCGTCTGGGCCTCCTCTCTGGATCCGCCTGGGCCTTCTGCCCGGATCCGCCTGGGCCTTCTTCTCGGATCGCCTGGGCCTCCTACCCGGATCAACCTAGGCCTCCTGCCCGGATCACCTAGGCCTCCTGCCCCAATCCGCCTAGGCCTCCTGCCCATATCGCCTGAGCCTCCTGCCCAGATACTGAGCCGCTCTTGTAGAGCTCTCTGAACTCTCTCACTTGGAGGAGATGATAGATTATCATAAATGAGGGGCTATTTATAGGAGATGTCTGGTTACTATTCATGACACTGTTCACGTGTATACGGTACTGTTCACAGATAATATTCACGCGTATACGTGTAGGGCCCACCATTTAGGCACCGTCATTCACTGTTCACAGTGACGTCACTGCTTACGTCAATGTTCAAGTCGCCATTTACTGTTTACCTGTCGGTGCCACAGTTCGGACTGTTCACTGTATACTATTCACGTATACGGTACTATTCACTATACACTATTTATATTTACAGTACTGTTCACATGGACAAAGCTTGGGCCTGCTCCTATGCCTATCATATGGGCCTCTCTTGGGCTTGCTGTCTGGGCCTCACTTAGGCCTCTTGCTTGGGCTCTCTTCTTGGGCCTCTCTACTTTGGCTTGCCTGTGCCTGCTCCTAGGGCCTACTTTGAATCAACTTGGGATTCAAGCTTCACAATCCCAACAGTTTTAATCACCATTGAATTCATCATAAACCTATTTAGATTAAACACCGTAATTAGTAATTACGATCCAAATCGTTACTCTCATAATAATAAAAAAAAATTTATAATAATTAGCACTTATATGATTAAAATTTTGTTACAGTCTTACAGTGCATCAATTGTATTTACATAACTCATTAAAATTATACCATATAACATTTATAAACAATCATATAAAAAATTCACGTCACATATTATAATATAAATGGCTTTGGTGTATTGCGTCAAGACATATTGAAGTAGTGAATATAATTTTTGTTTTTAGTATAACTTTTCGATTTTTTTTACAATTTGTACTTGTAATTACAGAGTAATTCGGTAAAATGATTTTAATATTAATGACTTTTTATTAGGGATATACATTCCATTTAGAATACTTATATTTTCTTAAGACCTTTCCATATAAATATTATATTTGTATTTTTTATGTGTAAGGCGAGAATCGAACTCTCTCACTGATATAGCTGGGGAGGTACATGAACATCTCTAATTAAGAGTTTGTGAAAAAGAAAAAAAAATATAAATAAAAAAAGGAGAAATTACACTTAACATACCTGAGGTTTGCCTTCCTACAACTATAAACAACTTTATTAAAAATTGACAGTGAACCCCCCTCCGATTATCTTTGACAGTTAAAAACTAACGGTTGACCAAATCAAACAGTAAAAAGACTGATTTGCCCTTGAATCCATTTAAATAAGTTTAAATTATAATTTTATCTTTAAATTTTTAAAAAAATTATTAATAATTAGAAGGGTAGTATAGTTATTTTATATTAATTTTTAAAAATAAAATTAAAAAATTTTAAATTATAATTTTAAACTCAAATTTTATAATAAAAAAATTATTAATAAAATTTAAAAAATTATGAAATTTTCTTAAACTAATATGAACCATCCATCAGATCTGATACGACCTAGATCCTATATGAATCAATTTTTTAAAAAAATTTAAAAAACTGAAGAAATTTTTTTTAAGAAAGTAAAAAAAATTTAAAAAATCTAGATCACATCCGGACCGTCCATCAGATTGATGGACGGTCCAGATTTGATATGGATTTTTTTAATTTTTTTTTACTTTTTTTAATTTTTTTAAAAATTGGTCCATATATGATCTAGCCTGTCCATCAGATCTGATGGATGAACCAGATTCGATCTGAACTTTTTAAATTTTTTAAAAAAATTGATCCAGATAGGATCTAGGTCATATCAGATCTAATGGACAGTCCAGATTAGTTTAAAAAAATTTTATTAATAATTTTTTTTTATAAAATTTGAGTTTAAAATTATAATTTAAAATTTTTTAATTTTATTTTTAAAAATTAATATAAAATAACTATACTACTCTTCTAATTATTAATATTTTTAAAAAAAATTTGAGGTTAAAATTGTAATTTTAACTTATTTAAATGGATTTAAGGGCAAATCAGTCTTTTCACTATTTGATTTGGTCAACCGTTAGTTTTTAACGGTCAAAGATAACTAGAAGGGGAGTTCACTGTTAATTTTTGATAAAGTTATTTCTAACTGTAGAAAGATAAACTTTAAGTATTTAGGCGTAATTTCTCCATAAAAAAAACATTTGGGGAGGTCAAATAATTGAAAATGTTTGGTAAAAAAAATGTAAATTGGGAAAAATCATTAGCTAATGCATGATGTCATTGTCGAATTAGGAAACAGGTAGCCAGGCCAGGATATCTGCCTTTTGTCTTTATTAATTATTATAATTGATTTTAAAGACTTTTATTAATTTTTGTGTTTAAATAATAATAAAAAAAAGATAAAAATTGTTAAATATGATCGAGTGGAAGAAGTAACGTGAGACTTTCTAAAGCTAAATAAAATAAGAGTAAAATAAGAGTAAATATCACTGAACTTATTTGAGATTTATTGAACTACACTCGAAATTAAAGTTTATAAAAATTCATATCCAACTCTCCTGACGTTAAGTTTGACCGTTAAAAGGTAGGATCGAGCCTCCCCTGATTCGCCACCATAGATCTCTCGTTTATTTTTTTATTTTTTTTAATTGTCAAACTTAACGGCATAAGAGTTTAATGTGAATGTCTATAAATTTTAATTTAAAATATAATTTAATAAACCACAAATAAATTCAATATTATTTATTTTTTTTAAAAAATAATACCATTATAATTACAAATTTACAAGATGATATAATAAATTCATCTATAATTAAAATTATGAAAAATAAATCAAAAAATATAAAAAAAAGCTAATATTACGTGTTGAAAAAGATTTTACTATTATAAAATACTCTTCCAATTTTTATTCTAATTCTTTAGTTAAAAAATTGCTTTTTTTCCCTCATGGTTTTACTATTAATTGGATAAGAAAAACATAATTAGATGAGATTAACAAATTAATTGTCAACTGGGAGAATTGGTCTTTGAGAAGGTTTAGGCTGTTAAGTAGGTCAAATTAATTTTCAGAGAAGGCTTTTCAACTTATTAATTTTCAGAAAAGGCTTTTCAACTCTCCTTGTCCACAACTTTTTGTTAGGTCGGCCTCTGATATTTATTAATTAATTATTATTTAATAAGCGTTCTTTTTTGTCGTAAATATCATATTGGACAGTGATATATCTATTAATAAACTATTAACATTTAAATTTTCTGTCCCGTCATTTCTCTTAGTTTAAATATCTCATCTTTTGCGTACTATAAAAGTAATATTTATCGGTTATAGAAGTAAATATTCGGAACTATATACCTTTCTTTAATATAACGTTAATTGAAGGAAAAAATAAAATTTAAATTCACATGTAGAGTTTAAAGTTGATATATGACTTGCACATGGTTTTAAATTTGAGGATATTTCAATCAACATATATATTTAATTTGTTAAGGTTAATCGAAAATGTATTAAATTAAACTCTTAATTGAAAATCGAAAAGAGGGAGGTAAAGTAACAACTTGAGCTGTGAGTAGTTGTGTAAAAAATTTTAAATATTCAAACTAAAGAATTTTCTTTTTATATTAAAGTGATAATATGACTTACCTTTTGTGTAATGACTCCTAAATCACGTTTTAATTTTAAAAATATAGTTCGACTCTAAAGAAAAAAAACTATATAAATGGAATCACTTTTAATGTACGATAAAATTTTAATAATATATAAATACTCTATTATACTGTAGAATATATATATATATAAAATTATATAATTATAAAAATAATTATAAATTACTTGAAGCTCTAAAAAAACTTTGTCAGTTTTAAAAATTACTTGAAGTAATTTTAAGTGGATTACATTTTTAAAAAAATATACCTTTCAAGTTTTAACTATCATACTTTTTGTTATGCAGATCAACTCTTCCTTTCGAGGTTTGAATTTTACTTTACTCGTAAAAATAAATGCAAAAAGACTTTTCCACTCTTTCCTCTCGTAAAAAATACTATCTGGCCGAATACTATCCGGCGGATTCAGTAATACAGACTCCTGACCCAATCAATTACCTTCTTATTCAAGAAACTCACATTGTACAATATCTTTCAATTAAATAGCTCCATGGAGATTTAATCTCTTGACCTCTTGATTGGAAACAAAGCTTTGATATTACAAACACCAAGTGCAAGTTACAACTTACAAGCTCTTGAAGACAATATAAAAGTTTTAAGGCAATTACAGCCTTGGTTTTTGTACATTAAATTCAAGAAACAAAATGAAGTATTTTATTGCACAAATTGATCAGAAATTGGAAAATATACAATAAGCAACTGAATAAATACAAAACGTGTCGTGGGTGAACAGAGAAATTAGCTATCTTTCTATAAATTTAATCAAGAGAAATACTATTCCACCATTACCAGATGTTTCTGGACATAAAATTCTTCACATCTTTGACAAGTTTGAAATCTCTATCGAAAAGCATATATAAAAGAGTAGAGAAAGTCCAAGATTGCATTTGTAACAGTGTAGAGAAGGTTCAAGAAACCTGTTCCTTTGAGAAGTCCTTCACCGGTCAAGAGTTCGAAATCTAACAACAGAAGGAAACCAATTACAGCTGCCTTCCCGTTTATTATTTCGTTCCTTTCGGTGAAACCAAACCCTCCTACATCCTCATCAACCACCATTCTCACCTGTAAAAAATATCAGACACAAAAGAAAATCAGACAGCAAAAGGCCAATAAATTTTATTAGTACGCATGCACGCACGCTGCCAAGCTATCAAAAATAATGTTCAGTGCATGTAGTCAAGTAGTTAGTTACCACTTCCACGTTAACATCTGATGCAGTTACACCTGGCTGAGCTTTCCCACTAAAGACTATCTCCGCAGATGCATCGGAACCTAGAATTCCTCTCATATTGATATAGATATTTTCCTCATCGGTTTTTACAGGATATACATACAGTCTTGAAGCAGGTGTGAGGGCTCTCAACACTGGGTTTTTCGGGTACCATTCCCTGATGGCTCCAGTTCGGAGATCAAATGTGCTCTCAGTTGACGGGCAAACTATACAACCCTCCTACAGAAAAGAAGAAATAATCATTAAGCTTTTGCAAAATTACTAGAAGAAAGTGTTTAAAATATACAAGGCATGAAAACCGTATCTTTACATGTCAGTGTATATTACAATCTAAACTAGTAAAAAGTTGGCTATGGCAAAACCCTCTACCAGCCACAGCCTTCAGTAGGTTGAAGAAAACAATTCGATTTCAAACCAATGAGCGAACAACTATAATCCATCTTGGTCAGTTGCGTGCATGTCAGATCATGATACCAAATTGAAGAGCTAGCTTTAGAAACCCTGTATTCAGGTCTGATAGTTTCAGGGTTCCAAATGGTGGCAATTTGTTGGATTGTTTGACTGCAGAAAAGCCCATATATAGCAAATTAAGAAGTAAATGTTCTATAAAAGCCATCAAGGCTCACTAGTCCAGGCAATGAATGTTCCTCAAAAACAATGAATGTTTTTTGTTACCTCACTTTAGCTAAACAATGAATGTTCCTCAAAAACAAACATGCTTCAACTAATGACTTTTTTCCTAATTTTAGGATAATCTCATTAAGTAGACAATAGACATGTATAGCAAAATTCATACTTTATTTTCATTCTTCCTTCAGAGGCAGGCACATTTTCCTCAACACCAAATCTCAAAAATCAGATACATCGAAAAGCCTCAACAAGTTTCCAAGTTGAAATCCAAATATTAACAGCCTGCACTTGGCTACAATGGTTCCGAAATACATTTAGCATAAAATCCTAAAAACTAGTTCAACTTTTTGCTATGCATCCTCAAAATTGTTCCCAAACTATACATCTCGAAGCTCTAATCTGTATTCAAGTTTCTGTAATCAGTTTTCGAATAGCAAACCAAAAGATCCCTAAGCTCAAACCATCATCGGCTTCGCAACTCAACAAACAACAAAAAAGAAAATGGTGATCTTACTAATGACAAACCACATTAACAACTAAAAACTAAAACCAACACTGAAAATTTGCACTCACATCAACAAATTTGCACTCACATCAACTAAAATGACTGATCCTCACAATTTTATCACAAACTGATCCTCTCACATCAACTAAAAATGACTACTTGGTAAGTTGTGAACTGCAATGCAAAGCTTTCTATGATAAATTGCAAGTCTAAAAACAATAATTTAAATAATAATAATAATAGAAAGAAAAGCCTCGAATTTGATTGAAAAAAATAAAACCTTGGTGAGCTTGGCATTGATCAAGCCTTCAGTGTAAGCACCTTCCGCAGGAGACCGGTTTTCGATCGCGAAGATTTCATCTCTATACCACAAAAGCAGTATCGTCTCTCCGCCTTGTAATATCACGCGCCGCTCCCCCTTCGGCAGCGCACTAAGCGGAACCACCGGCACCCAGTTGTCCCCTCCGCCGCCGCCGGACGGCGAGGGCTCCTCCGTCACAGATACCTCGGCCGCCTTGCACGTCTCCTCCGCCGTCCTCCTCCTCCTCCTCCTCCTTGTTCCCCATGTGGGTGCGTTCGTCGGAGGAGCGAACCGGAGGTTCAGAGGCAACGCACGGGTGGTGGAGCGGTGGCGGTGGTGGTGGTTTGGGGTGGGAAAAAGTTGGCGCGGGGTGGTGGTGTGGGGAGGGATAAAAGAGTAATTTTGAGGGAAGGGTGAGGGTGTGGTGGCCATGGAGGTTTCAGAGAGTAGAAATTGAAAGAGAAGAGATTGAGAGAGAGATTGCATGCATTGCCACATAAAATTTCAAATGGATAATTTCGGAAGAAGAGAGGACGCTGATCGTCTGTCTCTGATTTAGCCACAATTTTTTTTTTAATATAATATATATATATATATATATATATATATATATATATTATTATTTTTTTTCTTAAGAGCTAATTGCACCCACAACCCTTGAGGTTTGGCCAACTACAGGTAGAATCAACTTTATCATTTATTAATAATGACACTCCCTACCGTTAGTTGACTTTAGTCAAATTTAACAGTGTTAGGGGTATTTTTGTCTTTTTAAATTTTTTATTTTATTTTATTAAATAATAAATTAAAACAATTATTTAAAAATTAAAATAATAATAAAAAAAATTAATAAAAAATAAAAAATTAATTAATTTAGATCTATTTTTCAGATTGAATCTCAACCGTCCATCAAGATTTATGGACAGTTGAGATTCAATCTGAAAAATTGATCTCAAAAAAAAAAAAAAAATTTTTTGGGAAGACAATCTGGGTTCTTCGAAGAACCCTCTATGGGTTAAATAGAAGAACTCTCTCTGGGTTCTTCGATCGAACCATCTGGGTTCTTCAAAGAACTCAGAAAACTGGGTTCTTCGTTCGAACCCAGATGGGTTCTTCAAATTTTTTTTTTTTTTTAAGCTTGATCTGGAGATTGGATCTCCACCATTCAAACTTTAATTTTTTATTTTTTTAAAAAAAAATTAAAAAATTTATAATAATTTTTTTTATTTAATAAAAAGAAAATATTGTTTTAGGGGTAGTTTGATCATTTTAAGGGTAACAATGGGTCAACTGTTAAATCTAACGGAAGTCAACTAACGGTAGGGGGTGTCATTGTCAATAAATGATAAAGTTGATTTTACCTGTAGTTGGCCAAACCTCAGGAGGTGTGGGTGCAATTAGTTCTTTCCTTAATGCACAATTATCTAATCATAATAGCCGGAAGTCACCGAGACATCATTTCCTGAACAATAGGTTTTGGGTCAATTTAATACAACTCTAAGGGTCTAATTGACAAGACTTTAAGAAATATATTTTTGACTTTTTGAACTTAAAATTTTTTTAGAAGTATTTAAATATTTTCATAGAATAAAACATGGCCTAAATAAGTAAAAAGTGCTGATTCAATAAACTTAATTCAAAAGTCATTTGATAAATTTTTAAAAGTAGGTTATTAAAAATCTACCATATAACAACACTTTTAATTTAAAGAAGAAGCTAACCATCCATTTTAAAAATAAAAAAAAATTATTTGGACCAAATTACTCCTCATTTTATTTTAAAATTACAAATAATCATAATCCTAAATATTATATTTTTATTCTCATCAATACTTATTTCAACTTAATTATATTTAAAATGAGAATATTCAAATATTTTTTATCTTCAATATTTAAAAAAAATAAAAAAAATTTATTAATCTTTATTTTGCTATATAAAAATTTATTTTTAAAAATAATATTATAAAATAATTAATAAATTTATTTGAGTCTATTTTTATATTATAATTGAAGTAAAAATATTTAAATATATCTAATATATATAAATAGAATTTCTATTAACAAATTAAATATATTAATATGATTATAATATCAATTTTATTACAACAGCTTTCTACCTATGCACAATTATAGCCCTTGCTCTTACTAGTTATTTATTGTGTAACTTAGAGTTGAGTCACTATCACTAATACCAAAGGCGGGTGCAAAACTAATCAACTAAGAGAGGATATTTTAATATTGTTATTCTAAGAATATAATTCCGGTGAATTTAGAGGATTTTTTTAAGAATAAATTATAATAAGATACCCTGATATTTGATTATATTATAGTAAGATTGTATTTTTACTTAAATTATAATAGAGTACCTCAGATAACTCTCAATTGGTCCCTAATGTAATATAAAATATCTGTAACAACTCCTGACCCGACCCGTCTGGATCGACCCAGGGAGCGCTACCGGATTTTCAAAACTTTTCTTAACTCACTTTATAATTTGAAAACTATTGAAAACCAAATAATTTATATTTTAAATTGCTTTTCTAGTGAGTCTATCCAAAATTATTTTGAAAAATTTTGCCAAAGTTTCCTCTGTTTTTCTGACTTCCCAAAAATCCTATTTACAAATAAAAAACTCAAATAGTATAATAATCAACACTTCAAAATTTCATTTCTCAATCAAATGCGCAGTCTACCATATAGTGCGACTTTCCAAATATTTTCAAATAAAACAATTCATAATTTAATATTTACAAACTTTGAAAACACAAACCATTAAACAACTATTTACAAAACACACACACACACACACACACACACACATATATATATATATATATATATATCAAATTTACAAACTTCTGTATACGTATGCGTAATTGAATATAATATACAAACTATATGGCAACCGAAAGGTATGGTGACTCTGAATCTTCAGTCTGCAGCTATCACCTCTTTAGTCTTTTTCTCCCTCTGTATCCCTGTCACCTACGCGTGAGAAAATTAACGCTCTAAGCAATATGCTTAGTGGGTGTACACTAAACTTATTTCTCAAAATCACAAAATAAATTTCAAAATAAAATGTCACAATACTATCATATAAAAACATATCATTATTCAACTCAATCAATGAAATAAATCATATGAAATCAATTTAATAAAAGCAACTAAATTAAATTAATAATTCATATGAAATCAATTTCTCAATTCTCTTATAATCATTTTATTCAATTCATTCTCAATCCTGGCCCTTTGGTATACTCAACATAATTTCAGGACTGGAATATGGGTCGTTCGACCTTTCAGTGGCTGTCTGTCGAACATAACTCCCAATTCTAGGACCGGCGCTTGGGCTTGTTCCATCCAAGGGTGGTACGTATAACTCCCTACCTTAGGACCGAGTGTTCGGTATCCTTAGGGAGGTACATAACTCCCTACCCCAGGACGAATCCTTAGGGAAGTACATAATATCAGGATCATAACTCCCTACCCCAGGACGAATCCTTAGGGAGGTACATAATATCAACATCAAGATCAATATCGGTGCAGTACTGCTGAAATAACTCAGCTGGTATACCAACCTCCTATATCCTTTGACTATATTCAAGTATCGTTGGGCCGTTTTACAAAACCATATTTTCAATTCTCATTTCAATTAACATTCATCAATTCAACAACAATGATATTCACAAAACAATATTCGTAAACATATTTGAAAACATACGATATCACAAATCCATAATAATTTTCAAAATCATTAATAAGTTTTTCAATTCATTTTCAATAATTTAGTCAAAATATAGAAATTCGAATCAAATCATATAACGAAATTCATAAAGTTTTCAGAAATACGTGTACACCAACTCGGATACCCTTTTTTCGAATTTTCTTTTTCCTTCTCCTTTTTTTTCTCTTTCTTCTTCTTCCTTTCCTCTTCTTCTTCTTCTTCTTCTCTTTTTCTTCTTCTCTTCTTCCTCTTCTTCTTCTTTTGTTTGTCTTTCTCTTCCTTTCTCTCTCTTTTTCTTTTTCTTTTTCTATTCTCCCAGTCTCTCTCTCTTTATTTCTGTTTTTCTCTCTTACTTCTTCGTGAAGGTTCCCACCGCCTCTTATTTTTTTTATAAAATTTTGGTCATTGCGACCGCTCCTCGTGACCTGTGGTCCCGCCATCTGGTCGCGTTGCTCACTGGAGTGATTTTACCGCCTTCATCACGATCAACCATCGCGGTGTCTGGTCACGATGTTGGTCGCATTGCTCGCTGCTCAAAATTAACATTTTCACCGCGAGCTGCTCATCGAGATTTGTGGTCGCGGTGCTCACTGCCTAAAATCACCATTTTCACCGCGAGTTGCTCATCGCAATCCCTGGTCACGGTACTCACTGCTAATATTTTCCTTTTCTTTCATGCACTCTTTCTGGATCGCTCCACCTGGTCCACCTGGAAACCTTAAAAATATACATATATTTAATTACATTTTTCACCCCTCAAATCATAAATATCATATTCACATACTCAGAATTAATTCAACCCTATTTTTTATATTTATTTGAAATTAGGGATGTTACAATATCACATTTTACTCTAATTTTATTTTTTTAACTCATATAGTCTCTAACTTTTTTAAAATACATTAATTTAACATCTATGACCAAAATTTTGACAGTCAAACCTAATATAAAGTATAAACTGGTCATTTTGTATTTTTATTAAATTAATAAATTAGAATGATACTTTACCCTTTAATTTTTTAATAACTTTATTTATTTCGATAGTTCAATAAAATATTAATATACGTTATAAAAGTTTAATTTTTTTAAAAACACTTATAATAATTAAATAATAAAATTAACATGATAAAATATATTGAAAATAAAAAACAAAAAAAATTTAAAAATTTAAAAATCTTAAAAGTAATATGATTTCTTTAAAATAAAATAAAATTTAAGATTGAATAATTATAAATCTCAAAATTTAGTAACCTAATACCCCTACACACACATACATACATATATATAATAATAAATTTATATATATAACGGTTTTATTATTATATTTTAATTTTATAATATAATAATAAATGCATGTATATATATTGTAATTCTATACTATATAATATACTCTAAATTATGTATATATAATATTTTTAACATTTTAATTTTTTTTTGTTAAACTTGGAGTTTTATAAGTATTTATTCTTGAATTTTATTTTTATTTTAATAAATGACGTTACTTTTAAATATTTTTAATTTTTAATAAATTTTATCATATTTATTTTTTATTTAATCATTTTTAAGTACTTCAAAAATAATATAAATTTTATAATAAATAACAATTTCTTATTGAGTTATCTAAAAGATTAAATTGTTTAAATGTAAAAATAGGTCAAATTTTTATAGTATTGTTATTTTTAATAAATTTAATTATATTTATTTTTAATAAATTTAATTATTTTATTTAATCTTTTTTAAGTGTTTTTAAAAAAATTAAATTTTTATAACGTATATCAATTTTTATTAGACTTTGAAATATGAAAATTGTTAAAAAGTTAAAGGGTAAAAACATCATTCTAATTTAATAATTTAATAAAAAATATAAAATTATAAATTTATACTTTATATTAGATTTGATCGTCAAAAGTTTTTAGTTATAAAGATTAAATTAATGTATTTTAAAATATTAGGGACCGAATGAGTTGAAAAGATAATAATAGATCAAAAAAATGATATTTTAAAATATATTAGGGACCAAATTGGTAATTATTCAGGGTACTCCATTGTAGTTTAAATAAAAATGTAATCTCATTGCAATATGACCAAATATCAGGGTATCTTATTACAATTTGCCCTTTTTTATTATAAATGTTTGAAGAAAATATTTTAAAAAATATATATTAAATTTTATTTATTTATTTATTTTAACTATTATAATTAAGAGGGTTGGAGATATAATTTGAATCTATAACACCTCATTATGTGCGTACGAGGGCATACCATTTAGTGAATCTTATCTCGTCTATTTGTTAGTTTTACCATCTAGTGAATTTACAACACCTCATTATAATTTGTTTTACTTCTTAATTTCATGTGTGAAAAATAATGTCCATTTAAATTAGTCTTCTTTTGTTTAAATATTATCTGTTGCACAATGCAAAAATTTTAGGTCCTCACCTCCCCATTCATAAACCAATGAGGATGCTTGAACGTTCTCCGTCGTAAATAAAGAAGGCTTGATTGTCTCATTATCAATAACTACTTAAGACGTTAACCCGCACCTTTAATAAATTAGAAGGACCATTTTGCTGACAGTAGAGGAGGAGGCTTGGGCAAATATTTCATTTTTATTTAATCTAAATTTCAAGTAAAATATCGAAACTATCATTTATCGTTAATTACTAATATATTCACATTAAGAAGAAGAGGTTTGAGTAGATACACTCAAATTTGCTCTCTAACTGCCTTTATATCAAACTTCAGGGGTCTTACTATATTTAAATTTTTAACCAATCCACCAAAAAAAAAAAGTCCAATCTCAACCTTATCATCTTTGAACCCCACAAGCATTGCTACTTGCTAGTGACTTTCTATAAAATAAAAAATAAATAAATTATTATTTCCACTTAAAAAAGAAAAAAGCACACGCAAGAATGAAGAACAAAACAACATGTGATGAAAATACCTATTTCTCAATTTTTTTTATTTTTTTTAAAAAGTACTAGAACACATTTTCCACGTGAACAAAACTTGCTATTAAATTCTCACTCATTTTAATTTTAGCATCAAATATAATCATAGAATTTTTCAAATGTGAATATTTATACGACAAATTATTACTCTTGGATTTTTTTTTATTTAAAAATTATTATAATTTAGAGATTAGGATAGGTGAATACGATTAATTTGAGCGTGATACACATACTACCGAACTAATCTCATTTCATCTAATTATTGTTGATTATATATTTTGTCTAATTGGTCTCATTTCGTCTAATTATTTTAACATATATTTTCTTTTTGTTTTTAGTATGATTCTTTACTCATACTAAATTTATAGATTTGTCTAAAATTATATCAAATCTATCCAAATCAATACAAATTAATTGGTTTGTTCAATTTCGATATGATTTAATAGGTTCAGCTCTCCTAAAACCAAATTAAACTTGATTTCAATTCACGACCTTATTAGATTAGATTTATAAGGATTAATATGGTTTCCCATAGACTAATTAATTATACATTTTCTTATAGGATATATGATTTCTTTTTCTTTTTTTTTTGTTTTTTTTAGGGAAAGAATAAACAAAGCAAATACACTGGGCCTGAATATCAGACGATAGAAGCCGATTCAGCCAAAAAGGAACATCCTCTAACCAAATAAAAATATCATCAATAGCAAAAATATTCCTAGCCAAAGAATGTGCAACAAAATTAGCACTTCTAGGTACAAAAGAAAAGACAGTAACAGCTCTGGAACACAACGACAAGATATCCGAAATGATCAAACCAACTTCCGAGAGAGGTGGATTACTGTGAGAAATGTAATTGATAGCGTTTAGAGCATTAGACTCCATCATCAGGCGATTAAACCCTGATTCAATGGCTAAATGTAAACCATTCAAAATAGCAGAGGTCTCAACGACTTCAACCGAAACCAACCTAACTAATTTCTGCAACAAATCAGCCATAATCAGACTTTGATGATCACATACCATAGCCCTCAAATCACCAAGCAATCAGCATACCTCAAAGAAGCTTCAACATTCAACTTGTACCAACCTTTCTGAAGAGTCTCTCACTTCTTCGATAAAATAGGGCCACTAAAAGAGACTGGAATGGTAGAAGCTTCAGCAAATTCTGTCACAAAGCAAATGGCCCAATGCATAATATCAACAGTTGGGAGCAAAATTTGCCCATGAACTAACCTATTTTAGCAGAACCAAACTCTTCAAAGCATAACCAGTACAAGCCGAAGGCTTGTAGTATCGAACAACAATGCACAAAAAAATCCAGAAATGAAGAAGAATGAGAAACAATAAAGGGCTTACATTTTAGGAAATGACATTGATCATGAATCACGTTCAGAGAGGTGCAAAACCATAAAGCATGTAGTAAGGATTCGGCTTCATCCCCGCAACAAGGACAGCAGTCCCTAACTTGCAAATGCCGATATCGTAGAATGCTAAAAACTAGAAGCCAGTTATTGCAAGCCTTCCAAAGAAAATGTTTAATTTTACTTAAGAGATTAAGGCCCCAAAGTACTTTCCACCAACACCAGTCAAACAAGAATAAGAGGGGGTAGAAAGATTGAATTTATGCTTGAAGTTAACCCAATAACCACACTTAATTGAATAGTTACCTGAACGATCGAAATGCCACATGAGAGAATCTGAGAAATCTGTATGAATCGAGAAAGAGAAAGGTAAATTCAAATCAACTTGACTTCATCAGGAATAAACGAACTCCACACTCGACTAGAATTCCAATCACTGCTAGGAGTCTTAAGATTATCAACTTTTAAAAGAGGGGATCAAAAACAACTAGAGAAAAAAAAATTTAAACGTCGAACATCGTGGGAGCCAACGATCAGAATAAACGAAGATAGAGGCACAATTGCCAATTCTGCATCTAGACCCCAAAGGCATAAAACAAAACCACAACGAGGAAAATACACTGGTTTAAGGACCCTAGCTGCTAGTGAATTCATGTTAAAAATTAATCTCCAACATTGTTTCGCAAGTATCGCTTGATTAAAATAGTCCAAAACCCTGAACCTAAGCCCACCCTATAGCTTGTTTTTATACAACACCTCTCATTTACATCAATGAATTTTATTTGAAGACTGTCCACTTCCCCCACCAGAGTCGAGAAGACAACCTATAAAGCTCCTGTGAAAATCAAATGAATTTTTCTACTTGTTTTCATTGATAACAAAGGAAGGTATATATACAATACAATGACATAATCAGTTCCTAAATTAGAGAATATACACCATAAATGTTTATTTACATTCCTATACTAATGGAAACAGATTAGGAAGGAAATCAGTAGCAATTGTCAACTGTTGATTGTCCAAATAAGAATAATATCCCAGATTTTATCATTAATTGACTCTATATTCCTTACCATTCCCCCTAAAGTTCGGAATGCATATTAATAATTCCTAACTTGCTGAGTAGAGTCAAGAATTGCGGAGAACCTAGAGGTTTTGTAAAAATGTCTGCTGGTTAGTTTGATGTGGGTACATGAGTCATCTTGATCATTCCTTCTTGAACCTTTTCTCTTATGAGGTGACAATCAATTTCTATATGGTTTGTTCTTTCATGGTAAACTAGGTTTAAAGCAATATGGAGCGCTGCTTGATTGTGACAATATAAATTGACCGGATGTGAATGGTTGATGCCCAAATCTTGTAGAATTGCCTTCAACCAGGTAATTTCACAACAAGTTGCAGCCATAGATCGATATTCAGCATTTGCGCTAGATCGTGATATTGTTGTCTGCTTCTTAGTTTTCTAAGAAATTAATGAACTGCCAAGAAATATGTAATAACCGGTCACTGACCGTCGTGTGTCACGACACCTAGCCCAATCTGCATCACAGAAAGCATTCAGTTGAATTGAACTTGTTGCAGGAAAAAATATTCCTTGTCTAGAAGTTTGTTTCACATATCGCAAGACACGATTGGCATCTTTTAAATGTGGTACTCGTGGTTTGTCCATAAATTGACTCAAAACATGGACTGTATATGCCAAGTCAGGTCATGTGATAGTCAAATAAATTAATCGTCCAACAAGCCTTCGATATGAGGATGGATCACTAACATAGTCGCCTTCAAATTTACTGAGAGATAGGTTTTGTTCCATGGGAAAGGAAGCTGGTTTTGCACTAAGATATCCTACATCTTCAAGGATCTCGAGAGCATACTTTCGCTATGAAAGAGCAATACCTTTCTTAGATCGTGCAACCTCTATACCTAGGAAATACTTCAATTGTCCTAGATCTTTCAATTTGAATTGATTTTTCAAGAATAACTTGGTGTCTTCAATATCTTGTAGATTGTTACCTGCTAGGATGACATCATCTACATAAATGAGGAGAGTAGTGAATTTACCATTCTGGGATTGGACGAACAAGGAATAATTAGCCTTAGATTGCTTATAGTTGGCTTTCTTAAGAGCAGTAGAGAGCTTAATAAACCATTGACGTGAAGTTTGTTTGAAGCCATACAATGATTTGTGAAGTTTGCAAACTCATGTCTCCCCATTTCGTCCGAAACCAGGAGGTAAAGACATGTAAACATCTGCATCAAGATCTCTATGTAAAAAGACATTATTGATATCAAGTTAGTGAAGATGCCAATTTTGAGTAGAAGCCATGGCAATGAGAAGTCGAACTGTCACAAGCTTTGCAACATGAGCAAAGGTCTCTTGATAGTCTAGTCCTTTGACTTGGTTGTATCATTTTGCAACCAACTTGGCTTTATAACGTTCAACAGTGCCATCAGAGTAGAATTTGATCTTGTATACCCATTTGCATCCAACTGGCTTCTTTCCGGGAGGTAATGGTTGTAAAGACCATGTGCCATTATCTTTGAGAGCAGTAAGTTCTTGTTGCAAAACGAGACGCCATTTAGGATCAGAAACTGCCTGTGCAAAGGAGGATGGTCCTTTTCAAGTGAAAGAGAAGTGGTGAAAGCATAATGTTTAGGAGATAATCTATCATATGAAATAACATTAGATAAGGGGTAGGTAATATCTGTAGTTGCAACCAAGGCTGAGTTAGATGTTAGGACTTTTTGTGAAGGGAGAGAAATACCAACATGATACTCACGAAGATAACCAGGAGCTTTTGTAGTGCGTGTCGACCATGATGGAGGAATTTGTGGATCTAAGGGTAAGGATGAAGGATGTAGAACAATGGGTGGAGAAGAAGTTGTGGGCGAAGGTATGTCTTGTGAAGAGGTTTCGCTGTTGGAATGGGAAGTAAGTTTTTCTTTAGAGAGACAATCAGGTAGAGATACTTCAGTGTTGAAAGGAAAGTGTGTAGTGGAATCGTTATCATCATATATTGGTAAAGGATGAGGCATTAGAGGTGAGTTTGCAGCGGAGTATGGAAAAGGAAAAATATCTTCATGAAAAATAACATCACGTGAAATGAAAATTTTACCTGTTGAGATATCATAAACCCTGTATCCTTTTTGTGAATGTGGATAACCCAAGAAAAGACACCGGGTGGCTCTAGCATCAAATTTGGTAGGGCGATGGTGATGTGTTAAGGCAAAACATAGGCAGCCAAAGACTCGCAAATGATCATATGTGGGCTGTTTGCGGAATAACATTTTGAAAGGTGTTTTCCCTTAAAAAAGAGTTGTGGGAGTTCGATTGATAAGGTAGGTAGCAGTCAAGATTGCATCTCCCCAAAATTTCTTGGGAAGATTTGCTTGAAATAATAAGGCTCGGGCTACATTAAGAAGGTGGTGATGTTTTCTCTGGACTACTCCATTTTGTTGTGGAGTGGAAACATAACTAGTTTGATGAATGATACCTTTATCTAAATAAAAATTTCTCATTGTAAATTCGGGTCCATTATCACTTCGAAGAATTTTGACTTTCAAAGAAAATTGTGTTTCAACAAGATTAATGAATGCAGTGATATATGTCGGAGCATCTGATTTATAGTGCATCAAATAAGTCCATGTGCAACGGGTGTAATCATCAACAATTGTAAGAAAATATCGTGCCCCGGTAATAGAAGAAACATGATACCCTCCCCAAATATCAACATGAATTAATTCAAAAGGTGCTTTAGTGCGAATATAACTTAAAGGAAAAGAAGAACGAGTTTGTTTAGCTAATGGGCAAATTAAACAATAAGAAATATCACAAAACTTAATGTTTGTAACTAAATGAGAAAGTAAACGGAAAATCTTATTTGATGGATGACCAAGGCGTTGATGCCAAAGTCCTGGAAAACAAGAGGCGGGTGCGGTGACTGCATTGCATCTGGTTCTTTGTGAAGTATCAAGATAGTATAGTCCTCCTCGTTCAGTTCCCATCCCAATCATCTTCCCCGATCGTTGGTCCTATAGCATACAAGTTTGCTAATGGAAATGAGGTTTAATTTAAAGGAAGGGACACTTAGCACATCATGCAAGACAAAATCAGCAAAATGAATACTGCCTATATGTGTGACAACAGCAACCGATCCATTAGGTAGATGCACAGTTCGGTTGGTAACACGAGAGCTTGTGGTCAACAAGTCAGCTGAGTAAACCATGTGATCCGTGGCTCCTGTGTCAAGTATCCAACACATTTCTTTGTCAATAATAGAAGCACAAAAAATTGTACCTGAGAGATCACTTATGGCGGATGCATTACCAACATAGTTGGCCATGGAATTGGATTTATTCCCTGCAAGTAGTGTCATGAGATTCTGACATTGTTCTGCTGTGAGAGTAAATGATGCATTTGCATCTGTATGATTGGCCTTTGAAGAAAAATTATTGTGCTCTCGTTGATCAGATCTGTTGCCTGTAGAATTCTTCTTTTGCAGTTTTCGACAAACGTCAATGGTGTGACCTTGTCAGCTGCAATAATCACATTTAAGGTGTGCTCGACATGTCTCTGAGGTATGCCCAATTTTATCACAAGTTCCACATTTCAGATGAGGATTTTTAGATATGGATTACTTCTCAGAGTTTCTGAAGTTGTTTTTCACAGCAAAGGCTGAAGCTTCGATCGTTGGTGTGCCTCCCTTTGATATTCCTCGCTGTCTTTCATCTTGGAGGATAAGGGAATGAGCTTTATTGACGGTGGGGAGCAGATCCATGAGGAGAATCTGTCCTTGAACAACAGAATAAACTTCATTAAGTTCTATGAGGAATTTCATGGTCTTTTGATTTTGTTGAAACTGCAGAACTTCTTTCATGATGCCACATGTGCATGTTGGGATGCAACATAATGCGTCACGTTCATCCCAAAGACCTTTAAGCTTGGTGTAATAGGCCCCAATGGTCATGCTATCCTGTTTACAATCATGAATGGCTTCTTCTATATGAAAAAGATGAACACTGTTAGTGCGTGAAAAACGATCTTTTAAATCAAACTAGATTTCATGAGCACTTTCATTGTATATTATGCTTGCTCCAATATCTTGTGAGATTGAATTAAAAATCCATGCTCTCACAAGATTATTGCAACGCCTCCATTGTTGAATCTCTGCAGTGGAAGTCTCCAATGGTTGTTTAATGGTACCATTGACGAAGCCTTCCTTGTTTTTGATGTTGAGAGCCATAAGCATGGCACGACTTCAGGTGCTGTAATTTTCTTCATTCAGCAACTGTGTGACAAGTACAAGACCAGGTTGATCAGAATGATAAAGGTAAAGAGGATCATTTGGGTTGTTGAACTTGTTGGCCTTAGGCTTAACTGAGTTTTGAGTTTCGCCTTTTCCTGTCATGTGTACTGACTAGAAAGAGATGGGCAATTTCTTATGTGTGAGGAGAAAATAATTTAGGAGTGTGACCTCTATGATACCATGAAAATCAAATGAATTTCTCTACTTGTTTTCATTGATAACAAAGAAAGGTATATATACAGTACAATGACATAATCAGTTCCTAAATTAGAGAATATACACCATAAATGTTTATTTACATTCCTATACTAATGGAAACAGATTAGGAAGGAAATCAGTAGCAATTGTCAACTATTGATTGTCCAAATAAGAATAATATCCCAGATTTTATGCATTGATTGACTCTATATTTCTTAACATCCTGGATTAACCTCTGAGGAAGCTTAAAGAGATTTATTGAAAAAGCTAGGATAGACTGGACCACGACTTTGATCAGAATCTCTTTTCCCCCTACAGACAGCAGCTTGTTTCGCCAACCTTGAAGCTTACCCCAAACACGATTTACAATAGACTGAAACAAAACTTTTTTATTACGACCTACAAAACTTGGCAAATCTAGGTATCTTTCATGGCAAAGGATCATAGGAACACCCAGGATATTAGACATCAGAAGCCGATTCTGAACTGAGGAGTCACCACTAAAGCAGACCGCCGACTTGTCTAGATTAACTGCTTGCCCAAAGTCTGTCTCATAATCCTGTAAAATATTTTAATAGTCACACATTTATTAGTATTCGATTTAAAAAATAGGAGATAAAATAGGATGGTGTTATCTGCAAAGAACAAATGAATAATACTAGGACATGCACGCCCACAATATAAGTCATGGATAGAACCATCAACCTTTGCTTTTCTAATAAGAGAAGATAAATCTTTCGCACAAATCAAAAACAAATACGAAGACAGCGGATTTGTTCATTCTATTTTAAATATTTAATGTATTTTATTAATCACTGGACTGGGATATAACTTTACTGTAAGTAATTGATTCGATGATAAAATGGATGTTTATTTCAATTAAAACAACTTTTTCGAAGAAAACTAAAATCAACACTCAATAAAAAAGAAAACATATGTTAAAGTATGCTCTAATATAAAAATACACTATATTATGATTAAGAGTAGTTAAAAATATCAAATTATTTTTTATTAAACTCTTACTGGCCAGTAAATGAGTGTGCTCTACTATATATCTTAAAAACACATGTTAACACAATTACTCTCAACAACGGGAGACGAGGTCTAACGGGACCAACGGTCTGAACAACTACTCCTAGCAATGGGAGGAGTCTACTCCCAATACGGAGAAGAGATTTACCTACACAATTACGTTTTTACGGCAATATTAAGAATATATATTTATATGTAACCACTCTCTATTACTTTTGCTACCAACCCATATGATAGAGAATAAACAATAATTTATATATATATAGGCTGGCTAATTATGTCTTGACTCGGACGCACACCAACTCTTTGAGTCAACAGAAAACAAATATAGATGTCTCCATAATTATCCAAAAAAAGCTATATAATTAAATTTATTAAACCTACCAATTATAGCATACAAAATAACAAAACTAACAATCTTAAATTATCATATTAAAAATCTTATCAAAAAACAACAAATAAAACTCTCTCTCTCTCTCTCTCTCTCTCTCTCTCTATATATATATATATATAGAAACAAACATTTTTTCTACAATTACTTGCTCATATTTCTCTTCTCTTCTTCAATCTTCCAAGAGCCATTGATTTTTCTTCTTCTTCTTCTTTCTTCTTTCTTCTTCCTGTACAACCAGAAACTACATGTTCGTGTTGTTTTTCTCGTCCTCTCTTTGTTCTCCTTCTCTCTTTCTTTGTTCTTCATAATTTTTTTCTCTTTTGAGAGAAGAATCGAAGAACTGAAGATGGGTAAGCTTCTTTTTCATGAAGATAAGGCTCTTGGAAGTATTTATAATAATAAAAATAATAATTATGATATTTATAATTATAATCAGAAAAATAGAAGTTTTGATGATCATGAGTGCAATAATGACTTCAACCTTGAAGAAAAAGTGCTTTCTGCTTTCTACGTCCAAGATCATTTTGATGGGTTCAAAAGCGCTTCTGCGGATGTTTACGATGATGACGATGACGATGATGATGAAGATAGTAGTCCAAAGGAGAGAGCTTTCTACTGGGAATCTCAAGAGGCCTTGCTTCAGGTTTTTTGTTCTCTTTTCTGCATAATTTTAATTTAATTTTATTCTATTTTTACTTGGTTTATGATAAAAAACAAAAAGAAGTTTTTATATCAAAACAGAAACAAAAGGTTTTTCTTTTCTTTGCTTGGTTTAATTGAAGAATTTTGGTTTTGTTAGATTCATTGTTTCTCATGAAAAATTAAGTTTTTGGATTTTTTTTGTATATGTATATATATAGCTTTTTTTAAGGAAAATTATGAAAATATATTAATATAATTAAACAATTTAAGTAAGGAGAGCATATCCTAATCCTATATAATTATATTTAAAGAAGGTAAAAATTAAGCTCATTAAAGAATCAAATCCAATTTCTGTTTTATAGGTGACTCATGCAAAGAATAATTCATATAAAAACTTGTTTTTTTATAACATTGATTCCAATCAAAGGTATAATGAAGATTTTAACTGTTTAAACTTTTTTAATAGTTGATTTTGATAGGTCACGATAGACTTTTGATTTGTTCGAATTCAATAGGTTAAATACCTAATGTTTATTACTTGATCAGTATATCATTTCAGACAATTTTTATTGAATTATTACTACCCAAAATAATTTAGGACATTAATGGAAATCTCTCAAGCAAGAAAATAAAATCATTATTTTTACTTTTAATTTGGGTCCCAATAATTGATAGGTCTCAATCTCATACCTTTATTTGTCTGCTAAAACAGCCAAAAATATCTGGTTTCAAGTAAAGCTAAAGTTAGGTTTTTCTTCTTTTAAAAAAGAAAACATATATAAATCTATGGCCAATAATCATTTGGGTTGGCAAATTTTTCATTTTTTTTAAATATATATTTATATAATATTAGGTTTTTGGAGCCAACCCAAATAATTGACAGTGGTCATGCCACATGTGAGGTGACAATGCCACAGTTCACATATGAATTTTGAGCCTCCCATCAAGATATTTGATGGTGTGATTGCCATGTTTTTGGACTATTTTCTCAAGGTAGATATTTTCCAAGAATAACTAAACACCTTGTGCTGTAAAATAAGAGGAAATTTAAATATATTTTGTGTATGAGTAAAGAATATTCTTTGGATTTTTTTTGTGACTTTGGAATATTCTTTAGATTTTGAGGGCACCATTAATCAATGTGTGTATATATATATATAAACAGAAGAATCCACCATCATAATTGTATTTAAAGACTGATTGTCTTACAATCCATCTAATTAGAAATGAAACTAATGAAAATTAATGATTATTATTTATAACCTTGATGTTATTGAAGACGATATGCAATTATTCTTGAAGATATCTCTAATGTAAAACGGTCTTTAATAGAACGAGAATATCATTTATCTTTTTCGCTTAATCGCCTCTAATACTAATACGATGTCTCGATTATTTTTAAACCCAAAAAACACATGCATAATTACAAACTTCAATTAAAATTTTCCTTTCCTTCCCTTTTAAGTCTTATTTTCAATGAAAACTAGTGTGTAAAATTAGGTTTCTTTTTATGCTAAAAATGTATGATTTTTTTTTTTTGCAGGAAATTCTAGAGAGATATAGCTTAACAGGTCAAAGATTGAGGCAAGAAGTTAGAAGAATAATAGAGCAAGTAAGAGAGGGAGAGTTTTGTAGGTGCACCAAGCCAAGCTCAAATAGTTGCAATTCTTGTTTGAGAAGAATATTAGTTGATTTGCTTTGTAAAAAGGGCTTCAATGCCTCTCTTTGTACATCTAAGTGGAAGCACACCAAAAAGTTTCCTGGAGGTAAATTTTTTTTTTTTTTTTTTTTGCCCTTTTCAACTTTTTTATAGATTTTATTAATACAGTGTTGGATATCTAGTAAAAACCTTTTAGAGTTGGTGTCTTTTAAACCGTTAAAAAGTTAGTCAGAAAAATCAATTTATTCTATTTAGAAAATATTAGGGATTACACGAATATAAAAAAAATATAAGTAAAAAGTTGATATTTTATTAAAATATAGGGACTACATTGAAATGTTTCCTTTTTAGAAAAAAACAAAAAGTATTGATATCTTTAATTTAATTGCAAGCTTTTGTTGTCAAAAATGGTATTATTTATCTGTTTTATGTACACGTGATTCCGCTTAATGAATTGGTAGGTTAGTTGGAATCCATCGAGGAATGAAATTAATTTTGAAGATATAATTTATTGAGTTAGATTTAAAGTACGATTACACGATAGATAAAAATATATTGAATCTCGGGATTATGAGCGAAGAAGAATATCATAATCTTAAATTGAATAGAAATAGAATGGATCTTAAGCTTGTAAAGAAGGATAGGTGGAATCACGAACTTCTCCACCACCTAATATGCTAGTCTTTTTCGATTCCAAGTATCCCTCTTCCATACCATTTTCGACACGAATCTTAGTATATCAATTTTATTAATTTCTTCAAAAAATTTTGCAGGGACGCATGAATACATTGAAGTGATAGCAAGTTCACTAGGACGCAAGAAGCAAATTTTGTTCCTAATAGAACTGGAATTCCGAGACCAGTTTAAGATAGCAAAAGTATCTCATGAGTACACGAATCTTGTAGCTCACTTACCAGAAATCTACGTAGGAAAACTAGATTGCCTGAACGCCATTGTTCGAATTCTCTGCAACGCAGCCAAGAAGTCGATGAAGGAGAAGAAGATTTACATGGGTCCGTGGAGGAAGAGAAGCTTCATGGAAATGAAATGGTCTTATTCTCTTGAGAGAAGCCTTTTGATGAGTCTTTGAACAAGTCTGCTTTGCATTCTTCTTCAAGACAACAGTCTCATAATCCTTGCTTGCAATTCTCCGTAGCTCCTCCTGCTGTGGCTGTCACTTGATGTTTTGTTTTTCTTCTTCTGAGGTATGAACACACGCGTTTCGCGATCCAAATACAATTTTCTGTCTTCGAAAACAAAAATTTTGGTACGAAAAGAAAATGAGTATTTTTTTGCATTTGTCGGGAAAATTAGTGTTCGAATATCTGAATGCAAAGAAAGAATAGATGTATGTGAGTAATTACGTAAGTGTTGTAATAGCTGAGTGTCTGGAGGTTGAAAAGATGATAGGGAAGACCCCAGAGCGGAGCTTCCTTTTTGGGATGCTAATTGTGTCTTGTGGGTCACGCAACAATGTAGAAATTTTTTGGCTTGTTTTATAATATTATAGTGTATTTTGTTCTCATTTGGAAATTTTGAGGACATCAGTATTTTGTTTTATGATGAAAGATGATTGACTTATATTAACTATTTGTAGCTTTGAGAAACCAACTGTATTAGTTTTTGTTGACTAGGGTGAGGGAGATTCGAACTCAGTTCTTCGATATCGTTGAAGTGTAATTATCATCAGACTATATTTACGACCACTTTATTTCTTGGTGGATTGTAAATATCTTTGTTGATTAATATTAAGAAACAAAGTTAAGGTTAAATCTTTGTGATAGGATTAAAATCCTGTCATTATCAATAAATAAACAATATGTGAAGAATTTTTTTCCTACGGTGAAAGTTACTTTTCAAACCGTGCTTATAATGATTAATCTCGCTAGATTTTAATAAAACCCTTAAGTCAATCGATGTCAATCATTAAAAAAAAAAGGCTATAAACTTCTCACATGTAAATTCCAATCACATCTCCTTATCATAACTCTTAAATTTATAATATTTTTTTAAAAAATTAATAATAATAAATATTGAGAGGATTTGTTGTGGCTCTAGTCTAAACCGGTTGAGAAAACAATTTCCAAAGGCAGATGACCTAATTAATGACAAAATTAGTGACATATAATGACATTCGGTGCCAAAAAATTACTTTTTTTTCCTTGACATTATACACACACAATATACACAATGTATCTTAATATCACCTATCCAATTTTTATTATTTTTTTTTTTTTTAAAAAAGACTTAAACACCTTTGTTTATTGTCAACTATATACTACAAAACAAGTTCAATAACATTGTCCCGACACATTCATACACATGAGAAAAGCTTGTGTTGAACATGCGGACATACGTTCACCCATTTAGAGCACACCATGTGATGTAAGATTAATATTTTATTGGATCGACAACTGTATCCACAACATACAGCATACTCAGAGTGACCGGGGCAAATTGAGAGAGCGAGAGAGAGAAAGAGAAAGAGAGAGAGAGATTAGAACTCATAAAATTTTCACCATACGTTTGAGCAAACACTATATTCTATTACAAAAGGAAAAGGGTTGACAGGGAAAAGGATTCTATTATAACAAGCCATAGGAACAAAAAAAGGGGGCAAAAAGAAAAATTTACATTCTATCGTTATCATACATGCGTAAAGAATATATAATGGACCTGTATTAATCTGCGCTTGAGCTCTTACATACTAGAATCCCTGGAACGAAGATGATAGAATCCTGAAAAGCCCATCTGGGTTATCGGCGTGTACCTGTGAAAACTTACCGTAAGCATAAAGAGGCATAACTAGAAAATATTGATTTCATCGAAGACGAGGCTCATCCAAAACTGATGTAATCTAGGGTTGGTAGTTGATTAGTAGAATGATAATACCATCATTGAATATGAAATCTGGTCCTAGTTAGTGTAAGTAAACGTTACTCGTTTGGTTTCGGCTAATAACTGCTTGAAGAAAATGGGGTATACCATGTTTCTCCACAAACAACTGAAGAAAATAAAGTTTGTGACATTAACGTACCCAGTGGCCAGCATCTTCAAGGACGTGCATTTCAACTCCACCTCCGCCATCAACAGCCAGCTCCTCAGCGGCATGAATTCTCTGGAGATCTTTGAGAGCCCACCTGTGCAAGCTTCTCTCTGCTTTCAAAAAATTAACATGCACGCCTCGAGGCAAGTTTTCCACGAGTTTCCTACATAATTGGATAACAAATTAAGAATCTAGCTGCAGACTAAACTTCAAAATGTAGAAAGTACTACAATAAAACCAATAGGAATTTATTTGTGCCTCCAATACTTCACGACATTATAACTTCCACATATATTAAGGATGAAAAATAATAAACATTCAAAAAATAAAAAAATCTAGCAGAAAGGAGTTATGAAGGGGTATATCTATCTAAAACAAGCAAAATTTCATCCATGATGATCCGATAATAAGTGAAAGTAAATACCATAAATTCGTCTCTTCATAGGATTGGTACATTTCAGCAATCCCCTCTAGGTCAAAGACCCATGAAAAGCCTGTTGATGCCACACCAGGAGAGCCAGTTGGTCGGAGGTTAGTTACCACCCACTGGACACAAAAATAAGAATGAAATTAAAGATGAGATCCGGAGGGCATGAGGAGCAACACCTTTACCAGTACACAAAGATAAACTAAAAAAGAAAAAAATCAAATAGAGAAAATGCAATGCAACGTTTCGTATTTTAATGAAAAATAATAATAAAATGACATGCTGGCCATCCTGGGAGTGGTGAGGACAAGGCAATCTGGGGCAGTTCGAAAAATGGGGAGTTTACGGTCAACACAGCCTATAAATCCATTACTGAAGATGAAGACACTGCTGATTGGAAATAGAAACACTTATGGAAGCTGAAGATCCCTCCCAAAATGCAGATGTTCTTATGGATGCTCCTCCAAGGAAAGATCTTGACTAATCAACAGAGATGTGCTAGAGGGTTTGCTGAGTTTGCTGACTGTCCTAGATGTGGGACTGTGTTAGAAGACTTAAATCACCTCTTCAGAGGCTGCCCCACTTCGAGGAAAATATGAGAGGGCTGCTGCCACAATTCCACCAGGTCTGCTGATTTCTCTAGGGGTTGGGAGCAGTGGATGTGCAGCAACTTAGCTGCTAACAGCATAGTTTTTGGGTTAGGCCCCAGCAACCTTGTGTTTGTGGGTTCTACAGTATATATGGAAGTGGAGATGTGCTAAAAATTTTTATGGCTGTTTCAGAATGCCTTTTGATGTTAGGAGAGTGATCTTCAACTCGGTGAAGGAGTGGTTAGATAGGTGCAAAAGGGAGGATAAACTTCTTCCCAGAATTAACAAGATGATTTCTTGGCAGCCCCCTGCGAATGGTTGGGTTAAAGTCAATGTTGATGGTGGTAGGAAGGGTGAGAATGGAGCTATTGCTGCAGGTGGGATCTTAAGGGATGACAACAACGCTGGCTGCTGGGTTTCGCTTTGAAGATTGGTATAGGCAGTGTGGTTGAAGCAGAGTTGTGGGGCATTCTCCTAGGGCTTCAGTTAGCTTGGGATCATGGCTACAAGCAGGTTATCCTTGAATGTGATTCCATGAGTGGGATTGAGCTGATTAGGAGCAGCAACATTGATAATCATCCTCTTTTCAGTATCATTAATAGTTGAAAGTTACTCATTAATAGTAACTGGGTGTGTTGTATTAATCATGTTCTTAGGGAAAGTAACAAAGTAGCTGATGCTTTGGCTACTATGGGACAGGGGATTGATGTGGGATTGCTGTATTTTGAGGAACCACCCTCCTCTATTTTGCCTTCTTTTTTGGATGATGTTAGCAGGGCTGTTTATGCTGCTGGTTAGGCCTTTGTTGGTTTCTGGGTGTTAGCCCTCCACTGTACCAAAAAAAAAAAATGAAAGAAAACTCTGCCATATTGTAGCTAATAAAAAAAGTTAAGCAGACCATAACAGAAAAGGAGTTTAATGGATAATCATAACATAGCAGCGTCCCGGTAAAAGAGAGGGGGAGGGAGAGAGAGAGAGAGAGAATAGAATAAAGATACAAAAGCATTTAAAATTACTAGTGGTGTGTGAATTATACCTGTGCTACATCTTTGGAGAAGCCTTCTTGAAGAAGGGCATTCACAACCTCCCGCTCTGAGAAGACCTACCTCAATGGAAGAGAACATATTATTCAACAAAGCAAAAGGTTCTAAAAAGTCTATATTTCTAGTACTTGCTCTTGAGTTTAAATTAATATTTAAATATCGCTTTTCATTTTAAATGTTCTGAATTTATGCTTTCGCTAACTTGGCGAGACTTCTTTTTCCCAAAAACAGATTAAAAATAATAAGAGAAGCAAAAGACTTACTTAAAAATACTTAAGCTTGATTTCATTAAGTAGTAATTTGCACAAGGAAAAATGTGAGAGTACAAGCTCCCTAAGAGAAGTTGGGATGGCAACGATAAGTTGTGCATACTTACAATGAAAAAAATGCTCTCCTATTTATAACCAAGAAGTGATAAGATGAGAAACTTTATTTTCACATGAGGCTGGTTAAAATTAAAAGCCTAACACGTCATTAGCTTTACTCACATGGGTGAGTAGTTACTGAAGATGCATGGTACAATAATTCTAAAAACAAGTCTTCACGTAGAAGATACTTTCCAAAGTTGCTTTAATAAAGACAAATGCTTTGAAAAATGCCCTCTGAAGTTGCCAAAGGAAATTACTAACATTAGATGTAGAAATTTTATATAAAAATAAGATAACGAGTATTAAAGCAATGATAGATAGAGGAGCAAATAAATGTGTAATACATGAAAGCCTAGTACCCGAAGAATATATAGCTAAGCTCAGGGCACCTATGTCCTTGGACAATTTAATGGAACATTAATACAAATAACTGATTGTTCAGTGAATATACCTATAAAAATCAATGGAGAAGTACATAACTTGCCTCAAACATTCGTAACAAAGCAGATGAGTAATTATAAGTTCATTTTAGGATTAAATTTCATATTAGGAAACAATGGAAGTATTATGATTACACCAACTGGTGTTAATTTCTTTAAAAAAAAAAAAAACAATGTTTGTACAGCCAAAATATGAAACAACAGCAATAGAACCTTTTGAAAAGAAAGCTACGAATATAAAAAAAAAACCAGTAAGTTTACAGTAACATGATTCATTAATAGAAGATATACCCTTAGAAGTAGATTCTAATTTATTAAGCAATGAAGGAATAGATAGCTATTTGGAAGATATCCTAACTATAGAAAAAAGGTCTAGAATGCACAAAATGTATAAATTGGCCAATAGAAAATACAATAAAATTGAAGAATTAGAAAAATTACACATTATAGGAGATAATCCAACAACGAAAGATAATAGAGAATTATATCAAATATAAATAATAAACCCTGACATAACCATAAAAACCCAAGATTTAGCATATAGTCTAGAAGATAGAAATGAATTTAAAATGCATATACAAGATTTGATAGAATTAAAATTTAAAAGTAATTAGAAAAAGTAGTAGTGGGCATAGAAGCCCAGCGTTTATAGTTAACAATCATAGTGTACAAAAAAGAGGAAAAATTAGAATGGTAGTAAATTATAAAAGATTAAATGATAATGATAATAGTTACAAAGTTCACAATAAACATGAATTAATAAATTGTATACAAAAAACAACTTATTTTCAAAATTTGATTGTAAAAGTGGATTTTGGCAAATTAGATTACATGAAGAATCGATTCCATGGGCAACATTTAGTCGCTCAGAAGGATATTTTGAGTGGCTAGTGATGCCTTCTGGATTAAAAACAAAACCACAAGTATTCCAAGCTAGAATGGATTAAGTACTAAAGTCTTATTCTAATTTCTGTATAGTATACATAGACGATGTTTTGGTATATAGTAATAATAGATTTATACACATGGCACACGTAAATAGAATACTAGATGCATTTAAAAATAATAACATAATAATTCCAAAAAAGAAAGTAGGACTATTCAAGCAAAAGATAGAATTTTCTAGGGTTAACAATAGATAAAGGGAAAATAGAATACAACCCCATATAGTTACAAAAATTTTAGAATTCCCAAATAAAATATAAGAAACTAAAGAATTACAAAAATTCTTAGATATATTAAATTACAGTAGAAAATTTATACCTAATCTAAACTTAGTAAAAATGGACAAAAATATTTTAATAGTGAAGATATTAAATTAATACAGAAAATAAAATCAATAGTAAAAAGAGTTAAAACCTTTTGGCCTTATCTATAGATAAATATTATAGGATTATATAAACTGATGCTAGTAGTTTAGGACAGACTGGAATCCCATTACAAAAGTCTAGTAAAAATAGTCCAAATAATTTAGAAGAAATAGCTATGTATACAAGTGGTAAATTCTCCGAACCGGAAAGTAGAGAGTCTAGTACAGAACTAGAAATACTAGCATGAGTCATGAGAAACCTAAATGGAGCAGTCTGGTTCAAATTCACTACAGTTCAAATCAATTTGGACCATGCACCAATGGGGTTAAGCATTCCCGAAATCGGAGATAGTATAATACTGGGATAACTTTTTGATTATGGAATAATAGACCAACTCTTAGCTTCAAATGTTCTAAAAATCTATTTTTTACCTGAAAGGCTTCAAAATTCCATTAGAACATATGGAGGGCAAATTCAATTTTGTCTTGATATCGAATCTATACCTTGTGAGTGGACTGCAAAATATGATAGAATGATAAAAAACCTACCAGCCTATATAGTCCCTTACAATAGTCCTATGGTGTTCACAGAAGAAAGGGCAAATCCTTTGCCAAGCAAAGATTTTAATTCCAGTACTTGCAAAGGTACAGAGCCCAGAAATACTTTGATTGTATGAATACCAGGAGGCCGAGGTTGATAGGCCAGACTCCTCATATGTCCATCTTTATTAGGAATCTGGATGAAAGTTACATGACATCATTTACCTTGGATATTTTTGAGTCAAGACACAGATGATTATCTTCGGGAAAAAGAAGAAAAGGAAGAAAGCAGACATCTTGCGATAGAAGATGAGGAAGATACTGTTCTAGATGAGGTGGCCTACCACAATATGGACACATAATCCTCTTCAAGAAAAGTTTCAGAACTCTAGTAAAAGCATCTCAATTATCAGAAGAAGACAAAGCAATTTCCTTTATTAAAGTAAAAGAAGACAAGGCAATTTCCTATGGCAATTTCAGAGGGCATCTTTCAAAGCATTTCTCATTATTAAAGCAATTTAGAAAACATATTTCACGTGAAGAATTGTTTTTAGAATTACTGTACCATGCATCTTCAGTCATACTCACCTATGTGAGAAAAGCTGATGACCTGTTAGGCTTTTAATTTTAACCAGCCACTTGTGCAAATGAAAAATTCTCAACTTATCACTCCTTGGCTATAAATAGGAGGGAATTTTTTCCATTGTAATCATGCACAACTTACCGTTGCAATCTCAAGTTCTCTCAGAGAACTTGTATCGTCCCACGTTTTCCCTTGTACAAATTACTACTTATTGAAATCAAGCTCAAGTATTTTTAAGTGAGTCTTTTGTTTCTCTTATTATTTTTAATTTGTTTTCTTGAAAAAGAGTCTCGCCTAGTTAGCGAAAGTATAAATTCAAAACATTTAAAATGAAAAGCAATCATTGAATATTAATTTAAAATCAAGAGCAAGATTATAAGAACTTAGTAAAGTCTCGTCTGCCTGCTAAAAATTTTATATTTTTGCTGGAAAAACCCTCAGTGTCCTTGAAGGCCATGATTGGTTGAAGATGCCGTTTTGGACTGTAGGGATTTAAGAAAATCGTTTTTAAGCAGACAGATTAATAGTCTTAAAAGGCCAATCTTGCTCTATATTTGGTTTTTAGCTTGGGAAAGGCTAATATGCCTAAGCTTGCAGCCCAATCTGATCTTGCTTATAAGAAAGTCTCTTCCAAGTTATTATACATAGTGCAAATCGAAGAGGGAACAAAAAGAAATGAAAACTAACCTCCTTAGGAAGTTTACTGAGGAAAGAGATCAATTCAGCCGGATGGTCATCCCCATCTCCACCAGCTCTAACTTTTCCAGGAGTAGCATCCAAAACCCAAACCTGTAGAACACAAATTATACGAGGATATAGAAAATGATAAAAGAAAGAAAGCATAACAAAAGAAAAACAAAAATGGTGTAACTAAGAATCAAAATTGTTGACCGGACCCTTTGAACCTCCAGGCCGCCCCACAATAAACTTAATTATAACTGGGGACCCTTTTGTCTTGCAGTTGGCTGGCTTCCCCTCTCGTTATGTATGTAGTATAGGACAAGGTTTGTTTTAACTGCTGAGGCCCCTATTATTACAGCTAAGCAGCAAAAATTAAAAAAATTTCATCCCACAATAATTTGTAGTAATTTCATCTTATCAACATATCAAAATTTGGAACACTGTGAAGTGCACATATTATCTTACAATACAGCTAGAAAACCCAAAAAACAATTAGCACATAAGTTAACCCAAATGATGTGACAAGTGATTGTCCTTACCACCTCATTCACCACATGATTAATATGGTAAGGACAAATTACTTGTCACGTCAGTTGGGATAACTTTTGGATTATGTAGCATTACTCATTATCTTAATATTTTAAGTTCTTTATCCATCCAGGATCAATATATATACAGCTGAAGGCAAACTCAATGCCAGTCTCTAAAAACAACTCAGCAATATTTAGCAGAGAAAAAACTTACTTTGACAGGCCGTCCAAGGGGTTTGGCAGCTTGGTCTACCATGCTCAAGACAACTGCAGAAATAATTATGAAGCATATTAAGCACTTGACCCACCTGAAATATAAGTAATTTAAGTATCATATCCAATTGTCAACTGTTGAAAAAGATCAAATGCCGACACAACTAAAGATACCTTTCCCTCCAAAGCTGTGACCAACTAAAACCCGGGGTGTTATTCTAAGCTGTCCAACCTAATCAACCAAAAAGTTGGACAAAATTAATTAAATGGTTAAAACAGAAAGGAAAATGTACGGCTTTTAGGTTTCTTGTTTTATTCATTCATCTATTTATTAATTAGTTAACCAACTTATTTTCTATTATTTATAGGGGAAAGAAGCCAAAATAGAATTATATAATTAATCTTTCTTTACATATTTTTTTACGTCTCTGAAGAAAATTCATAAGTACACGGCCTGCATAGACTATGCCCAAAAGAAAATAGGATCGGGAAGAAAAAATCCTTAAGTGGTGAGTTCTTATATGTATTTAATAGAATGTTGTCAAAAGCAAAAACAAGTTATATGGAAATACAAAAGTAACTGCGCAAATGAAATCCTTCACCATATATTAGCTTACTCTAATTCATCTGAAATGAGACCACATTCACAACAAACACTAAACTAAAACTAAAAGGGAAAAAAACAAAGAAAAAAAAGTATATCAGATATCAGTTTCAGCTAATGCAGAATGAACAAGGTCATACATTTACGCATAAAATTCAAAACTGACACTGGAGTACTACGCACCAGCTTTAAGACATCAAGAGCTGTTGAGGCAACAGTGTGGGGCCTCCTTTTCTTGATCGATGCAGAATCGCCATGGCACCGCAGATCTACTAAAAGAAACTGCATCATCAAGAGTCAAGACCATGAGGAATAAATAAAATCCTCATCATTGTTAAAATCCTCATTTCTTTATTCAATTTCATTTGAGTTAATATGATCCCAAGTTATAATATAAACCATGAAATGAAACAATCGATCAATAAAAGATTACATGTAACAGTTATTATATAGATACAAAGGTACATCACTACCATTGGAACTAGACAAAAATGCTGTCCTGCAAAGCAGGGAGTACTACCATGCACATAACTCTTTACACACACAATTCTTCAGAAATATGAAGAAGCACTAAAACAGTAGCATACCCAGCACAAGTTTACTAAATGATACCTGCCATGTTGGAAATGCCTGTGCCAATCTTCGAGCAAAAGTTCCTGTACAGTAAAAAATTAACCAATTACATAAAACCATATATTTTACATATGAAAGCCACACAATCCAATATCTTTTATAACTTCTTACAAAAAATAATACTACAAAGAAAGGTACGGGGAAATACATTTGGAGTACATCTGGAATACAGCAGTATTTGAAACATATTCTTCCCTCATTGATTTATAAAGTGCAAAGAACAAAAAAAAAATAACTGCTTTGCAATTTAAATTTCTAAATCTAGACAAGTCGATAATGATATCTTATAACAGTTTGTAATACCTACCCCAATTCTTCCGGCTGCCTAAGATGCCATGTAAGAGAACAGCTGTGGGTGATTCTCGTATTGATTTGTCCGTCGCAGAAGTCCATCTTACCTGCAGATCAAATCTTTTTGCATATATAATTCTGTGCAGAAAAATAGACCAAATAAATTTTTTTAAGAGTATTCAACAGAACATCACTTCACAACTTATAAGTAGCCATATCTTCCTTAAATCATAAAGTTTAAATGCGGAAAATGCAGGACAAAAAGAAAATGCAAGTAAGAACCTAAATTTTCTCAAAATTTCCAACTTTTGATTAACTCCATACTTTCAAGCTTCAATCAAGAACACCAAAAGGCTCCATAATATGCCGTCATCAATCAAGTTACATAAGTACTTCCTACAAGATTAATTGAACTTTATCTTATTAACACGCATCAACGGTTATTCAATAGTATACATGAGACAAGTATTTCAATCCCCTTGAAGGCCTAGTAATCTTCAATGATCATGATAACAAGTTCATCCCAAGACATCACTTAAGTCATATACATTAACACTTCAAACTTGCTGAAACTACAACTGATGCTTTACAACCTTTGCTACACAATCCAATGCAAATAAGATGAGAGTATTTTGTAAAACATAGAACATTATAATGTTTATAAATACAAAGCTATAGCTAAATGTAATAACAGATGTGGGATGCATAAGACTTACAAGTGCACCTTGAACAAGCTCATATGCCTGCAAGCCAAAATCACAAAGTCAGTTGTCATATACCAAACCAGGATGCTCTATCCTTATTGAACATTAATTTTCTTTATTATTGTTACGAACAGAGTCATGCTTTGTCAGAAACTCTTGATCTGAACTACACAAGTGTTTCTGTGGGTATCTTTGGGTCTCCACATGCACATGAGTATCCATAAGTGTGACAAGAACTTATTACCAGGATTCCAGAAGGTTCAGCCATGTTTCTGCTCCGAGAAATCCTCTCGTCAACTAATGCCATACGTACACTTGGCTGTTTAGCCCCACTGCTTGATTGACCCAGTGATAACCGAGAGCTACCAAAAGCACCATTCTGCAAGGAGAAACAAAACAAAACTAAACAAATCAAAACAGTTACCAAATGTATGGACCCCTTGTGTCCACTAATTGCACATACTAGATTTCTAAAAGATAAACCCATCCATCTACAAAAGATAGTTCGTCTGGACACATACAAAACCTTCGACCACAAAAATATCAATTCGAAAACAGTCTAGAAAAGCTATCATTGTATAATCACAGTCCCGTGAGAAATTTTACTCTGTGCCTGTAACTTTCCAATAGCCATAGTTCATATTCAAATGAAAATGAATTACCAACAAAAACTATAAGCTGCATATTACACCTATCAACATTAAATTTTTGACTAAAAATAAAAACAAACGATCACAACAGTATTGAACATTCATTAAGTTCAAGTTTACATATTATAGTACATTAAACCAGAAACTAACAAAATATCATACAAAACAGAGTAGTTAACAGAGAGTTCGCTATAGTTCTGTTAAAATTCCAATTTTTATTCCAAAAAACTTCTAACTTCTTTAAACCACTCGATTGAAATCAATAAAACATAAAAAAATATTACCAGGTAAGGTCCTGAAATCCACAACTTTACTACAAAAAAAATATATCGTTTTGATAAATTGTCAAAATTTTATTCAAGAGGGAATTCTAATTACAGGTGCTGTTCCACAAAAGTTACCTTGTAAGGTCTTGAAATCCGCAACTGTGCGCCGAAATGCGACTCGGACTTCAACCTCCTCTCAGCGGAATCAGCCACTGCCGCGGTTCCGCTCACAGCGAAATTCGAGACCGCCGTTGCCAACGACATTGTGATAGAAGCACCGGCAGCGATTGGAGGAGGTCTCGAGGAGCTCTGGATCTGAAGAGAGAAACTTTTTTTTTGTTGTTGTTTTTCCGGCGGAGAAAACGAAGAAAAAGAATTGAAAACCAAAAAAAGGGAAAGAATATAGAGAAAGCGAAAGCGGAGGCGAAGACACCGAAAAAGGCGCGGTGTCTCAGAGGCAGATGCGCCTCTCGCTTTCGTGACAGGTTGAGGAGGACAAAATGGTCCACTTATATTTAATGGTGGTTAAAAGAATTTGAAGTCTCTTCGAGCTACGTAGGTCACGTGACCTAACATATGGCGCTGAGTAGGCAAGTAGTTCACCGTCCACCCACTGAAACTATATGACTTAAACCAAAACTCAAAAAAATTAAAGTTTAGAAATAAAAAGTTAGAAGTAAGAGATAAAGTAATGTAATCCAGCGAGAGCGATATTGATTCTCATCGAGACGATTCCAACTACGTATAATAGGTCATAATTCGATGTCGTTTACCTTTTTAAAAAGCTATTCGAAAGTATTTTCCATCAATCACGAAAATAGTTTACGGGTTAAGGAAAATAGTTTATGATCAAATGAAATAAATTACGGTCAAAGTAAATAAAAAAAATAAATTGCGCGGTCAAAGAAAGATATATCACAAATGCACGTCTTCAACTTCAAAGATAAATTTAGAGTGAAATAAGAGAAATTTAAGATGTAAATTAAGAGTAAAGAGGCTTAAGAGGAAGATAACTTTAAAACTCTTGAAGAACGAGTGTTTTCGTACAATATAATATGATAAATGCAAGTTTAAATCTTTAATTAACAATGACATTATTTTTAAAACCAAATAGTAGATATAGCAATTTTAAACGCCTAGATGTTAAATTAAGAGAAAAATAAGATTTGTAGATGAGATATTGAGAACAACTCGAGAGTAAAGATAGAGAATAAAGGTGTGAAAGAATAAAGGTGTGAAAGCAAGAGAACCCACATTTTAGTATTTACTACCTTCAATGAATAGCAAAATGACATTTATTTACTTTAGTATAAGTGATAGTCTAAAAACAAAAATACAATTAAAGTTATTTACCCCAAATTTTTTTTTTTAAAAAAAATATGACACTTTATAGGTCGGAAAACTACTGGGACCAGTCAAGATTAAATCATATAAGTACGGTTCGGACAATTACTCTCAATAACTGGAGACGAAAACTACTGGGACCAACGGTCCGAATAACTACTCCTAACAACGGGAGGGATCTACTCCCAATACGGGGGTGATGTCTACCCACACAGTTATATTTTTATGGATAATGATAGAAATATATATTTACATATCTGCACAAGATGTTGAATCTTGGTAATTTGGAGAAATTTGAGACCTTCACCACCAAGCAAGGGACTTTATATCCATATTTTCTTATTTGTTATTAGTATAAGTATACAAATATTTAACTGCATCCACAATTTGTTACCTGGTACATACTTTTCATTTTACGGTTGTGGTGGGATTCAAGGTAAATATTCGTGCCATATGAATATAATTTTTCTTGTTGAAAATAGAAAGTGTAATAGAAAATATTAGAATCACCCATATTATATATTTACCAGTATAGGTAAATTTTTCATTGATGTTGTGCCTATTATAACAGTAGATATCATGGTTGTGTAGGTAAATATATTTTTAGGATTGTAAAAATTACGAAAGTAGATATCAAAGTTACATGTGTAAACTATATATATTAGTTACGTGAGTATATTTCTATTTGATTTTTACATATCCCTACACACTGGTAGTCAAATTAATGTATATATATATATATATATAGAGTTATTGATCTCGACAAGGTTCAAATTATCCGCAAATTTTCAGAATAAATAAAAAACCGAATCCGACCCATTTGTATACGGATGGATTTCGGGTTTATCTTGTCAGTGCAGTGCACACAAAACCCCACATAAACCCTTGAAGGAGGCCGTGAGGTGACTCGACGATCGCCGATCCACTCACCGAGTTTCGGTAAGTCCTCACTCCTCTCCTCTTCTTCTTTACATGATTCCATAATAAGGCAAAAAAAAAATATATAAAAAAAAAATAATTAACTCTTTTTGTTTCTTACTTTCTGTTTGTTTACCGAGAAAATCGAAAATCGAAAATCGAGTCACCAATTCGCTGACTTTCCCGGGCCCCACCTCGGAAATGTTGGCGAGACGATGCATTCATTTTCCATCTCCAGTTTATGCCGTCTTCTAAGTTGCGTTTTACGTTGAAAGGTCTCTCTCTGTCGAAACTCCAGAAGATCATACCCAAGAAATGGAAACGAAGTGTTGAAATTGAGAAGTTGGATGTTGAAGAGAATCGTGAATATATGATATCTAACTTTTTAATTTCTCTCAAGGAATTCTCGAGCCAAGGCCATTTATCGAAAGCGTTTGAGTTGTTTTCGCTTATTCGACGCAATGTCTCTCATGTTGATTCTCGTGATGTTGTCTTACATTCAATGTCTTCTGTTTTGTTGTGTTGTACTAATGTTAAATCGATCAAACAAGGTCGACAGCTTCACGCGTGTATAATATTTTCGGGTCTTGAACAGCACCCGATTCTGGTGCGCAGGCTCGTTAATTTATATTCAAGTTTTGATCTTCTCGTTAATGCTCGGATTGTTGTTGAGACTTCAAGTGTTTCGATTGCTTTGCCTTGGAATCTGCTTATTTCTTCGTATATTAGAAATGGGCTTTTTGTGGAGGCTCTGTCTGCTTATAAGCGGATGGTGGGTAGAGGGATTGTAGCTGATAAATATACGTATCCGTCTGTTCTCAAGGCCTGTAGCGAGACGCTTGATGTGGGTTTCGGACGGGAGGTTCATCGGGCAATTAATGCTGGTTGTGATGAGTGGAACTTGTTTGTACACAATGCGCTTGTGGCCATGTATGGGAGGTTTGGGGAAGTAGACGTTGCACAGCGTTTGTTCGATGAAATGCCAGTGAGGGATGCTGTTTCTTGGAACACGATTATCTCTATTTATGCCTCCAAGGGTATGTGGGATGAGGCTATGGAATTGTTCGAGAAAATGCAAGAGCAAGATGTTGAAGTGAATATCATTATTTGGAACACCATAGCTGGTGGGTGTCTGCGGAAGGGCAATTTCAATTTGGCTCTCGGGTTGATTTCCCAGATGATAATTCGTGGTGCTTACTTGGATCCCGTAGCAATTATAATTGGTTTAGGAGCATGTTCGCATATTGGGGCCATTAAATTGGGTAAACAGCTTCATGGTTATGCAATTTGTGGTTCTCATGATAAGTATGATAATGTTAGAAATGCTCTGATCACTATGTATGCAAGGTGCCAAGACCTTGAGCGTGCTTATATGATGTTCCGATTGGTAGAAGAAAAAAGTATAATTACTTGGAATTCTATGCTTTCTGGTTACGCTCACATGGATCGATCTGAAGAAGCTTCTTTCCTTTTCAGGGAGATGTTTCTCTATGGCGTTGAGCCAAATTACGTGACGATTGCGAGTATTTTGCCTCTTTGTGCTCGAATTGCAAATCTACAACATGGGAAAGAGTTTCATTGTTACATTACAAAGCGTCATATATTTAAGGACTACTTGTTACTATGGAATGCTCTTGTAGACATGTATGCAAGATCGGGAAAAGTTGTGGAAGCTAAGAGAGTGTTTGACTCGATGAGCACACGGGATGAAGTGACTTACACTTCCTTGATTGCTGGATATGGGGTGCAGGGAAATGGACGAGCTGCACTAAAATTATTCGAGGAGATGACCAAGTTTCAGATCAAACCAGATCATGTCACCATGGTTGCAGTTCTATCGGCTTGTAGCCATTCAGGTCTAATATTTGAAGGTCAAGTGTTATTCGAAAAGATGCCAAGAGTTTATGGTATATTTCCCCGCCTGGAGCACTTTTCTTGCATGATCGATCTCTATGGGAGGGCTGGTTTGTTAAATAAAGCAAAGGATATCATCTCAAAAATGCCTCACAAGCCAACCCCTGCCATGTGGGCTACGCTCTTAGGAGCCTGTCGAATACATGGAAACACAGACATCGGGGAATGGGTAGCTGGGAAATTGCTCGAAATGAAGCATGAACATCCTGGGTACTATGTGTTGATTGCTAACATGTATGCAGCTGCTGGTCGTCAAGACAAGCTAGCAGAGGTGAGGACTTCCATGAGGGACATGGGAGTGAAGAAGGCTCCTGGCTGTTCTTGGGTTGATGTGGGGGCTGGATTTTCTTCCTTTTTGGTGGGGGATACATCAAGCCTCCAGTCCGGGGAGATTTATCCCGTGTTGGATGGACTGACTGAGCTAATGAAAGATGCCGGTTATGTTCGTTCAGAGGACTCAGAAGATGAAGTAATTGAAGAAATGGGATGAACAGAGAGAACTCATACAAATTCCAGGGTTCTTGTTCTTGTGAGATTCTCTGAAGAAGCGGTTAACATACCATATCTTAATGCCCGATGAAGTGGGGCAGAAACGCAGTTTGGCATGGAGAATGCTTGTTGAACAGAACCCCCCTCAGAGCTCAATACTGGGAGAGCTTGGTGCTAGATGGAACTACTATCAAAAGTCCTCAGTGTTCAATATTGTGGTCGTTTCAAGCTTGAAGCAAATCCAATCTGACTGCTTCAGATTCCTGGATTTTTTGGTGATTCTGCATCCGCATATCCCCATTGCAACATTGGGAAAGAAACGATATTGTGGTTTTATAGAAACAGGTACATTCCTAACAGCCAGTAAGCCACAACATTTGTTTTCATGATACATAACGAAACAGCTATTGTAGCACATTACTCAACAGGGTAATGAGATTTATTTGTACATTGTAATTTTATTACATATAGTGCAGTATACAGAGTCTGATTTCATTCTCCTCAGATATTTAAACTCTGAATCAGTTGCTTTGTCCTTTTTAATTGAACTTATTGATTGATAAAATACTATTTCCATCATCGACTAAATATTATACAGAGGCTTTAAAGACTTCCATTACAGGCGGTCTGCCAGCTGAGGAAATTGTTGCAGCAGCCATGTTACAGCTCCGATAGCAACCTGATACCAAAATAAGAAACGTTCACTTATCACAAGTCTCGTCAATGAATGTGTATGCAAAGGGATGTAAATGCATACGAGTGAGGACGTGCACGTGCGAATAAGGTAAGAAGCCTTTATATACATACCAATGCTGTCTCCCCAGGCTTTATTGCAGGTTCGACACTGTCTCGTCCATAACTGCTTTTCAAAGGCCAAGATTAGTCCCCCTAACAACAATCTATAAACTCCATTGAAAGTAAACATACATGTTTTTCTTCACATTCTCAAGTTTTCCACTATAATTTTTAAACAAACAAGAAAACACAGGTTGTGTGCACATGACCTTACACTTCAACACAACTCTTCAATCATTAGATGCAAACTAAAATTTTGATTGACTAGCACTACATTACAGAGGGCTCTCTTAGGCAAAGCAGTAGATAATTAGAAGACATATTAACAAAATGAAAATTTTACTATGCGCCACAATTCTATAAAACATAATCTGTTTATATAGCACCGAAGCTTCACTTACATTATCTGTCTCTTGCCATTGACAACCTCTAGCCGATAAAAGCTGCATCCTTTGCTGAAAGGAAATGGCCTTCCTTTCCATTCTGTCATCATTTGCATTGCTTAGTAACACCAGAAAAATATGTATAACGTGAAGTAGAAGTTAATTACAAGCAAATCCTCCGTCTGAAAATAGACAAAACCTCTCTTGCAGGTTGGTTTTTCTGAGAGAGGTTATGAACAATTTTCGAAATTTCACGAGAGGTTTCCGATGAACTTTAAGAACCAGTAGGTTCTGCTTGCATTCGAGCCAAATGTCAAGAGAGTTTTAATGAAATTGTCCTATCTTTGAAATACCTAAATGCCATGTAACCCCAACTGCAGATGAATCCTCACTAGATATGTCATCAATCACAAATTGGAGGTCAGCACTAATGGAATCAATGAACTTCTTGAAGAACTCCAAAATCGCCTGCAACGTTCCAAGTGCACATTATTTGAATCAGCTCAGCAAGATAAATTGAAAACTAATACCAAGTTGTTCTTTGTTTCAGACTATTTTCGCAGAACTTAAACACAAACACCTCTAGTACAACGACAACGAGACTTTATAAGCTAAACTTGACAGTAAATAAATCACAGAGCAGATATAATTTTCAAACGAAATCGAGTCAAGTTGACTCGATCATGCATACGAGTAATAGAGACCATCGAGTCAAGTCGACCCGACCATGCAAACGAGAGACAGAGAGGATAATTTTGGTTACCTGACGACCAACAAAAGGACGAGGAAAGATAAGGTCCTCGTACACGCACTTCTCGGCAATGAGCTCCTCCACGGAAGCGAGATCGCGGCCGTTGATTCCCTCGTAGAAGCTCCTCACAACATTCGTCGCAGAAGCAACAATAGCGACTAGACTCGTCGACGGCGACGGCGGCGCGACCTCGACCGCCGTCAGATTGTCCGATGACGAGACCCTGAGCTGGGTTTTCCGTGGGGTTTTCCGAGTTGGGTTTTTATTGAAGCGATGGTGATAGTGGCGGTGGTGGTGGGTGTTTAGACATGGAAGAGATGTTCCAGACAAGCGAAGGCGAGAAGCTGCCGAAGAAGAAGAAGAAGGAAAAGATATGGTGGAGCTCATCAGCATGGTTGGTGGTGTGTGTTGAACTGAAATTCAATTCCAAAACCTTTTTGTCTCTTTAATTTTTGTTGATTTGATGATTTAATTAGTTTCTTGTATAATTTTGTTTTTCTTTTTATTTTAATGAAACTAATAATCAATCAATTTATAAGTCGTATTAAATAAAAATAATATAGTAATTTAGATACAATTTTTTAGAGAAAGGGTTATTATTTGTAATTAATAAAAAAAAAATTAATGATATCAAAATTCTCTATCTTGATGATTGGAGTTTTATAAGTTTTTTACAATGTGTCGGGATATTTCTCCCAGCATTTAAAGTAAACTTCTTCAAATTAAAAGTAGATGTTTGGATCGCCTATGCTATAAAATTTAGTCTTAATAAGATTTAGTGTCGAGTCTCAATACGTACTAATAATTCTTTGATCAGAATTTTAATCATATTAAATAATTTTCGCTTAACTTGTACTGATACTCAAGTTTCAATCCCCTGCCTAAATTAAATATATATATGTAAAATTATTAAAAGATAATATTTATATAATAAAAAAATATAGGTAAATTCAAATAATTTCTCTTTTTAATTTTAAAAAAAAAAAAAACTTCTTTTATGAATTAAAATAGAAGAAATTTTTTTTTTCTTCTAACAGAACAGTTGTTTAGTTTTGAAGATGGACGGCACACAGGCACTGCCTCTGTCTCTCTGTCTACGCATTTTCCCTCCAAATCAAGCAAACAACAAGCTCCCATTTTCAAAACTCAAAGCCTCATCAAGGTCTCCATCAATTCATCTCCAACCCCGTAAAAAACACCACCACCACAACCACAACAACAACGAAAACAAAAACAAAAAACCTGAACCATTCCAAGAAAACGATGCATTTCCGGCGTCTCTACCGCTCCACTCCAAGAATCCACACGCCATTTGCAGGGACATCCAGAGATTCGCCAGAGGAAACAAGCTCAAAGAGGCCCTGGCCATCATGGACTACATGGACCAGCAGGGCTTCCCTGTAAACGTCACCACTTTCAACGCTCTCATCGCCGCCTGTGTTCGAACCAAGTCGTTAAACGAAGGGAAGCAGATCCATGCGCATATGCGAATAAATGGGCTCGAAAACAGCGAGTACCTGCGCACGAAACTTGTGCATATGTATACCTCTTGTGGGTCTTTAGAGGATGCGGACAAGGTGTTCGATGAAAGTACTAGCGGGAGCGTGTATTCGTGGAACGCGTTGCTTAGAGGCACTGTTATCGCGGGTAGGAGACGGTATCGCGATGTGCTTGCTAATTATTTGAAAATGCGTGAATTGGGTGTTGAATTGAATGTGTATACGTTCTCTTGCGTGCTCAAGAGCTTCGGAGGGGCCTCTGCGTTCACGCAAGGTTTGAAGACTCATGCTTTGTTGATAAAGAACGGTTTTGTTGATTATGCGATTCTTAGGACTTGTTTGATTGATATGTACTTTAAATGTGGCAAAATTAAGCTTGCGTGTCGAGTGTTTGAGGAGACTGATGAGAGGGATGTGGTGGTGTGGGGGGCGATGATTGCGGGTTTCGCGCATAATAGGCTGAAAATGGAAGCTATGCATTACGTTAGGTGGATGATAAATGAAGGGATTTATCCGAATTCGGTTGTGCTGACTATGATACTTCCTGTGATTGGAGAAGTTGGGGCGTGGAAACTAGGCAGAGAAGTTCATGCTTATGTGTTGAAAAGACGGAGATATGCGAAGGATCAGTTCATTCAGTCTGGCTTGGTTGATATGTATTGTAAATGTGGAGATATGAGTTCAGGGAGGCAAGCTTTTTATGGATCGGCAGAGAGGAATGTTATTATGTGGACTGCTTTGATGTCAGGGTATGTATCGAATGGGAGGCTTGAGCAGGCCTTGAGATCAGTAGTTTGGATGCAGCAGGAAGGTTCAAGGCCTGATGTTGTCACCATTGCGACTGTTCTGCCCGTTTGTGCCCAGTTGAGAGCTTTGAAGCACGGGAAGGAAATCCATGCTTATGCTGTTAAGAATTGGTTCCTGCCCAATGTGTCGATAATTACTTCTTTGATGTTAATGTACTCTAAGTGTGGCGTCTTGGAGTATTCTCACAAATTGTTCGATACCATGGAGGAGAGGAATGTGATCTCATGGACAGCCATGATCGATTCGTATGTAGATAATGGGTGTCCACATGAAGCTCTGGGTGTGTTTCGGTCAATGCAATTATCAAGGCACAGACCAGATTCTGTTGCAATGGCGAGGGTGTTGAGTGTTTGCGGTAAACTTAAAGCTTTGAAGCTTGGGAAGGAGATTCATGGACAAGTTTTGAAGAAAAAGTTGGAGTCCATTCCTTTTGTTGCAGCAGAAAACATCAAGATGTACGGCATGTGTGGGTTTATCGAAAGTGCAAAGTTGGTGTTCGATTCAGTCCCCATCAAGGGCTCTATAACATGGACTGCCATTATAGAAGCTTATGGATACAATGACCTGTCCCGAGATGCAATTGATCTTTTCAATGACATGAGACATGGCGGTTTCGCTCCAAACCATTTCACTTTCAAAGCAGTTCTATCTATCTGCAATCAAGCTGGATCAGCGGATGAAGCTTGCCAGATCTTCAATTTAATGTCCCGTAAATATAAAATCAAGGCATCCAAAGAACATTACACCATAATGATTGAACTTCTAACTCGTTTTGGTCGCGTTGAGGAGGCGCAAAGATTTATACAAATGAGTTCATCGTTATCGTAACAGAGAGATCGACACTGAAAACTACTTCTTGTTTCATGTATGAATTCACTATTAAAGTTCCTTGAACACCCTGTATTTTTATAAATTCATCAGTTATCTGCAAATGTATAGGTTTGTTGCAAGTCAATTGTAGTTTGCGTCATATAGGCATCTTGTCTATAGCAAAAAAAGTGACTCAAATGAAATTTCTTTTCTTCTGCATCAAGAAAGTTAATATTGAAATCTATGGATATCATAGACATGTTGCACTTATTTTATCTTCTGATCATACAACTTTAATGTCATGTTACACTTATTTTTTCTTCTGATCATACAACTCTAATGTCCTAGAACCAAATTAAGGGTCCCAAAGAGAATCACTTTGCATGTCATTCCACTCATTGCTATCTTCAGTCTCATTAGCAAACATCTTGGAATCATCCTCCAACATATTTTCTCTAGCCATTTCCATCCACATCTTTGGAGAATCCATTGTACAGTCATTGATGGCCTGAATTTGGCCCGGGGACAGGCTCACGGTGACCGGAGCCAACCCCGAGCTACCAGCGCCCCCGCTGTCCTCCACCCCCGGCGGATTATTACAGAGGCCAGTTCTCAGCCTTAGGGCCCCCTCTTGAGCTGCCATTCGGATATCATCCGCATTGGTGCTGGCTGGCTTGGGAAGGGAACCAACAAGCTGAGGGAAATTTACACGAGCCTCATGTCCCCGGAAATGAAATGCAGCCACGTCGTAAGCAGCCGCTGCCATCTCCGCTGTCTCAAAGCTCCCCAGCCAGACTCTTGTCTTCTTCCCGGGCTCGCGAATCTCGGCCACCCACTTCCCCCATTTCCTCTTGCGAACACCCCGATAACTTGAGGACAGGCCACCACCACTAGTTTTTCTACTACTACTACTACCACCTTTTGCTTCCATGCACAATTAACTTAATTATATAACGAAAAATATTTCAAGAAATCTATGTTCTAGCTGGAACAAGATTATATTCCGGTAAGGGATAGTGTGTTCCAGTTTAGAGTATTTATAATAATTAATTATGGATTAAATTAATCTGACTTGACAAAGACATGAAAGTAAAATAGGTAATCTCGTGTTTAATTCTTACATTCGAAAACAAAAGGGAGAAGTTTTTTAATGGATTATTTGTAATTAAGAACCGACCACAAAAAGTCAGGTCTTTGAATTCAATACTAAAAGTAACCATGTGTTTGGAATTCCTGTTTACAAGGCGGTTGTCGGAGTGGAACCCACATATGAATATCCATATCGAGATTAATTACTATAAGTGTAATCTAAATATCTACTATAATAATCGAAAGACGTCTACTTACACATAACAAAAACAAAATTTTTTACATATATTTTTAAATGCGTATAACGGTACTTAAATCCACCATCAAAGTTAGATTAGATTAGAGGTGCTGCCTGAGATGTGGGGAATGTGCAGTTTTTATATTATTAATATTATTGTGATTGTACTTTGATGAAATATAATTTAAGGGATAATTGTAAAACTATCTCCGAGTTTATACTTAATTGCATGCATATGAATCTTTTATCGCAATTAAAACAAACATCCTCTACCATTAGTTAACTTCCATCTAATTACAAAATTAATCAATTTAAAATTTTAAAAGAAGAACGAAAATCCTCCACCATTGATCTGATCAGATGGAGTGGATTCATCTAATCAGATGGAGGCTGCTCCACTAAAGCAGCTATCCATCTTTCATGGGGGAGCAAATCACTCCATGAAAGGAGAAATATTAATATTGAAAAAGATTAATACTTAGATGAAGCGGATGATCATAAAGATCAGCATTACATCAACCCAAAAGGGGGCTACAACTACTTCTACTACTAGAGTTGATTGTTTTGGTGTTAAATGACAGCAATGGTGATGACGGTTTTAATTGGCGTCGCGAACGGCACAACTCTTCCCTACTCATTAGTTTTTATTTAGCCTCTTTTGGTGAAGATCAACAGCTCTTTCAATGGAGAAGCGATCTGCTCCTTCATCGAGTGAACAAATCGCCACTTTAAATTGAGGAGGAATAAATCCCTCGTTATTCCCAGGTACTTATATGGATTTTTTTAATTTTTAAAAAAATAAAAGACTAAAAAAAATTTGGATGATAAGGATTAGCATTTAAGTGGAGATCACATCTCCTCCATTTATTTTTTTTATTTCTAATTTAATTCAAAAAATAAAAATTACATGATGGGTATATGTGCTTTCTTTTTATTTAAAAGGTAAAAGACCTTTTTACCTTTGACTGTTATTAATTAATTGTTAACTGCTACCAATAGGGATATTTATGTTAATTTTGTCAAAACATTCATATTCGTATAATTAGATCTAAATTGGGGGTTGTTTATGCAATTACTCCATAAATTAATCATGAAATGATATTGCTTGCTTATATCACATGTGAGTTATAGAGTTTAGTCTAAGGTCTATTAATTTATAATTTGTTGAAAAGAGATGCAACCAAAAGATGATGCAAGTCTATGAAATTGATGACAAAAATATTATAGCTTGTATAATTTTTATAAGGTGAGGTTGATACGAGTGCTAAACCGACAAGTCTGATTTATGGATGACATAAATATTAAAATGAGATGCGAGCAAGGGCGGACTCATATGGAGGCAGGCGGCTAAGATTTTCAAATTTTTTTTTAAATATAATTATATTTTTACCATTTAATTTTAGTAATATTATAATTTTACTTATGAATAATTAAATTAAAATAAATAAAAATTTCTCATCTCAATTTGTATTACACGAGCTCTCCCTCTAGATTTATTTTTACTTTTCAACCAATTAAATTTTTTCACATTGTTAATGTTCTCTAAAAAAATCTTTTCTTATTTTAGTTTTGCCACCCTAGTAAAATCTATACAAGTATATACGAGTGTGTGGGTACGGATTAAATAAAATCTATCCGAACTCAACCTATTGTCACACATCCAACCTATTGTCATACATCCATATATATGGTTGATACTACTGCTAAAATTCTATAAAATTCTTTTAAATTTTTTGTTGAAAAATTCCCATATATCAGACCACTAGTATTTAATCTAGAAAACTATAAAAAAAGATCAATAATATTTTTTTTCCATTAGGTAATTAGTGGTAACTACACCAAAACTATCACTTGAAAACCTAGTCGATCTCTGTATTTATTCAGATTATGACCAGATGTGCTCTATTAAGATAAGTCATCCATTTTGTGCCAGTTTTTATTTACATTAAAATCTTAAGATTATGAAAACAGCTGGATCTTGCATGGTAGCAACTAGTCTATGCTTCGACTAATTATGAATAAATCTTTGTCAATATTTACATAAAAATAGTTTATGGTTAAATTATTTATTTTTAATTGTTTATATCATATTAAATAAAAATATATAAATTAATAGTAATAAGAATATAAATATTAAATTATTTATTTTTAAACATTTTTGTGTTAAAAAAAAAAACAACAAACATGTTGACACTATATTCAGATATAATGAAGAAAAAAAATGTTATTAAGGTTTCAATTACTATTCGGTTTTTAGTAAAATTTAGGACTATTCCTTTTTTAAACGAAAAAAAAAACAATCAACCCTAAATAATTGACATGATGATTATATATATATATAAATTTAGAGATTGACAAGGTAAAGCGATTTAAATTCATAAATTCATACTATAGGGGCGGAGGAACATACCAAGCTCATCTCATTAAAATGTTGATATGGTTGGAATAATAATTTAATCAAAAGGTGTATCAATATCACGTTATTTTTACTCTAATTTTGTCTTTCTAGAAGCTTATGATGAGTCAATATCCACCGACCTCAAATAGTTTCTGATCTAAAAGTTTTCTAGATTGAATAGATTCTCAAATATATTCATTCATAACTCAAGTGATTAGTATATCGATCCATATTAATGGTACAGATTTAAGTCTCATTATTCATATTTACCGATAAATTTGAGAATTTTTTTATTTATATTATGGGAGTATATATTTAGACCGTTTATATAGTAATTGATTGGTCCATCAAACTTGTAATTGATCTTATATTTGTACATAAAAAATAAAAAATGAAACCTACTTCGTTTTTGGTAATTACCAATTATGTCAAACAGTATTTCTATAAGTACAACTTTCATGCACATTTATTGGTAGTTCAAGTAGTTAGTATATCTTGGTGGTGAAAGTTCAGTTTTCACCATGCACATTTATTAGTATATATGGATGATTTTCTCCTCTTATTGTGCAAGTAAATGTCTCTCATTATGGGAGCAGATATCCAGAATGTCTGTTTTGTGATTAAACTCGGTACGTTTCGACTGACTTATTATTAATCTTGAAATTGTACCCTTAAAAAAAATTATCATTATTAATTTTATTATAGGAAATTTAGTAAAATTGGCCAAAATAAAATTAAAAATTACAAAAGTACCCACCCTCCACTAATTGTTACAAACTATACTCAAATTATTTATTTGGACAAAAATGCCCTCATTTGTTTAACCCTACCCACACAATTTCTTTTTCACTCTTCTTTTATTTTTCACGAGTTCACCGTTGTGCTGTTTTTTTTTTACGCATCTTTTTCTTCGACGCTTCTTCTTCCTCCTCACGCCGGTCTTCTTCTTCCGTCGCAGACTGTTCTTCTTTTTCTTCACGCGGCATTTACAAGCACGTATTGTCCATAATTTTAGTGTTTAGGTTTTACAAACATTTACATTGGACATTGGTGTTTAGGGTTTACAAATTTTGTATGTAATAATGAAATTAACAATTGTGTTTAGTTAGTTATTTTATGGGTTTTTCAATTTTGTATGTTTGGAATATTGAATTCTACTTAATTGTTTCTGTGAAATTTCAGGTAAGAAAAAAGCATGTTGCCCAGTTCTTGTGCATAATTGTAATTGACAAACTGAATTGAATTGACAGTAATACACGTAATATGAACTATTAATTGAGATTATGCATCTGACTTTGAGTGACATATAGTTGTACAATTTCAATTTTATCCAGATTCTGTTGAAAGAAGGGTCCTTTTTAGTAACCAAATTTGAAGTGGGCATATGTCCATGCAACAACTTTCGAACTTTTTAGCTCTGACAAAGTTTACAGTCACCATTTTTGAGGTAACAATCAGAATTCACAATATGTATTTCTTTTGATTACTTCCATGTCAAGATCATTGACATATTACGGTCATTACATTGCTATTGATAAATGATATTTTGGTTTAATTCCAATATGGACAACTTGACTATAGGAATTTGCCAATGCTTCAATGCATTATAGGTGTTGTCTTTTATACCTCTGTGACCACTTCATGATTATAAGAAATCAGCATTGGTTTTCATTTTGGAAGGAAATTTGGGTCGATGTCATTGGAATAAATGAACTAAAACATAATCTTATTATTATATGCATCTTCATAATTTTTCAAACATAATGTTATCTTGATGCTCTTTCTCTAATTATTGTAAAAGAGGAAGCTTAACTGTTCATGAATTTTAAGGAGATTGGTTTTACTTTTCCAGCATCAATAATCTTATTTAGTCTTTGTTCAATGGTGTCAAAAGGGCAAAAACAAGAATAATGTGATGCATTTAACTTAATCTATTGTCTTTCTTGTGTTCATATATTGGCGGTCGTTGCTTATATATCTCATATTGAACCACCTATGATCGATATGCGTTAGTATAGTTAGTATGTCCATGTTCTTTAACATGTTGGTGCCAATTAAGGCTACAAGGGTCTGGTTTAATATACAATCCTGAGTACATTGTAATCAGTCCATTAATTTTTTTGTTTTCTTTTTATTTAACTAAAAAAACAGCACATTGAGGCTTATATGGTAGTTTTACGGATGCGCCAACTTTTGACGCCAACAATATTCTCGCGCAATTACAACTTGATTGATCCATCCTTCTTTGTAAGTTGTAATGTAAATTAAAATTATTTAAATGTTTTCCATGTCATTACTACAAATACTGATATTTTTAATTTTTGTTGACAACCCTTCAAAATTTATGGAAAAAAACTTCCTGACGACCCAAATGGAATCATATCAAAGAAGATCTACAATCCACTTACATTCAATTGGGAGAATTATTACCTTTCATATGTTCGCGGAGAACGACCCGAAGGGTCTCGGCCATGGTGGGAGATTGACAATGTAAGTACAATCATGCAGTTGTTTTGACAGTTCAATATATATATATATAAGTTAAATGACAGTTATATGTGTTTAATGTAGTTATTGATGCATGTCAACGTCGATAATTGTAGTAGCCAAAATATGTCTGGCCCAAAGTATGGCCCAAAGACAAAGCCCATAGCTAAAAGTGGGACTACACCCTCATGTAGACACGTCAGTTCGAAGAACTATGTCGCACGACATGAAGCACTCATGTAGTACGACGACATACCAGTTCGAAGACCTTATTGTCGTACGACATACATTCGACATGAAGCACTTTCGTGTAGTACGACGGTGGACCAATACGATGACCTTATTGTCGTACGACATACATTCGACATGAAGCACTCTCATGTAGTACGACGGGGGACCAGTACGAAGACCTTATTGTCGTACGACATACGTACGATACGGAGCACCCTCATGTAGACACATCAGTTCAAAGAACTATGTCGCACGACATGAAGCACTCGTGTAGTACGACGACATACCAGTTCGAAGACCTTGTCGCACGACATGAAGCACTCATGTAGTACGACGGTGCTACATCACCCAATCATGGTCCAGATTGACAAGAAACCTACATGTCGTGCGACATAGCATCTCCGTCGCTCCGAGGGAGACCAGATCGTGATCTACTTTGAAACAGGTCATACAAAGTCATAATGACACTTGATGGCAGCCAAATCAAAAGAAGCACCCGGATGCTTTCTTGGTGGAAGACAGATAAGAGAGAATGATGAGATCCCTCAAAAAGGAGAAGCATCAGTCTCCTATAAAGAAGAAGATAATCCCTCATAAAAAAGGGACGGCCGAAAAAATGAGATCCAGAGATTACTGAGAAAGAACCACACCCTCCGGCCATTGCTCATCTTCTCCGATCACCCTCCGACCTTACATCTCCTTTGATCAAAGAAACCCCAACTGTGAAGATAGCAGGAAGTATTTCTCACTCATCTCCATTTACGAGCATTACACATTCACTAGCACTCGCTAACTTGACTGTCGGAGTGACTTTGGCCGGCACCACCCCGGTGTCCCAGACGTCCTGCGGGTCACGTGCGTTCTGTCTTTGCAGGTTGTAGTGCCCCGTGTCCCCGAGTGATTTTTGAGGACTACAATTTGGCGCCCACCGTGGGGCACGACAATCTCTAAGCAAGCAAAGGTAGAACGCGGCAACCCCGACTATGTCATCTGACGATTTTCATCACGACGCGATGGAGGTTAGGGTACAACTCCTCATATCCCAGATGCAAGAGAATACCCAAAGGCTCCAAGCACTCGAACAAGAGAATCAACGAGTGTTGGCAGAGAACCAAGAATTGCAGAATAGGATCAGTTCGCTCACTGCCGTACGACCGTTTGGAGACGCTTCGACGTCCCAACCCGTGCCATTTGAGCAAGCCGCTCACGCTAATTATTACGCGCCAGTCCGCCCGGACGAACATGGTACTACCGTTAGAGACCTCGATCCAACCCACGTGGGCTCAGAGCCCAACATTCGAGTTACGAGTGGACCCTATATCGTCGCACAACATACGACAGAGAATATACCAAATCGGATGGGAGGACATCGATCAGACGACGTGGCAAGAGCAATACAAGGAGTGCCACCTATATCCACTCCCAATGGCAACGTCGGCTCAACCCAACCAACCATCCCGCTACAAGGAACGTCATCCGGCCCTTCGCATTCAGCGCCGTCAGACTCAAACCGAGTGAGCGCCGAGCCGACCTTGGCCAACCGAGACTTGGCAAGAAGGTTCACAGAGATGGAAGCACTCATCCAACGCATTCCGGGAATGCCCACTCCTATAAAGAAAAGTGCGGCCAATAGTTTTGCCGACTCTCCCTTCGTCGACACAATAGCATTGGTGGAGATGCCAAGGAAGTTCAACTTTCCAGGTATGAAGCAGTACGACGGTACGACGGATCCCGACGACCACATTGCGCAGTATCGACAACGGATGTTCACAGCCGCCGTCCCGCGTGACCTTAGGGAAGTATGTATGTGCAAAGGTTTCGGTTCAAGCCTCGTAGGACCTGCCCTACAATGGTACACCAACCTTCCCAATGTTTCCATCAACTCTTTTGCTCAACTCACTGACACCTTCGTAGAGCAGTTCGCTAGTAGTCGGAAGTTAGAAAAACAATCCGACGACCTTTACACAGTCAGCCAAAGGAGGAATGAACGCCTACGTGACTTTGTTGGTCGTTTCAACCATGAAAAAGTGTCCATCCCTCATTGCAACCAGGCGACAGCCGTATCAGCCTTCCGCAAGGGTCTGCTCTATGATTCCGACCTATACAAGGAGCTCACCAAGTACCCTTGTAAAACCATGGAAGACGTCCTAGCCAAGGCATGGGCACAGATAAAATGGGAAGAAGACGAAGTAAACTGCAAACCTAATAGAGCGAACTACAAGGAAGATAAGTCGGAGAGGATGGTCGAACCACGAATCACCAACCGACGTAGCGGGCCATACCCAACAATACCCCGAAAGGACGGCCATATGAGGTACGAGCGACGATGCGACGACAGACCACCAAGGCCGTTCATCCGACCAAAGAATATAACGCCAGAATATAATTTGAACATCAGGCCGGCAGAGGTAGTCGCCATACTTAAAGGATTGGGTAGATCAGTTCGGTGGCCAGATAAGATGATGAGCCCGCCTGATCAAAGAGACAACTCGAAATGGTGCGAATTTCACGGCGACCACGGCCATCGAACTGAGTATTGTGTGGCACTACGATTGGAAGTGGCCGAACTACTCAAGAAGGGTCACCTTAAAGAATTCCTGACTGACAGGGGTAAGCAGACTTTGGTGAACAAAGATAGGTCGCGCGATATTATTTCAGTCCCTCCACCGGAGCCTCCCAAACATGAGAGAACCGTGAATGTCATCTCTGGCGGATCAGAAGTGAATGGAGTAACCTACTCGGAGGCAAAGCGCCACTCACGGCAAGCCGGTCGTACGGACGTCCAACGAACTCATACGGTAGATCCTACGTACAACTATCCAATCAGTTTCAGCAGCGATGAGCATATGGACTTATTCAATCCCCACCACGACGCACTAGTCATCTCACTAACGGTGGCCAATTGTTTGATCAGACGGATTCTAGTGGATAATGGAAGCTCAACAAATGTACTCTTTCTCGACGCACTAAAAGAGATGCATATTGATGAGTGCAACATCGCACGTCGCTCCACAATCCTTGTAGGATTTAGTGGGGAACATAAGAACACTCTGGGAGAGATCACCCTTCCAGTCTACGCGGAAGGCGTCAACTTGAACACACATTTCCTCATCCTGGACTGTCCGTCGTCCTACAACATAATCATGGGTCGCCCGTGGATTCATGAGATGAGGGCAGTTCCCTCAACGTATCATCAGGTCATCCGTTTCCCTACTAGGTGGGGAGTTCACGAGATCCGAGGACAGCAAAAGACTTCGCGTGACTGCTACCAGAACACTCTTAAAAGCAGGTCGTCCGACTTATAGCAATTACAGAGTGAAAGCACCCCCACCAACAAAGACAAACCCGATATGGAAGAACTTGACGAAGTATCCATACATCCAGATTTTCCGGACCACAAAGTTAGTATCGGGTCCCGCCTTCCACAAAATATCCGAGCAAGACTACTCAGCTTCTTGACAGCGCGACACGACAGCTTCGCATGGTCGCACGCAGATATGATCGGAATTAGCCCAGAAGTCCTAGTACATAGGTTGCAAGTCGACCCGGATCATCCACCTGTGAAGCAAAAAAGAAGGAAGTTCGCGCCCGAGCGCAACAAGGTTATAAATGAAGAAATCCAAAAGCTAATTGACATTGGTTTGGTGAGAGAAGTAAATTACCCAGACTGGCTCGCAAACGTAGTGGTAGTGAAGAAAAAGAATGGAAAGTGGCGAGTTTGCATCGACTTCACAGACCTCAACAAGGCTTGTCCGAAAGATTCCTTCCCTCTCCCACACATCGACATGATGGTGGACGCTACGGCAGGCCACGAACTATTGAGCTTCATGGATGCATTCTCCGGTTACAACCAAATCCTTATGCATCCGGACGACCAAGAGAAGACTTCTTTCATCACGGAGCGCGGCATTTTCTGCTACAAGGTAATGCCATTCGGCCTCAAGAACGCTGGGGCAACCTACCAAAGATTAGTCAACAAAATGTTTGCAACCATGCTTGGACAGACTATGGAGGTCTATATAGACGACATGCTGGTAAAGTCATTAGTAGCAGACCAACACCTCGACCACCTCCGGCAATCGTTCGACATCATCGACAAGTATGGGATGAAGCTTAATCCGACCAAATGTTCCTTCGGTGTTTCATCAGGGAAGTTCCTTGGCTACTTAGTAACCAAGAGAGGTGTCGAGGCCAACCCGGATCAACTCCGATCCGTCATGGATCTAAGGTCCCCCAAAAGCATCAAAGACGTACAAAAGCTAACCGGACGACTCGTGGCCCTCAACCGATTCATTTCGAAGTCGTCCGAAAAATGTAAACCTTTCTTCGATGCTCTAAGAAAGAACAGGTCGTTCGATTGGAATCAAACAAGCGAGGACGCCTTCCAAAATATAAAAAGATATCTAGCGAACCCACCTCTCCTGTCCAAACCTAAGGAAGGAGAGACCCTCCTGCTCTACCTCGCTGTATCCGAGACGGCCGTTAGCGCGGTACTGATAAGGGAGGAGGATGGCAAACAACTCCCCGTATACTACATCAGCAAGACCCTACTTGACGCAGAGACAAGGTACACCCAACTTGAGAAATTAGCTCTCGCACTAGTCACAGCCGCAAGGAAATTACGGCCGTACTTCCAATGCCACACTATTAGTGTACTCACTGAATTCCCCTTGAAGAGTGTCCTACATAAACCTGAACTATCCGGTCGTCTAGTGAAATGGGCCGTAGAGCTGAGCGAATACGACATCAACTACCAACCTCGCACGGCGATCAAGTCGCAAGTGCTGGCGGATTTCATAGCAGACTTCACACCAGGGATTCTACAACGAGCGGAGGAAGAACTTTGCACTATGTCGTGCGACACGCCAAGGGAGGAGTGGAGTTTAGCAGTTGATGGATCAAGTAACGCTAGAGGCAGCGGGCTGGGAATAGTACTTACCTCCCCTACGGAGCACGTCATCGAGAGGTCCGTCAGATGTGGATTCAAGACCACCAACAACGAAGCCGAGTACGAAGCCCTCATAGCTGGGCTCACCTTGGCAAAAGACTTACACGTCGAGCGAATCAAAGTACGCAGTGACTCCCAATTAATTGTGAGACAATTGCAAGGGTCCTATCAAGCTCGGGACTCGAAGATGTCGGCCTACTTGACCTTGGTAAAAGAGTTACAAGCTTCATTCGAGTCATTCGACATCGAGCAAATACCCAGATCCGAAAACGCACATGCCGACGCACTCGCCAACCTTGGGTCCTCACTGGATACCACAATGGAGCGAACCATTCCCATGGTATTTGTCCAATGGCCAGCTGTGTGGAAACCAACAAAGCTCGAAGTCGATCCAATTTCGGACGAGCCAACTTGGGTCACCCCGATTTACGACTACTTGAGCGACGACGCCCTCCCACCTGACAAAGTAGAAGCACGAAGAATTAAGATCAAGGCCGCCCGATTTTCTATAATAGAGGGTCAACTGTACAAGCGATCCTACTCCGGGCCCTACCTCAAATGTCTCGACCCAGTCGAAGCTCAGCAAGTACTCAAGGACTTACACGAGGGGCAATGCGGGAATCACTCGGCCGGGAGAAGCCTGGCCAATAGAGCAATCACAGCCGGGTACTACTGGCCCACAATGCGATCCGAGTCGCACGACCTCGTCAAAAGGTGCGACCCATGCCAACGCTTCGCCCACATTTCACATCAACACCCGGAAAAACTCCACCCCATTTCAGCACCATGGCCCTTCATGAAGTGGGGTATGGACATAGTAGGGAAGTTGCCCATCGCTACAGGGGGCAAGGTCTACATGTTAGCCGTGACCGACTACTTTACAAAGTGGGTTGAAGCCGAGTCGTACGTGAGAATCAAAGACTCTGAGGTCAAAAGCTTCATTTGGAAGAATGTCATATGCCGTTACGGGGTTCCAAAGGAAATAGTCACCGACAATGGCTCACAATTCATTTCATATGATTTCCAAGACTTTTGCGACAAGTGGAGCATCAAACTAAGCTATTCAAGCCCAAGATACCCTCAAGCTAACGGACAAGCAGAATCCACTAACAAGACAATCATGTCCACCCTCAAGAAGCGACTCGACCAATGCAAAGGGAAGTGGGCCGATGAGCTACCGGGTGTGCTATGGTCTTACCGTACGACGGTCAGGACGTCAACAGGAGAAACACCATTCTCTCTATCTTACGGCTCAGAAGCCGTCATAGCAACAGAAGCTGACTACCCTTCTTATAGGATACGACACGCAACAGAAGAAGCAAACGACAAAGAATTGCTGAGTGAACTCGACACAATTGACGAACGCCGCGACAAGGCTGCAATCAGATTGGCCGTATACCAACAACGAGTCGCCCGCCATTATAACAGAAGTGTTCGTCTCAAGTCATTCCATATTGGAGATTGGGTTCTTCGCCGCATCTTCCAAAACACAAAGGAAAAAGGAGCGGACAAATTCGGTCCTACGTGGGAAGGACCATATCAAATCACCAATGTATTTGGAAATGGAGCCTATAAACTACGATGTACAGATGGCATGGAGATCGGCAACAGCTGGAACGCGTGCCATCTAAAACAATATCAGTTTTAGAAAAATATATATATATATATATCTATCTATATATTTCGAATTTTATCACTATACAATATTTTTTACGCAGGTCAGCATTGCACAGTCTATCATGAACTACATCACAAGTTGCAGTGTGCAACTGAGCAGTTACACACTCCAACTGGGGCAATTCAATATCACAAACAACAAAATCTACGACAAAACTCGACCATGACCCGCATTCAAGGTCATGGATTCTCCATCTCCACACGATCACATGACCCGCATTCAAGGTCATGGACCCTCCATCTCCACACGATCACATGACCCGCATTCAAGGTCATGGACTCTCCATCTCCACACGATCACATGACCCGCATTCAAGGTCATGGACTCTCCATCTCCACACGATCACATGACCCGCATTCAAGGTCATGGACTCTCCATCTCCACACGATCACATGACCCGCATTCAAGGTCATGGACTCTCCATCTCCACACGATCACATGACCCGCATTCAAGGTCATGGACTCTCCATCTCCACACGATCACATGACCCGCATTCAAGGTCATGGACTCTCCATCTCCACGCGATCACATGACCCGCATTCAAGGTCATGGACTCTCCATCTGCAAAACGGTCACACGACCCGCATTCAAGGTCACGAACCATGACATACCCTCAAAAAGGTAACCATCTCCCATAGCCGTACGACCAACACTCAAGGACGTAGACGCAAAGGCAAAATATAGTCACACCACCATCATATAAAAAATATAGTCATACACGAAGACAAATTCCAAAATTAAAATATATATTAAAACGATAGCGTTATGAGGCAAATTCCAAAATATATATAAAAAATTAAAAGTACAAAAGTTACAACCCCTTATGGGGCAAAACCATCAGACTCTCCAGCAGGCTGAGCAGCCAAAGCCACGACTGCCAAGCCTTCTGGAAGAGGAAGGACAGCTGTATCTCCCGCGTCCTTCGCGTCAGCTTCATCATCAGAACGCGTCAGCTCCTCGTGATCAGCGATCCAGTTCTCAACCTTCCACTCCGTCGCACGACCGTCTCGATACTCCCTCATCAGGTCTGAACGGGTCTTGATGACAGCATTAAGAACATTATCCTCCGCCTTGTCGTACAAAGCGTCGTAGTCAGCTTCCTTGGCCTTCAGCTTGGCTTGTAGCGAGTCGACAGTCGACTTCAACTTATTCAGCTCAAGTGTGGCCTCAACTGCACGACCCGACGCCTCAAGAGCTGTCTTTTTTGCTTCCAAGTTTGAAGCTTTTAAGTTGTCATTCTCCTGCTTCAAACTTTGGTTGCTCAACTTCAGCTCTTTTACCTTCTTGAGGGCAGAGCCAAGTTCTTCTTTTAAGTGCACGTGCGACTGGAGAGCCTACAAAAAAAAAGTAAAACAAGTTAGAACAAATCTAAAGAATGCAAAAATTAAAATACAAGAGGCATCAGTCGTACGACCATACCTGGAAGAGGTGGCCTAGGCCCCAGTCGGCAGCTTGGGAAAGACCCATCTCCCTGAGACGACTCTTATCCTCAGGTAGCAAAAGCCGTTCGACCAGTGGAAGGATCGACCCGACATCAGAATACGCAGAGGCATCCTGCGGGAAGACCAGGTCGACCGACGCATCGACAGCCGATGTCGAATCCTCCCTCCTCCTTTTCTTCCCAGCAGAAGAAGCATCTAGGGAGGCCTTGGCTCGACTAGATGGAGGAGGTGGAGGAGTGGAGGCCGCTTGGTCGCTCGACTCAGCCTTTTTCTTCCCCTTCCTCTTCTCCCTCAGTCTCCTCATGGCGTCGTCAGCAGCAGGCGCGGCAATCTCTCCAGCCATGATGTCAACTGCAAATCGTCGCTCGACGTATGAGATGGGAGTCAGAAATCGTGTGCCGTACAGTCGCTCGACACAATGCCTGACTCTGACAAACTCCACTAAATTTTTGAAGGCGGGGTAGGGGGTACCTGGCTCGTTTATTACGCTAAACTTCCAGAGGTGACTCGGCCGCAGATTTTCCTCCGCCAAAATACTCCTCCAACTCCTCTCCTTGACGTCGTACGACAGCACTTTCTCTGTACGCGTCACGCACGTCAACCCAACAACAGCTTGATGCGCTCCTGTGTTCACTACAAAGACAAATAAAAGGAGTTAATGAAAACAATAGTAAATACAGTCGCACGACGCTACTAAAATAAATACCCACCGGCCTTAGACCAGGTCGCACGAACGACGGTATCCCCGAGAGGCCAATCGACAAGCAGGCCCCTCGCAAAGAAAAACCTATCCTTCCACAGCCTGTCATTCGTTGTCAGCTCCGTGATCAGGTGTGTTCTGTTGGGTCGCAGGTTCAAGTTGTAACGACCCTTTTCTGTGTCGTGCTCCCGCACGGTGTACGAGTAGAAAAGGTCAGGGAGCTCGAAGACTATCCCTTCCCTCGTACACAACAGATCCAGCGCCAGCAGGATCCTCCAGCTGTTGGGCATCAGCTGCCCTGGGGCAAGCTCGAAGTGATCGAGCACCTTCCTCAGTAGCCCAACTATGGGCAACCTGAATCCTACCCGCTGGAACGGAAACTCATACAGGCAGGTCCATCCTGGGACGTCCCAATCTGGCCTTTCCTCCTTATACGGCGCCCTCAGTGCGACACCATCGGGTATGCCGTAGCTAAACCGAAGGCGCATAATGTCGTCCTCAGTTAGCACGCTCGCTGGGTTATTTAATAGCAAACCCAGTGGCCTACTAGGTCCCATTGGACATGGGCCAGCTGCGTCGCCCGGTAGTTCGACTAATGGAATCCCCATGGGAATGTCGTCCGCCACGCGTGATGTACCCACGAGGGAGACAGTCACAGTGTCGTACGACGCCAATGTCACCTCAGCACTCGCTGCCTCTGACTCTCCCCACGAGTCGTACGACAGATCTATGGGATCGTCGTATCCGCGCCCAGAGGTACTGGGAGGACTCTCGTCACCTCGACTCGACATCAAAACCTACAAGTCGAACGACAGTAGCCACGGTTAGTAATTATAACCTAAAACCAAAGACCTTGCACGACCTAATATCAGCTCCCAAGACTGTTAAGAAGGTCGTGCGACCTATACGTCTTGGCTACCGTCGTGCGACCTAGACTCTACAAACAGGTTGTATATTGACCTAAGTTCTATTTTTTGGATCTAAAACCATATTAAAAAAAAAAAAAAAAAACCTCTTCTCAAGAACTATTTGAAGAAACACGAAAAAATACCCAGAAAACGATAAACGCAAAAAAAGAGACATCAAATATTGCAAAAACAAGAAAAACTTACCAAATGGAGCAAAATAACCACTACTTCGCCGGAATACGCGTGAAAATGTCGAAAAAACGATCAAAAAAACACCGGAGGAGCTTGCACAGGCGACTGGTTCCTAGAGAGAGAAAGAAAATGAGAGAGAAAGCTAGAAAATTGAAAATGAAGAAGAAAAGGAAAGGGCGGCAATTAAAAGAAAGCATTGCTGACGTGTCAGCTTCTCATTGGACACATACTCCCATAACCTATCATGAGCCAGGCATGCACGCTGCCCATAAAGACTGCATTTATTTCGGCACGGATATCGAGGAATCATTTGAAGACCAACCGCTCCTTCTCTAAGTGACATCGTCGCACGACAAATGGCAAAACTTACACGTTGTCATCCACTCACCAACACTGATACACTCTCTCAGAAGGACAGAGTCGTGCGACAATGTCGAACCAGCTTTAGAATTCACACATACATATCCATGTCTACATGTCGTACGACACAAACCCCTTGGCTTTTTTAAATCCAATGCGTTTGGGGGCAAACTGTAGTAGCCAAAATATGTCTGGCCCAAAGTATGGCCCAAAGACAAAGCCCATAGCTAAAAGTGGGACTACACCCTCATGTAGACACGTCTGTTCGAAGAACTATGTCGCACGACATGAAGCACTCATGTAGTACGACGACATACCAGTTCGAAGACCTTATTGTCGTACGACATACATTCGACATGAAGCACTTTCGTGTAGTACGACGGTGGACCAATACGATGACCTTATTGTCGTACGACATACATTCGACATGAAGCACTCTCATGTAGTACGACGGGGGACCAGTACGAAGACCTTATTGTCGTACGACATACGTACGATACGGAGCACCCTCATGTAGACACATCAGTTCAAAGAACTATGTCGCACGACATGAAGCACTCGTGTAGTACGACGACATACCAGTTCGAAGACCTTGTCGCACGACATGAAGCACTCATGTAGTACGACGGTGCTACATCACCCAATCATGGTCCAGATTGACAAGAAACCTACATGTCGTGCGACATAGCATCTCCGTCGCTCCGAGGGAGACCAGATCGTGATCTACTTTGAAACAGGTCCTACAAAGTCATAATGACACTTGATGGCAGCCAAATCAAAAGAAGCACCCGGATGCTTTCTTGGTGGAAGACAGATAAGAGAGAATGATGAGATCCCTCAAAAAGGAGAAGCATCAGTCTCCTATAAAGAAGAAGATAATCCCTCATAAAAAAGGGACGGCCGAAAAACTGAGATCCAGAGATTACTGAGAAAGAACCACACCCTCCGGCCATTGCTCATCTTCTCCGATCACCCTCCGACCTTACATCTCCTTTGATCAAAGAAACCCCAACTGTGAAGATAGCAGGAAGTATTTCTCACTCATCTCCATTTACGAGCATTACACATTCACTAGCACTCGCTAACTTGACTGTCGGAGTGACTTTGGCCGGCACCACCCCGGTGTCCCAGACGTCCTGCGGGTCACGTGCGTTCTGTCTTTGCAGGTTGTAGTGCCCCGTGTCCCCGAGTGATTTTTGAGGACTACAATAATTATCACTGGGTCTTAGCGTCAGTGAATCTTGTGGAAAGAAAAATACGGGTGTATGATTCATTGTGTCAGGACACTGATCCATCTTTTCGGGAGCAATATGTCTCCCCACTTGCACATTTGTTGCCCTCACTTATGTGCAACGGAGGCTATTATGAAAATAAGTGGAGAAAAGCACAACTGACTCCATTTGCTTGCAAAAGACTAGGTCCTGATATTGTTCCACAACAACGCAGGGAGTAAGTCATATTGGACTCTATCTTTTTATACTGCTTGTTATTTTATATTGAAAAATAATTGACGGTGTTGTTATATTGATTTTATTGCAGTGGTCACTGTGGTGCATTTGTACTTATGTATGCTGAATACATCGTTGCACACAGACAGAAGTTCGATTTCGAAGCGAACCAAATTAAAGCTCTTAGGAGGAAAATGTCTATTGAAATATTTGCAAACTCTACACCATTAGACGATGATGAAACATAATATTGACATGTACTATTTCCCAAATTATTCTTTGTGAATAAATATTTTCTCTAATATTGGTTCTCCTGGAAAATGTAAGTACATGTGGCCTGTAAACCTGCAATGTCAGCCTTATGCTCAATCATGCCAATTTTTAATAAGATATGTGAGTAAATATTTTATGTAATTTCGGGTTGTTAGCATCATTTCCTGCAGGTTCCCAGTTACTGAATATAATATAAAACTGCCATTAGATACAACAAAACGGGAAATGATTAAAAAAGACTAAATTGAATGATTAAAACATTATCCTCAAAAAAACGAATCGAAGAACTACATTAAATTAAACTTTACATCATGCTGATCCGGTGGTAACATTCTCAGGGAGACATGGCCTGATTGTATCGAAAATTTCATCATGTATCGGCCTGATGAAAATTTCATCATGCCGGCCCGATGAAAATTTCATCATGTATCCCGATTTCTTCATGTATTGGTCCGATGGTTTTTGGCCCGATGGTTTTTGACCCGATAATTTTTGTCCCGATAGTTTTTGGCTCGATGGTTTTTTTTCATGTTTTTTCATCGTTTTTGGCCCGATGAAAATTTCATCATGTATCGGTCCGATGAAAATTTCTTCATAAAATTTATCATGTATTTTCAGTGAATGATTCACTACTAAAAATAAGTAATTAAATAGAAACAGTCTCATATATATCTCCCAAACAATTAAAGAATCTCTAGAACCAACAAAGATACGATCAAAGCAAATCTCAAGAATTAATTGCACATTTGCCTCCACCAAAAATAACATATTTATGAAAACAATAATAGGAAAGAAAATGCATAGTTCAAGCCAATCTGCGCTTTTTGCTACCCTCATCAATCGACCAATCTAACTTAGATGTGGTTTTGTCGTATTCGGGAACAAAGGCTTCTAATTGTTCAATCAACTGATGAACATCAAAAGCAGTGACAAGGATTCGTCGAGCCTGAGATGAAATAAATTCTTTTTCCACAGCAGAATTTAAGAAAGACAATAAACCATCATAAAAACCATTAACATTCAACAAGCCTATTGGTTTTTGGTGGATTTTGAGTGTAACATCCCGGATTTCGGGTAATAAATTTTTGATATATGTGAAATATGTGAAAATGAATTTTTGATATATGTGAAAATGTGTGTAAATATTTGAATAGTGAAAAATATGAAAAATAAAAATTGAAAAACTGAACCAGAGAGTATCGCGACCTGGTCACCGCGACCACAGGTCGCGATGGCTCGCTCGCGGTGAAAAACGCAAAACCTGGCAGTGAGTACCGCGACCAGCCACCGCGACCACAGGTCGCGATGGACTGCTCGCGATGAAAGTGTCAAAAACGGGCAGAGAGCAGCGCGACCACTCGCGCGACCAAGGCGCGCTCGCGACCAAGGCGGTGCGCGCACTCCAGACCAAGGCGGTGCGCGCACTCCAGTGAGCATCGCGACCTGGTGCCGCGACCACAGGTCGCGGTAGCGAAAAAAATATAAAAAAAAGAAGAAGTTTCTCGCAGAAGCGAGAAAACAGAACAGCAAGAGAAAAAAAAGAGAAAGGAGAGAAGAGAAGAAAGAAAGAAAAAAGGAAGAAGAAGAAGAAGAAGAGAGAAGAAGAAAGAGAGAAGAAGAAGAAGAAGAAGAAAGAAAGAGAAGAGAAAGGAAAGGGAAGGAAACGAAATCGTAAAAACCGCGATTTCTCGAACGAAAAACGGTACCGAGGTTGGTGTACGTTTGTTTTCGAAATCGTTACGAAAATATTTTCGTTATTGTTTTGTTATCGTTTTCATTTTTCGTTTTTCGTTATTGTTTTCGGTTCGTTTTCGATTTTGTAGAGATTTCTCGCATTTGATTTTCGTACGAACATTGTTTATTGTCTTTATTGTTGAGTTTATGAAAAATCGATGTTGATATCTTTATTTTGGACTATTTTGGACTGATTTTGTGATAGATTGTACTTCGATTTCGTTTTCGAATATTTCGATTTCGTTAAAAATAATTGAGTATGCTTGTTGAAGAATATTATATGATTTGTATGTTTATTGAAAAATTTATTGTTATTGAGTACCTATTTCGACGTTTATTGTGAAAAAAAAAAATAGTTTATTTTAACGGCCCTAGGATACGTAGACATAGAAATGGATATAGGAGGTTGGTATACCAGCTGGGTTTTTACTGAGCAGTACTGCGCCGCTACTGATTGATTGATATTGATAATACTGATGTACCTCCTCTTGGATTCGTCCAGAGGCTGGGAGATACGTACCTCCTCAGGATTCGTCCTGGGGGTTGGGAGTTAATGTACCTTCCCAAGGATTCGTTCCTGGGATAGGGAGCTATGTACCTCTCTAGGTTCCGTACCCACGGTCCTAGAGTTGGGAGACACGTACCTCCTCAGAATTCGTTCTGGGGGTTGGGAGCTTGACCCATATTCCAGTCCGATTATGTTTAGTATTCTAGTGGGCCAGAATTGATTGGAATTGAAAAGTGAACCGGATGATTTTATTGATAGCATTCGTATATTGACTGCAGTATTGAAAATTAAAGTGATTGAATTTGTTTAATGCTCTGATTTTGGAATTCATGTGATTTTGAAATTAACTCGAAATAAATAATATATATTGTGGTTTATTTACTCGTAAAAGATATTTATATTGTGATTTTATTTAATTGAGTTTATAGTACACCCACTAAGCTTTATGCTTAGCGCGTTAGTTTTGTGTCTAACGCGTAGGTACCAGGAATCCGGAGGAAGTTAAAGACTGAAGGAAGAGCAAGTTGCAGACCGAGTCACAGAGATTGTACAGTTGGGTAGCTATATTTTTGTCATGTGTATATATATATTCTGAAAGCATGCATATACAGGGAATTTGTAAATATGTTTTGTAACATGTTTTGTAATTAACTAGTTTATGACTTCTGTATTTTATTATCAAAATGATTGTAAATGTTTAAGTTTGATTTATTTTATCTTATAAACTATCTGTGAAAGTCGCACTAAACGGCAGAGTGCGCAACTGATTGAAATTGTTATAGAAGTGTTTGTGAAAATGTAATGTGATTTGATTTGTGTAAAAGCAGGTTTTTGGAAAGTCCGAAAAACAAACGGTACTCTGCCGAATTTTCGTAAAAAGTTTAATTATTTTAATGGGCTCACAATGATTTTGAAATGTAAAATAAAGTTTTGAAAAGTTTTGAATGCCCGAGTAGCGCACCCCGGTTCGGTCCGGCCGGGTCGGGTCGGGGGGTGTTACATTGAGTTGGGCCCATGAGGTAACTTCAAAGAGTTCTTCCAAGGTTCCAAATCCCCCTGGTAAGGCTATGAATGCATCTGCATTGCTAAACATTTCAACCTTACGTTCATGTGTAACACCCTCGACCCGAATCCGCTCGGACCGAATCGGGGAGCGCTACCGTATACGGAAAACAAATTTCAAAACAGGAACTTTAAGTAATGATCCGAATAAATATTTAAAATTATGGTCCAAAAAGATTTTCTGAAAATTTCGCCAGAGTTTCCTCTGTTTTTCTGACTTTCCAAAACCTGTTTTCACAATTCATAAAATCCACACTGCTATAATCTCAAATCAAATTGCGCACCCTTCCATATCCGGTGCGACTTACCAAAACAAAATATATCAAAATACTTATAAATATTCCACTTCAAAAGTATTAAATTCCATGGGCCCAAATATTACAAAACTTTACAAAACGTACATAAAAACTAAATACCGTTTCAAATATTTACAAAAACATTATTGTCCATGCATGCTGATATAATACATATAAAACATTAAAGATATAATGTGCTACCAAAAAAATGCGGGATCAATGTGACTCAGGACTCAATCACTGCAGACTCAACTCTTTCCAGCCTTATCTTCTTCCTGAGCTCTCTTACTTGCGTGTGAGAAACTCAACACGCTAAGCATAACGCTTAGTAGGTGTACCCAAAATCCAATTGTATAAGCATAATATAATATCTCAATAACGCAAATAACATATAAAACCAACATATGGGGCACAATTAAATCAAATATTTCAAATATATATATCCCTTGGAAAAATGATAACAAATATCATATCAAAGCAATTATCAACAACATCTTCCGAAATCGGAATAAAATATCGTATCAAACTTATTAATACCAAATCAAATCATATAACAAATTATATTTCATTTCTATTTTCATTTTAGGCTCCTGATATACTAAACATACTTTTCGGACTGGATTACGGGCTGCACAGATATCAGAGTTGGATACCAACGGGTGAGCCGCTGCGTATCCCATATACATATCAGAGTTGGATACCAACGGGTGAACCGCTGCGTATCCCAGATCAAATTTCCCAACCAGCAAAGGGTGGTACCTCTATCATAACATATAGGCCTAGTACTACTCAGAGAACCCAATTGACATGTCAATCTCCTATATCCATATCTATGTCTACATATATTAGAGCCAAATCATTTTTCGAAAATCATATAATTCATTCCGAATAGAATCGTCAATGTAAATTCTGAAATCATTTCCAAATCAGTATACACATTTCCGGAATTCGAATCGCATCAAAATACATATATAAACAAATTACAAAATCGTTTCCGAAAATATTTCTGAATCCAGAAATCGCTTCAAATCACATTTAAAATATCAGGCAATTGTATATCGTAAATCCATAGTAAATCCAAATACCCCGAATCACTTTTCGAAACAAATCGCAAAATAATATATATTTTAATAATATTCTCCGTAATATTACTATAATAAAAAACATATCGAAAATCAATTCAGAATATTTTTCGTAAACAATATTACGGATCCAGAATATATTCCAAATACATGTAATCCAAATCAGTAACAATATATATATATTCAAAATTAATTTATTACCACAATATATATATATATATATATATATGTATATATGTATATATATATATATATATATATATATATATATATTCAAAATCAATTTATTACAAACAATATATATACCAAATTATCTCAAAATCAATTTTAAACAACATATCATAATCCATATATCTCAAATAAACTAAAAACAATATAATATAATGATTCCGAAAATTTCTGAAAAATCTGAAAAATACGAAAACGGTATCACCAAACCTGAAATGCTTTTCTCCACCTAGACTTCTTCTTCTCTAACTTCTCTATCACTCTCCTTCTTCTTCTTCTATTACCTTCTCTCTCTTTCTCTCTCTATAACTCACTCTTTCACGCCAACTTTGCTAGATTGCATGGTCAACTCTCATTTCTCTCTTACTTTGTGAAATTAGATGATGAGTGTATACATGCGTGTTGCCAAGCTTCAAATGCTATTAGGTGTCAAATGCCCTTTTTTTATTATTTTTTATTTATTTATTTATATATATATTCTTAAGATCATGGCAATCTCCACAAACATTATAATATATATAAATATCTCACAATTGCAATTTGCTCCCTTGACTTCCATAAATCATAAAATGGCAAACAATTTACAATTAATCACATCTCATCTCGATAATTATTCCAAAAAATATTCCACACCTATTACCAAATCGACTTCACCAATATTTAATTAGACTCATTATCATCCAAATGCACCATGAATTATATCTCTAATGGGATTTAACTCGGTTAAAATTACTATTTATTTTTCAACTATATACCGAATATATATACTTTCCACCAATATAAATCACATACTTGATTATTTCATACTTAATAATTAATAATAATACTTCTCATAATTATGGAAAATTAGGGGTGTTACATCATGCATATCTGAGACAATCTGCACTTCCCCGACTGTGTTGCCTGTAACATCACCCACACTCAAAGCTTTTGGAATGATACCCAAAACTTGACTTCCACCATCATAAGCGGCTTTTGAGACACGTCTCATCAACCCAAGGTTACCTCCCCCATATAATAAATGGATCTTTTTCTCTGCTAATACCTTACCAAGCTGTTCAGCAGCTTCCTCAAATTCTCTATTCTTATCAGAACTAGACCCACAAAAGACACAAATATTGCTAAAACGGTGTGACATGGCATTTTCCATTGTTATACACGCTCTTTTTCTTCTCTTTTTATTTTGTAAAAATTTGTAGATTTATGATAACTGGAAAAGACAATGAAGTGTGATTTATAGGGCTCATAAAGAAGATGAAATCATAAAAGCTATATGACTATTTTGGCATTGGCAGATGGGTGTCAGTTTAGGGTATAAAATTGTCAAAAAGAGTGGTTAATGAGTGTCAGTCTAGACTATTTGACATTGGCAGATGAGTATCAGTTTAGGGTATAAAATTGTCAAAAAGAGTGGCTGATGAAAATTTCATTATGTATCGGCCCGATGAAAATTTTATCATGTATCGGCCCGATGAAAATTTCTTCATGTATTGGTCCGATGAAAATTTCATTATGCCGGCCCGATGAAAATTTCATCATGTATCGGCCCGATGAAAATTTCTTCATGTATCGGTCCGATGAAAATTTCATCATGCCGGCCCAATGAAAATTTCATCATGTATCGGCCCGATGAAAATTTCTTCATGTATCGGTCCGATGAAAATTTCATGATGCCGGCCCGATGAAAATTTCATTATGTATCGGCCAGATGAAAATTTCATCATGTATCGGCCTGATGAAAATTTCTTCATGCCGGCCCGATGAAAATTTTATCATGTATTGGCACGATGAAAATTTCTTCATGTATCGGCCCGATGGTTTTTTACTCGATAGTTTTTTGCCCGATGGTTTTTGATCCAATGGTTTTTGGCCCGATAGTTTTTGACTCGATGGTTTTTGGCCCGATGATTTTTGACCCGATGGTTTTTGGCCCGATGGTTTTTCTTCATGTTTTTTCATCATTTTTGGCCCGATGGTTCTTGGCTTAAGTTGGGTAAGAGATTTATGGAGAAGAGAAGAGAGAAAAAATAAGCAAATGTGAAGAAGAGAAGAAGAGAGAACCGAGTGAAGAAACCTTGACTAGATGAAAAAGAGGAAGACAGTGATGAGTGAGCAATGTAAAATAAAGGTAATTTTGTAAAAAAAAAGGCTTTGGGTAGAAGTTGCAAAAGTTAGTAATGGGTGGATAGTTTTACAATTTTTGGACAATTTTGCTAAATTTCTTTTATAATATTACATGAGTAGTGTTTTTTAACAATTTAAAAATGAAATATTACATATTATATTATATTATAGGATAAATTGGATAACTTACCCTCAGTTTTGATGAAACTGTCTCGAGCATTTAATTATACCGTAACTATCCGAAGTGTGTGTTAACTATTCGGAGTGTGTGTTTTGTGATTGATTTCGGCAAATTTCGACACATTTATTATTAATTTTAAAATTGTACTCTTAAAAAAAATTATTATTATTAATTTTATAATATTACTTGAGTAGTGTTTTTTAACTATTTAAAAATGAAATGTTATATATTATATTATATTATAGGGTAAATTGCATAACTTATCCTCACACATGCTGATAAATATGTATGGTGGGAATTGAACCCTTACCAATGATGTAAGAGGAATGTGCACTAAACAATTTTATGAGTGAATATGCAATTAAACAATTTTTTTATACCATCATTTTTGCGCAACTTCAAAATAAGAACAAAAGCTTGGTACAAAGAAAATGTCCTCTTGTTGAGTTTTTAATAGTCAAAAAATACAATTATCGACAGTTTTTAACGGTCAAGAAAGCTAATGTTAAAAAGATTGTAACAATTTTTTTTAATTATCAATAATTATTACACGAGATTCCTTGCCTTGGTGGTTGGAGGTCCAACCCGCTCTAAGTTATCAAAATTCAACACCTAGTGTATGTAAATATATATCCCACCATTGCATATAAAAAATACAATTGTGTGGGTAGACCCCTCCTATTGGTGGGAATAGTTGTCCGAACTGTTGGTCTCAGTAGTTCTCGTCTCCCGTTACTGGGAGTAGTTGTCCGAATCGTACTTGTACTCGATTCTCGCGATAATCTTTTGATCTAGAAGGTATCAGAGTTCAAAAAAATAAAAAACTATCAATAATTATTGACAGTTTTTAACTGTTAAGAATTTCCCGGTAAAATTGAAGATGGATTTGAAAGTAATTCTCATTGGACTTTTTACAAACGCTTTAAATGCAAAAAAAGAAAAGAAAAAAAAAAGGAAAAATTATTTATCATCAAACATTATTAATATAAAATTCAAAACACTACATATAAAAACACAAAAACAAATTAATCAAAACATTACAAATCTTTTTTCTATTAAAAAAATAAATTAGTTATCTTCAAAACAAAAATAACTAATTTAATTTCATTTTTCTATTTTTTTTTTCCATCATCACTATTAGGGGTGGGCACATTAACCAAACCGACCCTAATCAAACCGAACCAAACCGATTAAAGGGTGTTATTTTCGGTTATGGGTCATGGGACGTAGGGGTTTGGTTATTCCCTTTTATAACCGAATAAAAATCGGTTATAGATCGGTTATGGGTGGCCAAAACCATAACGACCCATAACCGAACTATATAAATAAATAAAATAAAAAAAACCTATATGGTGTCTCCCCAGGCTTTATTGCAGGTTCGACACTGTCTCGTCCATAACTGCTTTTCAAAGGCCAAGATTAGTCCCCCTAACAACAATCTATAAACTCCTTTGAAAGTAAACATACATGTTTTTCTTCACATTCTCAAGTCTTCCACTATAATTTTTAAACAAACAAGAAAACTCAGGTTGTGTTCACATGACCTTACACTTCAACACAACTCTTCAATCATTAGATGCAAACTAAAATTTTGATTGACTAGCACTACATTACAGAGGGCTCTCTTAGGCAAAGCAGTAGATAATTAGAAGACGTATTAACAAAATGAAAATTTTACTATGCGCCACAATTCTATAAAACATAATCTGTTTATATAGCACCGAAGCTTCACTTACATTATCAGTCTCTTGCCATTGACAACCTCTAGCCGATAAAAGCTGCATCCTTTGCTGAAAGGAAATGGCCTTCCTTTCCATTCTGTCATCATTTGCATTGCTTATTAACACCAGAAAAATATGTATAACGTGAGTAGAAGTTAATTACAAGCAAATCCTCCGTCTAGTTTGGAAAATAGACAAAACCTCTCTTACAGGTTGGTTTTTCTGAGAGAGGTTATGAACAATTTTCGAAATTTCATGAGAGGTTTCCGATGAACTTTAAGAACCAGTAGGTTCTGCTTGCATTCGAGCCAAATGTCAAGAGAGTTTTAATGAAATTGTCCTATCTTTGAAATACCTAAATGCCATGTAACCCCAACTGCAGATGAATCTGTTAGAAAAATCCAATATGTGGACGTACATATGTGTTAAAATGTGTGTTGTTATCTTAAAGTATAGTCCGTTTAAAGTGATCGGTATAATGTTTAATTAATTGGACATTGGGTATTAAATTGTCATGGATTCAATGTGTAGAGACCATACATGTTTTTAAACAAACAAGAAAACTCCTTTGAAAGTAAACATACATGTTTTTCTTCACATTCTCAAGTCTTCCACTATAATTTTTAAACAAACAAGAAAACTCAGGTTGTGTTCACATGACCTTACACTTCAACACAACTCTTCAATCATTAGATGCAAACTAAAATTTTGATTGACTAGCACTACATTACAGAGGGCTCTCTTAGGCAAAGCAGTAGATAATTAGAAGACGTATTAACAAAATGAAAATTTTACTATGCGCCACAATTCTATAAAACATAATCTGTTTATATAGCACCGAAGCTTCACTTACATTATCAGTCTCTTGCCATTGACAACCTCTAGCCGATAAAAGCTGCATCCTTTGCTGAAAGGAAATGGCCTTCCTTTCCATTCTGTCATCATTTGCATTGCTTATTAACACCAGAAAAATATGTATAACGTGAGTAGAAGTTAATTACAAGCAAATCCTCCGTCTAGTTTGGAAAATAGACAAAACCTCTCTTACAGGTTGGTTTTTCTGAGAGAGGTTATGAACAATTTTCGAAATTTCATGAGAGGTTTCCGATGAACTTTAAGAACCAGTAGGTTCTGCTTGCATTCGAGCCAAATGTCAAGAGAGTTTTAATGAAATTGTCCTATCTTTGAAATACCTAAATGCCATGTAACCCCAACTGCAGATGAATCTGTTAGAAAAATCCAATATGTGGACGTACATATGTGTTAAAATGTGTGTTGTTATCTTAAAGTATAGTCCGTTTAAAGTGATCGGTATAATGTTTAATTAATTGGACATTGGGTATTAAATTGTCATGGATTCAATGTGTAGAGACCATAGTGATATTTCTAATTTGATGAGGGGCCAAATTAGAAATATCAATAGTTTTTTATTAAACTATTACAAATCAGGGTTAGGTCCCCAATTCATACGATCGACAGTTTCTCTTCTCTCTGCCTACCCCATCAACAATGAGAAACAGTATCCAAAAGGGAGAAATTTGTATAGAATTGGAAGATCGCAACCCCAATTTCAAGTCCATTATGGATCAAGGTACGCTTCCGCTTTTTAATTCTACTCTTTTGATTCTTATGGAGATTTACATACATGCTTTAGGGCACAATTTAGGGTTCTTGATATTTTCAATTGATTGTGTAATCAAGCATGTAAGAATTGTATTATGTAATATATACTACAGAATCCTCACTAGATATGTCATCAATCACAAATTGGAGGTCAGCACTAATGGAATCAATGAACTTCTTGAAGAACTCCAAAATCGCCTGCAACGTTCAAGTGCACATTATCTGAATCAGCTCAGCAAGATAAATTGAAAACTAATACCAACTTGCTCTTTGTTTCGGGCTATTTTCGCGGAACTTAAAACACAAACACCTCTAGTACAACCACAACGAGACTTTATCTTCGAACGAGACTTGACAGTAAACAAATCACAGAGCAGATATAATTTTCGAACGAAATCGAGTCAAGTTGACTCGATCATGCAAACGAGTAATAGAGACCATCGAGTCAAGTCGACCCGACCATGCAAACGAGGGACAGAGAGGATAATTTTGGTTACCTGACGACAAACAAAAGGACGAGGAAAGATAAGGTCCTCGTACACGCACTTCTCGGCAATGAGCTCCTCCACGGAAGCGAGATCGCGGCCGTTGATTCCCTCGTAGAAGCTCCTCACAACATTCGTCGCAGAAGCAGCAATAGCGACTAGACTCGTCGACGGCGGCGGCGACGCGACCTCGACCGCCGTCAGATTGTCCGATGACGAGACCCTGAGCTGGGTTTTCCGAGTTGGGTTTTTATTGAAGCGATGGTGATAGTGGTGGTGGTGGTGGTGGGTGTTTATACATGGAAGAGATGTTCCAGAGCAGCGAAGGCGAGGAGTTGCCCAAGAAGAAGAAGAAGGAAGAGATATGGTGGAGCTCATCAGCATGGTTGGTGGTGTGTATCGAACTGAAATTCAATTCAAAAACCTTTTTATTTCTTTAATTTTTGTTGATTTGATGATTTAATTAGTTTCTCGTATAATGTTTTTTTTTCTTTTTATTTTAGTGAAACTAATAATCAATCAATTTATAAGTCGTATTAAATAAAAATAATATAGTAATTTAGATACAAATTTTTAGAGGAAGGGTTATTATTTTTAATTAATAAAAAAATTTAAATAATATCAAAATTTTCTACAATATGTGTCGGGATATTTCTCCTATTATTGGGAGTAAAGTATTTCAAATTAAAAGTAAATATTCGGATCACACCACACTATAGAATTTAATCTTGATAAGGTTTAGTCTCGAGTATCAATAGCTCTTCTCAATTCTCTAATTAGGATTTTAATTATATATTGAATAATATTTACTTAATTTATATTGATATTCAAGTTTGAATCTTCTGCCTAAATTAAAAAAAAATATGTGAAATTATTAAAAGATAATATTTATATAATAAAAAAATATATAGATAAATTCAAATAATCTCTCTTTTGAATTAAAATAGAAGAAATGCTTTTTTTTTCTTCAAACTAGAACAGTTGTTTAGTTTTGAAGATGGACGGCACACAGGCACTGCCTCTGTCTCTCTGTCTATGCATTTTCCCTCCAAATCAAGCAAACAAGAAGCACCCATTTTCAAAACTCAAAGCCTCATCAAGGTCTCCATCAATTCATCTCCAACCCCGTAAAAAACACCACCAGCACCACCACAACAACAACAACGAAAACAAAAACAAAAAACCTGAACCATTCCAAGAAAACGATGCATTTCCGGCGTCTCTACCGCTCCACTCCAAGAATCCACACGCCATTTGCAGGGACATCCAGAGATTAGCCAGAGGAAACAAGCTCAAAGAGGCCCTGGCCATCATGGACTACATGGACCAGCAGGGCTTCCCTGTAAACGTCACCACTTTCAACGCTCTCATCGCCGCCTGTGTTCGAACCAAGTCGTTAAACGAAGGGAAGCAGATCCATGCGCATATGCGAATAAATGGGCTTGAAAACAGCGAGTACCTGCGCACGAAACTTGTGCATATGTATACCTCTTGTGGGTCTTTATAGGTTGTTGCAAGTCAATTGTAGTTTGTGTCATATAGGCATCTTGTCTATAGCGAAAAAAGTGACTCAAATGAAATTTCTTTTCTTCTGCATCAAGAAAGTTAATATTGAAATCTATGGATTGAAAATATTTGGATATCATAGACATGTTGCACTTATTTTATCTTCTGATCATACAACTTTAATGTCATGTTACACTTATTTTTTCTTCTGATCATACAACTCTAATGTCCTAGAACCAAATTAAGGGTCCCAAAGAGAATCACTTTGCATGTCATTCCACTCATTGCTATCTTCAGTCTCATTAGCAAACATCTTGGAATCATCCTCCAACATATTTTCTCTAGCCATTTCCATCCACATCTTTGGAGAATCCATTGTACAGTCATTGATGGCCTGAATTTGGCCCGGGGACAGGCTCACGGTGACCGGAGCCAACCCCGAGCTACCAGCGCCCCCGCTGTCCTCCACCCCCGGCGGATTATTACGGAGGCCAGTTCTCAGCCTTAGGGCCCCCTCATGAGCTGCCACTCGGATATCATCCGCATTGGTGCTGGCTGGCTTGGGAAGGGAACCAACAAGCTGAGGGAAATTTACGCGAGCCTCATGTCCCCGGAAATGAAACGCAGCCACGTCGTAAGCAGCCGCTGCCATCTCCGCCGTCTCAAAGCTCCCCAGCCAGATTCTTGTCTTCTTCCCGGGCTCGCGAATCTCGGCCACCCACTTCCCCCATTTCCTCTTGCGAACACCCCTGTAACTTGAGGACAGGCCACCACCACTAGTTTTTCCGCTACTACTACTACTACTACCACCACCTTTTGCTTCCATGCACAATTAACTTAATTATATAACGAAAAATATTTCAAGAAATCTATGTTCTAGCTGGAACAAGATTATATTCCGGTAAGGGATAGTGTGTTCCAGTTTAGAGTATTTATAATAATTAATTATGGATTAAATTAATCTGACTTGACAAAGACTTGAAAGTAAAATAGATAATCTCTCTGTTTAATTCTTACATTCGAAAACAAAAAGGAGAAGTTTTTTAATGGATTATTTGTAATTAAGAACCGACCACAAAAAGTCAGGTCTTTGAATTCAATACTAAAAGTAACCATGTGTTTGATTTCCTGTTTACAACGCGGTTTCCTAGAGTGGAACCCATAGATGAATATCCATATGGAATTTTATTACCCTAATAATTTTTTAAAAATTAATCAATTAAAAATTTTAAAAAAAGAAGAAAATCCTCCACCATTGATCTGATCAAATGGAGAGGATCCATCTGATCAGATGGAGGCTACTCCACTAAAGCAGTTATCCATCTTTCATAGGGGAGCAAATCACTCCATGAAAGGAGAAATATTAATATTGAAAAAGATTAATACTTAGATGAAGCGGATGATCATAGAGATCAGCATTACATCAACCCAAAAGGGGGCTACTACTACTTCTACTACTAGTGTTGATTGTCTTGGTGTTAAATGACAGCAATGGTGATGACGGTTTTAATTGGTGTCACGGATGGCATAACTCCTCCCTAATCATTAGTTTTTATTCAGCCTCCTTTAGAAAAGATCAACAACTTCTTCGATGGAGAAGTGATCCGCTTCTTCATCGAGTGAGCATATCGCCACTTTAAATTGAGGAGGAACAAATCCCTCATCATTCGAAGGTCCTTCTATGGATTTTTTAATTTTTTAAAAAAATAAAAGACTAAAAAAAATTGGATGATAAGGATTAGCATTTAAGAGGAAATCACATCTCCTCCATTTATTTTTTTATTTCTAATTTAATTCAAAAAATAAAAATTACATGATGGGTATATGTGCTTTCTTTTATTTAAAAGGTAAAAAAAAAAATTACCGTTGACTGTTATTAATTAACTGATAATCACTACTAGTAGGGATGTTTATGTTAATTTTGTCAATAAATTCATATTCATATAATTAGACCTAAATTAGGGGTTGTTTATGTAATTACTCCATAAATTAATAATGAAATGATATTGCTTGCTTAGATCATATGTGAGTTATAGAGTTTAGTCTAAGGTCTATTAATTTATAATTGGTTGAAAAGAGATGCAACCAAAAGATGATGTAATTCTATGAAATTGATGATAAAAATATTATAGCTTGTATAATTTTTATAGGGTGAATTGCACTCAAGTACCCTGACTTTTATCATAATTGCACGCTTAATGCCAGTTTTGCCATAATTGCACTCTAGTACCCGGTAATCCGTTGACCACCGTTACCCTAACGGTTGACCAAACGGATTCCGACAAAATGACGAGAATGCCCCTCAAAGGTAAAAATAAAAAAAAATTGAAAATCAGATCTTCGAACCCAGATGAACTGGATTCGCGATCGAACCCAGCTGGGTTCAATCGCGAACCCAGCAACTGGGTTCGTGGTCGAACCCAGAAATCAACAAACCAAATCAACAAAAAAAAAAAAAATTTGAAAAAATTTTCGAAGAACACGAACCCAGAAATCTGGGTTCGTGTTCTTCGTGGTCGAACCCAGATTTCTGGGTTCGTGGTCGAACCCAGATCTGGGTTCGACCACGAACCCAGAAATCAACAAACCAAATCAACAAAAAAAAAAAAAATTTGAAAATTTTTTCGAAGAACACGAACCCAGAAATCTGGGTTCGTGTTCTTCGTGGTCGAACCCAGATTTCTGGGTTCGCGTTCGAACCCAGCATCTGGGTTCGATCGCGAACCCAGCATCTGGGTTCGATCGCGAACCCAGCATCTGGGTTCGCGTTCGAACCTAGGAGCTGGGTTCGAACGCAAACCCAGAAATCTGGGTTCGCGATCGAACCCAGAAGCTGGTTTCGATCGCGAACCCAGAAGCTGGGTTCGATCGCGAACCCAGCAACTGGGTTCGCGGTCGAACCCAGTTTCTGGGTTCGTGGTCGAACCCAGATCTAGGTTCGACCACGAACCCAGAAAACTGGGTTCGTGCTCGAAGAACACGAACCCAGATTTCTGGGTTCGTGTTCTTCCAAAAATTTTTCAAATTTTTTTTTTTTTTGTTGATTTAGTTTTTTAAAAAATATTTTTTAAAATTAATTAAATATGACGTGGCATGTTCTTATTGGTTGGATGATTTTTTAAATTTTTTAAAAATAAATTTAAGCGTAAAAGACCATTTTACCCCTGAATCCGTTTGGTCAACCGTTAGGGTAACGGTAGTCAACGGATTACCGGGTACTAGAGTGCAATTATGGCAAAACTGACATTAAGCGTGTAATTATGATAAAAGTCAGGGTACTTGAGTGCAATTCACCCATTTTTATAAGGTGAGGTTGATACCAAGTGCTAAACCGACAAGTCTGATTTGTGGATGGACATAAATATTAAAATGAGATGCAAGTAAGGGCGGACCCATATAGAGGGCAAGCGGGGCTGTTGTTCGGCTAAGATTTTCAAAAAAAATTTAAACATAATTACATTTTTATCCTTTAATTTTAGTAATATTACAATTTTACTTATGAATAATTAAATTAAAATAAATAAAAATTTCTCACCTCAATTTGTATTACACGAGCTCTCCTTCTAGATTTATTTTTACTTCTCAACCAATTAAATTTTTTTATATTATTGATATTCGCTCAAAAAATTTATTGTTTTATTTTTTCCACTCTAGTAAAATCTATAAGAGTATATACGAGTGTGTGGGTACAAATTTAATAAAATCTATCCGAACTCGACCTATTGTCATATATCCCTATATATGGTTGATACTACTGCTAAAATTGTTTCAAATTTTTTGTTGAAAAATTCCCATATATCAGACCACTAGTATTTAATCTAGAAAACTATAAAAAAAAAAAAAGATCAATATTTTTTTTTTCCATTAGGTAATTAGTGGTAACTACACCAAAGCTATCACTTTAAAACCTAGTCAATCTCTGTATTTATTCAGATTATGACCAGATGTGCTCTATTAAGATAAGTCATCCATTTTGTGCCAATTTTTATTTACATTAAAATCTTAAGATTATGAAAACAGCTGGATCTTGCAAGGTAGCAACTAGTCTATGCTTCGACTAATCATGAATAAAATCTTTATCAATATTTACATAAAAATAGTTCAGGATTGTTTGAATTATTTATTTTTAATTGTTAGTATCATATCTGATAAAAATATACAAACTAATATTAATAAGTATATAAATACTAGATTATTTATTTTCAGACATTTTTGTGTTTGAAAAAAAAACAAATAAGTTGACACTATATTTAAATATGATGAAGAAAAAAAAATGCTATTGAGGTTTCAGATCTCAGTTCTCATTCGGTTTTTAGTAAAATTCAGGACTATTCCTTTCTCAAACGAAAAAACAATCAACCCCGAATAATTGATATGACGATTATATATATAAATATAAAGATTGATGAGAGAATAAGGTTTAAATTTATAATATAAGTGTGGAGGAATATACCAACCTCATCTCGTCGCATTCAAATGTTGATGATATGGTTGGGGTAATAATTTAATAAAAAGGCGTATCAATATCAAGCTATTTTTACTCTAATCTTGTCTTTCTAAAAGCTTATGATGAGTCAATAGCCACCGACCTCAAATAGTTTCTGATCTAAAAGTTTTCTAGATTGAATAGATTTTCATGTTTCAAGTAAGGGTTATGCAACTTCGTGCTATATATTCACTTATAATTTAAGTAATTAGTATATCAATCTATATTAATTGTACAGATTCAAGTCTCATCATTCACATTTACCAATAAGTTTGAGAATTTTTTTATCCATATTACGTGAGTATATATTTGGACTACGTATATAGTAATTGATTGGTCCATCAAACTTGTAATTGATCTTATATTTGTATATATAAAAAAAAAAACCTACTTCGTTTTTGGTAATTACCAATTATGTCAAACAGTATTTCTATACATACAACTTTCATACATATTTATTGATAGTTCAAGTGGTTAGTATACTTCGGTGATAAGGATTTAGTTCTTACTATACGCATTTATTAATATGTATATGTGATTTTCTCCTCTTATTATACAAGCATATATCTCTCATTGTGGGAGTAGATATCCGAAATACCTATTTTGTAATTGATTTTGATAAATTTCGACAGACTTATTATTAATTTTAAAATTGTGTTCTTAAAAAAATTTGTTATTATTAATTATTTAAAAATAAAATGTTACATATTATATTATAGGATAAATTGCATAACTTACCCTCAGTTAATTGTCCGGAGCATTTAATTGTAACATAATTATATAAGCATTATATAACTATGGTATAACTATAATTATACCATAATTATCTTGAATATGTGTTTTGTGATTGATTTTAGTAAGTTTCGACAGACTTGTTATTAATTTTGGAATTGTGCCTTAAAAAAATTATTATTATTAATTTTATAATATTACTTGAGTAGTGTTTTTTAACTATTTTAAAATATATTATATTATATTACAGGGTAAATTGCATAACTTATCCTCTAATCCTCAGTTTAGATGAAACTGTATGGCGCACATAATTATAAAAGTATTATCCCGACTCCCGAGAACCGTTGAAATATCCATTTTACGCTTTAAAAAATAAAAAATAAAAAATAAAAAATATATAATCAAATAATTTTAAAAAATACATTTTGTCTTTGGAAACAAGATTTTCTGGATCTAGTAAGTCCCTTTAAGAATATATATATATTAAAAGAAACATTATGGTAAAAAAATGTTTTAAAAAAAAAGTGTATGTATGTAATAAATCTTTACTGAATCTTTACTGAATTTGTAAATTTGATTAATAATTATCGGATCTGTCGAGATCAATTGTTAAACACGCGACTCTGATATCTACTCCCATAACGGGAGATATTTGCTTCCATAGTAAGGGGAAAAAACTATTCACATATGCTGGTAAATATATATGGTGGGAATTAAACCCTTACTAATAATGTGAGAGGGAAGTGCACTAAATAATTTTATGAGTGAATATGCAATTAAACAATTTTTTTATACTATCATTTTTAAGCAACTTCAAAATAAGAACAAAAGCTTGGTGCGAAGAAAATTGTCCTCTAGTTCAGTTTTTAATCGTCAAAAAATACAATTATCGACAGTTTTTAACGGTCAAGAACGCTAATGTTAAAAAAGATTGTAACAATTATTTAACTATCAATAATTATTACGTAAGATTCCTTACCTTAGTGGTTGGAGGTCCAACCCTCTCCAAGCCATCAAAATTCAACATCTAATGTCTGTAAAATATATTCCACTATTATCCATAAAAAATACAATTGTGTAGGTAAACCTCTCTCGTTACTAGGAATAGTTGTCTAGACCGTTGGTTTCAGTAGTTCTCATATCCTATTATTGGGAGTAGTTATCTAAATCGTGTTTGTATTCGGTTAATCACGATAGTCTTTTGACCCAAAAGGTATCAAATTTAATAAAAAAAAAAAACTATCAATAACTATCGACAATTTTTAACTATTAAGAATTTCCCCGTAAAATTGAAGATGGATTTGAAAGTAATTCTCATTGGACTTTTTACAAACGCTTTAAATGCAAAAAAAGAAAAGAAAAAAAAAGAAAAATTATTTATCATCAAACATTATTAATATAAAATTCAAAACACTACATATAAAAACACAAAAACAAATTAATCAAAACATTACAAATCTTTTTTCTATTAAAAAAAAATAAATTAGTTATCTTCAAAACAAAAATAACTAATTTTATTTCATTTTTCTATTTTTTTTTTCTATCATCACTATTAGGGGTAGGCACATTAACCAAACCGAACCAAACCGATTAAAGGGTATTATTTTTTGTTATGGGTCATGGGTCGTGAGGGTTTGGTTATTTCCTTTTATAATCGAATAAAAATCGGTTATGAATCGGTTAACCATAACCGACCTATATAAATAAAAATAAAAAAACCTATATGAAAAAAAAAAATATCAAACAAGTATCAATTATATAAAAAAATTATCAAATTATAATATAACTCAAAATATACCAAAATTTAATATTGACCCAAAATTAATGTATATATACTCAATATTTTAAAAATATACAAACAATTAGATAAAAAATAAAAAAAAAATTGATTTTCGGCCCAAAAGGCTTACTTAAGCACATACACACAACTTAGGCGTAATAAGGCTCAAATCGAGATAACTAAACCGAATCGAACCAAACTTTAACGGTTTGATTATTTTAGGTTATTCACATAAAATCCACTAGATTTAATTGACCCAATAAAAAAAAATTTAGTTTAGTTCGGTTATGGGTAAAACTGAACTAAACCAAATTTTACCCACCCCTAATTACTATATTTTATAGAATTCATAGTTTACAAACATCTCCAACGCTCATGCCACCAACGCTCATGCCACCAACACCAATACCAACACCAACCCATGATAAAGAAAAAACATAATATGTCATCATCCCTCACAGGAATTTTACCAAGTCGCCACTTGAACTTTTAAAGTGAGTATGAGAAAAGTTTAAGTTATATGTAAGAAGTTGTACATTTAAAAACTACAATCCCATATTAAAGAATTTTTATTCTGAGCTTTTAATTTCTTTTAAAAAAAATTTATAAAAATTATGTATTTTTACTTTACCTAAAAAAGTTTTTAATATTTATATTTTATTAATTTAGCTCTTTTAAATATAATTTTATAACTACACTTTGACTGCACCTACTGCCTACATCTTCTAAATAAATGCAAGTTTTTAATTAGAATTAAATCAATAGTTTAGTGGTCACATAGTCATTATTGTCATTAAGAACCAAATTTAGTAAGGAAAACAACTGTCAGGTGTTAAGCGATTTTATAGTGACCAGATTTCTTTTTTTAATATTAAAAGTTCCTTTAAATTATTTTTTAGTTATTTGACATATTCATTCAAGAGAAGTTTCTTTTTTTTTTTACATCAAATGGGCGAAATTCAAAATCCGAGCTCCCCTTAGAAACTTTTTTTGAGTTTTTTTTTAAAAGAAATGAATTGAGCCAAATGCCACCACAATATTTTAAATGAACAAATAATACTGAACCTATTTAATATTTATTATATTACACTTGAAATTAAAGTTTATTGATACTCACACTAAACTCCTCTAGCGTTAAATTTGTCCGTTAATAATTAAGCTCGAGCCCCCTTATTTGTGATTTATTGTGGATCCATCATGGACCTCTCGCTTCTTCTTCTTTTTTCTTTTTCTTAACGGTTAACTCTACTTTTTAATGATCAAATTTAATATTATGGGTAAATTTTGTCCTTGCACCGCCACATCATCTCAGCCCCAATACGCAATCGTTTAGCCTCGAGTAATCATTTTGATTAAAAATAGTTTCGACGTCGTTTAAAAGTGAACCGCCGAGAAGGTGGTCGACTAAAGGAATAATCATTTGAGCATCTTAAATGCTCTCGCAAGATATTAATTGTTTGTCAGCATAATGTCAGTAACAAACAGTACGGCCTTAGTCAGCTCAAAGTTTGACTACCTTTAACGCACCTGACAATATTTATGACAAACCTGACCAAGTTCAGAACATTATCATCAAGGAGGTCAGACACATTAAATACCCTAATTCTACAGGTTACCGTTCAACTACTCATCATGTCCCATCCCTGGACAGGCTCTCCGAGAAAGCGGTTATTTCACGTTTAAGGTAACATGTGGTTAATCAAGTTTGCAGATAACCTAGACATTCCTAAAATAGAAGAAGACAAGAAGATGTCTGGTTGACTATAAATAAGGTCATTGAAGAAGAATGGATGTAGGCTATTTAATATATCTCACCAACCCTAAAACCCTGGGATTTAGTTAATTGATTTCTTTGTTATATCTGAATTGATTTGACCGTCGGAGCTTAATTGCATGCATAAATCCGACACTCTTCACTGAACTTTCTTTATTTTCATATATCTACTTGATAGCTCGTATTGGTCAAGTTATCACCTTAACCGAGAACTTTCTTACAGACCTGAAGAGTCATTACCGAAGATTATCAGTTCAATTAACCACTAACCATCTTACGTGGCTTAGTTGACTATTGTTGTGGGCTTTAGTTAATTGATTTCTTTGTTATATCTGAATTGATTTGACCGTCGGAGCTTAATTACCTGCATAATTCCGGCACTCCTCATCGAACTTTCTTTATTTTCAGATATCTACTCAATAGCTCGTATTGGTCAAGTTATCACCTTAACCAAGAACTTTCTTACAGACCTTAAGAGTCATTACCGAAGATTATCAGTTCAATTAACCACTAACCATCTTACGTGGCTTAGTTGACTATTGTTAACTATTTTTTACTATAAAAAATTTGGCGCTAGAAGGAGGGTTGTTTCTATTCCTCTGAGGAAACCCTGAAATCATGGATCCAAACAATCCAAGCAAAGAATGCAGCCCCCCAGCAAACTACCCCTACAGTGATTCTTTTATCTCCAATTAGGCAAACCCCCATGGGGTTCATTATACCCGGTAACGTGCCCACGGCGTCACCACAACCTCCTCTCATCACCCCACAAACCGAGATGCCCACCCAAGATGTGGACCAAGTTGGGTATCATTTCCACAAACTTTTAGAAATCATGGGTAGTAGAGTCACTCCCTCGACAGGTGGAGATTGCAGGGGAAATACAGGCCCTAGCAAAAAGGCCTTTTCCTATAAGAAATGTGCCAACAAAGGGAAGGAATCACTTTTGCTCCAAAGCCCTTTTCGAGCGAATCTTCTTCTCAAACCACTATTAGCTCACAAACCAAAAGGAGCCCGACCTGCAACAAATGAAAACATCTCGATGAGACAGTCAAAAACCTAGCTCTACAACAAAACAAAGAACAAACAGTCAAACACAACTCTGGCACACAAGTGATAGTAGTACCAGTTAAGAGCTAACAAAATCCGAAGAAAGTCAACAGTTGAGCCATAGTGAAAGCTCGATTGATGATAGAGACTTCATGCGGAGAGAGATCCGACAAATGATAGAAGGGCTAGAACAAGTTCAACGTAGGAACCAGCCCACCAACGATCTCACACATTGCTCAAGCGTAACGACGAGCAAATTTACAAACATGGTGTTAACGAAGAAGTTCTCAAGGAATTTCAAAATGCCCAACGTAAATGAATACAGAAAGGATAGGAATCCTGTCGAGCACATATCTCGATTTACCACTCTCATGGGAACCTAGACGAGAGATGATCGATTACTATGTCAAGCCTTCCCTATCACATTAGGGAAGTTGGTTTCACAACTCCCCTATCACAGCATCGACAACTTTGATCAATTTAGCCGAGTATTCTCTCGACAATTTATGGGAAGTGTGTAAAGGAAAAAGTCCTTATTTCATCTATCATTGGTCAAACAAGGGAAGAGAGAATCCATCAATTCAGTTTAATTAACCACTAACCATCTTATGTGGCTTAGTTGACTATGGTTTTTTTATTGAGAGACAATATTCTCTTTCGTAAAGAATCTTTATTTTTTTATTATTTTTTTTATAATTAATTGCTATCAAAACTCTTTTATAGACATGTTAAAAAAAACCTCTTTCATAGATGTATTGTCAAACAATAAACTAACCCAAAAATACTATTTTAATTAAATAACAAACGTCATAGATTTTTTTAATTAAAAGCTATATATTATAGAAGCTATGCTGGTAAAGGCATGCACATATTTTTACAAAGCCACGGGAGATAGTCATGGCCATTGGAACTGAACTGGCGGTTTTGGTTCCGAAACCGCCGGTTCCGGTTCCTTTTTTTGTGTAATCGGAACTGGGACCGGGGAGGTCCCGGTTCCGGTTCCGGTTGGAACCGAGGGGGAACCGCCGGTTCCGATTCCTCCCCGGTTCTTTTGAAACCGACGGTTCAACCGTCGATTGAACCTCCAGTTCCAAAACCGGAACCGGCCCAAATAAAAAAAAAATTTGAATTTTTTTTTTTCAAATTAAAAAATGAAAAAAATTTAATAAAAAGTTAAAAAAATTAAACTAATGAATAAACCAAAGGTAATAAATCATTGTGGATGGACAATTAAAACTATAGAAGTGTGTACATATATATATATATATATATGCAAAGGTAGTTTCAAAATATATTCACTTTCAATGTGGGATTGGTTATATATATAGATAAGTAAAGATGGTTCAAGTCTTGTGCACTTTCAATGTGGGATTTGAGAATATAGTCAAAAATGGTCTACACTAGTCCCACATTGAAAGTAAAAGAGGTGTAGGAGATGAAATTTTATATAAAATGATAGTAAGTAGTCCCACATTGAAAAGAAAATTATAGTGTAGGAAGTTGAGTACTTATAAGTAGTCCCACATTGAAAAAAAAAAAAGAAGTGTAGGAAGTTGAGTGCTTATAAAAGGGATGAGTATTTGTTGGGTTATGATTTAAGTGATATGTGGCCCAACAATAGTATTGGGCCATTTACTCATGTTTATTATAAATTATTATATGGCCAACAGTGTTGAGATATTATATATATATATATATATATATATATATATATATATATATATATTAGTAAAAAATTAAAAAGTTCCTACATATATATATTAGTATACATATATATATATTAGTATATACATATATGTTGGGATATATATTAGTATACATATATATATACATATATGTTTATATATATATATATATATATAAATATATATTTGTTTATATTTGTTTATATAATATATATATATTAGTAAAAAATTTAAAATTTTTTTAAAAAAAAAAAAAAAAAAAAAACCGGGAACTGAACCGGAACCGCCGGTTCCTAATCGGCGATTCCAGTTTTTTTTTAAGGCTAACCGGAACCGGGACCGACTGTCCCGGTTCCAGTGCCCGGTTCCGGAACCGGTTTTGAACCGGAACCTAAGGTTCCGGTTCAAAACCGCCGGTTCGAACCGAACCGGGGCCATCCCTACATATATATATATATATATATACATATATGTTTATATATATATATATATATTTATATATATATATATTAGTAAAAAATTAAAAAAAATTTAAAAAAAAAAAAAAACCCAGGAACCGAACTGGAACCGCCGGAACCGGGCGGTTCCGTGAACCGCTGGTTCTTAACCGGCGGTTCCGGTTCTTTTTTAAGGCTAACCGGAACCGGGACCGACTGTCCCGGTTCCAGTGCCCAGTTCCGAAACCGGTTTTGAACCGGAACCTAAGGTTCCGGTTCAAAATCGCCGATTCAGTTCGAACCGAACCGGGACCATCCCTAACGGGAGAGTACACATACTACTTAGACAACGAAGTAGGGTCTAAGTATGCACTCATTGAGAGACCATATACTCCTGTAAAAACTTTATGGAGAAACTTTTATATTGGATTTTGTCCCTACATATATTGAAAACCAAATATAGCATAGGATAAAAAGATATATAATCAAAACGTATCTCATACTTGTTTTTATTATGACCAAGGTGTAAGAAAATTTATTTAATGTGAGCAGCACGTGACATTATATTATGAGTTTGTGAAAACCGAATTGATTAGATTGTTTATAATCAGAGAGTTAACCGGATTAGCCCATTATTAATTGTGATCAATTTGATTTATTTAGACTTGGTGTAGCTTGTTTATACTAGTTTAGTATAAGACACGGTATGAACAATTTTGTAAGTGTGAGCCTAGTTTTTAGGATTATAAATCTTTTATGGGTTAGGAATCAATTAAGTCATATTATATATAGGAGATCTCTACTCTCGCTCAATTAATATAGAATAATATTACCTTCCCATTAAATTATGTGAGAATGGTGAGAAAATAGTAACAAGGTCTCTTGCCTTAGTGGTTGGAGGTCTCAAACTTTTTCAAACCATCAAGTTCAACACTTTGTGTAGACATGTAAATGTATATTCTCACCATTGCCTATAAAAATGCAATTGTATGGATTAACCTCTCCCCTGTGTTTGGAATAAACCCCTCCCGTTGTTGCGAGTAGTTGTCTGGGTCGTACTTATATGATTTAATCTCGGTTAATTTCGGTAGTTCTTAGACCCGTAAAGTGTCAGATTTAGTTATATCCATACATATTCATTCATACTTATGCAATCAATACGTATTAATATATAAATATGCTTACACAAGATTAGTTATTTACTTGTTTAGAAATTATTATTATTTTATTCTTATAAACAGTTATTGAGATTCACCAAAGAAATTTTCTTTTTCTTTATTCGGTCACATATTTTTATTCCATATGATATGTTATGAGTTGGCAATCTGTGAGCATGTGTGTTTCATAGAGTGTCCCTCCAACCTTATTTCATTTTCACAAATTTTCTTACGTGATTAGGCTGCAATAGATTACGTTAGGTGGATGATAAGTGAAGGGATTTATCCGAATTCAGTTGTGCTGACTACGATACTTCCTGTGATGCGAGAAGGAGATCCATGGACACGTTTTGAAGAAAACGTTGGAGTATCCATTCCTTTTGTTGCAGCAGAAAACATACATCAAGATGCAATTGATCAAAAGTGAAAAGTTTTGGTGTTCGATGCAGTCCCCATCAAGGGCTCTATAATGTACATGGACTGCTATTAATTATAGAAGCTTATATATGGATGCAATGACCTGCGTGCATATCCAAAGATGCAATTGACCTTTTCAGTGACATGAGACATGGCGATTCTATATATCTATGTGCAATCAAGTTGGATTCGCTGATGAAGCTTGCCGGATCTTCAACTTAATGTCCCGTAAATAGAAAAAAATCAAGGCATCCCAAGAACATTACTCCATAATGATCGAACTTCTAACCCGTTTTAGTCGTGTTGAAGAGGCTCAAAGATTTATATAAATAAGTTTATCGGTATCGTAACAGTGAGATCGACAATGGAAACTACTCCTTATTTTATATATGAATTCACTATCTATGTTCCTTGAACACCCTCTATTTTTATAGATTCATCATTCTTCAAGAAAGTTAATATCTATGAATTGAAAATATTTGGATATCGTTAAACATGTTGCGCAATTTTACATTAATTTTCAGTTGCGGACACTATTAATACAGACAAGATGAGGTTGGTTCACTTATATATTCCTTATATTTATATTTTGATATTATAAGTTCGAATCATATTCTCCCTTCAAAATTTGAATTAATTATAATAGTTCGAAAAAATGTAATGAATAAATAATTTTGTCTTTTAGTGATTTATAGCTTATCATTCTCCCTATGCAATTGCTGTTCAAGTGACAAAAATTAAATGGGCTTAATCTAGGCCTCAAATTTATAAACTTTGTACCACAGCAATGGAATCATGACTTGAAGCCCAAAACTTTACAAATTGTGTCTGGAAAAGAAATTCTGCCAAGTGGCAGATAACTTAAAAAAAGTTTATAATAATCATGACATACTATAGATAATACAAATTCATTTAATTCCTTGTTATTATTCATAAATTCAGTACACAAAATCAATAATAAGAAATCCACACCACACATTTGCAAGGCCAAAATTAAAAAGAATACATCAAATACAATCATTTGATCTACTAAAATATACCTTCAGATTAATCTTATGTTTGTCATTTAACTGTTTATTAAATAGAAAAAATTCTCTTTGTATCGAAATCTGATTAGACCGAATACACCTGCGTTAGGTGTTAATACGGTACATTCTTACACATTATATATATATGCTATAAATAGAATTGTTATGTCAATTGTATTTTACCAAATTAAGGGTCCCAAAGAGAATCATTTTGCATGTAATTCCACTCATCAATATCTTGAGTCTCATTGGCGAACATCATGGAATCATCCTGCAACATATTTTCTCTAGCCATTTCCATCCACATCTTTGGAGAATCCATTGTACACTCATTGATGGCCTGAATTTGTCCCGGGGACAGCCTCACGGTGACAGGACCCAACCCCGAGCCGCTAGCACCCCCACCGCCCTCCTCCACCCCCGGCGAATCGCAACGGAAGCCAGTTCTCAACCTCAGGGCCGCCTCCTGAGCCGCCATGCGGATATCATCCGCATTGGAGCTGGCTGGCCTGGGAAGGGAACCAACAAGTTGAGGGAAATTCAGGTAGGCCTCATTTCCCCGGAAATGCAACGCAGCCACGTCGTAAGCAGCTGCCGCCATCTCCGCTGTCTCGAAGCTCCCCAGCCAGATTCTTGTCTTCGTTCCGGGCTCCCGAATCTCGGACACCCACTTCCCCCATTTCCTCTTGCGAACACCTCTGTAATTTGAGGACATGCCACCACCGTTAGTACTACTACTACCACCACCACCACCACCTTTGGCTTCCATGCAAAAACTTAACTTAATTATATAACGAAAAATGTTTCAAGAAATCAATGTTCTAGGTGGAACAAGATTGTATTCTGGTAAGGGATAGTATGTTCCGGTTTAGGGTATTTATAAGTATTAATTTTGGATTAAATTAATCTGATTTGACAAAGACATGAAAGTAAAACACACATAATCTAGGAAGAACAACCAAGCTTCCAGGTAGCTGCAAAAGTGAACAAAAATCTCTGTGTTTAAATTCTTACATTAAAAAAAACAAAAAAAAAGGTTGTTGGTAGATAATTATGTGTAAGAACCAATTACAAAATGCCATGTCTTTGAATTCAACACTAACCATATCCATTTGTGTTTCAGTGTTGTTAGATTTTCCTGTTCACAACGCGGTTCGTGTAGTGGAACCCACTGATGACGAATATCCATCTACAGTTTTTCCATAATACTCCCACGTAAAAAGGAATGGGTAACTTACCCATGAAAAAAAATTCCATGAAAAAAAATTAGGTTAAATATGTACGGTAAAATTTAAATTTTTATCAATTATATAGATTAGGAAATTACGTACCATTTAAACTATAAAGAAAAATAAGATTTTGATCAGGAAATGATATTTACTTGCTTATATCATTTCATATACGCAAGTAGAGTTATACAGTTTAGTCCAAGTTTTATTACCAACGATGATGTAATCCTATGAAAATGATGACAAGATGTTATAGGGTTTATATAATTTTTTTATAAGGGGTGTGTGTGTGTGTGTGTGTGTGTGGCCTACTGCGGCTAAAAATTCAATGAAATTCTTACAAAATTTTGTTGAAAAAAAAAATTCCCATATGATAATTTGATCAAATCAAATCACTAGTATTTTTAATCTAGAAAACTATATAATATTATATATATTTGTCATAAAAAATCATTTGACATTAGTGGTCACTACACCAAACTATATCACTTTAAAAAAACCTAGGTAGTCAATTTTCATACATTTTGGGCCAATAATTATTTATACATTAAAAAGCTTAAGATTATGAAAACAGCTGGATCTTGCAAGGCAGCAACTAATTAATCTATGCTTCAACTGTATAACTTATAAGAAAATTAATAATAATAATAAAATATCAACACAACTACATGCACCATCATTAATATCTTGCTCTATATCTTTTTGTAACATACAAAACTAAATGATAAATATATAACGGGTCTTAATTTAATTTAATTTTATTTTTTATTGTATGAAGACCCTCATTCCGTACACCGACATAAATTTAAATAAATTATTATTTAAAAAATTATTAAATAGATTGATCCTCAAACGTTTTATTTCTATTACAATAGTTTTAAAAATCCGGAGTAACAATAGTCCAAATATATATATATATATATATGAGAGAGAGATCATCCAAGAAATTTTTTCCATAAGCACATCTTATGTTTCTTAATATTCATACAAGAAATTTTATTAAATTTTATCAAGTTGTTAATAATTTGGACATAATAATATATATTATATATAATCATCGTTCAATGTGGCTCATTAGTAAAGACGTTCATTCAGCCTGATAATGATTTAGGTTCGACTCGCCACCACCGCAGTCAGGGGCGGATCCCCCCCAGACCCCCCCATAATTTATATATTTATATATATATATTAATAAATTTAGAATTTCAGACCCCCCCCCCCCCCCCCCCCTCCCAATTTTTCTCTTCACGTTCCGCCCTTAACCGTAGTGGTATGTCAAAAAAAAATATATATATATCATTAAATTTTATAAATTTTTCACTATCTCTTTTTAAATATTTTGTTCAAGTATATTATAATCCTACCAACTGGATTCATCTATTCTGTTGTTATATTGCCTTTTGTTATACTATTTTTATCAAACTATAGTCATATGTCCCTTTAAGAATATTATTTTTATAAAACTATTGTCATATGTCCCTTTAAGAATGTATATTAAACTATAGTCATTATGGTAAAAACTATAAAAATAAAATAATATAATATTTATCGTATGAATGTGATGAATCTTTACTGAATCTGTAAATTCGACAAATTTAGATTCAAGAACATGATATCACTCTAAAATAAGTTTTATAGTACTTTTACCACAAAAAGTGATATGGATAATAAACTTTTTTTTTTCTACTTTTTTGAAAGAGTGGATAAACAATTTTTTGTACTATACATAATACATCCTTTTTACACTAACTTTAAAGAATCAATAACACCGGGCCTATCTCAAGTTCATTGAATTACAGTTTGAATTAAAGTTTATAAAAACTCATACAAATTCTACTGGCGTTAAATTTAACCGTTAAAAAGTAGATTCGAATATTTTTCTGATTTGCAATTCATTAAGGATCTATGGTAAATCCACTATAGATTTTTCCCCTTTTCACTATAAAAAAAAGTTATATTTACCGCAATTTTTTTATCGTGGTTGCTAATTCATGGTAAATATTAAAAATTTTAAAACTTTTACCGTAAATTTTAAGTCTTTTACCGTGTATGTTCCGTGGCAAAAAGATTTTTGTAACAGTTATTACCAGTAGCAAAACTTTTTACCACGGCAATATTTACAATACTTTTTATCGTAGATTACAATATATTTTCTCCACGATAAAAAAAAAAAGAGTTAAATATAAATTTTTATAAATTTTAATTGTGATTATAATTTAATAAATTTTGAATAGTTTCAATATTATTTATTATAATTTTTTTTAAAAAAAAATACAAAGCTCGGTGATGGCGATTTTAAATAAGGAAAAATATAGTTTAATTAAGTCCGTTGAATCTAAACCTACGACACGTCAGATCTCTCTAAACAAACGTGCAAATTTTTAATTAGAATTAAATCAATAATTTAGTGGTCACATACTCACATAGTCATCATTGTCATTCAATGAACTAAAGAATAAAAATCCTTTCCACCGTCACCATTTCTCTTAATTAATTAATTATCATAAAAAAAGTTAACAAAAAACATTCGAATTAATTAAGGTTTTGGAGTTAAGTACTAATCCCACTTCATGGGAAAGGGATCAAAGGGAGTTGAATGTAAATTTTTTTAATTAATTAGTTAATTATTAGAGTTTTGAAAAAAAAATATATAATCAAAAGTAACAAAATCTAGCGAGGACAACAGCTGCCAGGCACATAGAAAGATGGAAATTCTAGCACATACAATGACTAAGCAGAGAATAAAAAAAAAATCTTTGTTTAATAAAATATGATATGAGATATTATGCATATAATTTTATAAGTTCAATGGGCCTAAAAAAGTTAAAAAAATTCAATGGATTTAAAAAATTCAACAAAGTTCAACTGGTTGGGAATGCTGGTGAAACCGAGGTAGTAAGTAAATTTCAAATACAAGAGGTGAGGAAGAGGTTAAACTCCTAAAGTTCAAAGCGGGCTATGACGCTTCAGCGAGTTACGAAGACCTCGACCTTATCACCTCTAATCTCATTGTCACTATTTAGCTCAAGCTCACAGTTACTCAGCTCGACATATATTTTCCAGATAAAAGAAAATCTCATTATTTGAGGGATTTGATCACACCAGTTAACCGAATTTGAATTTGTATTTATTTCCTATAGTTAAGTGATTGTATTCCTGATTTATTTACGATAATTAGAAAAAATATTTTACTCCTGATTTTGAGTGATTCAATTAATGTAAACCAATGATAACACCACCTCTTGAATATTATAAAAGGAAAAAAATCATTACTGGTATAAGGATCACGAAATTTGTGAGAGAAATACTAAAAAGAATGAGCTAAGAGTGATAATATAACAGTGGATGTAGACTTTGATTTTCGGCCGAACCACTTTAAAACTTCGTGTCTTTGACCTTATTTCGATTAATAAATCATCTTTCTTACTGTTTATTACAATGACGTGATTCACATGTCAACACGAGTTATCTTAATGTGTGTTATCGTAATATATATCTAATGGTGAAGTCGCATTAAGATATGACTAAATTATAATATATATTTTTTTTAAAAATAAGGTAAGTTTTTATTTAAATTTTATCCTAATTTTTTTTGTCATTTATATTCTTTATTAAAATTTTATCTATTTTTCAAATTGACCCTCTATATTGTTCGAGCTGGCTTTATTTTTACTTATGTCTTATATGAAATTCAGAAAAATAAACAACTCTTACCATAAACAATATATAATAATTTGAATTTTATATCGATTCTATTTTAGAAGAATAAAACTTTTTGTATTTTTTTTAAATTCGTTACCTTTTTTTTTTATATACTATTTACGGTGCTGGCGATTCGAACCTGAAACATTGTTAGGCTGAATAAGCGTCTTTACCACTTAAACATATTGAGTGGTAGTTAAATTCGTTACGTTTAAGAGTTATTTGTAGAAGACGCGTTAACATTATTTATATAAATTATAGTATAATATGGTTTGATTTTAATTAAAACACATCATAATCCTTTTTGACTCAATATTAATTAAGTGATTAAGTGTCAGCTCCTAAATCTATTGGATTTTGTGGGGCATTTATGTTACAAATGCCGGTGCTCAAACTAAGAGATTTTCTACATTTTGACTGAAATTTTTAGAAAACAGTTTGACTAATTTAGCTTACTTTCCTGTCTGTCTTCTTTTTGTATTTTCAGGCATGTAGGGACAAACATGAGCTTGATGATGTGTTACTTCGCTCACTTACTTGGTAGTTTCTCTATGATATTTTATTTTTATATTATATTGTGTTCACATGCATATATATTGAAAAGCAAATATATTACGGAATAAAAATATAATAAAAAATATATCTTTTTATACATAATATTTCATAATTTAAATGGTCAGTTCATCTTCATTTCATCTCAATAGTAAAGGTTCAAGTCTTACAATGTGTATTTATCAACATGTATGGATACGTAATTTTTTTCTTTTATTGGAGGAGTAAATATTGTAATTATACCCTTAAAAAAACGGTCTTTTCGTGCTTATTTTTGTTACGAGGAAAGTGAGTGAGAATATATATTATTATTTATTTAGAAGTTATTATTATTATTTTATAAAAAAAGGTTTTAGTGCTCTTATAGCCGGTTATTAAGATTCACGAACGAGAAGATTTCTCTTTCTTATTTAATCTCATAGTTTTACTTCATATGATATATTTTGAGTGAGACGGTCTGCCCATCCACCCTTATTGTTTAGTCTAACAAATTTTTCTTCAAATTAATAGTTTGATTATCTTGATATATATAAAAAAGATTATTTATGTTGGATAAAAAATCTAACAATTATAATTTAATCCAACAATATGCGATTTTTATTTGGTTTTAAATTTACATAGAAAAGAATGTGTAGTATTTAATACTAATAAGTTATTAATCAATTTTTAATATCAATTATAATTCATACCCCGATAAGATTTAACATATATTTATGTACAAATAATAAAATATGTGATAAAATAATAAAATTGTATAGGAAATATTTTCTAATTTTTCTTTCTAAATTTCAACCTATTATTCTATTTGGGTGTCCATATATACGATTCTAGCCCAAGCCCAATTCTTCTTTAAATAAACCCAAAGTTTAATGTGATTATAAGTCCGTTTGGTTTAACTTCTAGATAAGCTAAAAATACTTATTCAATCAACCGTGACTTAAAAGTCGATTGGTAAACCTTTTAAAAGTGATTAATTAAAGAATTTAGCCTACAACAATAGCTAAAAACTACATCCACTTATAGTAAAGTGATTAGTGCATCTCCTTCCCACCTCAGTGGTGAAGTGTTCAATTCCCACTATGTATATTTACTAGTATGTGTGAGCAGTTTTCTCCATTTATTGTGAGAGTAGATGTCTCTCGTCATGAGAGTAAATATCCGGGCCACGTGCTTAGTGTGTTTAATCTTAACAGGTACCGACAACTATTGATATTTTAATTGTACCCCTTTAAAAAAAAAAAACAATAGCTAAAAACTGAAACTGATCCAAAATATATATCTTCGGTGAAGAATTTTCTCCTCCAAAAAAAAAAATTCAAACTTAATTACTCAAAAAAAAAAATTGAAGAGTAAAATTTATTTACAAGAATTTTATTAAGTCCAGTGGTAAGTGATAAACCACACTTTTTAATAAAGTTGAGATCCCGAGTTCGAATCTCTCCTCTCCAAGTAATAAATAAATAAATATCTAGTTAATTTTATTACTTGAAGGGATGAAGACAGAATATTTATATAACATCAAATATATATATATATATATATATATATATATAACATTCCAATTTTTGGAGAAGAAATAATTAATTAGAAATCGTGATAGTTTAACGAAATTACCTTCACTAGAAAATAATAAAAAGAATTGTAAGTAATATTAGAATTATATTTGGTATTAAATAAATGCATAAATTAAACATTTATTGAGAATAAATAAGAAGAGAAATATTATTATAAGAATTCTCATTAGTGTTAGTTTCCTAATTGGGAACTAGGGTTTAGGGAGTTAATATATAAGAGGATTTTATGATAGTTGTGCCTTCCATGAAAAAAATAAATAATAATCATAATAACTGAATAACCGATCGTTTTCTTCTCATTTTATCCATCAATCCGAAGTGTAATTGTAGAGCGGCAAGAAATCAAGGTTAGTTGAGGGGTTTACATTGCCGGTAGTTTTTATTTTCTATTGCTTAATTAATGTAAGTGTTATTTTGATAGTTTATCGAGTTGTATTTTAATGGAAAACAATTTTTTGATGATAATAGAGACCTTAGGATGGATTTAATATGATAGTGGTTGGTTAATTGAATTGTTATGTATTTTGAAGTAAGATAGCTTATGCTGGAATTTTCGTTTTTCTAAAAACCAGAAAGGTTCCAAAAATATTTTGGGATGATTATTCAATTCAGAAAATTTTGACAATTTTTCTGTAGAAAGGTTCATATGTCTACTGTTACCATGTAAAATTTCGTGATGTTTTGGTGAGTATAAAAATATATTTAATTTTTTGAGTAGTCAGGGGTCAGTTATAGACTTTAATGGATAGTTTCACAAAATCGAAAAGGAATGAATGTTTTTGTATGTTAATGATCATGGAATACTCTTAAAATTTTACTGTACCATGTTTTATATGTCTAGATTGTCTCTGTAAATTTATACGGAGTTTGGATATGTATAGAATTAAATAAAAATAGTTGAATAGAGTATGGTCAGCATTGAAAGTTAGACAAATTTTAAGTTTAATCATAGTGAAGTTATTTAGTCCAGTTGAAATTATTGTGAAATTATTGGGGTGATGAGGTTATGACAATATTGCGATTTATACCTTGTATAGGTTCGGGTGACTCTTGAGCTTATGCAATTGTATTGATTCTTGCTTGTTTGATGTAAGTAAATTCATTCATGGGAATGCTTATATTTTGTATTATGAAATTATAGTGTTTTGAAAAGTTACTAATTTATACCTTATAATACGTATTTGAATATTTAATAAGATTATATTAGTAAGAAGACTATTTAAAGTGTTTTTGAACTAACTAGTTTTAGTATTATATAAATAAATATTTATTTGTAAACGTCCGAGATTTATGAAAAATATAAAGATTTGTAAAACTGTTTTGGTAATTAATAGTTTATTTTTATAAAACCTATTTTTTAAGACCGATGGACTGATATCTGTATAACGTTATTGTGATATGAAAACGTTGCTCATTTGATTTTATTTGAATTTATAAAAATGGTTTTGGCTCATTGTCCATAGTTTCTGACTCTGATATGACCGCGTCACATGGGTAAATGTGACACTCTGATATGACCGCGTCACACGGGTATATGTGGCTGTAACACCCCCTGACCCGACCCGGCTGGATCGACCCAGGGAGCGCTACCGGGTTTTCAAAACTTTCTAAATTCATTTTATAAACCGAAAACCGTTGTGAGCCCATCAAATAAATGTTCAAACCATTGGAAAACCACATAGTTTATAATTTAAAAACATTTTTCTAGTGAGCCCATTAAAAACACAGTTTTAAAAATTTCGGCAGAGTTCCCTCTGTTTTTCTGCTTTTCCAAAACCTGTTTTCAAATAAAATTCAATTCACACAAAATCCACAAACACTTCTAAATATCATTTCATTCAAATGCGCACTCTGCTGTTTAGTGCGACTTTCAAACAGTTTATAAAACAATTTATTAATCACAATCCTTCGAAAATGCAAAACAGAAATCATAAAATAATTAATTACAGTACATAATTACAAAACATAATTACAAATTCTCTGTATATACATGCATATTTAACTACATTATACAGGAATACAGATATAACTACCCAAATGTAGTGACTTTGAACTCTTCTCTGCAGCTGATGCCTCTTCAGTCCTTTCCGTCCTCGGTATCTTTATTACCTACGCGTTAGAAACAAAATTAACGCGCTAAGCAATACTGCTTAGTGGGTGTACACTTAAAATAAATAGTAATATAATATAAAACAGTATATCTAAAACAATAAATCGTAAATTTAGAAATTCAAAATATAAATATACAATAAAGCTTATAAACAGGATTTCAGAAATATATAACAAACGTGTTTCAATTGCTAAACTAGGTCAACATACAGTATTTCAAAAATTCTGGAATTCAGCTCAATATCATTCTTTGTTTTCCATCACAGTTGCTAACTATATATTTTCAATTTGGCCCATGATACACATAACAGGGTGTACAGGACTGGATTACGGGTTTTCAGTCGGGTTTCCCATCTCATTTGAAATGGTATCCCTCTATATAAACAGTCGGTTTCCCATTTCACGAGGAAATGGTATCTGGATATTTTCACAGTCGGTTTCCCATTTCACGAGGAAATGGTATCCGTATTAAACAGTCGATTTCCCATTTCACGAGGAAATGGTATCCGTATAATCCATAATCAGAGACAATCATACATCACGGTGTAGTACTGCCATAAATTCACCCAATTGACATGTCAATCTCCTATATCCCTATACATATATCAGGGCCATTCAAATATCAAAACAAATTAGTTCTTTGGTTTCAGGAATCAACAAATATCAATTTCAATCAAAATCCATAACAGGAAAACCAAACAATATTTATAAACCAGGTTTTGAAAACCTACATGTTTATTCCAATTTCCATAGCAGAATATTGTACGAATAATCCACAATATGCAAAAATGAAATACGAATATATAAACAAAATATACGAATATATATAAAATTCATAACTATATTTCCAAACTTGTTAAATCAAAACATTTATCAAAAATAAGTTCAGAAACGTGTGTACACCAACCTGCAGACCGTTTTTTTTTCGCTTTTACTCCTTTTTCCTTCTGAATTTTTCTTTTTCCCTCCTCTTTCCTTTCTCTTTCTCTTTCTCTTTCTCTTTTCTTTCTTTCTTTTCTTCTTCTTTCCCTTCTCTTCTTCTTCTTTTCTTTTTCTTCTTCTTTTCTTCCTCTTCTCCTTCTCTTCTTCCTTTTCTTCTTATTCTTTTCTTTTCTTTTTCCCTCTCTCTCTCTCGGTCTCTCTTTTCTTTTTCTGTTTTCTGTGGCTTCTGTGAGAAGCCAAATTTTTTTTTATATTTTTCGGTCGTCGCGACCTGTGGTCGCGGTGACCAGGTCGCGGTACTCACTGGACCAACTTCACCGCCTTCATCGCGAGCACACGTCGCGGTATCTTGGTCGCGATGGTGGTCGCCATGCTCACTGCCCGACTTTCATCTTTTCATCGCGAGCAGTTCCTCGCGATCTATGGTCGCGGTGGCTGGTCGCGATGCTCACTGCCAAGAATCACCATTTTTCATCGCGAGCGGCCCATCGCGAGCTGTAGTCGCGGTACTCACTGCCTCAGTTTTCAATTTTCATGCATCATTTTCGACCGTTCAATCTGGTCCACCTAGAAATCATAAAAATAAACATACTTTTAATTACATTTACACCCCCTCCAATCACAAAATTTATATTTATATATTCAAAATTAATTATCCAAAATCCGGGATGTTACAGTGACACTCCGATATGACAGCGTCACATGGGTATATGTGACACTCCGATATGACCGCATCACACGGGTATATGTAACACTTTGATATGACCGCGTCACACGGGTAATTGTAACACTCTGATATGACCGCATTACATGGGTATATGTGACACTCTGATATGACCGCGTTACATGGATATATATAGTACTCTGATATAACCACGTCACACGGGTAATTGTGACACTCTGATATGACCGCGTTACATGAGTATATGTAACACTCTGATATGACCGCGTCACACGGGTAGTTGTGACACTCTGTTATGATACTATAGGACATGAGCAAATTAATGATTTTGATTTTGTATTTAATGTTTTTATAACTTTTGAAATGTTTATGAACTGATTTATCTGTTATCAAGGTTGATGTATAGTTTTAAACTCAGCCCTATAAACTACTATTATATGTTTTGAATTGATATGTTAAGTATTATTTATTATAATTCGTTTGATATTAAAACTATGCATGAACTTACTTACCGAGTTGACGACTCACCCCTCGTTATCACCATTTTTGCATAGTAGAACCAGGTATATGGATGAATGATTAGTATATGGGAGATTGCTTCAGTAGAAGGTTCATCATTAGAGCTTTAGTTTCCATACTTATTTTATTGAAAGATATTTTTGTTAGGTTTCATTTGGTGGAGATACATTTGTAAGGATCGAGTTTTGTTTAGATCATTTCATTTTAAATGTTGAACTCTTGAAAATGTTATTTGGAGATTTTCTTGATTTTTAGTAAGTAATTTATTTCATGGAAAGTTTGAAATCAATTTATATGTAAGTTGGAGAAATTAGATTGAGTAGCATCCCAGTTCATGTATATTGAATTTGGGGTGTTACAATATATATATATATATATATATATATATATATATATATATATAAATCAGGAGGGATTGATGGACACAATTTTTAATACAATATTTGATTTGTAACTATTAGATCTCTTAGATTTGGATGGTTAGGAATTAATAATTTTTTCTTTCTTTCTTTCTTTCTCCTCTATTCATCATTAATTTTTTTTTCCTAGTTTTATTTTATAGTTAATTTCCCCCCTACCGTTAATTTTAATTACCAAAATACCTTTAATCGTTAACTTTTTTGTTAAAAACTTTAGAGTACTAAGAATATAAAGGTAAATATCTATATATATATATTAAATTAAAATATTTTAATTTATAATATCAATTAATCTCTATCGTCCATCATATGATGAATGACATATATCAAATATAAAATATTAAACATTTAACAAATGTAAAAATTTAAAATCTATGGTGATGGGCGGTGGAGATTTATTTTTTATTTTTTAATTTATTTAAACTTTTATGTATTTTTTAAATATACATATATATATATATATATATATATATATATATGTCATGTTTATGATTTCTACTATCCATCTATGAAGATGGACCGTGGAGATTCATCTTTTTATTTTTAAATTTGTAATATTTTAAATTTTTAAATTTTCCGTTAAAAAATGTAGGACACCAAGGCTATATATATTATATTAAATTAAAATATTTTAATTTATAATATTAATAAATCTTTACTGTCCATAATATGATGGACAATAAAGATCAAATATAAAATATAAAATTAAAAAATTAAAAATAAGAAAATGTATCTCCATCGTCCATCTTCATAGATGAATAGTAGAGATTATAAACACAATATTTTTTTGTTAAAAAAAATCCAATTTTTTTGTAACGCACTAAGTACTAATTTAATCTCCTACTAATCAGACTACATAAACCAGCCCACCTCCCACCACTACTAATCCTTGGACTAAAAAAATGATAGCCCACCACATTTTTAATGGGATCCACCACATATTTATTATCCTACCCTCTCTCCTCTCTCATGAGAGAACATTTCATCTCCATTTTCTCTCTCTCTCTCTCTTTTTATCTTGATTAAATCTAGGGGTAGGCATTTTCAACCCAATCCATGAACCCAATCCGATCCAATCCAAAATGGTTGGATTGGGTCGGATTACTTTGTAAGGGTTATTTTTTAGAACCCGAAACATAATCGGCTTGGGATCGGATTATTTTATCAACCCGACAACTCAATTTGATTTTGTTATAATATAAAAATAAAAAAAAAAATAAAAAATTCCCTAAGCTAACCCTAAAACTAAAAATCTACTCCTACCGTCCCAACTCCCACGGCCACAGTCCCACACTCCCACTCTCGAGTCTCGACTCTCCCAGACAGCCACTCTCGATTTTTTACTCTACCTTACCTTGCCTTGCCACCAATCATCCCCGCCGGTCCTTCGCTTCATCGTCAACCGCCGTCGCACCTCGCTTCATCGTCTTCCTCACCAGCCGCCGCACCTCACCATCTCTGTTGCATTACCTCTCGTAGCAGGCCGCACTCTGTCGCCGCAGTCCGCAGATTCATCGTCTTCCAGTCTTCCTCGCCGACCGCCTCACCTTGCCAACTCTATTGCAGCAAATTTTGTCGCCGGCCGCCACACCTTGCACCTCACACCTCACGGCTCACTTGGATATTATTCTCAAGATTTTCTCTTTGATTTCTTTAATTTTTTTTTTTTTAGTTAAATCAAAGCTGGGCTTTGTTTTCGAATATTCTCAGTTGAAGATTTAAGGTGCCAATTGGTGATTGAAGATTTGTATATTTTTTTAGTTAAATCAATTTTGTGATTCACTCTATTAGAACTAGAGAGTAGTAGTTTGTTTAGCTGCTGTAATTTTGTGACTCATTTGCGTTATGTATTTGTTTAGCTGCTGTAATTTTGTGATTCATTTGCCTTATGTTTTTGTCTAGCTGCTGTTTACTCATGTTTGATTGGACTGAATTGTTTTTGTTTGCTAACTGTATTTCTGTATTTTAAGCTCAGATTTGTTCATATTGATTAGTGGAAAATAGATAAAAGATGAGAAGTTTACCAAGTGGTCAATTGAGAGAGCCATTAGAAGAAGATGATTCACTTAGAGTATCATCTCTTTTCCACTCGCATTGATGAGAACTTTATTTTTATTTATATTTTAAAGACTATCCGACCAATCCGATCAAACCAAATCAGCCAATATTGAATTGGATTGGGTTGAAATTTATATTGGGTTGGATTGGGTTAAATTTTCTCAATTCGATTTTTATTGGATTGGGTTGGGTTGAAGAAATTAAAAAAAATTAAAAATTAAAAAATGAACCTCCACGGTCCATCTCCATAGATTTTAAAATTTTTAATTATTTAATATTTTATATTTGATCTCTACCGTCCATCATATAATGGATGATAGAGATTCGTTGATATTATAAATTAAAATATTTTAATTTAATATATATAGATATTTACTTTTATATTTTTGGTGTCCTAAAGTTTTTCATAAAAAGTTAATGGTTAAAGGTATTTTGATAATTAAAACTGACGATAGGGAAGAAATTGATTATAAAATGAAACTACGGTGAGAATTTTGACCATAAATGAAACTAAGAGGAGATTTTGACTAATACACCAAATTAGAGAGGAATTTTAATAATATTCATAACATAAAAGTTAATAGTCAATGGTATTTTGATAATTAAAAAAGACAGTAGAGAGAATTTTAGTTATAAAATGAATCTAAAGGGAAAATTTTAGCCATAAATAAAAATAGAGGGGGGATTCTGATGAATACACAAAACTATATGAGGAATTTTAATAATATCCCTATAATTTTTCAATGTTTTCTTTTTCATTTATATGACAATATCATAAAAATTATAATAATAATAATATAGAATTAAATAAAATTGTGTCAACATAAATTAAAATAATTTGGAGTAATCTATTCGAATTCAAAACAATTTGGATTTTTGATTGATATAAGATTTTACCTAATCTCAAAAAAAATATATATATATTTGTGTCAAGAGGCTTTATTTATATATGGAGTAATGTGTTTATATTGTCACGAGGAAGAAAGTAACAACAAACATATATAATAATAAAGCATAATTTAAGAATGAGTATAGAATATTGTTGTAGAATGGGAGAGAGAAACAAGCCGTGAGAAAAAGACAATATTGATAGATTATATTTAAAAAAAAAAAAAAATAGAAAATAAAATAAATTAATAATAGAGAAAGGAGATAAAAAGGAAAAAAAAATTTATTAAATCCTAACCATTCAAATCTAAAAGATCTAATGACTACAAAATCGTATTAAATATTGTGTTAAAAATTATTTCCTCCCATCCCTTCAATATATACATAAAGAATATAAACATCAAATAATTTGAACTATATATTTTCTCCCAATTGCTACAAAGCTGTCGGTTTCTTAAATGGGAATTGAGGACTTTTTCCTTCTTTTCTCTCTCTCTCTCTCTCTCTCTAGAGTAGAAAGCACTTTGGGACGGTGGTTCGGATCCATGGAGAAGTCATATTATATAATTTGTTCCTTTGGGCTTGCTTTAATTTAGGGTGGTAGGTAAGTGTTTGGATATATAAGACGTTATATGTATTACACTTATGTGCAAAAGGGAGGACTTTGGTGCATCGATCACCGTATATCTTTTATACAAATTACGTTATATGATAAAAATGTTAATGTAACTTAGTATTCGTATCACATAACGTAATTAAGTGAAAAAAGGGAATAGGACGGTTGATGTATCGACATTGTTTATTCAATACAAGTATTGTTATATTGTATTACAGTAAATATAATTAACCACCCATATCATATTTGACGTAATTTGAATGAAAAACATCCAATATATTGATGCATCCTAAATTTTCTCAAGAAAAAGACGAGTGAGTGAAGAGAACAAAAAGGAAAAAAAAAAACTACACAATGTTGTTGGGGTAATACATAGGCTTACTTTATCATGTAGATACTACCTCATTTTTGTTTTTTAATATATTATATTCGGACAGAACGAAAATACAAAAATTGAGAGGCTCGGGTCCAAAATCCATAATTTATTATTATATATAAATACACTATGCAATTATGCATTCTTTTATTAAAAGGAAATTTTGCATTGTTTTAAGGTGACATTTCTGTTTTCACATATACAATTCGCTTTGAAATTTTCATACAATTTAGAGTTTAAATTCACAAGCTTGTAAATGTGTTAATTTAATTTAAAATGTGTGAAAAGTTACACACCATACACTACTAATTTCTATCTCTATGCTAAATAAGTGCGTATATATTATATTAAAAGCATAAATATATGTTTTTAATTAAATATTGAATCCGTAACATGTATTATGTATGAGAACAAATGTTAAAATTTAAGTTTTATTCATTATTGTTTTATAAATACATTTTATATGTTTTAAAATTAAAAATAGTGAGAAACGCGTTCATTAGTCATATTTTAAAAAAAATACGAGAAAAAAAATAGAAAATATCTATGAATTAATTAATAAATAATAGAACATACTTTTGTAATCACTCTCTTACGTAAAAATCCAAAATTTTCAGGAAAATTTTGATTTTATCATTTTATTTTCACATAAAGAATTTTATTTCATGTAAAGAATTATGTCTCAGTACAAAAAATTCAGCTTTTCTTTTATGCATCGAAATAAGAAATTAAGACAAAAAAAAAATAATAATTCCCAAAAATCAGTATCACCTAAAAATTACAAAGTTTTGTAAGATAGAAGCTTCTGGATTAAAACTGATATTAATTGAAGCATTGGACAAAGAAAAGCCAAACAAAAACTTTTTGAAAGATCACAAAAATAAAATAAATAAAATAAATATTATTATTATTTTTTTTCAATTGAGTCAACGCGGTTAATTATTTTACATGTTGAAAAAAATTAATTAGAACGTATAGATTGGTGTTTTTGTTGTTGTTCTTGATGGTCAATGGGTCATGATGATGATATTTTTAGCATTATTTGATTTTTATTAAATTATAGTTTACAGTTTTTAATAATAATAATAATAATAAGGAAATTGTTGAAGCCATTAGAGATCCAGCTGTTTTCATCTTAAAGTGAAGTGTTGGCTTCAAATTATCCAACCATCTCAAAATGGCAATCATGTTTTGAATGTGGTCTTGAGTTGGATCCAAAAAACAAAAAAAAGTTATAGATATTGACTTGTATGATGAGAAGTGTTTAGTATGTGTGGTTACCACTAATAACAAATAATATATGGATGGAACTGTTAGATGCTGATTTTTTTTTTTTTTTTTTTTTGTTGGTTTGATGTTTCCATTTGGTAAAAGTTGGTAAACAATCGAAGGAAAGTCAAGTAACGTTTAGTTGAAATATGAGTGGATATTCGATTATTTACACTAATCTCAATAAAATTATATATTCGAATTATGTACTTTGATCCCCGACTTTTACATTGTATTAGTTTTGAAAAAAAATTATTCTATCTTGCTAGTGAAGAAGATTATTGATTCAATATAAACAACATAGGATTGCATGGAAATATAATTTAAAGAGTTAATTGCATGTACCTCCTCTGAGATTTTACTAACTATAAGTGGAGTCAACTTTATCGTTTATTGACAAACACCTCCTCTGCCCTTAGTAAAATTTGGTCGAATGTAACAGTTGACCAGAGAAGGTCTTTGTCAAAAAACTGAAGAATTGGCTAAAAGTTAACTGTACTTGTGATTGAGTAAACCCAAAAGAGAGTATAGTATGTCTTTGTCAATAAACCTAAAAGTTGAATCCGCCTGTAATTGAGCAAATCTTAGGGGAGGTAGGCATTATTTACTCTAATTTAAATGATTATCTTTAAAAAGAAATAAAATAAACAAAATTAGAGGTGGGAAAGCTCATAAAAAGACTCTAAAATTCTAATTAATGTTGTTGTAACACATTCAAATTCATTCAAATTTTAGTTAAATTAAACATATTCAGCTATGGAAAATAAAAATGTTTATTAATCTCAAATCTTTTATATTTAATAATGTGTGACAACTAATTTGTAATTATTATATGAAAAATTAAGTGAAGTAGTGAATGATATGATATACGTACTGTTGATAGTGAAATCTAACCAACAATTATGTCAAACAATCAAAATAACACGTAAGACAAAGTCACAAAAAAGTTTTAAAAAGTTTTAAAAGGTTTTTGTTGATGACGAGATTTGAGTCGTCGATAAGTTCGTAGCAGTGGTGAGAGCGTTGACAAATGATGAGAGTCACCTCTATTACATAGTTATCACAATTGATTGCTAACCTAAAAACAGAGAAGGAGCATTAGTTGGTGACTGGTTTTTATACTCTGATAATCAACTCAATCAAAAATCTTAGAAAAAGATTGTCTAGAATAAGAGACATAATATTTGCTAGTAAGAGCCTTGTTCTTATATTCCTTTCTATTTATATAGGTGAATGAATTGCTTAGCTAGAAGAGATATCCAGCTAGAGTATAAATGTTATCAATGAGGTAGTCAGCTGAAATATATTATTATTCGTTCATGCCCTCCACGTCAAATCCCCACCGTTATCAAGTAAATCAGGGGGTTTTAGGCACATGTAACAAATTAGGTAGCTCGAGGACATCAACATTTATTATGATGTGTCTACATTTATAACGATGATACTTGCATTAATTACTACTTTGCAAACGTAATTAATATGGAAGGCAAAACACCACGACAAGTTGTGGTGACTCTCGCAGAGAGGCTTGATATTTTTATCGATGATTAGATGCTCGCAAACACAACTTGTCGCCCCACTAGTGTGTCTCCTTGATTTGTAGTTGAGAGGGTACTCAATGTTTCATTAGCAAATCTCACGGCTCAGGTAGTGTGAGTAATTCGTGTAATATCTTAAATGACACTTACATTATTCTGACAGTGAGCTGATCTGACAAGACAACTGAAAACTACTTACATAAGATTTTAAGTGACACATATATTATTCTAATAATGAGATGGTCTGACAAGCCAGCTAAAAACTACCTATATGACGTACAAATCAATTCTCATGACATTATTTGATTTAAAAGAGAAAAAAAAAATGCTTGTTGGATCGTAAAACACTAATGCACTATGGTTGGTTCTAATATAATATAAAAGGTGTATTACACATGGTTGTCTTTTGTAGAATATAAAATCTAGCCTATAGATGATTTAGTGGATATCACTCCATTTTTTAAGTTGGGCATTTAACATAGTCAAATCACTCAAATTCAGTGTAAAAATACCATGAAGGGAGTTTTTAGTATATTATGTTAATACGTATTTAAAAAATATACGTTTTTATTAATAAAAATTTGTTACCCAAATATTTTTTTTATTGTATGGAATCCTCACTTATACACCCGTATAAATTAAAATTTGTATACGAAAAAATCGTATAAAATCTTGCCCCTGGTAACTATTATATGTTAAGTTGTACAAGTTATGCTTTTCTAGTGGGAATTGAGGACTTTGAAGGCTTCCTCTAGACTAAAGAGAAAGGTTGATCTCCTGTATATATTCCAGGGACGGTGGATTGGATATCTCTAGATATATAGGTGATATTTTTGTTGATAGGTGATATTTTTTTGATTTTGTGTTGCTTTTGGGTGGTAGGTAAATGTTGGATTAGATGTTCTGTGTCTCCTCATTAATTTATAAAGATGTGGAAAAATTAATATAACGTGTATAGCTAGGGTAAAATAGAGGCTCACTTTATCATGTTTATTCCCAATTTTCAACACTCAAAATATGTATAATATGAAGAACCTTTTCGAATGCCATATTGAGATGCAATGCAAGAGTGCATTAATTAGTAACACTTACAAAATTTCATAATTTTACTATATATATACACGTACGGACGATCAGATAATAGAAAATTTTAACGTTATATTATCCAGATTTACAGTTTAAACTTTTCAGTATCCGCGTCAATACGAACTGTCGCTGGATTAATTGCATCACCATACCATGGATCACGCAGCTCTTTTGAACCCAAATAACAATTTTTTGTTTCTTTTGCTTTTTTTCTTTTTGGATAAAAACCTATAGCTAGCTTTGAACTATGCATGACATGGTCTGATCTCTGTATCTTTTATTATATATTATTTTTTAAAAATAAAACTCTTACATGGACTTCTATAATCAGTGGGTCCAAAATTATATCTTTCCAAACCGCGTTGTAAACAGGAAATTAACAACAAAAATGTTTTCTCAATATCCATTAATTCCAATATTCCATTTTGGTTAATTTGTGTGTTTAATAGGCAAGCAATCACATACATTTTAAACTTGGCTTGTTTTAATTGGTTCTTGCAAGAAAAAAATCTATGAAATTTTTTTTTTTTTCTAGTTGCCTGGAAGCTTGGTTCTTCCTATTAGTTTGTGCATGTTCATGCATGTCTCAATCAAATCAACATTCAATCCTCAAACATTATAAATACCCTTTTAACTTGATCACAAGATAATAATCTTCTTTCTATAACATTTTTGAAATTTAAGATATATATATACAGAGGTGTTAAATTTTTGACTTGATGGAACCACGAGGTGGTGGTAGTGGTAGCAACATCCATGGCGGTGGTGGTGGTTCGTCTGGCTCGGGAATGTCTTCGAGTTACAGGGGAGTTCGGAAGAGGAAATGGGGGAAATGGGTGTCGGAAATCCGGGAGCCCGGGAAGAAGAGCAGCAGAATCTGGCTGGGGAGCTTCGAGACGGCGGAGATGGCTGCGGTGGCTTACGACGTGGCGGCTCTGCATTTCCGGGGAAGTGAGGCCCGCCTGAACTTCCCTGAGCTGGCTGCTTCTCTCCCCAAGCCAGCAGGCTCCTCCAATGCTGAGGAAATCCGAATGGCGGCTCATGAGGCAGCCTTGACGCTGAAGACAACTGCTGGTGGTGGTGGTGGTGATCCTCCGGGCACGGAGGAGGGAGGCGGAGGCTCTGGTGGGTCTGGGTTGGGTCCGGTTACCGTCAGGCTGTCCCCGAGCCAGATTCAGGCAATAAATGAGTCTACAATGGATTCTCCGAAGATGTGGATGCAAATGGCTGAAGAAATGATGCTTGAGGAGTCCATGTTTTTCTCCAATGACGTTGAAGGGAATGATTGGAACAACGATATGCAAAGTGATGCTCTTTGGGACCCATAACTAGGTAACACGTTATATAGATGAAAACTTTTTCGGTCGCGGACGTCTGTATTTTATTAAAATTCGGATATCAAATCTCATCGTTAGATGAATTTATTATAGTATTTTGTAATATACCTAAACTAATTTGATTAATATTTGTTATATTATAGAAAAAAATATTTTTAAGTAATGGTGGAGCTCTAAAATTTATAGATCGATCGGGGGATCTAGTATTATTCTATTAAAATAAAATTTTCTATGATTTTATAAAAACAAAATATAGCCTTCAAATTGGTGTTTAATATTATTTTTCTTCTTGTAATTTTTATTATAGTGAATTCTTAAAAGGGTTTGTAAAAAAAATTTTTTTTTAAAAAATAATCACCATTGGATTGAATATTAGAAGAATTCATATGATTTCTGAGGAAAAGACAGGTGCAACTTCACTATGGGGAGAAAGAGGAAGATTTGGAGGGTCCCATCCAACATAAAACGACTGTGTTTGAATACTATTTCTCAGTGGGTGAACGTGTCAGATTCTCATGTAATTTTTTATTTTATTTTATTTCTAGGCTTGCAAAGTGTGTGGTGTGGTTTGGAGTAAATTTTTTTTTTTTTTTTTGTTTAGTATTTGATTTGATGTAATGAATTTACCAATTAGAACAAAGATTGAAATTTTGTTGTGTAAATGTCATAATTAATATAATAATACTTTGTATGATGATTAATATAATGTTGCTATTTGTCTTTTTCACAACGAATGTTGGATTAGACCAGTGTAACTTTTAACCGTAATTATAGGTTAAATTTTTTAATTAATTAATTTTAAAAAATCTAGCAAACGGTTTTTAAATCAACTTATCAAATCATAGCTTTTAGCTTATTTTGTTAGACAAAATTTATGCATATATTATACATATATATAATTATCACGCGTGAAAAATTATACACATTTCTTCCGTGTAAAATTTTCAATTTATACTAATATAATTAAAAATTTTATATATTTTTTTATACGGAATCCGACACTTAAAAGGTCAAAAAATAATTTAAAGCGAACAATTTTATTTGGTACTTCTAACTATTACAATTATTTATTTTTTGCGTAACAACTTATTCCGAAATTAATTTTTGGTAAAATTGTTATTCATTTAATTGAAAATTTTAAATAAAATCTATATGTTATAATTTTCATTCATTAATTAAATAAGACCCACATACTTCAATTTTATTACTCAAGTGATACATGTTGGCCATTCATTAATCTCGACACTCTCATACATTTCCTTTACGAAGTCATGCCAAAAAACTTCTCCATTGACTTGATAGAATAAAACTTTATCATCGCGCTTTGAATAAGTCAAAGAGAAAAATCTACATATTAAACCGATTTCTCTTGTGAGAATGAAAGGAGTTTAGTCCAGGACTACTTCACCCCGTATTCTTTCGTTACCCATATATCAACAATAACAATATGAATGGGATAAACATAGCTTAGAGCCTCAGACACAAACATTCTCCCAAAACCACAATATGCAATTCAACATTAGTATCATCGGCTTCACATACATCAAGAAGCTACACATTGCAAAATTTTTCACTCTTCAAATTAAATGACAAGACCTTATTTTTGAATTCGTCTACAACTCCCACCAACCAAATCAAAGAATCACCAACAAGAGTTACGGTTCCATGAACACTGTAGGTACGATAATGAGAGAAATTCTCAATTCTTCTTCGAGAATCAGCTTTTAAACTATAAACAATAACAAAAACCCATGAAAAAAGAGGATAAACTACCTTTTGTTTTGGTAAGTATAATATTGTTTTGGTAAGCATAATATTATTATGCTTACCAAAACAAGAGGAAGATTATCCTCTTCTCATGTTTTTTTTTGTTTTTAATTTCTAATTCCTAAGTATATATTAGTAAATATAATATTATGCTTACCAAAATAAAAGGCAGATTATCCTCTTCTCATATATATTTTTTTAATTTCTAATTCCTAAGTATATATTAGTAAATGTTGAAATGGAATTCAAAAACTTAATTCGGATTCCCCTCCATTATCTTATTAGTGGAATTTAATTCTCTTAAATTTTAATTTCCGATTAGTAAAGACGTCCTTATAATAATTAAGTAAAGATTAGAGTATTATATATATATATATAAGATTCGTAGAATTGTTAATAAAATCAATCAACTTTTTTTTTTTTTTATTTTGACATGCATGTAGTCAATCAACTTGAAATTAAAAAAATAACTGAATGCTTTAGGAGAAAAGTGAGAAAATTTTGTGTGCGGACAATCCATTTATGTAACTAGTAAGTCCCACAGCGAAATCGGGATATATTATATATATATATATATATATATATATATATATATATATATATATATATATATTTTTTTTTTTTAGTAGGCAGATTTTCCAACCATATATAAATACTTAATTTTCAACGAGTCTACTTGGATTAATTCAAACATAAGATCAGATTTCAAAATATAAAATAATGATCCACGTGGCATTTAAAGGAATGAACGGTTGAGATTAAACTTCAACTGGGTTTTGTGTTTTTGTTATCCTTTATTTCATAATAAAATCCAAACGACAGCGTATGAGAGCCCTAAACCCTAAATTGAACTCTAATCAGTGAAAAGGGGGCCATCAATAATGTCTGCGCTTCCAGTGGATCTAATCGTCTACTTACTCTGCAGAATTCCGGTCAAGTCTCTCCTCCGATTCAGGTGCGTATCGAAGCAATTTCGTTCCATAATCGATGACCCAGAATTCATCAAGCGCTATCGACAAAGATGGGTCCTTGGATCGAAGACTCATTTTTCAAGGTACATCATCGGAACTCCTCTCCGTAGATTTGGATTCAGCAGATAATGTTTTAGAACTAGAGCCCCCTTTCGAGAATTGGGGATTTAGTTTTTCTGTGATTGGTTAGTGTGATGGATTGCTTGCTCTGGCACGCGGTCCGCTTAGCATAGGTCTGCGGGACATTTCAACAAAAAAGCACCAAATTTTGCTCAAATTCTGATGGGTCTGGTCGTGATGCTTCTACTGATCACTATAAGGTGGTAAAGATTATACATTTTGATAGAAATCGTATCACTGAAGTTACTGTTTAAAGATTGAAAGCTAATTCATGGAGGAGGATTAATGATTTTCCTTATCTTAATTACTTCATTCATGGTGATGGGGCTTCTGTTGAGGGTTTTCTGAATTGGATGGTGGAACTTTTAGACAGCAATAGTAGGCAGGAGTCGATTTCTTTGTTTTGTAACAAGTTGATTTTTGTTGTTTGATTTCTTTGTTTTGTAAGAAGTTGATGCATAAACTTGTACAACTGTTGAAGTTGCATTCCACTACAAATTGGTTGTTATGGTTTTGGGAGGATGTCTGTGTCTCAGCTACATATATCCTTCGGGGTATGCGTTTGATATGTCGGCGACGACGGAATATGGGGTGAAGGAGTCTCGCACTAAACTGTTTTCGTTTTGATATGATAATCTGAGCTGGAGTTTAGATTTTTCTTCCATTATGAAAGCCTCATTTTATTCAAAGCTCGGTGATAACGTTTTCCAGCTTGACTTGGAAAAGGAAAATTGAGCGTTATAAGATTAATGGATGGCCAAGGATGATCATAGATAGTCTTGTTTCACCTAACATTATTAATACGTAGTTAGATGGTTACGCGGAGAAGAGGAAATGGAAGAACATGTCAAAAGAGTATGATAATGAATTGTAGATGTCGTTATCATTGTGAGTATGCTTTTGATATACATTGAGGTTTTGAGTTTGAGTTACGTCTATTATCTCCGCTTCTATGCCGAATCCTTAAATAGTAATAGTTAAAAAAAAAAAAAAAACTTCAATAAATTTATTGGCTATTACGATTCTCCTCTAGCATATTCTTATTTTTCCTCTTCTTCGATGATCGATAGATGAAACAAGACTGTTCACATTAACTGTCGCCTACCATATATAATACAATGGCCATCTTAATTGCAATTCTCTCGGCTTTATTTCTTTTTCAAAGTTATGCTAGAAAACTTGTCCATTGTCTTGGAAAAGGAAAACTTAATCACCGCGTTTGAATAAACCAAGGATTTGTTAATTGGAGAAAACTTTTAAGATTGTGAAAACATAAACAGTTTAGTCTAAGACTTATTCATCCCGTATTTTTTTCATCACCCAAATATCAAAACCATTCATCGATGTACTGCAACCATTCTCGAAAGGATAAATGTAGCTTACACATAAATGTCCACCCAAAATATGTCAACCAATGTGGTTAGGTGGTAGGGTGTTCATTCAGCCTATTAATGTCTCATAGTGACCGCATTGCATGTGGTATATATAAAGAAAAATGAACATCCAAATTGAACCCATTCAACCCTGGTAGTTATCAAATGACATATGATCAATTCCTACCTTTGGATGGATGTTTTTTCACATTCAGTCACCCCTATCCAATTCAAAGCAGGGTACTCTCAATTCCAAGCAAATACTAAGGAAAAAAAATCAAGAAAAACCTATATCCTCCGACTAGAGTTAGCTTGCACACTATAAACGCTAACTTTGGTGAAACTTTTATTAATAGGACATTATAATCTGAACCCACTTATAGTCATCCGTAGCAACATCATGACCAAACCCATCAAAGAAATCATCACATTCATCAAAATCACTCCAAAATATGGGCAACATTTGGTGCTTTTCAGTAGATATGTTCCACAAACCTATACTAATGTGATGGTGTGACGTAAAAGCAATCCATTACTAGAACCAGGCACAAAAAAAAAAATCATTTCCCCAGAGGGAGGTCTAGTCAAGTTTAAGGTGAATAGATTCTGCATTGTACCTTTAACAATAAGTTTTGATTCAATGATTGATTTTGATTCCCTTGATGAAATCTAGGTCATTGATCAAGCACCCGAATCGAAGTAGAGACTTAACCGGAAGTCAGAAGAGTATGGCGTGGATTAGATCCAGGGGAAGTGCAGATATTATCGATGGCCTGTCTTTTATATTCATTTTATGTATTGAATTTATGCGACGTTCTCTCTCCATTTGTTTGAACATCGTAGAAATTGACCCAAAAAATGTTATGTTCTCTCTATTTGTATGATCAGTAACAAATCAATTATCGTTTTATTTGTGTCGACCATGCGATGTTCCTCTTCCGAACCAATAAATAAACTATCTTTGCAGTAACAATAAAACATGAAATGACATTCGAAAAAGGCAAAACTGATGCATCTTCTATAAAAAAAAAAAAAAAAAAATTGCTCACAAAACCAATAATTAAATTATCTTATAAAGAAAAATGTTAAGAAACAATACTGATTTTCAAAAAGGCCAAAAGCTAAAAAAAGGAACCAAAAAAAAAAAAGAAAACTCACTAAAACAATTAACATTAGAGGGAATTAAGACTATCCACATGAATAGTTGCTCTGAAGATAGACGCTGGCCATCCACGAACCACAACTATCTCATCTTTTTCCTTTGTCAAGTCATGGCAAATGACTTGCTAGTCGTTTAGCAAAATGAAAAAAAATTTCTCCCGTCTTTGAATAAACCAATGATCTGACAATAGGAAGTCTGTGCCTATAAAAGTTCATATAGAAAGATATAAAAATGAAAACAGTTTAGTTCAAGAATCCTTCACACCGTATTCCTTCATCACTCATATGTCGAAAACTTGCAAGGATAGTTGCAGTTTCTATTTGTTTAGAAAGCACTTCTCACCAAGAATCTTCAAGGCCTAACTTTAAAATCTCAAACATATTTTCTTTTACAAAAGCTCTCATAAAGTAAATACTGCAATCTTCAAGATCCAATTTTTTTTTTTCTAAGCCTTATAGGTAAGAGGGATACTGGGAACTTCCGAGATTAAACCCCTACTAGCAGAGCCCGAGTATCTACTTCCATAACGGAAGCCGTCTACCCTCAATATGGGAAAAGTCTACCCATACTAATTATTTTTTTTATGCACAATGGTGAGACAATATGTACATACCAAGATTTGGACCTTAATGGTTTGAAAGAGTTTGTGAGGCTCCAACAACTAAGGCAAATGACCTATGGTATAATTTTCTAATAAATATATATGTGTATGTAAGAACTCCCAATAAATAAACTATCTTAGAAATAAAAGCAATAAAACGTGTAATGGCATTCAGAAAGGCAAAACTGATGCATGCTCTACAAAAGAAAAATCTACTCACAAAACCAATAATTAAACTAATGTACTCACACAACCAATAATTAAATTATCTTATAAACAAAAATGTTAAGAAACAATACTGATTCTAAACGAGTTTCTAACAAAAAAATAATAATAACCTTCTCACTAAAATGATAAACATTAGAGGGAAACAAGACTATCCACGTAAATAGTTACGCTGAAGATATATGGCCATTTTTCAACCTCAAGTCATAATAACCCTCTGTGAAGACAGCTTTGATCTAAGAATCCATCACTTCTCCTTGCTCTTCCTTTGTTCTTACTGATCAGAGGCGACTTGGCTGGTATGGGGTCTTAGATTTTTCTTCCTCGATCTCCCCTTCCCTCCCTCTCCTGTGTGGGTTGTGCTCGGGGCAGAGCTGGGGTGCTTTCGGGCTGCTGGTGCCTCTTTCGATCAGTTGCCTGAAGCTTTTGGAGCTGTTGGTGTGCGTAGTGCTTGTGATCTGCCACCGGGGGGATCGGATCGGGGTCTTCTTCCTCGATCTACTTCCAGCAGTGAGCGGTGGTGCTGAAGTCTTCGGATCGGGTGGTTTGGAGCTGCTGTGGTGTTCGATCTTGGCACTGCAGCGATCGGGCTTGATTGCAGTGGGGTGGAGCGACCTCTCAACGAACTGGTAGAGCTGTGCGGGCTGTGGTGGAGGGGGCCTAAACCAGGGCCTAGTTTGCCCGATCTGGGCAGTACGGGGTCTGGGGGTTCTTGAGGTGTTGCGGCCTTGTTTGCTGCGGCCTTGGTTGTGTGTGGGAAGAGTTGCCTTGCTCGTGTCTTGGTTGTGTTGATTTAACTGTTTGTGGTTGCTTGGTTTTGTGGGGTTTGCTGTAGGTGCTGCTGTCATGTTGTGGGAGTTTTGATTTTTACTCAGATCTTATTTTATTTGGGTGTTTTTGGTGGCTTTGTTCGGGTTCTGGTGCTTTTTCAGAGTAGATTGAAATTGGGCAGTGTGGATCTGGGCAGGATTTAGGTGGTGCAGTTGGACTGGGTTCAGTTGCATTTTTGTGTGTGATTCATTCAGATTGGGTGGTCAAAATTGGCAGTCTGTGATTTCTCAGGTTCTGGGATTTTTTCGGCTCTGTTGTGGGAGCCACTCTGTGGATCTGAGTCTGTGTATTGAGTAGGTGCGGTTCTGGTAGTGGAGGCCAGTGGTGTTGTAGCTGCAGAAGTACTTTTAATGGCTACGGATGAAATTTTGAGGCTTTGCGAGGCCCTGTCCTTATCAGAGGAGGATGGCCCAGTCTTAGACATAGCAGGGGATGTTCAAGCTGATGGCATTAGAAGCGTTGAGCACTGCTTGATAGGGAAGATCCTTTCTCGTAGAAAGGTGAACCGAGAGGCCTTCCGTGGCACTATTGAACAAATCTGGGGTACTGTGGGCCGATTAGAAATTGAAATGGTAGGTGATAATGTGTTTGTCTTCCATTTCCAATCCCTTGAGGATAAAGCGATAGTCTGGTCCAGGGGTCCCTAGCATTTCGACAAAAATCTTATTGTTCTTGAGAAACCGGTGGGGCCTGGTGCCATTTCTCAACTTCGATTCCAATTCTCGGAATTCTGGATCCACATTTACAATATTCCTCTGGCGTGTATGAATTGTAAAGTGGCAAGATTAATTGCAGAGGAAGTTGGTACCATTGTTGAGTTCCCGATGGACTCGAAAGATCTGTGGGGTAAATTTTTGAGAATTAAAGTTAGAATTGACATTACTAAACCTCTGAAAAGGGGTATCCGGATGAGGCTGGAGAATTTTTAGACTTTGATTATGGCTTTGATCAAATATGAGAGACTTCCAGATTTTTGCTATGGTTGTGGGTATATCAGTCATTCTGTCAGGGATTGTCATAACAGTGAGGTGAGGAAGAGTATTATGGAGGGGGTTGAGCTAAAATTTGGGGTGTGGCTTAGAACATCTCCTCTAGATCGTTCAAAGTCTAGGCAACGGGGAGAGGAGACATCAGCAGCAAAACCGAAGGTTCATGAAGACATTGAGGATGTTGTTGGAGCAGATGCAGAGGGTGCCAGAAGAATTGTTATTTCTGTTCCAACATCTTCTGACAAACGTGAAGGTAAATCTAACCGGGATATTGAGGCCTACTCATCAGCCCCGAAATGTGCAGTGAGTCAAAAGGGTGGTATTTTGATTCAGGATATCCAGACGGTAGATCACCCATCTAGGGAGGTCCTTGTAGTGGCACCAACTGAAGATGGTCACTCAGAGGCGTTGGTAAGAATGGATGAGGAAATAGTGGGGTCAAATTTATGTGATGAAGGAGATGCAGTTATGTTTGGGTCATCTCTTGGTAAGCCTACCTCTAAGAAATGGAAAAGACTAATTCGGGGGAGTCCTTTACAGAGGCTTATTCCAGGCTGCCCAAGCCCAATCCAGAAGCTGTTACTAGCTAGGCATTATGCAAGGAGGGGTCGAAAGCCAGTTAAGAGATCCCTTAATCAGACGTTTTCTGGTAATTACACTGGTATACCCCCTTCTGAAGCGATTGTCATAGATCCTGGTGGGAAGCGTAAATGTGTTGAAGTTGCTGGGGAGAACCTGGCTGGGAAGAAACAGAAACTGCTAGAGACTAATTTATCGGCAGAGTCTGCGGAGCAGGCCCGCCGAGGGCCATGAGTATAATTTGTTGGAATGTTCGAGGATTGGGGAGTCCTCGGGCGTTCTTGGCACTCCGGAAGGTTATCCGGAAACAATCCCCTAATCTAGTTTTCCTTTCTGAAACTAGGTTAAAAGGTGAGTGGGCGGCAAAGATTAAGACTCAGTTGGGTTTTTCTGGGGGTTTGCATGTGGATTGTATGGGCAAGAGTGGAGGACTGATGTTAATGTGGAACGATGTGTGGGATGTTTCAGTATTGTCCTTCTCCAGGGGCCATATTGACGTGGTGATTAAAATGGAGAATAACCTCAAATGGAGGTTCACTGGGTTCTATGGGTGTCCTGTCCCTAACCATAGAACCGATTCGTGGGAGCTCCTTCATCGTCTGAAGGCAGTCAACAGACTTCCTTGGTTGTGTGGTGGTGACTTCAACGAACTCCTTCATATGGAGGAGAAATCTGGCGGGAATGAACGAACTGGTCCGGGTATGTTTAATTTTCGTAGTATTGTTGAGTTGTGTGATTTTGTTGATTTGGGTTTTTCAGGGCCCTTGTTTACCTGGAATAATAAAAGGGGGGGGGTGCTAGAAATGTTCAAGAAAGATTGGATCGCTTTTTTGCTACCAGTCATTGGGTTAATTTGTTTTCGGGGATTAAAGTTGAGCATTTAGGTTTTATGTTTTCTGATCATAGGCCGATTTCGGCCAAGTTTGTGCATGGTGGTCCCAACCTCAGTGGCGATAGAGATCGGAAGTTCAAATTTGAGCCTTTCTGGTTTAAAGATGAAGAGTGCTATTCTGTGATTTGTTCGGCCTGGGGAGGGTTTGACAGTGATAATTCTGGTAGAGGCTTAAGAGATAAGCTGGTTGTGTGTGCTGATCGGCTGGAAAACTGGAGTAAAGTCAAGTTCGGATCTTTGAGGAAAGCCATTGATAGGAAAAGATGTAAGCTCAATCTTCTCTATGATAGGCAGCAATCTGAACAGGTTCTAAATGATATCAAGCTTAGGGAGCGAGAATTGGAAAGCCTCCTCTCCAAGGAGGAATTATATTGGAAACAGCGATCGATGATTGATTGGCTACTTACAGGGGACAAGAACTCTAAATTTTTTCACAGAAGAGCGACGGCCAGAAAGAAGAAGAATATGATTAGCTCGCTGGTGGATGGTAGAGGGATCCGTAGGGAATCCAAGCAGGGTATGTCTAGTGTGGTTTTGGATTATTTCTCAGATTTGTTCAAGTCTATCCAGCCATCATCCTCCGATTTCTCTGCTGCCTCCTCCTTTCTTGAGCGTAAAGTTGATGCCCATATGGCAGGCAGACTTGGAGAGGCTTTCACCCGATTAGAGGTGCGTGCTGCAGTTTTTGAAATGGGTCCAAATAAGGCCCCTGGCCCCGATGGCTTCCATGCTCTCTTCTTTCAGAAATTCTGGAATGTGGTTGGAGAGGATGTTTCTAGTGTATGTCTTAATGTTCTTAATGGTGGATGTTCAATCAAGGAGTTTAATGCCACTAATGTTGTCCTGATCCCTAAGGTTAAAAACTCGGAGCGTATGATCGATTTTAGGCCCATCAGCCTTTGCAGTGTTATTTATAAGACTGTTTCCAAGGTTATGGCAAATAGGTTGAAAGAAATTCTGCCCCACATTATATCTTCGGAGCAGAGTGCTTTTGTACCAGGGCGGTTAATTTTTGATAACATTATGGTTGCTTTTGAGCTTCTCCACTCTATTAAGAAACAGAAAAAGGGCAAAAGAGGGTATGCAGCTATCAAACTGGATATGAGTAAGGCTTACGACCGTGTGGAGTGGGGCTTTCTGGAGCTTATCATGGAGAAACTAGGGTTTCCTAATCAGTTTAGAGCCCTTGTTATGGATTGTGTGTCGACCTCCAAACTTTCCTTCCTAATAAATGGGAAGTCTGTGGGGGAAGTCACTCCGCAAAGAGGGTTAAGGCAGGGATGCCCTTTGTCTCCTTATCTCTTCCTTCTCTGTGCAGAGGTTTTATCTTCTCTTATCAAAGGCAACAAATCTAATGGGCAATCTCTGGGCATGAGATGTTGTCGCGGGAGCCACTAGTGAGTCATTTGTTTTTTGCAGATGACAGTATTGTTTTTTGCAGGGCTTCAGTTCAGAATTGTGAGAAGTTGAAACAGATCCTAAATGTCTATGAGAAAGCCTCTGGCCAGCGGATTAATTTGCAAAAGTCCAACATTTCCTTTAGTCCAAATGTGGAAGATGTCTGCAGTGCGAGTATCTTGAATTGTCTGGGTCTAGTTAATGCCCAAGCTCATGACAAATATCTTGGGCTTCCAACCATGGTGGGGAAAAATAAAAGGAAAACCTTCAGTGACATTAAGGAGAGGGTATGGCGTAAGATCAGAGGATGGAAGGGGAATCTCTTCTCGATGGGCGGGAAAGAGGTTCTTATCAAAGCAGTGGCACAAGCTATCCCTACCTTCACAATGAGTATTTTCCAGCTGCCTTCTGCTCTGTGTAATGAGCTGTGCTCTATGATTATAGGCTTTTGGTGGGGTGCCTCAGATGGTAATAAGAAAATTTGCTGGGTCTCTAGAGACAAGTTGTGCTCTCCGAAAATTTGTGGGGGGCTTGGGTTTAAAGATTTATCTCTTTTTAACCAAGCTCTTCTGGGCAAGCAGGCTTGGAGAATTGTTATGAATAAAGACTCGTTGGTTTCTAGAGTTCTTAAGGCAAAGTATTTCAGGCAGGAGGAGTTCTTATATGTCTCGCTGAAACAGGGGAGTTCTCATCTCTGGAGGAGTTTGGTTTGGGGCAGGGGTCTTCTTATTAAGGGCCTTCGTTGGAGGGTAGGTAATGGTATGAATATCAGTGCTTTTCAGGACCCTTGGATACCAAGGGAGTCCACCTTCAGACCCTTCTCGAATGCCCCTGTGGAGGATCTCATGGTCGCATCTCTCATTTCCCCTTCGTCCCATTCTTGGGATTTGGCTAAGCTTGATCAGGTCTTTGTGGCAGCGGATAGGGATTCTATTCTGAAAATTCCTCTGAGTTTGGGTGATTGTAATGATTCCTTAATCTGGCATTTTGATAAGAATGGGGAGTATTCTGTGAAGAGTGGGTATAGAGTTGCAGCGCAGGAAAAACTCTCCCTCAAAGGTTCTTCCTCGTGTCCGGATTCGAAATGGTGGCTTGCACTTTGGAATCTCAACATCCCCCCCAAAATTAAAATTTTCATATGGAGAGTTTGCCACAACGCCATTCCGTCTCTTTGTAATCTTTGCTCTAGGAAGATTGTGGTTGACCCGTGTTGTTCTAGATGCGGTGATGCTCCCAAGAGTTCAGCACATGCCCTTTTTTGGTGCAGCTCCGTGCTCCCTATTTGGGAGTCCACTGTTTTCTGGGACATTCTCAATTTGCAGTGCCATATTTCTTGTTTTGATTTGATATTGTGGGTTTTTGTTAGGGCTAAGAGAGCAGAGCTCGAGGAGTTCTGCATGATCCTGTGGGGGGTTTGGTCTGAAAGGAATGCTGTCTTTCATTCTAAATCCCCCAGGGTTAGTGCTGATTTGGTTTCTTGGTCTCTCTCTTTGCTTCGTGAATTTCAGGGTACCTAGAAGGTCTTTGGTTCTCCTCTCCAGCCCCCCAGGCAGCCTCGCTCTTCCCCGTGGTCGCCTCCCCCCGCAGGCTCCTTGAAGTTGAATTCCGATGCAGCAGTGAAGCCTGGTTGTTCTGTGATGGGTTCTGGTGCAGTGGTGCGTGATTCTCAGGGCAAGGTTGTTGCAGCTTCGGCCAAGCCCCTCTTGGGGTTTTTTCCTGCTGAGCTTGGCGAGCTGCTGGCGTTGCGAGAGGGGTTGCTGCTGGCGAAGGAGTTTAACCTGATTATTGAGTGGGTTGAATTAGATGCTGCCTCTGTTGTGGCTAGGTTGCTTAATTCTCTCCCTAGTTCTGTTATGGACCCTATTTTTTCTGATGTTAAGGCTCTATTTAGGGCTGTGGGAGTTTCCAACTGTCATGCCATTCCTCGTTCGGGGAATGGAATGACACACTCTCTTACTTCCCTAACCTTTTCCTCTAAGGAGGAGTTTTGTTGGTTCAATCCTGAACTTAACTTTCTTATTGGTCTTCTGTAATATAAGCTTTTTTGAAATCAAAAAAAAAAAAAAAAAGTCATGGCGAATAACCTGCGAGTTGTTTAGAATAACGTAAACCTTTTCACATCCCTCTAAATAAAACAATGATTTGACAATGGGAACTATTCTAACATAAATGTTTATTAAAAGATATGAAAATGAAAATAGTTTAGTCCAAGAATCCTTCACGTTGTATTAGAGGGAAACAAGACTATCCACGTAAATAGTTACGCTGAAGATATATGGCCATTTTTCAACCTCAACTATCTCATCTTTTCCCTTTTTCAAGTCATGGCGAATAACCTGTGAGTTGTTTAGAATAATTTAAACTTTTTCACCTCCCTCTAAATAAAACAATGATTTGACAATGGGAACTATTCTAACATAAATGTTTGTTAAAAGATATGAAAACGAAAATAGCTTAGTCCAAGAATCCTTCACGTTGTATTCCTTCATCACCCATATATCAACAACTTGTTCGTAGCCATCTATGCAGCTTAGACATAGACATCCTCCCAAATCATTAATATCATATATACCCAATTTACCTAAATTAGTATTTGTTATATCAGGAATCGGCACATTGCGAAAATTTTCACTCTTTAGATCAAATGAGATGATCAAAACCCTAGATTCCCTACTTTCAATTTCCATTTGCCCCATCCAGTTCAAAGTGCCGGCAACCAAAGTACCACGTTGTTGGTGAAAAGAGTAAAAATAACAATAATCAGGCAAATCCTCAATCCACCTCCAAGAATCAGCTCTTAAACTATAGACAATAACTTTGGTGGAAGATTGGTTCCCAAAAATCTTAACCAACTTGTAGTCATCAGAAGCAAGATCATAACCAAACCCAAAGTAACCAAATAAATCACCAGAATCATCACGAATTCTAGGCAGAATTCGGAGTTTATTTGTTGATATGTTCCACAGAACTGCGGTTATGTGACCCTGATGATCCATTGGTGACAAAGCAAGCAATCCATGACAAGAACCGATGACGGGAAATCCAAACCTCAAGTTCTGGATAGGGACGTCTAGTATTTTGGCAGCTGCAATAACATTAGTTGTTGAATCAAATTCTAGGGAAAAGAGAGTAGTTCCCTCGTTATTTCTAGCAATAATTCTCCTGTTGGAGTTGGTCTGCAAACAGGCATTGTGATGACGTCGGATAAAATCCCGATCGTCAATCATGGAACGAAATTCCTTTGACAAGCATCTGAAGCGTAGGAGAGACTTGACGGGCAGTTGACAGAGTATCTCGACTATGAGATCCAACGGAATCGCAAACATTATTCTACTGATTAGGGTTTGATTTTTCTTTTCTTTGATATACGGCCATTAGGGCTTGATTAGAGTTAGATATGTTGTATAATCCTAAAAAAAAAGGAAAAAGAAAAAAAAGAAAGACGAATGCCTTTGTAAATCTTTAGTATATGTGAAATCTTGACCGTTAAATCACTTTAAGGCTCCAACGATTATTGATAAAATATTCTAAATAAAAAGATTGATAGAAAAGAACCCTTTGTTTTATACGAAAATAAATATATGAGTAATTAACTGGTTTTGCTGGTTAAATCTTGACCGTTGAATCAATTTAATGCCACATAGTTTTCATTTACCTTTTGTTGTAGAATAAAGAATTTAGGGTTTATGCTAGGAGATAATAAGTTTTATGTATAATTTTATTTGAGGGAAAAATTGAAACCATCATTCTTTTACCTAAATCGAATAAAGATATGATCCGCTTACTTAAATCAAATAAATGAATTAATTGGTGTTACTTATTAGTAAATTAAAATGTACTACCAATATATAATAATGGGTGGGATTATTTCTCTTCTTCCCAGCAAATAAAAACACTTCTCACCAAGAATCTTCAAGATTCAACTTTAAAATCTGTAACATATTTTCTTGCACAAAAGCTCTCATAAAGTAAATACTGCAATCCTTAAGATCCAATTTTTTTCTGAGACCTTACGGGTCAGGGGGATACTGGGAACTCCCAAAATTAAACTCTTATCCGAATATTTACTTCCATAACAAAAGTCATCTACTCTTAATACAGGAGATATCTACTCACACTAATTGTTTTTTTATGCGTAATTGAAAGATTTTGTGAAGCTCCAACAATTTCTATTATATATATATATATAAAAGAACCAGGGGATGTTCCACAATAAATAAACTATCTTAGAAATAAAAGCAATAAAACGTGCAATAGCATTCAAAAAGGTAAAACTGATGCTTGTTCTACAAAAGAAAAATGTACTCACAAAACCAATAATTAAACTATCTTATAAAGAAAAATGTTAAGATACAATACTGATTCTAAAAGAGATTCTAGAAGAAAAAAATATATATTCTCACTAAAACGATAAACATTAGATGGAAACAAGACTATCCACATAAATAGTTACGCTGAAGATATGTATTGGCCAACCACCAATCTCAACAATCTCATCTTTTCCCTTTTTCAAGTCATGGCGAATAACCTGCGAGTTGTTTAGAGTAAGGAAAACCTTTTCACCCGTCTCTGAATAAAACAGTGATCATAAACGTTTAAAGAAAAATATGAAAACGAAAACAATTTAGTCCAAAAATCCTTCACGTTGTATTCCTTCATCACCCATATATCAACAACCAGTTCTCAACCATCGTTGCGGCTTGGACATAAACATCCTCCTAAAACATTAACAGTTGTATCCCATTCACCTACATTTGTAGTTGTTCTATCAGGAACCGACAATTTGCGAAATTTTTCACTCTTTAGATCAAAAGATATGATCCAAGCCGTAGATTCCCTACGTTTCATTGGCTCCATCCAGTTCAGAGTGCTGGCAACCAAAATACCACAAAGTTGGTAAAAAGAGTAAAAAGAACAATAATCAGGCAAATCCTCAATCCACCTCCAAGAATTAGCTCTTAAACTATAGACAATAACTTTGGTGGAAGATTGGTTCCAAAAAATCCTAACCAAATTATAGTCATCAGAAGCAACATCATAACCAAACCCAAAGCTACCAATAGAATCACCGCGAATTTTGGGCAGAATTCGGAGTTTATTTGTTAACATGTTCCACAGAACTGCAGTTATGTAACCCTGGGGATCCTGTGATGACAAAGCAAGCAATCCATGACAAGAACCGATGATGGTAACTCCATACCCCGAGTTCTGGATAGGGAGGTCTGGTATTTTCGCAGCAGCAACAACATTATCTGCTGAATCAAAGTCTAGGGATAAGAGAGTAAATCCCTTGTTACTTTGAGCAATGATTCTCCGGTTGGAGTTGGTCTCCAAACATGCATTGTGATGGCGCCGGATGAAATCCGGATTGTCGATCATGGAACAGAATTCTTTTGACAAGCATCTGAAGCGTAGGAGAGACCTGACGGGCAGTTGACAGAGTATCATGACTATGAGATCCAACGGAATCGCAGACATTATTCTACTGATAAGGGTTTGATTTTTCTTTTCTTTGATATAGAGCGATTTAGGGTTTGATTAGATTTTAGGTATGTTTTTATAATCCTAAAATTGAAACCATCATTCTTTTACCTATAAAAGAAAGGAAATTTTGAGTCACAACTCTTAAAAATTAATTGAAAATCTTATGTTAAAAATTTTTAGGGTGTTACAATTCTCACCCCGTTAAAGAAATTCCGTGCTCAAAATTTAGGGTTTAATTTTTATTTTTTTTACAAATATCTGATATTGAATAAAGAAATTAATTGGTGTTAGGTATAGTATTAGAAAATTAAAATGTACTACCTAACACATAATAATGGGTGGGATTATTTCTCTTTCTTCCCAGCAAATAAAAGCAATTCTCACCAGAATTTTCAAGATTCAACTTTAAAATCTGGAAACATATTTTCTTGGGTGAAAATTATTTTGGTTCCTAATTTTTTATGAAATATTATATCTTTCATGGTTCATAACTTTTTCAAATTAATCAAATTAGTCCGTCTGACTAAATTTTTAATTATCAACTCTAACAGAAGTTGCAGATTGTCCACTTTACCCTTGACTACTTGTTAAGTCATAAAATTACGATATTAACCCATTCAAGTTGGAAAAATCATTAGTTTACCTAAAATATATAATGACTAAAATACACTCATTTAATAAGATAACAAGTTGAACCAATTTTTTATATATATGTTGAATTAATTGATTTTGCTAGTTTAAATCTCATAAAATACAAATTCTTTCATTTACGTCTTATTGTAGAATAAAGAATTTAGGGTTTATGCTAGGAGATAATAAGTTTATGTATACTTTATTTGTCCACACTATCAATAAATTTATTTGACGATACTACCATTCAATGTGGTTCGGTGGTGAAAATACTCATTCAGTCTGACAATATTTCAGGTTCAAATCGCGACTACCTCAAGTGGTATATTAAAAAAAATAATTTGAGGACAAAACTGAAACTATCATTATTTTACCTATAAAAGAATCAATTAGGGTACGAATAACTTCGATATTTGTTTTCTTTCAAATATCTAATATCGAATAAAGGAATTAGTTGGTGTTACGTACACTATTGTATTAGAAAATTAAAATGTACTACCTAATAAATAATAATGGATGGGATTATTTCTCTTTCTTTGCAGCAAATATAAGCACTTCTAAGTTCTCACCAAGAATCTTTAAGATCCAATTCTAAAATTTAAAACATAATTTCTTTTACAAAATCTCTCATAAAGCAAACACCGTAATTTTTTTCATCGCCTATATATCAAAACCATTAATCTTTGTACTAAAACCATGATTAGAAGGATAAATGTAGCTGAAACATAAATATTCTCCCAAAATATGAATATTCAACCGCCTAATATGGTTAAGTAGTAAATGACGCTCATTCAACATTTTAATGTTTCAATTCGAATATGCAGCACTATATATATATATATATATATATATATATATAACATAAACATCCAATATTGAACCCGTTAAACAATATATATCAATTATATTAGGAAGTGAAACCTCACAAAAATTTCCCCACTAAATTTTCACATTCAGTCACCCCCACCTCACAAAAATTCTGCTTCCTAGCGCCCCAAGTAATCAAGTTGCTGCCCAAGAAAACACACACACCAGATGTTGATTTTTGATCATCCAAATAGCTCCCCCAATCAGCATCTGGGTAGGCAGTCAGCTGAAGATGCTGAGAAGGAGTAAAGTATAAACCGAACTGCCCAGTCCCGTTGATGTATCGTAAAATTCTCTTACGAGCCAACGAATGTGTAGTAGTAGGGGCTGACAAATATTGGCTTAATTTATTAACAGCGAAAGCAATATCGGGTCTTGAAATAGTAAGATATTGCAGCCCCACTATGACACTTCGATACAAGGAGGGATCAGAAAATACTTCCCCTAAAGTCTGTGTCAATCTGGAACCAAATACCATCGGTGTTGGGCAGCTTTTGGACTGAAGCATGTTGGTTTTCTGCAACAATTCAGTTGCATACTTGGCTTGTGAAATATGCAGCCCTTGAGAAGATATATGAATCTCAAAGCCAAGAAAGAAATTGAAGGCACCCAAAGTCTTCAAAGCAAAGGTGGATTGAAGATATTTAATAACAGATGCAATAAGAGTTGAACTAGAACCTGTCACCAAAATATTATTTACATACACAAGTAACAAAATAGTGTCTTGTGATGATGAAAAATGAAGAGAGAGCTATCAGCTCTAGAATTGACAAACCCCCATTGAACCAAGGCTGCTTTGAGTTTGTCATACCAAGCTTTTGGAGCTTGCTTCAAGCCATTAAGTGACTTGTGTAACTTGCAAACCATACGAGACTGTTGTGATTGAACAAAGCCTTCGGGTTGTGACATGTACACGGTTTCTTGCAAAATGCCATTCAAAAATGCATTGTTAATATCAAGTTGTTCAGTGGCCCCATTGAAAGACACAGCAAGGTTCAAAACCACCCTTATAGTTGCTGATTTAACCACTGGACTACAGGTTTCAAAATAGTCAAGGCCACCATTTTGATGAAACCCCTTAGCTACAAGTCTAGCCTTATACTTTTGAACACTTCCATTGGCATTGTATTTAACTCTAAACACCCACTTATTACCCACAATATTCATATCATCATTGTAAGGAACCAAAAGACCAAGTATGATTATCAATAAATGCCTTATACTCCTCCTCCATGGCCTGCTTCCATTAAGGATCATTCAAAGCAGCTGTAACATTTGTGGGTTCAGGAACAACTGATGGTGTCAAGGTAGTTGAGGTAAAAAGTTTAGGCTTAGTGATGCCACATTTAAGTCTTGTTTGTATAGGGTGAGTTGATTGGTTTGGTTTAGTAGTAGCTGCAGTAGACAAGGAAATTGAAAAGGGAATAGCTGGTATAGTTATAGGATCAAGTATAGTGTCAGTTGGGGCAGTATGTGGTGGTGTTGGGAGATCAGATGAGGCTAATGACAATGGAGCTAAATGTGCAGTTTCAACATGCTGATTGTTATGTGTATAAGTATCAATATTCAAAACAGAAATAGGAAGACTCGGGGCAGAATTGAAAATAGATTCAGAGGATGACTTTGATGAATGTGAAGCTGAGAAAAACAAGGAAATATAGGGAAATTCGGATTCATTGAATGTAACATTCCTAGAGACATAGACTCTACCCGATGGATGAAGACACTTGTATCCTTTTTGTTATGAACAATATCCAATGAAGACACGTTTTGAAGAGTGAAAATCAAACTTATGATTTTGATAGGGTCTTAAAAGTGGAAAACAAGAACAGTCAAATACTTTAAGATCATTGTGATTAGGCTTATGATGATACACAAGTTCAAATGGTGTGTGATTGGAAAGCAAAGGAGATAGAAGCCTATTAATCAAGTGAATAGCTGTAGTAAAGGCCTCCCACCAAAATTGCAATGGTAACTTTTCTTAAGAGAGAAGAGTGAGGTCAACCTCAACAATATGTCTATCCTTCCTCTCAGCTAGACCATTTTGTTGATAAGTATGAGGACACGAAGAACGAAAGACAATGCCGAGCTTGTGATAAAGAGAGGAAAGAGCTTTGAACTCCCCTCCTTAATCACTTTGAAAACACTTAAGCTTGGTGCCAAACAACAATTCTGCTGATGCTTTGAATAAGAAGAAAGCATCTTTAACTTGGGATTTTGTTTTGAGTGGATAGATCCAAGTGAACCGAGTATGATGATCAATAAAATGGACATAGTATCGAAAATCATGAGAGGATTGTATAGGGGCTGGTCCCCATACATCAGAGTGCACAATATCAAGAGGTGCAGCAGTTTTGGTTGAAGAAATTGGAAATGGTAGCTGGTGTGCTTTGCCACATTGACAAACATCACAAAAATCAAAGCTTTTAACATTGTGTTTGAAGTGTTTGATTAATCTTAGAATATGACTTAGTACTCTAGATGCGGGGTGACCAAGTTTTCTATGCCACAATTGAAGTTCACAATCAGATTTTGCAGGTTTAAAATGGACAGGATTATAGGCTGCTGATTGAGTTTTATTACCAACATATGTACACAACAAAGAGTTTTTACAATTCTCAGTTGTATGAGAAGAATTACAAGCATTAACCGAAGGCATAACATTAACCTTTAATTGACTATTTTCAGCTGAACAATTAGCAGCACTAGGTGAACACAAATCAGAAAAACACATCCCAGGCTGATAAACTGTAGGAGACTCATGGCAAGAGTTAGAGGACAACGATTGAGAAGGTAAATCAAGATGGTACAACCCATCTTTCTGAGCCCCTTGAAGTAATACTTTATTCGAATTCTGATCCTTAATCACACAAAAATAGCATTAAACTCTACTATAGCATCGTTATCTTTGGTGAATTGTGAGATGTTAAGTTTTTTGTGATGTGAGGTATATGAAAAATGTTGTTGAGATAAGTTGGTCTATGTGAATGTGTATGAGATGGTATTATAGAAAAACCAAAATGAGAGATAAGGGAGGATATTACCATTACCAACAGCCAGCCTCTCATGTCCTTTGTACTCATTTTTCATGGACAAGTTATTCGAGTCTGCTGTAATATGATTTGTAGCACCACTGTCAATGTACCAAGTTGGATCAGCTACTGTTGAAGGTGAAGCAATGAAAGCTGAGTTGTTGGTGCGTGTGATATTCCCTTGAAAACCTCCATTACTCTGATTGGTACTACCTTGATAATAATTCTGGAAACCATTGCCTTGATTTCCCCTTGGCTGCTGACCTTGGTAACCACCTCCTTGATTGTTACCTCCTCCTTGATTCACTAGTTGTGGTCGATTGCCTTGCAAAATTTTTGTCAAATCGATGATAGCAAATTGCTGCAAAGTGACCTGTTCGACCGCACAATTGGCACACTGTTCCTCTTCCTCTACCACCAGAGTTTCTGTCTCTGCCTCTCCCGTCTCTATTGTATTGAGAATTTCCTCCATTTACAACTTGAGAAAAATTTGCATATGCATTAGCTAAAACAAGAGAAGCAAAAGATGCTTGCTGCTCTAACCTTGCTTCATAGCTTATGAGCAAAAACTATGCTTCTTGGAGAGAAATGGTTACTTGCAAGGATGTGATATTGACTATGACTGCATCATACTCACTGCCTAGACCTTGAAGAACATTCAACAAAAGATCTCTAGTAGTCATAGGTTGTCCAGCTGCAGCTAGACTGTCTGAAAAACCTCTCATTTTCAGAATATATTCGGTGATTGTCATGGAGCTTTTCTTTGTTGCTTGCATTTGAGCTTTAACTTGCATGATCTTTGCAAGTGAATGTTGGGAAAATATCTACTCAAGTAGAGTCCAGAGTTCAAAGGAAGTAACACACTATGTCACTTGTCCCAACACAGATGCAATGAGTGTAGATTGAAGCCAGCATACAAGCAGCTGATCAGTTTTCTTCCATCGAATAAAATCAGCACTAATAGATTTCACAATCTCTCCAGTTTCAGGATTTCTGTTTTCAACATATTTTGCTGGACTAATTGATTATCCAAGAATGAATTCCTCTAGATCATATTCTCTCACAGCATGTATCACTTGTGATTTCCAAAGAACATAGTTGTCTTGACTAGCTTTAGTGGTAGATTGAAGTTAAGGTGTGATGGAAAAGAAGAAGCTTGCACCTGAATAGCAGCTGATGAGTTCGAGTCTGCACTATTGTTGATATTGGAACTACCTCTAGAAGTTGCCATTGTTGGACCTTGAAAAGGCTCTGATACCATGTAAATTAATACAGGAATCAAAGAGAAGAGAGAACTTTTTGATGACTGCATTATGCTTCTTTTGATAATCACACAATCTGGCATTACATCAGTTTATATATAGGCAATCTTACAAGCCTTACAAACTCCCTAGAATTCAGGAAATCTATAACTGAATTAGCTGAGGTGGATGCTGACTTGGCAAGGTTGTTGATACCCGAAACACTAGCACTTGAGTCTCTGCAATGAGATTCAACTAGGAGCTGATGCTTGTAACTTAAACTTGAGACTCAAGTGTCAAGCCTGATGCTTAGAATGAGCACCAGCTTTATCTTAAACACACCTGAAGCAGAGTAGAGATTTGGTCGCAACTCAGTAAAACTTTTACTAATAGGACTTCAGTGAAACTTCAGTTAAACTTTATACTAATGCGAATCCACTTATAGTCATCTTTAGCAACAGCGTGACCGAACCCATAAAAGAAATCATCATATTAATCAAAACACTCCAAATATGGGCCACATTTGGTGCTTTTTAGTTGATATGTTCCACGAACCTAGGCTAATGTGATGGTGTGACATAGCAAGCAATCCATCACAAGAACTACGCACAGAAAAAATCAGTTCCCCAGAGGAAGGTCCAGTCAAGTTTATAGCTAATAGATTATGCATTGTACATTTAACAATAATTTTTGGTCCAATGATCGTTTTTGATTCCCCTGATGAAATCTAGGTTGTTGATCATGGAATGGAATTACTTTGTCAAGCACCAGAAGTGAAGTAAAGACTTGACCGGAAGTCAGATTAGTATGGCGTGGATTAGATCCACCGGAAGTGCAAATATTATCGGTGGTCGTTGGTCTTCTATATTCATCTTATGTATTGAATTTATGAATCACAATAATGAATGGAATTGATAATAGTCAAAATTAATAAGTTTTGAATTGACAGAAATATGAAATAAAAATTTTAATAAAGATAGGCCAGCAAACTGACCCAAAAAATGTCTTGTTCTCTCCATTTGTATGAACAGTTAAATTGCTCACAAAACCAATAATTAAACTATATCTTATAAAGAAAAATGTTTAGCAACAATACTGATTTTCAAAAAGACCAAGAGCTAACACATGTTTCACACACATACCAAAAAAAAAAAATTACTAACTAAAACAATAAATATCAAACGGAAACAAGACTATCCACGGAAATAGTCGCTCTATAGATATATATTGGCCATTTACGAACCCTAACTATCTCGTCTTTTTCCTTTTTCAAGTCATGGCGAATGACTTTCCGGTCGTTTAGCAAAATGAAAACTTTTTCACCCGTCTTTGAATAAATTAATGATCTGACAATGCGAAGCCTGTGAATTTCAAATTTTATAGAAAGATATGAAAACGAAAACAGTTTAGTCCAATTATCCCTCATACCGTATTCCTTCATTACCCATATATCGAAAAACTTTTCGCTATGATGGTTACGGCTTAGACATAAACATCCACCTAAAACATTAACAGTTTTATCCCATTCACCTACATTAGTAGTTGTTCTACCAGGGACTGACAATTTGCTAAATTTTTCACTCTTTAGATTAAAAGATATGATCAAATCCGTAGATTCCCTATTTTTTATTGGCTCCATCCAGTTCAAAGTGCCGGCAACCAAAGTACCCGAATCTTGGTGAAAAGGGTAAAAAGAATAATAATCAGGCAAATCCTCAATCCACCTCCAAGAATTAGCTCTTAAACTATAGACAATAACTTTGGTGAAAGATTGATTCCCAAAAATCCTAACCAACTTGTAATCATCAGAAGCAACATCATAACCAAACCCAAAGCAACCACAAAAATAAACAGAATCACCGTGAATTCTAGGCAGAATTCGGAGTTTATTTGTTGATATGTTCCATAGAACTGCTGTTACGTGACCCTGACGATCGTGTGTTGACAAAGCAAGCAATCCATGACAAGAACCGATGATGGTAAATCCATACCACCAGTTCTGGATAGGGATGTCTGGTAGTTTCGCAGCAGCAACAGCATTATCTGCTGAATCAACGTCTAGGGAAAAGAGAGTAAATCCCTCGTTACTTTGAGCAATGATTCTCCGGTTGGAGTTGGTCTCCAAACAGGCATTGTGATGGCGCCGGATGAAATTTGGATCATCAATCATGGAACGGAATTCCTTTGACAAACATCTGAAGCGTAGCAAAGACTTGACAGGCAGTTGACAGAGTATCTCCACTATGAGATCCAACGGAATCGCGGACATTATTATACTGATTAGGGTTTGATTTTTCTTTTCTTTTGATATACCGCGATTAGAATTTGATTAGAGTTTAAATATGTTTTTATAATCCTAAATTGATTATAATAGTTAAAAAAAAAGATGATTTGATTAGAGTTTAAGTATGTTTTTATAATCCTAAATTGATTATAATAGTTAAAAAAAATACGAATGCTTTTGTGAATATTTAGAATACTTGGAATCTTGACCGTTAAATCACTTTAAGGACCCAACGATTATTGACAAAATATTCTAAATAAAAAGGGTTATAGAAAAGTTAAAAGCCTTTATTTTATATAAAAATAAATATATGAGTGATTAATTGGTTTTGCTTGTTTAAATCTTGACCGTTGAATCAATTTAATGCCACATAGTTTTCATTTACCTTTTGTTGTAGAATAAAGAATTTAGGGTTTATATGCTAAGAGATAATAACCTTATGTACATTTTATTTGTCAAAAGTATCAATAATTTTATTGGAGGGCAAAATTGAAACCATCATTCTTTTCTTTCTTTTTTCACCAAGGAAAAATATATTAAAAGTAACAACATTACATCTGAAACGAAGCTCCAGCCGCAACTAAAGCTTTAGCGCAAGGAGGGGATTCCTCCAACCAAAGCAAAGGATCAACCACAGATAAACTAAACCTATTTAAACTATGGGCAACAACATAACACTTACGAAAAACAAAACTAATATGAAGAATAGACACATAATTAAAGGAAAGCAAAATATCAGATAAAACTAAACCCACATCTGAACGAGAGATAACTTATCTTTTACCTATAAAAGAAAGGAAAATTTGAGTTACAATTCTTAAAAATTAATCGAAAATCTTATGACAAAAATTTGGGTGTTACAATTGTCACTTCCTTAAAGAAATTCAGTGCTCAAAATCTAGGCTTATTTCGATCATCAAATCAATTAGGTTTAGAATAACTTCCATTTTTATTTTTTTTACAAATATCTTATATTGAATAAAGAAATTAATTGGTGTTACGTATAGTATTGTATTAGGAAATTAAAATTGTACTACCTAATACATAATAATGGGTGGGATTATTTCTCTTTCTTCCCAGCAAATAAAAGCACTTCTCACCAGAATTTTCAAGATCCAACTTTAAAATCTGGAAACATATTTTCTTGGGTGAAAATTATTTTAGTCTATAACTTTTAACGAAATATTACTTTTTGATCGATGTTTCACTTTTTAGTTCTCGTGGTCCCTAACTTTTTCAAAATCAATCAAATTAGATCGTCTGACTAAATTTTTAATAGTCAACCCTAACAGAAATTGTAGATTGTCCACTTTACTCATGACTACTTGTTAAGTGATAAAATTATAATATTAACCCATTCAAGTTGGAAAAATTATAAGTTTACCTAAAATATGTAATTACTAAAATACGTTGATTTAATAAGATAACAAGTTGAACCAATTTTATGTGTGTGTGTGTATATATATATATATTGAATTATAAATTTACCCCTATTAATTAAAAGATTGATAGTATTGCTGGACATTGAAAATTGTTGAATTTGTTTTGTATATATTTGTCAAATTTTTTTATATTTTTTTTAGAAAAATATTTGTTAGCGAAAAAAAAATATTTTTTTACTAAATCTAGTTTTATTGATGAAAAATCAAGGTGTATTGGTTTGTCTTTGTTATTTTGAAATAAAAACTTGTGAAAATGGGTTGTTCTCTTAACAACACCCAAAAGATATAATTTAAAGAAAATAAATACATGTGTATATGATGGGAAAATTACCTCCCCAAAACCTCCCTAGAAATATGCTAAATATCAAAGATAATAGAGAAATAAAATAGAAAATAATAACAATCACCACGACACAATAATTTAAGTAAAAAACTCTAAAAACAGGAGAAAAACCACGGCCCTCAGAAAGAAATTCACTATGTGATAAATTGTTACAATCACACAAACTATTCTCTCTAAACTACCACACTAATACACTCACACTCTCTCAAAGCATATAATAATTCACACCTTTCAACACTCTAAAATAAGAGAAACAAGAAAGGAATTTAATTAAAATTAAATACAATGCTTAAAGTGCATTCAATTGGTGCAATTAGAAACTGTGGACTTAGTCTCTTTATATAGCCTTGAGAAGCTTTGACATTTTGTTATCTTTCCAATGTGGAATTCATATTTCTTTCATTTTCTTCTCTTTTTCTTTCTTTATTTTGCCAATTTTCAACAAATCTCCACCTTGGCAAAATACAGGAAACCTCCGCCCTTCCGCCGTAACTTTCATGCAACCATTGTCTATACCAACAATGATAATTTTCAACCTAGAGAACTATCATACTCTATCATAAAAGTATACCACTTAGAATTAAGCACCAATTCTAAGATTTCCACCTCGGCACATGCCGAACAAACTTGCTGAAATTTATGGTGTAACTCCCATGTTGGCTTTCCCCGGAAGTTCTTCAGCCATCGACATAATTCTACCACACACCTTGCATTAATGCCGCCAACCAATGCCCTTGTGCAAACTTATGGACCTATTAGTAGTGACATATCATTTTTCATAGCACCTGGTGATATGCTATAAGGATGTACATATCCTTCTCAAAGGACAAATTCAGTGTCTTGACAAGACACACTATTAGCTTGATTGTTGGAGCTACCTGTCGAACCCGCTCCACCGTTTTAACAATTTTTCTTAACGTGCCCAGATTGTCAACACGCCCAGCAAATTATTTTCTTCCTAGAGTTATTCTTCTTCCAGTTGCTCACATTGCTAGCTACTAATGTTGTGTCTTCTAATGAAGTACGACCTCCACCCTTCAGTCTTTTCTCCTCAGAAAGGAGTTTACCGGTAACTTCTGCAAAATTCAGAGTCTCCTTCCCATATACCAAAATAGGTTTCATATGTTCATAGGAAGATGGAATAGACAATATAAGCCTTAATACTTTATCTTCATCTTCAATTTCAACTCCAATAGACTCTAATTTAGAAACAATACCATTGAGAACACTCAGATGATCTGAGATTTTTGCACCTTCCTCCATACGCAGAGTATGAAACTGTTCCTTCAGGTATAACCGATTTGAGATGCCTTTTGCCTGATACAACCCTTCAAGCTTTTCCCAGAGTTCCTTTGCTGTCAGTATTCTATGCATATTTGCAAGAACATTCTTGGCCAAACACAGACGAATCACACTTGCAGCTCTCAAATCCATTTCTTCCCAATCTTCATTGCTCATATTAGACTCACATTTGCTGGAATCACCTTCATTGGATTCACCTTTGCTGGAATCTTTTAAAACAGAGCCTGATTTCTCCTTTAATACCTTGTGTAACCCAGATTGTATTAACACATCCTTGACTTGCACTTGCCACAAGCCAAAATTAATCTTTCTATCAAATTTCTCTACATCAAACTTCAAAGAACTTGTAAATTTAGGCATTCTAACCGTATACTCGAATAGTGTCCATAGTCCGTGAACATCACTCCAAGTAAGTTCCCAGGAAAGAGAGGTCGGTCACAATGGATACACTTAAATACCAAATCTTTCCTAGCCAAAACCTTCCCTAGATATGCACTTCTACAATACTACCACACTTAACTCCAGCAACCAAGAACAATTCTTTTCTAATATGGAACATCAGACAATGCTGCAACCATAAAGCATACTAAGAATTTTCTAAAACATCTGACACCTTAGCAACCAACCTAGGCTCTGATACCACTTGTTGAAAAAATTACCTCCCCAAAACCTCCTTAGAAATATACTAAATATCAGAAATAACAGAGAAATAAAATAAAAAATAATAGCAATCACCACAACACAATAATTTACGTGGAAAACTCCAAAAACATGAGAAAAACCACAGCCCTTAGAAAGAAATTCACTATGTGATAAATTGTTACAATTACACAAACTATTCTCTCTAAACTACCACACCAATACACTCACACTCTCTCAAAACATATAATAATTCACACATTTCTACACTCTAAAATAAGAGAAACAAGAAAGGAATTTAATTAGAATTAAATACAATACTTAAAGTGTATTCAATTGGTACAATTTGAAACTAAGGACTTGGTCTCCTTATATAGCCTTGAGAAGCCTTGACATTTTGTTATCTTTCCAATATGGGATTCATATCCCTTTCATTTTCTTCTCTTTTTCTTTTTTTATTTTGCCAATTTTCAACAGTATATAAAAATATTTCCTTAAAAAATCCACAAAAGTTCACGCCACAAGAATATCAGTTGAAATGCAAATAACCTGTCAACAAAATATTTAATTATATACTTCAATCATCCAAAGCTCTGTTGAAAATTGTTAGGAAAAAAAAAAAAAAGGGATATACAACAGACTTGTCACTTATTTATACAAAAGCTCTGCATCTAATCCTCTGCATCAACTAAATTTACATGAGCAATAATAATAATAATAATATTTAATGCCAAATTTGAAAGAAGAAAGCCATAAAACCTTCCATTCCATTCAGTATATGAAATCTTAATGAAGTTACTTGACCAAACAAGTTTAAACAAGCGAGGACGAATGTTGCTAAGTTCAGCATTCATTCAAACACGAATAATGATTTGTTATTCCAAATGTGATACATGCCCTTTTCGCCTTTCTGTGATTTTTACCAAGGTGGTGATATGAATCTACTAGGTAGAACTCACCTTTAAAAACTGACTTGTAAGAGGAGAGTGCCTACCAAGTTATATATCAACCACTAATCTCATACTTAGTGGAGTTTGAATCATAACAGGTGGCAATGAAAATAAAAGTTCAAATGACATGTTTCTCAAATTTTGCTTCAACTTTTCACCTTCCAGGTTTCCAGCTGAACCAAATTGAGGCAATGGCTTCCTCCCACTTTAGTCAATCACCAGTACAAAATTCTTTTAAGAAGTATGTAAAATTTGAGGATGCATATAATATTCCTAAAGCAAATGCACGAAAACACAACCACGAAGCCTATAACACAAGTTGTTACTTCACAGAATTATTATACCTATAAACTACATCTCCCACTACCATTTTTCTTCTCTCCAACTAATTAAAATTGTCATTTCGAAATGCTTACAACCTCAAGAGCAGAATTTCAGTAAAAAGAACAGTTATTTCAGATATTTCAACCTGTACCTAGATTGTAATTACCCACACATGCTTTAAAATCTGAAATATATTTTCTTTTACAAAAGCCTTCATAAAGTAAATGCCTTCAAGATACAACTTTTTTTTTTTTTTGAGATCTGAAATCTTACGGGTCTGAGGGATACCGGACACTCCCAAAATTAAACATTTACTAGTACGGTCCAGACATCTACTTCCATTGTGGAAGCCGTCTACTCTTAATACGAAAAAAGTCTACTCACACTAATTATTTTTATATACGCAATGGTGGAACATATGTACATACCAAGATTTGAATCTTGGTAGTTTGAAAGAGCTTATGAGTCTCCAACAACCAAGATAGGTGACCTATAGTATAATTTTCTGTTATATAATATATATATATATATATATATATATATATATATGTGTGTGTGCAGAGACGGAGCTCTGTAAGGGCTAGGGTGGGCTTAAGCCCACCCTGCCAAAATGATTTTTTTTTTTTTTAAATCAAATGAAAAAATATTATTAGTATTGTTATACCCTCCATGTTTATTCATCCATATTTATATTTTAACCTACTAAAAATTCATTCCAGTTAATATTTTTATTTCATGAAGGTCCAATTTATAACATTATTAACTCAATTCAATTAATATTTTTATTTTTAAGAGACCCAATTTACAACATCATTAACTCACAGCTCACATGTTTCTGCTATTAGATTTAGAACAGGCTCAGTTCCAATTATATATATTTTTTTCTCTCTACACAACTCACAATTCACAATCTTTACCTTCTCTTTCCTTATTTTTTTTTTCTTTCTCTTCACAAGTCACAATTCACAACAATTCTGCTTCCCTTGTCCAATTATATTTCCACTTGTGTTCAGTCACCACTCCTTTGTCCGGTTAGTTTTTTTAAAATTATTTAGTAGTTTATTTTATTTTAATTATTTTATTTTAATATTGTTTGCTAAAAAATAATAATAATTTTTTTTTAAAAAAAAAAATGGATATTAAGGTCGTTGAACCTCACTCGAACTGTGTTCGAACCAAACGAACCCCAGAAATAAATCCAGAACTTGGGTTCGCATTCGAACCTAGAACTTGGGTTCGCGTTCGAATCCAGATTATGGGTTCATTTCTAGGAACGAACCCAGATTTGGGTTTATTTCTGGGTTCACATTCGAACCTAGAACTTGAGTTCATCGACGAACCCAGAAGTTGGGTTCGCGTTCGAACCCAGAACCTGAGTTCGTCGACGAACCCAAAAGCTTTGCTTGGTGCTGACTTTTCCTATTTTCACAATAACAACATAACAAGTATTTTCAGCAATGAAACTTTTTAAGACATTGCTTTGCAATAAAATGGAGTAAGAGTTTCTAGCAAACTCCATGATTATTTTTATTAAAATAGAAATTGCTGATGCTATTGATTCAGATTTTATAATTGATAAGTTTGATATTTTAAATAATCGTAAGCTACGTTATTTTTTTTGTTGTATCTGCATTGTATGTTTATCTGGTATTATATTTTTGTCTTTTCTTTTAATTAAAATTGTGTATATATTGTTTATGTAATACATTTTGAGGAGTATGACTCATTATATATTAGCCCACCCTGATCTACATTCCTAGCTACGTCCCTGTGTGTGTGTGTGTGTGTGTGTGTTTAAGAACCATGCATGGGATGTTCCACAATAAATAAACAATCTTAGAAATAAAAGCAATAAAACGTGTAATGGCTCAGAAAGACAAAACTGATGCATGTTCTACAAAAGAAAAATGTGCTTACAAAACCAATAATTAAAACTATCTTATAAAGAGAAATTTTAAGAAACAATACTGATTCTAAAAGAGTTTTTTTTTTAAAAAAAAAAATTTCCCACTAAAACGATAAACATTAGAGGGAAACAAAACTATCCACGTAAATAATTATTACGCTGAAGATATATATTGACCATCTACCAACCTCAACTATCTCATCTTTTCCCTTTTTCAAGTCATGACGAATAACGTGCTTGTTGTCTAGAATAAGGAAAACTTTTTCACCCGTCTCTGAATAAAATATTGATTCGACAGCGGGAGGTATGTTAACATTAATATTTATAGAAAGATACGAAAACGAAAATAGTTTAGTCCAAGAATCCTTCACACTATATTCCTTCATCACCCATATATCAATAACCTGTTTGCCACGATCGTTGTAGCATAGACATAGACATCCTCCCAAATTATTAGTATATGTACCACATTTACCTACATTAGTACTTGTTATATCAGGCGGCGTAGGCACACTGCGAAATTGTTCACTCTTTAGATCAAATGAGATGATCAAATTCAAAACACTAGATTTCCCCATCCAGTTCAAAGTGCCGGCAACCAAAATACCACTACGTTGGTAAAAAGCGTAAAAAGAACAATAATCAGGCAAATGCTCAATCCACCTCCAAGAATTAGCTCTTAAACTATAGGCAATAAATTTGGTGGAAGATTGCTTCCGAGAAATCCTAACCAACTTGCAGTCATCAGAAGCAACATCATAACCAAACCCAAAGCTACCAATAAAATAACCAGAATCACCTTGAATTCTGGGCAGAATTCGGAGTTTATTTGTTGATATGTTCCACAGAACTATGGTTATGTGACCCTGAGGATCCTGTGATGACAAAGCAAGCAATCCATGACAAGAACCGATGATGGACGTAAATCCATACCTCCAGTTCTGGATAGGGAGGTCTGGTAGTTTTGCAGCGGCAAGAACATTATATGCTGAATCCAAGTCTAGGGAAAAGAGAGTAGTTCCCGTCTTATTTCTAGCAATAATTCTCCGGTTAGAGTTGGTCTCCAAACAGGCATTGTGATGGCGCCGGATGAAATCTGGATCGTCGATTATGGAACGGAATTCCTTTGACAAGCATCTGAAGCGTAGGAGAGACTTGACGGGCAATTGATAGAATATCTAGACTATGAGATCCAACGGAATTGCAGACATTATTCTATTGATTAGGGTTTGATTTTTCTTTTCTTTGATATACTGTGATTAGGGTTTGATTAGAGTTTAAGTATGTTTTTATAGCCCTAAGTTAATTATAATAGTAAAAAAAAAAAGACGAATGCAATCTTGACCGTTAAACCACTTTAAGGATCCAATGATTATTGGCAAAATATTCAAAACAAAAAGGGTTATAGAAAAGTTAGAACTCATTGTTTTATAGGAAAATAAATATAAGAGTAATTAACTGGTTTTGCTGGTTTAAATCTCATCAAATACAATTTTTTTTCATTTATGTATTGTTGTAGAATAAAAAATATAGGGTTTATGCTAGGAGACAATAAGTTTATGTATACTTTATTTGTCCACACTATCAATAAATTTATTTAACGGCACCACCATCAAATGTGGTTCGGTAGTGAAAACACTCATTCAGTCTGACAATTTTAGATTCAAATTGCCACCATCTCAAATGGTAAATAAAAAAAAAAAAAAAAATTGACGGCAAAACTGAAACCATCATTCTTTTACCTATAAAAGAATCAATTTGGACTTGAATAACTTTGATTTTTTTATCTTCTTTCAAATATGTAGTATCAAATAAATGAATTAGTTGGTGTTACATTCAATATTGTATTAGGAAATTAAAATGTACTACCTAATACATAACAATGGGCGGGATTATTTCTCTTTCTTCCCAGCAATTATAAGCACTTCTAAGTTCTCAGTAAGAATCTTCAAGATCCAATTCTAAAATTTAAAACATATTTTTTTTTTACAAAATATCTCGTTAATTATTTTCATCACCTATTATCAAAACCATTAATCTTTGTACTAAAACCATGATTAGAAGGATAAATGTACATTCAACCACCCAATATGATTAGGTAGTAAATGACACTCATTCAGCATTTCAATATTTTAATTCGAATATGCCGCACTAGTTTGTTATTAAGCCAAGCTAGAGCTGATGTAGTTCATTAGAACTCAATGGCGGGAAAGTTACAATTCTGTTAAAGAATTGTAACTAACAATCTGATGTGGCAATAGTTTGTTATTAATTCTGTTTACAGAAATCTGTAAAAGCTTGTCATTATAAAAGCTGATACATTGCATTGTGATTGACATTATTGAAAATGTTGAAAGAAATAAAAGTTTCCAGAAATATGTTTCTTCTCCTTTCTATCTTCTTGTTCTTTGTATAGTGATTCTAGCACTTTTAGATGGTATCAGAGCTCAAGATCAAAGGCCATGGAATCAGCTTCAATCTTACAGCTCAATCAAAATCAATTCTCAAATCGTGAACCAGTTTACACAAAGAAACAGAGAGAAGCTCAAGCACAACTCATCACCAAAAATCTCAACTTCAATTTTCCAATAAAACTTGATGAAAACAACTTCAATTATTGGAAGGTACAGATCTCTCCAATTATTAGAGCTTTCAATCTAGAATAGTACTTTTTTAGCTTTATGAAATGTCCACAGAAGTTTATTGAATCCATTGATGAAGAATCTGGAGAAATGATTCAAACATACAATAATAATTACCTTATTTGGAAGAAAAATGATCAAATGATAGTCTGTTGGTTACTATCCACATTGAGTCCACCAATTTTTGGTCAAGTAGTATCACATTGCATTACTGCTTTTGAGTTGTGGAATTGCATAACCCAAATTTTTTCACAAAACTCTCTTGCTCGGGTGTTAAATCTAAGAGCTCAACTACAAAATCTCAAGAAAGGATCTATGTCTGTTACAGAATATGTTGTGAAAATTAAAGGACTTGCAGATATGTTAATGGCTGCTAGACAAGTTTTATTTGAAAGAGATATTATTACTTACACTTACTGGAAAAAATGAAGATGTCAGTGCTCAAGAAACACAGTTTCAGCTAGCAAGCTTTGAGTCAAAGCTAGAGCAATTCTCCACAACTGCTAATGTAGATCTATCCAATGCTTCTACAAATCATAAGGAGAATTCAGAAGGATGATCTTCCACCTAACTTCAAAATAAATCAATTTCAACAACCTTTTCAAGATAAATGCAGAGGTTGAGGCCGTGGAAAAAGTGGAAGATTTTACAACAGTAGAGCACTATGTCAACTTTGTGGCAAACTTGGACACAATGCCACTGTATGCTATCACCAGTATGATCAAACAGGGCAAACTCACTTTAATAGATTTGATCAATCTGCTCATGGTCATAACAGGTTCAACAATTCCTCACCTCATAGCAATATTGCTCAGCAACTTGACTACTCACATGATCCAGTATATACAGCTTATCAACCTCACAACAACTCTTACAATGCAATGATAGCATCCTCCTCAACAATTGTTGATCCCAGTTGGTATGTGGATACTGGTGCAACAAACCACATCACACCAGATTTCAACAATTTATCCATTAGCAATGAGTACAGAGGTAAGGAGAGAATTGCTGTTGGTAATGGCAGCACTCTACCTATCTCTCATATTGGCACTACTTTGGTTGACACGCATAACAAATATCATGGTCCATCGACTCTAAACAACATGTTATTTGTGCCTAGTATTACAAAGAGGTTACTTAGTGTTGATCCTCTGATTGGTTGAGCCCTTCGGTGGAGGAGCAACCTTCTGGGATGTGCTTTCTCTATGTAACACCCCCTGACCCGACCCGACTGGATTGACCCAGAGAGCGTTACCGGGTTTTCAAAACTTTCTCAATTCACTTCATAAATTTTCAAACCTTTGTGAGCCCATCAAATAAATTTTCAAACCATTGGAAAACCAAATAGTTGATAGTTTTAAAACCATTTTCAAGTGAGCCCATCGCAATAAACTTTTTACAAAAATTTCGGTAGAGTTCCCTTTGTTTTTCGAATTTTCCAAAACCTGTTTCAAATAAAATTCAATTTACACAAAATCCACAACACTTCTAAATTCCACTTTCACTCAATTGCGCACTCTGCTGTTTAGTGCGACTTTCAAACAATTTATAAAATAAAATACTTCAGAATTCAATATTTACAAACATTCTAAAAATGAAAAACAAAAAATCATAAACTAATTAATTACAAAACATATTTACAAACTCTCTGTATATGCATGCTTACAATAAATATATATATACAACAATAGAACTACCCAACTGTAGTGACTCTGGGACTCTGTCAGCAATTCTCTCTCTCTTCAGTCTTTGGCCTTTTCAGGATCCCTGGTACCTACGCGTTAGAAACAAAACTAACGCGCTAAGCATATAGCTTAGTGGGTGTACACAAACTCAATTATGAAAAAAAATCATAAATAACCTTTAATAAGAAACAAATCACAATATATATATATATATATATTTCAATTCTAATCATTTACAAATCAATTTAACTTCAAAATCAAACCATAAAGCAGTTATAATCACATTAACCTCAAGAATAAAATCAACATGTAAAATCAATGAATAAAGTTACTCAATTCACTTTTCAATTCACTTCGAATCTGACCCGCTAGAATACTCAACATACTAGGACTGGAATATGGGTCGAACTCCCACCCTAGGACGAATCCTAAGAGTGGTACGTATCTCCCTACTCTAGGCCCGAGGGTACGGAACCTAGAGAGGTACATAACTCCCTATCCCAGGAACGAATCCTTAGGAAGGTACGTGTCTCCCAACCTCAGGATGAATCCGTGAGGAGGTACGTGTCTCCCTGCCCCTGGACGAATCCATGAGGAGGTACATAATAATCATCAATAGCATATCAATATCGGTGCAGTACTGCTCACTAAACCCAGCTGGTATACCAACCTCCTATATCCATTTCTATGTCTAAGTATCCTAGGGCCGTTACGATAAACTATTTTCAATATTCACTATATTTACAATCAACGGAAACATTCGAGTTCAATAACATAAATTTTTCATGGGAAAATCAACATTATTTATACAATAATCTAAAATAAATAATTTCCACGAAATCGAAGTAATGAAAATACGATCAACAATAAAATCATTCAACGAAAATAAAATCAACACATAAGAATGAAAATCTTCGAATAAATCTCAGATTCAAACTAAAAATACTTAATGCTTTTTGTAAAGAGTTCGAAAATGGAGGTACACCAACCTGGATACCGTTTTTCGTTCGACTATCGCGATTCTAGGTTTCTTTTCTTTTCTCTTTCTCTTTCTCCTACACTTCCTTTTCTCTTTCCTTCCTCTTTTCTTCTTCTTCTTCTTCCTCTTCTTCTTCTTTCTTCTTCTTTCTTCTTTCTATTCTTTCTTTCTTCTTCTTTCTCTTTCTTCTTCTTCTTCTTTCTTTCTTTCTTTCTCGGCCTCACCCTCTCTTTTCTCTCCTCTGTCTGTTTTGTGGCTTCTCGCGGAAGCCAAATTTTTTTTTTTTATATTTTTCGGTCGTCGCGACCTGTGGTCGCGGTACTCACTGGAGCGTTTCCACCGCCTTCATCGCGAGCACACCTCGCGGTACCATGGTCGCGCTGGTGGTCGCGTTGCTCACTGCCAAAATTTGACATTTTCATCGCGAGCAGTTCATCGCGATCTGTGGTCGCGGTGACTGGTCACGGTGACTGGTCGCGATGCTCACTGCCAAGAATCACCATTTTTCATCGCGAGCAGGTCATCGCGATCTGTGGTCGCGGTGACCAGGTCGCGATACTCACTGCCTCGATTTTCACTTTTCACGCATTATTTCTGGACCGTTCCATCTGGTCCACCTGAAAATCATAAAATTTATATTCACATATTCAAAATTAATTATTCAAAATTCCGGAATTTTACACTCTAATTCTGAATTTAAACCGGCAATCATACAAACTGTAAAAAGGAGCATCGACCGTGGGTCGGTAGCCACCCTCCGACGATCAAGTCAGTATCCAGATAATTTTAAACACCGAATTAGTCTAAAATTCTCTCTTTAAAAAATCTCTCCCTCTTTTACCATTTCTTTCTCTATTTATAGCCATATTTTGCACTCATTATTGTAAGCTGGTTTTGACACCTGGTGGCTGTTTGATATGACATTGGATTGGCTGTTTCTCTGTTCAGCACATGATGGATTAATTCCACCGAGGGTAGTTAAGGGATAGGATCCACCGAGTCTCTAAAGGAGGATGTATTCCCTTATTCGATAATAATATTAATAATAATAAATTTTATCAAGGGGTGCCAAGTGAACCGGTTCCACGTGGCATCATACTACTGGGTGGTTAATAGCGGTGTCACCACTTCCCCCAAATTTCATGCCTCGGGGGACGTGTTCTGCGAGAAATGAAATTTTCTTAACTCCGAAACGAGATTTTCCATTATCTCGGTGGATGTATCCCAAGGGGGACGAATCATTTTACTGGATGAGACTTGGGAGGCGAACCTATTGCTTGGTAGATGCGCGCCTCGGACGACATGCGTCTTGAGGAATGGGAGCCTAGGTGGATGCGCCTTGGACCAAGAGCACTTGGTGGACATGACCCTCGGAGGACGCGCACCTTGGACCAAGAGCACTTGGTGGACATGAACCTTGGAGGACGTACGCCTTGGACCAAGAGTCCACTTGGTGGACATAAGCCTCGGAGGACGCGCACCTGAACTAAGAGTCCACTTGGTGGATATGAACCTCGGAGGACGCGTACCTTGGACTAAGAGTCCACTTGGTGGATGTGATCCTTGGTAGATGCACCCTAGACCAAGAGCACTTGGTGGACATGACCCTTGGAGGACGCGCACCTTGGACTAAGAGTCCACTTGGTGGATGTGATGATGAATTTTGTAGTCTAACAAGGCAATTAATGCCATTTGACCAAGTGACTTGAAGGGTCGCGTCGGTTCGTTGCCCGAGGAGGAGTGATTGATTGACAAGAAGCCGCCATTAATGATGACTTTTCGTATGTTGAGGCTCCACAGTTCGTTAGATCTTAATCGAATGCACGGTTGAGATGTTCTCTTCCTTCTCTATAAATACTTAAGCAAGTTTTAGATCTTCCTCACTTTTCCTCTCCTCCATTTTGGTACTTTACTCGGTGGACACTCGTCTCGGTTGTCCAAATCTCTTAGGTGAGTTCTTTGTTTCATCTTGCATCTTTAATGTCTTTCGATTCTAGGCTAGAATCCTCCGAGAGTGGTTCCTCGGAGTCACCTATCCCCGGGGGTTTCTGGGGCTGTGGAGTCCAAGCAAGCTCGTGACTCCGAGTGCTCTCTTCATTCGGAGTCTTCTCTTCCCTCGGGTATCACTCAGGGGTACAACTCCGAAGATTATTATAGGGGGCAACTCCAGTTTGATCGGTTTGCAATCAACCATGTGCCTAAAAATTTAATAAACTACTCAAAATTAGTATTGTATAGAGAAGAATTTTCAATTCCCCCAGAGGTAGGTCTTAGAATTCCAAATGAAGGGGAAAGGGCCACAGATCCCGAACCTGGCTCGGTGGCCTTCCATCCCTCTTTTATAGAGTTGGGGGTTAGGCTTCCCCTCTAACCTTATCTCCGACGATTCCTAAGGGACATAGGGTTGGCCCCTGCCCAAATCAGTCCCAATGGTTGGAGAGTCCTGATCGGTATGTGGTCCCTGTGGAAAGTCCTGGGGATTGAGACCGATCCTTCTTTCGCTAAAATCCAGCATTGCTACAAGCTAGCTCCCCATACTCGTGGGGGTGATGGTTGGTGGTACTTGGCCAGCTGGACGAATCAGGCGGGTGAGGGTCTCATCACTGGGCTTCCTACTTCCAACAAAGAATGGAAAAAAACTTGGTTCATCGCCACCGACTAGGGCAGGGAGTTGTCCCTCGGAAGAAGGCCTATGAGGGTTAGATCGGTGTTTGGTTTTCCAGGTCAGTAAGCCTTCTGTATTTGTTACTTGTTTTTCTTTCACATTTGTTGGGCTATTCTTGCCATTACGTTTGTGTTTCTGTTGCTTCTTTCAGCTGTTTGGGAACGCGTTCACGAGAATCAGCAGCGTGGAAAACTCACAGTCGCGAGCGGCACGTTAATCATCTCTTGGGGGATCGGCTGTTGAGTTCTTTCGAATTTATTCCCGTGCCCACCGCTCTAAGGTTGTCGAACGCCGCCAGAAGCAAGGGGAAGAAAGGTAACCCCTACCCTAATCTCGGTGGTTGTATCCCCCATTATACATCTCGTTGCTATAAATTATACTCTTTGTATTTCATTTTCTTACCAGAGAAGCTAGTTAGCAAGCCTAGGGGGATGTTGTCTTCAAGAGCTAATAAAGGGAAAGCCGCAATGGGCGCTAAAAAGAGTCGAGTTCTGCCGACGTCATCTCGGGGGGCTAAGATCCCTGATGATTTTTTAAAGGCAATGCCCTCAAAACGAACAAGGGCTTCGATAGAGACATCAGCCACCGACTGCCCCAAAGAGGGTGTCACCGAGGATGTTAGGCCTCCAAGGTTCAAGGAGGTGAGCTCGGAGGCTGGAAGCGGAGTGGGCGGCGACCAATCACCTTCAGAGGAATGCGCAGGGGTGACAGTTTCTGAGGACCATCGATGTACAGTCAAGGGAGGACCCCTACTAGTTAGGCTGGCTTCGGTGGTCCCTTTTCCCCAGATGATTCGGTGGACTTCATGTGTTCCTATGCCAGGAACTTTATGAGGTCCGGTGATAGTGGAGGTGCTGGGAAGATTTTAAATGATGACAGAGTGCGCATTGCCTCCGGTCAATTATGGACGGTGAGTTTAGCCTTCAATTTTATGTAATAGTATACTCTCTCAATTTTATATGTGTTTTGCTTGTTTCCTTGATTTCAGGCGATCGGTAATTGGCGCAACCAAGAGATGAGGCTTCTCCAGTTGAACGAGGGTTTACAGAAGATGGAGTCGGAGCTGATAATCAAGAAGGATACCTGTAGCTCGTTGGAGAGAGAGCTTAGAGGGGCCAAAAATGAAATTTCAAGCTTGAAGGCTCGGTTGGCTCATTCGGAGGCTCTTGATGCGGAGGGAGTCAAAGCCACCGAGTATTGAGAGAGGCTAAGGAAGTCCAGGGCTTTAGTCAAGCGCCTCCGAAGGGAACTTTCTGACCGAGCCATAGACTGTTGGATCAGGTCCTCCGAATACACCAAGGCCATTGATGAAGAATTTGAGAGAGGAGCCACCGATACCAAGTACCTCATTTCGAGAATGGATCCAAACTTCGACTTTAAGAAGTTAGAAGAAATTCGCGCCAAGGAATGGGTGAAAGGAGGTGCCACCGAGGAGGTTGGAGAGCCCATCGTTGAGGAGGACTCTCTTGACTTGGAGGATGTTATGCTTACCGATCCAGAGGTCGAGAGTGCCTCTGAGTGAGGGATCTATCTTTCTTTTGTTTGTTAGACCCTCGGTGGTCTTTTATTTTTGCTTTTGAGATGTTGTTAGACCCTCTATGGTCTATTTATTTTTGGATGTAGTTGGACCCTCCGTGGTCTTTTCATTTTCGATGTAGTTGGACACTCTGTGGTCTATTTTTTTTCGATGTAGTTGGACCCTTTGTGGTCTATTTATTTTTGGATATAGTTGGACCCTCCTTGGTCTTTTCATTTCCGATGTAGTTAGACCCTTCGTGGTCTTTTTTTTTTTTGATGTAGTTGGACCCTCTGTGGTCTATTTATTTTTGGATGTAATTGGACCCTCCGTGGTCTTTTTATTTCCGATGTAGTTGGACCCTCTGTGGTCTATTTTGTATTAATTTTCAAACACCAATTTTTGTGTTCATATTTGTGTACTTTTCGTACTTCATTATGCAATCTTTCGATTTCTAGACCGTGGTCCAACCTCGGGTCGTCACCCTCGGTATTCATCTCGTGGGACATTTGATCTTTCATTTGATCAGTCGTTCTTTAGCCAGGTCTTCAATTTCATGCGGTCAAAGTTGACCAAATTAACAATTTATGTAATCAAACAAGTATAGTGTACAGGATTGATAAGCATTCCAACAATAATGAGTGGATAAGTCAAGCAAACATTCCAGTGTGTAAATGCATATTCGGTGGACATAGTCCACAAACATTAAAATAGATAGATGCACGCTCGGTGGATATAACCCACCAACATTCCGATAGATAAATGCTTGCAAGGAGAACAAAACACACTCGGTGGGTGATTTTCACAAATATTTACTACATATGTTGGCACCTGCTCACCGAGTAGTCATAGAAAGTATCTTTTGAGGTGCTCGATGTTCCATGGGTTCTTCAAGGCAATCCCATCGAGGGTACTGAATCTGTAAGTTCCCTTCCGACCTTCGGAAGCAACTTGGTATGGCCCTTCCCAATTGTCACCAAGCGTACCATCCGAAAGGTTCTTGGTACTCGGGAGGACCTTCTTCAGAACCAAATCTCCCATTTTGAATCTTCGAACATGGACTTTCGAATTGTAGTACCTTTCGATTCTTTGGCGCAGAGCTGCGGCTCGGATGCTTGCGTTCTCCCTCCTCTCCTCTAATTCATCGAGTGCCGCTTGAAGTTCGACCTCGTTGTTAGAAGGTGTGTATTCCCCCACTCTCAGAGTTCGGATGGTCATTTTTGTTGGCAACACTGCCTCCGTTCTAAATGCAAGTGAAAATGGAGACTCTCCTGTGGTCGTGTGTGGGGTCGTTCTGAGTGCCCACGATACTTCAGGAAGCTTGTCCACCCATGCACCCTTCTTTGTTTCCAACTTGCATTTTAAGAGGTGTTTGATGGTTTTATTAGCTGCTTCTACTTGACCATTAGTCTGGGGATGAGAAGGAGAAGTGAAACGAACATTAATCCTATATTCTTGACAAAGGGCCCTAAAGGCACGGTTATCGAACTGAGTTCCATGATCGGTGATTATGACTTCGGGGACTCCAAATTGGTAGATAATCGACCTTCAAACAAATTCGGTGGCCTTCCGTTCGGTGATGCGCGCCAGAGCCTCGGCTTCTATCCACTTAGTGAAATAATCTATCCCCACAATGGCATACTTCTTTTGGGAGGATCCGATAGGAAGAGACCCTATTATGCCTAGCCCCCATTGGGTAAACGGCCAAGGGGCCGCCATTGGTGTGAGGTCTTCAGCTCTCAGCCTCGGTATGCTTGTTGTTCTTTGGCAACGGTCACATTTTCTTGCATACTTAGCTGCCTCCCTAAACATGGATGGCCAATAATACCCTTGGCGCAGTATTCGGTGGCCTAAGGTTTTTCCTCCAAAATGACTTCCATAGACTCCTTCATGGACTTCAGCAAGCACTCGTTCAGATTCTGCAGATGTGAGACATCTCAGGAGAGGATGAGAGAAACCTCTTCTGTACAAACACCCCTCCCGGAGGACATATTTTGGTGCCTGGCGCCTAATCCTCCTTGCAACTGCCACTTCAGAGGGGAGTTGTCCATCGAGCAAGTATTGTCTGATTGGGTCCATCCAAGACACAGATGCAATCGGGTGCTCGGTGGTAGCATGCACACCTTGCTCATCTATACTTCGGGTCGATAGTTCGGAGACCACAACTACCCTGGGGAGTTTGGTAACGGTGGTTGACGCCAATTTGGCAAGTGCATCAGCCTGGAAGTTCCTCTCTCGAGATATTCTTACGAACAGGCATCGGGAGAACTTCCCTCGGAAGATCGTCACCATTTAGAAGTACTTCATCATTATTTCATCCTTTGCTCGGTAGTCGTTATTCACTTGATTGACTATTAGCTAGGAATCGCTGTAAACGAGCAAATGTTCCACTCCAAACTCTTGTATGAGGGCTTCATATTCCGCAATGTATGAGGGCTTCATATTCCGCAATGTTGTTGGTGGCGCGAAAACCGAACCTCAAAGCTAGCTGCGTGAGTGTACCATCTGGGGCTTGAATGACTATACCAGCTCCGCTCCCATGCCTGTTGGATAAATCATCGACGAAAAGTTTCCAGTCGGAGAGGTATTCGTTTGTAACCGAGGCGACATCTTTCACAGTAAACTCTAAAACGAAGTCGGCTATTGCTTGTCCTTTGATAGCATTCTTCGGTTGAAACGAGATATTTAATTCACTGAGCTCTACCGACCACTTGATCATCCGACCTAACGCTTCTAAATTTTTCATTACCTGCCTTAAGGGGTGCTTTGTCAATACTATTATGGAGTCTCCGAGCCATTATTATTAGGGCTAAAGCGAGTTTCTCAATTTCTGAATATCTAGTCTCAGGACTTGTCATCGCTTTGCTCACATAGTAGACAGCCCGCTACGTTCCCTCATCGTTTATGATCAACACCGAGCTCACTACCTTGGGGGATACTGCCAAATATAAGAAGAGTGTTTCCCTCGTCTGAGGTTTGGATAGCATTGGAGGACTAGTTAGGTAGCACTTCAGTTCTTGGAAAGCTTTTTCACATTTCGAAGTCCATCTGTTGGAGATGTTTTTCTTCAATGCTCTGAAAAAAGGGAGACACCGATCGGTTAGTCGAGAGACGAATCTTGAGAGGGTGATCACACGCCCAGTGAGGCCTTGTATCTCTTTTATGATGCGTGGACTTCGTAGTTCCTGAATTGCCTTAATTTTGTTCGGATTAGCTTCAATACCACGTTGGTGCACCATGAAACCGAGAAATTTCCCAGACGTTACACCAAACACGCATTTTTTCGGGTTAAGACGCATGTTGTATCGTTTAAGTGTGGTGAAAGTCTCCTCCAAGTCAGCTCGGTGGTTGTCTGCCTCTAAGGATTTCGTCAGCATATCATCGACGTAAACTTCCATATTCCTTCCGAGTTGCGGAGTGAACATTCGGTTCACGAGTCTCTGATATGTTGCCCCTGCATTCTTCAATCCGAAGGGCATCATCCGATAGCAATACATTCCCCTATCCGTAACAAATGTCGTTTTATCTTCATCGGCCTCTAACATTCTAACTTGGTTGTAGCCTGAATAGGCATCCATGAAACTCAAGAGTTGGTGTCCAGCTGTGGAGTCGACTAACTGATCGATTCTCGGTAGAGGGAAACAATCCTTGGGGCATGCCCGATTGAGATCAGTGAAGTCTACGCACATCCTCCACCGGTTATCTTTCTTTTTAACAAGGACGACATTAGAAAGCCACTGATTGTACTCTAAGGGTCGGATGAACCCTGCAGCCAACAATTTCTGAACTTCGGCTTCTATGGCTCGACATCTTTCTGCATTGAAGGACCTCCTCTTCTGACAAATGGGTTTGAAATCATCACGCATATTAAGTCTGTGGACTGCTACCTCCGGGTCGATTCCTGGCATGTCCTGTGGCTCCAGGCGAATACATCAGAATATTACTTTAGGAGGCTTACTAACCCCGAGCGGACTTCCGTGGAGAGTGCCATCCCAATCAGCACAACTTTATGGGGTTCTTCCTCCCATAAGGAGACTCGCTCGAGAGGCTCGAGAGGATTCCCTAAAGGCTTCGATGTGGTGTCTCTTGGATCGAGGGTTGTGACTTTAGCATCCTCGGGCTCCTCATTCTGTTGTTGCTGAAGCAATATCCTAAGGGATCTTTTGAATTGCTTTCCGAGTTTCTTATTCTTTCGCTTGGTCAAACCATCCACCGTGACCACCAATGAGGATCCTGCTGCTACAGCTAGACTCTGTTCTATCTCCACACATCTCTGGTACTCTCCTTGGTCCGCTCTCATCTCCCCTTCTCCATTATCGATTGGGAACTTAACCTTTATGCAGTATACACTACTCACGACTCATAATTCATAGAGAGTTAGTCTCCCCAACAGCACATTGAATGGGAACGGTATATCTATGACTTGAAACGTAATCCAGAGAGTTCTAGTTCGGGGTCGGACACCGAACCTGACAGAGAGGTTCAATTGCCCTAAGGGTTTGGTTCTATACCTACCTATCCCCCTGATGCAATACCGAATGGGTTGCAGCTGTTCCACCTTGTATCCCAAACGCTCAACGGCATCCCAATGTATAATGTCGATGGAACTCTCATGGTCAATTAGAACTCTCTTAACCGTTCGGTTCGCTATCTTGACCGACACCACTAGGGCGTCGCAATACGGATATCTAACACCTTCGGTATCTTCTGGGGAGAAAGTTAACAGCGCCCAATTCTGGGGATGCGGCTGTGAGCTCCCGGCAATGCATACATCGAGGGAGGGAGAATACCCTATATTTTCTCCTGTCGATTCAGATATGATGTAGTTGATTGGCTCCTCCTCATTGGATGGTGGCCCTTTGGCCTCCCCTCTATCGTTCCCCCTTGGTTGAATTTCGAATTGGGCTCGGTACACACACAGTCTCGTAATTGCCCATTCCTTATTAGCTCTTCAATTTGCTCTTTTAGGTCGAAGCAATTCTTTGTTTCGTGTCCGTGGTCGCGGTGGAACTCTGCTGCCGTGGGTCTCTGTGTTCTGAGAGAGCCCTCATGGGTCCAGGCCACCGAAGGAGTTTGGCGACCCGGGCATTTTCAAACACTTGCTCTATCGGCAACTTGAGCGGTGTGTATTTATCAAACTTGCTCTTCAGTTTACTCGCTTTTCTAAAGGTTTGGCTGACATTCACTCGGGTGTCTGTCTACTAAGCTTTCGCTTTCAACTTCGTGAATTTGTTGAACCAAGAGTTCTTTTGGTTCATGGACAGTTGGCTTTCTTAACTCTTTCCTTTGACTCCACTAATTTCCTCTGCGGTCGCGTACTTTTCCGCACGTTCCATCAACTCCCTATAAGAGGACGGTCCGTTCTTTGACAAAGACCAAGAGAGGCGTCCATCCCTCAACCCCTCAGTGAATGCCATAAAGGCTCCCATGTCACTGAAGTTTTGTACTTGACGGGTTGCATCTTGAAATCTCTTTATGTAGTCTAGGAGGCTTTCGTCGGGCTGCTGTTTCACAGAGGCTAGGTGGACAATGTGTCTCTTCCGCCGTCGACTACCTACAAACCCTATCCGAAATTCCCTCTGAAGTTCGGCGAAGCTCGAAATACTCCCCCTTCGCAACCCGCTAATCCAGGTCCTCGCATCCCCCACTAGTGTCAGGGGAAATATCTTACACTTCAGTGCATTGGATGCTCCTTGCATGTTCATCCAGTCTAAATATGCATCCAAGTGATCATCGGGATCTCCAATAACATTGTAACCACACATGTATTTCCTCGGTATTTTCATATCACGAGGAATCTCTGCCGAGGATATTTCTTCTATAAATGGGCTTTCACGTTCCTCCCTTCTCCGGGCCACTCCATCTCTTCCGTACGCTCGTTCTTGTAGGTCTTCTACCTGGTTCATTAGATACCTCAACCGAGGGTCCACATCGGGGTTTGTACGGCTTGATTCCATCCTTGGACTCCTCCTTGACGTGCTTCCTGATTTTCTTGAGCTAGTCTAGGAGCATTCATCCCTCAATGTCTTACCCTCCTTTTGTCCTCTGGATCTGGAATGTAGTCATATCTTTCTTCGCGCGAGCGGGTAATTCTTCCATTCCGCTGTCCTTGCTTTTGGAATGGATAACCAAAGTTTGTGAGTCCAACTTCCTCTTCCGACCAATCGCTACTGCTTATTCTTGTACTTATCCTTGATTGCTCTTCATCAGCATCATCTTCACGCCTGACTCCCATCATGTTCATGATTCGCGTAAGGTTTTGTGTTAGGGCTTGCACCTGTGCTTCCAAATTTCGGACTTGGGGATTATCGGGTGGAGGGAAGAGTTGCGGAGCGGGTGGTAGATATAAACTCTGTGGCTGATGATACTGGTAGTTATCATAAGGGTATCCTCCCTGCATCTGGGGTGGCACTCCATAGTAAGAATCTATGTAGGGAGGATAGTGATTAACTGGAGGATGGATCGGAGGGTAAGGCAGGTAATGCTGATAGTATGGATTTCTGGGTTGTGGATCAGGCTGACCCTCTGTGTTCTCTGCATTCCCGTGTTGCAGATGATCCGTGTTGATGTTTGGTATCTCTTGACCGTTGTTTTGATCATTCATGATTATCCGCGAAGGCGTAATAGATCACCCCCTCCTTCTAGCGCCTACTGTTGATCCTCTGATTGGTTGAGCCCTTCGGTGGATGAGCAACCTTCTGAGATGTGATTTCTCTAATTTTGAATTTAAACCTGCAATCATACAAACTATAAGAATGAGCACCGACCGTGGATCGGTAGCCACCCTCCGACAATCAAGTCAGTATCCAGATAATTTTAGACACCGAATTAGTCTAAAATTCTCTCTTCAAAAAATCTCTCCCTCTTTTACCATTTCTTTCTCTATTTATAGCCATATTTTGCACTCATTATTGTAAGCTGGTTTTGACACCTGGTGGCTGTTTGATATGACATTGGATTGGACGTTCTGTTCAGCACGTGATGGATTAATTCCACCGAGGGTAGTTAAGGGATAGGATCCACCGAGTCGCTAAAGGAGGATGTATTCCCTTATTTGATAATAATATTAATAATAATAAATTTTATCAAGGGGTGCCAAGTGAACCGGTTCCACGTGGCATCATACTACTGGGTGGTTAATAGCGGTGTCACCACTTAGTATATCTCAACTCACAAAAGACAACAATGTGATTATTGAATTTAATGACAAGTTCTATTTTGTTAAGGACAAACAGCAGAAGAAAACACTTCTACAAGGGGTTCTGAGAGATGGATTCTACCAGCTCACTCTCCCAAAAGTTGAAGGGTTTCTATCAAAGAGTTTTCTCGGGTACAACCATCTCATGACAAAGCTACCTACTCCCTCTGCATATCAGTTTGTGGCTTCCTACAATGCTTTAGTTGCAAATAAATGTAACAAAGTTTGTCCTCCTAGGTCCTCTTGTAAGAATGCAGGCCTACTTCAAGCACCCACTTCTGTGCTTATGAATGTGTGGCACCAAAAACTAGGCCACTCTTCTTTTCCTGTATTGTTGAAAGTATTACACAAACTTAATATACCTATTGACACAAAAACCAATCTTGAATTCTGTGATGCTTATAAACTTGGCAAACATCACAGACTTCCATTCTTGACTTTTATGCATCATACTTCTGCACCTCTTGAACTTGTGTACACTGATGTATGGGGACCCGCTCCCATACTCTCTACATAGGGTTACAGATTTCAAGTTAGTTTTGTTGCCAGTTTTAGTACGTAGGTTTTGCTGGATCTATCTAATGTCTACAAAATCTCAAGTCTTACAGATTTTTCAAGTCTTTCACAAAGAGGCTGAGTGTCAGTTTGGTACCAAAATCAAGACATTACAGAGTGATAATTGAGGTGAATTCAAAGCATTATCATCTTATCTAGCTCTGCATGGGATTGTTCATCGTTTTTCATGTCCTTATACCTCTTAACAGAATAGATAAGTGGAAAGAAAGCATTGGCATATTGCGGAGGTAGGACTGACTTTTCTTGCCCAAGCTAGAATGCCATTAAGCTTTTGCGAATCCACTTATAGTCATCTTTAGCAACATCGTGACCGAACCCATAAAAGAAATCATCATATTAATCAAAACACTCCAAATATGAGCCGCATTAATTTGGTGCTTTTAGTAGATATGTTCCGCAAACCTATGCTGATGTGATGGTGTGACATATCAAGCAATCCATTACAAGAACCAAGCACAGAAAAATTCAGTTCCCCAAAGGGTGGTCTAGTCAAGTTTATAGCGAATAGATTCTGCATTGTACCTTTAACAATAATTTTTGATCCAATGATCCTTTTTTTATTCCCTTGATGAAATCCAGGTTGTTGATCATGGAGTGGAATTACTTTGTCAAGCACCTGGAGCAAAGTAGAGACTTGACTTGAAGTCAGAAGAGTATGGCGTGGATTAGATCCACCGGAAGTGCAGATATTATGGCCTGTGTCCTATATTCATTTTATGTAGAATTTACGAATCACAATAATGAATGGATTTGATAATAGTCAAAATTAATAAGTCTTGAATTCATATATCTTATAAAGGAAAATGTTTAGAAACAAGACTATCCACGTAAATAGTTGCTATGTAGATAATTGTTGGCCATTTATGAACCTCAACCATCTCGTCTTTTTCCTTTTTAAAGTCATGGCAAATGCCTTTCTAGTCGTTTAGCAAAATGAAAACTTTTTCACCCGTTTTTGAATAAACCAATGATCAGACAGTGCGAAGTCTATGAACATCAAAGTTTATAGAAAGATATGAAAACGAAAAGAGTTTAGTCCAAGAATTCTTCACGCTGTATTCCTTCATCACTCATATATCGAAAACCATTTTGCGATGATGGTTGCAGCTAAGACATAAACATCCTCCTAAAACATTAAGAACTGTATCCCATTTACCTACTTTAGTAGTTGTTTTATTAGGAACCGACACTTTGTGAAATTTTTCACTCTTTAGATCAAAAGATATGATCGAATCCGTAGATTTCCTACTTTCTATTGACTCCATCCAGTTCAAAGTGCCGGCAACCAAAGTACCCGATGATTGGTGAAAAGAGTAAAAAGAACAATCATCAGGCAAATCTTCAATCCACCTCCAAGAATTAGCTCTTAAACTATAGACAGAAAATTTGGTGGAAAGCCGATGCACCTGGCCAAAAAATCGTAACCAACTTGGTGGAAGATTGATTCCCAATAATCCTAACCAACTTGTAATCATCAGAAGCAACATCATAACCAAACCCAAACTGACCAAAAATATCACCAGAATCACCGCAAACTCTGGGCAGAATTCGAAATTTATTTGTTGATATGTTCCACAGAACTACGGTTATGTAACCCTGAGGACCGTGTGATCCCATACTTATAGCAAGCAATCCACAACAAGAACCAATGATGGTAAATTCACGCCCCCAGTTCTGGATAGGGAGGTTTAATATTTTCGCAGCAGCAAAATTATCTGCTGAATCGAAGTCTAGGCTTAAAAGAGTAGTTACCGTGTTAGTTTAGCAATAATTCTCCGGTTGCAGGTGGTCTCCAAACAGGCATTGTGATGGCGTCTGACGAAATCTGGGTCGTCGATCATGGAACAGAATTCCTTCTCGGTAGAGTATCTCGACAATGAGATCCAACGGAAATGCAGACATTTCCATCTACTGATTAGGTTTTTTTAGGTTTTTTTTTTTTTCCTCTAGGTTTAATTTGGGTTTAGTTATATATGTGCAAGTGTCAAGTCGGTTTACACCTTCTCTGACCCTAAATTAATTGTCTTTTGTGAATCTCACTACATGTAGAATCTGGACCGTTGAATCACTTTAATGCCACATGGACTTATCTTGACAGTCTACTTATTAGCTGCCTCCAATTATTATTGACAAAATATTCGAAAAATATTAATTTGTGTGTCGTTCATGTGTGATCGAGAATGGAAAATTGAGGCATGATCTACTTAAAAAAAAAAAAAAAAATTATTATTAATTTGGTTCCTAACTTTTAGGGAGAATTATCAATTTTTTAATGCAGTTTCTTTTATTAATATTATTGGGCTCTAACTTTTTAAAAATATATCAATTTGGTCATTCTGTTAATTAACTGTTAGTCAAACTTAACGATTTTAGGGGTATTTTTATCTTTAAACCTATCAATGGATCTACAATAATTTTTTTGGTGAAATGATATATCTACCCCAAGTTAAAAATTTATAATAAATTAAATTTTTAAAAAAAAATTATTTTAAAAATTTTAAATTTTAAATTTTTTTTATATTTATATTTTTTAAAAATTTAAAAATATAAAATATTTTATTTTCACTTTTTATTTTAAAAAAATATTTTAAATATTAATATAAAACTATCATATTATCTTTCTAATTATTAATAATCTTACTAAAAATTTGAGGTTAAAATTATAATTTTAACTCACACTACAAAAAAAAAATATTGTATTTACCGTAACTTTTTTGTCGAATATTAAAAAAAATTTAATCTTTTACCGTAGATTTTAAACTTTTTGCCGCGCATGTTCCGCGGCAAAAAGATTTTTGCAACAGTGCTCATCCGCGGTAAAACTTTTTACTACGGCAGTATTTACAATACATTTTGCCACAGAATATAGCATATTTTCTCCGCGGTAAAATGTCAATTTTTTTGTTATATTATTTAAATAGAGTTAATGGTAAATAAGTCTTTTTTCCAATTCTGTGAGGTTTGACTTTTAGAAAATTAGTCAAAGGGACTAGAATGATACTTTTAAAAAGTTGGGGTCCAAGAAGGCAAGGATATCAATAAACGAAAATGAGTTAAAAAATTGATAATTCTCCAAAAGTTAGATACCAAATTAAAAATTGCCAAAAAAAACGTATTCATTAAAAAAATTCAGCCATGGATGTTGCTATTTCGTACCAATAATTAAACAGTACTATAAATAAAAATGTTATACGACTATGAAAGAGAGAAAAATAACATATTTTATAAAGAAGTACTCACAATGATGAGAGGATCCGGTTTGTGTATGTCACAGTTAACAATAAGGCTCCAATTGGAGTTGGTCTCCAAGGAGGTATTGAAATGGCACCTAGAGAAATCTAGGACTTCAATCATGGAACAGAATTGCTTCGACAAGCACCCGAGGAGTAGAAGAGACTTGACCGGCAGTTGCAAGAACATATCGACAATGAGATCCACCGGAAGCGCAGACATTAAAGTCTACCGATTAGGGTTGGATTCGCAGTCTAGTTATGTGATAATGATATGCGAGTGTCAAATAAAGTTCTACTTTGTAAAGATTAAAGATTTCAGAGCACTCCAAAATTCTAAATTAATTGTAATAATTTTAAAAAAAAATTATGAACTTGTGAGAATTCCAGTCCACGTGGCATCCAAGTGATTCAACGGCCAAGATTAACAAATTTAGTTTTTTCTTCTCAAAACAGTAACATTTAAATAAGTTAGAATATCCACTTGCAGGGCCGGCCCTGACCTTTTGGAGGCCCAGGGCGTACTGTAGCAATATACTGTTAGATTCACTGTAGCAATATACTATTATATTCACTGTAGCACAATATTATATTTTGATGGGCCCAATTTACACAAATCTCATAGTAGAAAATACTTAAAAAAAATTTATGAGTTTAATAAAATTAGTGATGGGCCTAATATGTGGTGGCTTGGTGGAATAATAAATATAAAAACAAAAAAGAAATTTTTTTTTTTTTTTGAAAAATAAATAAAATTGTCTCCATGCAGAGTTGAACCACAAACCTCAAACCTCAAATATAGAAGACTGACACTCAACCACTGCACTAGAGGGGCTATTGTTGAAAAAAATTAGTATGAGCCAAATATAATAACAATGTTTTATTTTTATATGTATAATAATATTATAAGATATTGGGCCCTCCCTGGGCTTGGGCCCTGGGCGGTCGCCCCTTGCGCCCCGGCCCAGGGCCGGCCCTGTCCACTTGTAGTAAAGTAGTTAGTGCACCTACCTCCCACCTCAGTGGTGAGGGGTTCGATTCCCATCTTGTGCATGTGTGGGTAGTTTTTTCCCCTTATTGTAGGAGTAGTATTCTCCCGTTATGGGTGTAGATGTCTAGGCCGCGCATTTAATGATTAATCTCGACAGATCCCGGCAGTTGTTGATATTGTAATTGTACCCCTTTCAAAAAAAAAAAAAGAATATCCACAAGTAAAATAATAATAATAATAATAATGTATATTACCTTAGTTCAAGTAGTGTGTACTTGACAAGATGAAGTTGATCCAGTGGTATATTTTTCAGTCCTCACACATACACATCGAGATTGTGAATTCAAGTTGTGTACCCCTCTTCCAAATCTCAAAGAAAAAAAAGTGGTGTGCATTTCAAGTTCCATTATTTCTCATGGTTGTAATAGTGGATATCCGAACCGCATATGTAATGTTTGATCTCGACAATACCCTTTCCTTCTCATCCTAAAATTCTTCAAGCAAAAACCCTACTGGCAACTCCTTTCCTTTTCTTCCTAAAAAATTTCACCCACAATTGTTTCTTTTCTCCAATTTTAATGAACACTAGAAGAAAAATAGAGAAATTTCGTTGATCAACAAACGAAAGAAATCACTTCTTCTTCAAAGTGTTGCAAAATTTCGATGATATATGCAAACCTTGCGATTGGTGCAGACCTTGCATGCATATTAGAACTTTACATAAAAGCTTGTTTGATGATAGAAATCTTCCAAATTCATATAACATTACTGCAATTTGATATATGTCAAGAGTTCTCGGTGTGAGTTCGAAGAACTGCATTTTTGTAAATATTGTAATTAAATGAGCATAAAACGTTGAGGCTTGGATTGAATTGAGGAAAATTAATAAAATTGTAAGTTAATCTTCATCAATGAATCACTTAAATTCCACGTGGAATAAGATCCTTAAAACTTTAGGTGAAGTTTAGGTTCATAGAGGATCCTGATCCAGATACTTCTCCCAAACCTTAAGTGAAGTTTAGGTTAGGAGAAGATTTTGATCCAAAGACTTCTCCTATATGTATTATGGTTGAGTTATCGGTCCGTGCATATATACATTTTGTAGGAATAGCTATCCTCTTTTATATCATTTTCCTCCTAAATTAAAGTTTTTTGCTTGTTTCATTTATGAAGAAAGGAAAAATTAAATTGGCTGTATACTTTTTCCTCCATCTTAATAAAAAGGGTTCAACTTTTACCGTAATTATAATAAAAAGTTTTGTTCTCATTTATGGAAATAAATATTTCTTTATTTATTTAGACAACTCTCAGTAATTGTAATATTTAACAAAACCTTAACTATGTATATGTGATATCCACTTATAACTCAAATAATTAATTTATCTCATTTTCATATTAATAGTAAGAATTCAAGTCCACCACACGTATTTATTTATATGGGTAGTTCTCTTTCTATAAATATATGTCACTCCTTATAAAAATAGATATTCATGTTACGCGATTAATAATTGATATAGGTAGGTTTTATCAGATTTATAATGGTAATTTTTTTTTATTTTTTGGAATAATTAATGTAGCTTATACATCAAGTACACAGCCTAATAATCTTGAACTAATAAATATCATGACCAAAAGCAAAACCAGTACAATATCATTGTCCAAAACCCATGAATCTTAAAAAAAAAACATGTACACCTCATCTCATCTCAAACTCCAAGAGTCCCATATCCACACAACACATGATGGGTTGGGTTGAGTTGAGTTGACAACAGTAGTAGAAAAAATTATTAAGGCACGTGTCTGTCGTGCGTGTTGTTTTTGTGTGTGTTGTGTGTGTGTGTGTGTCAGTGTATGATAGTGATGTACGTGCACCCTTGCTGTACCATAGACTTTCTCATAAAAGATGGCGGCAGCCGGTGATCTTAGAAACCGTACGTGTGTAAGGTACGGGACGGTGGCGGTGCAATCAAATTAAAAAGGTTTTTGGTAGGACCAATAAAGCTAAAATTAAGTGTGTGTGTGTGTGTGTGTGTGTTTGTGTGTTTACTACGTGTGTCAAAGACTAGTGGACACATAAGATAACAACTTTGATGAAAATGAAATGTATAGCTTGATCCAGCTGTTGTCAGAACCTACTTGACCGAAACAGTGAAAAGTTTTGACCTACTATTTGACTATTTATTAAATTATTCAAATCATTTTCATGTAATTTTATACTAAAAAAAATCGTTTTGTATATATTTTATCAAATTGAGTGTTGTAATTAAGGTTTGGGTTTTTTTATGCTCTGAGCTAGGTGACTGGTTTGTTGGGATCGTGAAGATTAGCCACGATGGATACGGTTTGAATAATTATTTTTATAATAATAGAAAAAATTTAAATAATATTATAAATTTAATGTCAAAAATTTTTATATTAGAATATCCACTAGTTCAAACTGTTAGTGCACCTTTAAAAACAGAACTGTTTAAGGGCCGGAGTCTTTCAAAATTTTTGAAAAAAAAAATTTCTATGTAAATTTTTTTAATATTTAATTTAAATATAAAAAATTAAATATATATGGACTTGGCCCCCTCAAATTTTATCTTCTTGTTCCGTCCATGTGCACCTCCCTCCCACCTTAATAGTAAAGGTTCAAGTCTCACTATACGTATTTACCAGAATGTGTGGGTAGTTTTATCTCCTGATCGTAGGAATAGATATCTCTCATTATCGAAGTAACTATTCGGGTCTCACTAAAATGTCTCCCATTATAAGAGTAGATATTCGAACCGCACATTTAGTAATTGATCTTTATAAATTTCGACAATTATTAATCTTATAATTATACTTTTAAAGAAAATTAGATTTAATATGCAAGTTAATGCTAATGCACTCCCATAGCAATTGTACCTTTAAAAAAAAGGCCAGCATTTTAAATAATTTTTTGTTGTAAAAAAATGCTTAATAATTATTAATTACAAACTGTTGCTATAATACTCCACATATATATAAAATAGTTTTTTATTATCTTAAAATTTTTGAAGTAATATCATATTTTATTGGGTAATTATTCATATTACACTTGTAAATTTTAATTTAACTTCGTGATATTTACATCAAGAAATAAAGAATTGAACGTAATAAATAAATAAAAAAACAACATTAATTAAATAAATTGAGTATTACTTGTCATAATTTATAAATTTTAATTCACCTTTTAAATAACACACATGTATTATAAAGCTAATCAATGTTTAAGGTTTGTTAATTAATAACTAATTATCCTTTTTAAAAAAAATATTTTATCTTTTTTGGGGGGCCCATGAATGTAACATGCTTCAAGTATTTTATTATATATATATAAAAAAATATATATTTATATGTATTGCTCAAAATTGGTGGCTGAGACAAAATATTTTTCTACGATTATTTACGGGTACGGACACTCGCGGGAAAGTTCAAAAGGAACAAGACCTGGTTATGTGGGTCACATATGGTCTGACACGTGTCATTTTTTGCGCGTTATGAACAGAAGATAGTAAATAGAAAAACAACTGGCCAATGGGCATCATTATTGCATTATATAATTTCTTTTATATTATATTTTGGAAATTCTGATTTTTTTTATTTTTTTTTTTCCGTTACGTATAAATTAAAATATCCGAACTTACACATCCACTAACAGTGAAATAATTGAGTATATCTCTTTTTACTTTTTTAATAGGGGTTTAAATGTCACCTTTGTTTATTAAATACCCTTTCCCTACAGTAGAAATTGACATTCTAATTCAAACATACAGTATTTAATATTGTCAGGTCTAATAAATCTCTAATCTAATTGGTATCTTTTTTATAAAAAAAAAAATACCAAAACTAAATTTAAGTGAGATTTAATTTCAATACCGTTTAAACTAGTTAGTATTCATAGAAGAGAAAAAATTCATCCGCGTGCACATAACAAACAATAATTTTGAGAAAAATGTAATTATAATGCTGTTTTTATCATTTAAGATGTGTATTAAATACAAACATAAACCAAATTTGTAATTTTTTTCTTAGTATTTATGATAATTAAAGTTAAGGAATGATAGTTGAATTTTTCCTTGAGATTTGTAGTGTCTGCATTTTTCATTTATAAACCCTATTGTAAAGAAATTTATGATAAAATTAATATAAAATCTCGAACAAATTTTAAAATTTTAGAAGAGTTTGCTATAGCCAATAAGAACAATGCAATTAAACTATAAATTCGCCTCTACTTTGAGTATACTTCGAAACCCTAACACGAAACTATACCTAAATATATCGTTTTTATTTTAATAACGATAAAAAAATAGTAAAACGAGTAAGATATAAATGAGTTTTAGAGGTGTTTTGAAATAAACATTGTCTTTTATAATAAAAAACCTAAAATATATATCTATAACTGATTTTTAAAATTAATACTAATTTATGAGATAAGTAAAATTCGATTCGAACCTATAATTTTATTAATAAAAATACAAGAGATTTATCACAGAATTAAATGGTATACTTATTAAAATAATAAAAAAGATATATATTATTTTATACATGAAAAAAAAAAAAAAGGTGGGTCATGATGATGTGATTTGCATAATTTCAGAACATCAAGAAAAAAAAAAAATGTGCACACAAAATGACAGCATCTTCGCACTCACAACACGTAACTACTTGGAAGCTCACTTCACTTCCAACCATAATTAACCCTCTCACACACAACATCAAACACTTCTGTCATCTCTTCTATATATACCCTTTCAATCTTCTGTCTTTCCTCTGCGGCTCTGCCAAGTTCTCCCTCTAAATTGTTTTTTCGCATCACATCCAATTTTATTCCGCACGTTTGTTCGTTCGTTCGTCCATCCAAATTCTAAATTGAGGACTACAGTCGAAAAATTCTTATTCATCGGAGCTTTAAATCGAAGATTACTAGTGATTAGTAGTAGTATTTTCTTCTCACGTCTCAACTTATCTTTATTCGTTTAGATTTTTCTTTTTCTTCTCGGATTTTAAATTTGGTACTATTACTAAATTATAGTATCAATTATGTTATTTTAATCGTACCACCATATTTTTAAAAGAGTAAAACTTCTTTTTTCTTCTTGTAAAGTTTTCAATTTATTTTTTATCGGATTTTTAAATAAATTTATTAGGAAAAAAAAAATCAAAATACAAAAATCAAGAAAATGGATAACCAAGCAATTGAAAATCAGGGCGGGATCAATCCATCCTACAGAGGCATTCGAAAGAGGAAATGGGGCAAATGGGTATCCGAAATCCGCCAACCCGGAACCAAGAACCGAATCTGGCTGGGGAGCTACGAGACGGCGGAAATGGCCGCAGCCGCCTACGACGCGGCGGCATTTTATATCCGCGGACGCGGGGCCCAACTCAACTTCCCAGAGCTGGCCGGGAGCCTTCCCCGACCGGCAAGCTCGAGCTCGGAGGACGTTCAAATGGCGGCCCAACAGGCGGCTTTGAGTTTCAGGAAACCGGTTCTCCAGGGGTCGGACCCGGGTCTTAACGCGAGTAACTTGGGTCCGGTGCGAGTCGGGTTGTCGCCGAGCCAAATCCAGGCGATTAATGAGTCGCCGTTGGATTCGCCACAAATGTGGATGATGGAGTTGATGGCTGGTACCGGTTTTTCGGGAGAGGAAACGTTTTTTCCTCATAATTTTGATTGGGAAGAAACGCAGGTTGATTCTATATGGGATTAATTTTTTGGGTAATTAATTAATTAATAAAACATATGTATTTATACAAAAATTTTCAAGGGTAATTAGTTTTAATTAATAATAATTTAAATCATTAAACCAAAAGGTTTAATTGGTATTAATTTAACATGTTTAATTATAAGGGGGGTTTTGTTTAGGTTAATAAAACCATAATTAATTATGGTTTTTTTTTTTTGTATAATTTTTTTTTGTGGGTATAATTACGTAGATTTGTACCTTTGAGAGACAGAAAGTGAAGAGATAAGATTTGGAGATTCTGTATTTTTGTATCAAATGAGTTGCTTTTTTTATTTAACTCATTTAGTGTGTAACAATTTAAGAAATATTATTCTTCATTTACATGTATTTCTATTTCTTCTACTTTTCTATTTTTATTTTTTAAAGTTATTTCAGCATCTACTAATGATTAAATCAATAATGTTAAACTTAAATTATCAATTCTCTCAATAGAACTTAACTGTAAGTGCTAGATAGTCATATTTTAATTGTGTTCGGACTACATCAATTGTACGTAAATTATTAAATAATCATAGTCGATGATAATATTACTGTTCCCGTCACTATTAGAAAACCGACCTGAGAGTTTTATCTCATACGACTTTTCAGTGTCACAAATAAATGTAAAGGAAAAAAACCCAACTGCCAATAAGATTTGGGAGCTTAACAATTGTTATATATCAAAATCAAAGAGAAAAAAAAATATGATAAATCATATTGATTACTAAAGTCTTTTCAACTTATTCATATAATTGAATTGCTTAACAGCTAATAATAATTTGAGTTTGTTGGTAATTAATAATTTTTTTTTGGAAGTTGTAATTATAGTATTAATAACTGTTAGAATTTGTTGAGATTAATCTCTAAAGATGCGGTTCGAATATCTACTCTCATAATAACGGGAGAAAACTACTTATACATATTAATAAATATACATGATGAACTACTGAAGTAGGAGAAAGATGCATTAACTACGGAACTATGGGCGAATATATTGATAATTAATAGTTAAAAGATCCAATTTAGAGGTAGATTTATGAGTTGACCTATGCAAATTGTTATAAATTAATTTCAATTAAGCCAACGTGGTTGATTGTGAGACAACTAAAAGAAAATTAATCTAAAAAAATATTGTTAATTGCTACACTAAGCTTTTCTCTAATCAACCAACTAATCACAAGACCAAAAGGTTTTGCAAGCTTTTTGGGAAAAGGAAAATTGTGTGAATCTCAACTTTATTTTTCACCTACCATGTGGGTTCCCAAATCAAATTCTAATTACAAATAAAATAAAATTATGACCATATTTTCAAATAAATAAATAATTAATTATGACCATAATTTTCTACAAAGTTCCCTTTTGGTCCTCACCTAGATTAAAATATTTTGCTTGAAAGTGATGTCAAAATTTTTGGTTAAAATGGACTGATAATAATATTAGACATCTTAATTCTAAATATCAATTTCTATTTTCAATTTATAATGTGTTAGTTAGTAAATAGATATATGTTGATGGTAATATTATTGAATGAATTAATTGTGTTTCTGGTTATGGTTATGAATACTATAAACATGTATTTTAAAGAAAACAACTATAGTGTAGTGAAATTCACATGTACCTTCCGTTGCCACGTGATAAATGTTAAATTAACTATTTATGTTTTCAATTAGATTGATCAAATACATTGAACATATATTTCAGAAGAAGAATTTAAGTGTAGTAAGATGCACGTGCATCTTCTAATACAATCTTTTCACGTAAGAATATCGTATCAGAAAATGTGTCGTGTATCTCACTAGATTTCAATTTTTTTTTTCCATATTTAAGAGTTTTTTTTTACTTAGAAAGCACTTTTGATTAAAACAACCTTTTTAGCATTAAATTGTAAATGTTTTCTTGTTGGGTAATTTTCAAAAAGTCAAGACTTCATTTTTATTATTATTGAAAGCTCTGTTTTTTAATCATGCATCTGTTAACTACTTTTTTTACAAAATATTTAAATAATTTTATCTCAAAAAATATTTTTACTTTTTCCTAAATTAGTTCTTACATAGTCACATAAAAGCCCTATAAAATATTATTAGCAACATCATAATAATTTTTAAATAATTGTTAAATTCCCTAAAACTTTCTTGGTTTTTGGCACTGTAAATTTTCTTTTTTTTAAAAAAAAAAAAACAATTCATTTATTTTTGTAACACTTTCTTCAGTGATGAAAATTCCAAAGAAAACTCAAAATAAAGAAAATTATTATTTAAAAAAAAAAAATCTAAAAGGATGTCAAATGATATCTCTATTTTTCTGTGTTGAGTTTTTGACAAATTTTATATATTATTTTTATTTTAATATATAAAATTTTTCTAACAATAAAACCACCTAAATAATGTTTGGAATCTTCGAAAACATATTTTAATTTTCTTAAAATATAAAAAAAAAAATCTTAAAAATAATGAAAAAAATCTAGAAATTTTGTAAGGAAATCTAAACAAAGTCTTGTTTGAACACCGACCAAGGCTACAAAGGGCCCCACTAAGCATGACTTTCTTTTTAGATCATATATCAATCACCATCAAGGCATCAATTGTTAAACAAGTCAATTTCCTAAAACTGGGACTTTACAGCAAAAACATTTAATTTAAATGAAAATTTAAAAATATAATTAGTATTCCGTCTAATAAGGATAGTTATTCGTTCTAATAATGTTTCAGGTATAACTTAACTACCACCGCGGGTGGTATTATATAATTAATATGAATATAATCGAGTTAAAGGGTGTATTTAATTTAGACTTTAGATGACTTTAAACTACTGTTATAGAATTAAAAATTTGAAAGTATTCAATAATTATTTTGAAAGACTCTATAAAAATTATAGGATATTCAATATTTATTTTTTAAAAGTCTATAAAAGTTACGTGTATTCAAAAAAGTCAATAACTTTAATAAACTTTTAAAAAGTTAAAATTTTTAGACGGTAGATATAAATATCAAACCTCTCTCCCATTCCCCTCAAAAGGCTTTTGGAGACTTTTTGGGAAGAAAAACAATTGTACTTTGAAACTGGAAGGAGGCTCCGCTATCCAGGTTCATTTTTGTTTCTTAGATTTTTTTTGCTTTTGTAAAAATTTTGTTACTTTCCGTTCATATAGTGATAGTATTGTTTTTAGAAAAAAAAAATTTTGTACTAGCTTAGTAAGGAATTTACTGATTGTTTATTTTGATATTGTTTTTGTTGTTTGTTTATATTAATTGACTTCTATAGTGGTCAAAAAATAGTTCAAAACAGATTTGGGCCTACAATTGACCCGAAATAGCCCATCAAGTGCATCAACCACTCACCGGTGGCCTAGACCATAGTTATAGCAGACTAGGTCAAAGTGGGCTGAGTCTGGGCAACGATTACATGGGCTTGACCGTATTTAGATTTTAGGGATTTCTGAGATCTCAGAACACAATATTCTCAGTCGACCGCAATGGGACTCGAATGATCCCTAGAAATACAAACCCAAGTCTAAGAGGTAAGGGTCACACGATTTTACTAGCAATTACTAAGATAATACACTCGACATCACCTGGAACTAGCACTATCTAGCATCCACTCGACACAGTCGACGCTAGACCCTAACACGATCAGTTCAACTACGTTCGACTCCAATCCACAACAATATACTCGATACCCCACGCTCGACATATAACATAGCTTATTACGCTCGACGTTCGATTATCACAAGTTTGATCTCTATTGTGCTTACTTCATTTACTCTAGCTTACTTGCTAACTTGAGCATTTGAGTTTATTTGGCTGGCATCACCTTGGTGATTCAAGTACTCTACATTCACTATTTCTGTCTTTGCAGGTTGTTGGTTCTACCTTCAACTACGACCGTAGATTCTAGCATCTACAACAACGTTAATATTGTTTATGTTAACTAACTTGTTTATTAAAACTAATTGACTTCTCTGTACCTACGCCTATCAGTTAAATGCACATATTTGAGAAGCATCTGTAGCAAGATGTTCTACTTTTGTTAATTGATTGGATTGTGTATTTTAATAATTGTACAAAAGCAAGAATGTGATGACCGTTAGAATTTTGGCTCGTATTCTCAAAGTGATCAAACCGTTTTTAACTCATATAAAAGTATATCAAATGTTGAGGTAAATCAAAAACCGGTGGAAAGAAGAAATTGAGACAAAAGCAATAGCGAAAATACAATGAAAACGAAGGTCGAACGCGTTGCCAGAACTTGGGGAGTCTAAAACTCGTGACCCAAAACAGCGACCGCAAGGTAGTGGTTTACGCTAGCGAGTTGCTATTGGTCACTATTTATGACCAAAACCGCAACCATAGACTAACGGGTTACCCTAGTGGTTTGCTACAGAGTGACAGTTTTACCCCTGGGTATTGTTTTAGGTTTTCATTATTCTTGGTGGGTTTCTGATTATTTTGGGACCAAAAATCCTTAGTCTATAAATAAGAGACTTATTTTTAGGGTTAAGACACTTGTGAAACACATGTAAGACAACTGAGAGTTGTGAGATTGGTTATAATTTGGGTTTGAGGTTAGAGAGAGAATATTGAGTGTATCCAGTTATAATAATTTTCTACACAATGATATTTTTCTCTCATCATCCTAACGACTATAGTTTTTTTTTTCTTCCCTATTTTGAGTTTACACGTAAAAGTTTGTGTTGTATGAGTGGATTCTGGTTCCTTTCATCTTATTTTTCTTATTTAAACATTATTTATCTCGTGTTGAATATTAAATAGCAGTTTTGAGCTAATTTTTCCCAACAACTGGTATAGGAGCCCTGGTTGCCTAGTATTATTTTAGCAAAACAGATATTTCTGGAAGTATGTTGTCAAATTCTGTGATATTTGATATTGAAAATTTGATATAAAGATAAAATTTGGCTCGTGGCAAATACAAGTCATGGATATTCTAATCCAATCTAGGTACACAAGACACTGGAAGACAAACAGCCGTTAAAAACTCTGTAGACTCTAGTGAGGTCTTGAGCAAGTATGACAAAGAGCTCAAAAGTATTGCAAGCAGTATTTCTTTCACCGGACTCATGGTAGGCCAATAAACCACCAAGTTTCTATGGAAATGGATCTATTGTTGTTAACGAGTTCACAAGTTGAGCATAGACATTAGTTAGGCAATGATACATCATGTGTAGTGGAAAGGGTGTCGAGGGCTGAGGAACTTCCAAGAAGTCTAACATAGGGGTTGCATCATATTTTTTCAATAAGTTTATTCGACATGTGCTGAAAAAAAATCTTAGGGTTAATTGTTTCTAAGTGTTTATACCTTTATGGTAGAGTATGGTGATTTTCGGTATTAACAATCATGGCGATCGGAGAATGGACGAAGATATTTTTTTAAGGAATTCTCGGCAAGGGGTTTGTTAAGGTTTTAGCTCGTATTCCCAAAGTGACCAAACCATATTCAATTGATATGAAAGTATACGTTCAATTGAGGTGAATCAAAAACCAATGGAAAGAATAGATCAAGACAAAAACAATGATGAAAATGACTTTGGAAAAGGTCGGAAGCGTCCAAATATGCTACCGAAACTCGGGGGGTCTGAAACTTGCGAATCATAACAGCGACCACATAGTAGCAATTAAGCTAGCGGGTTGTGATTGATCACCACTCGCAACCTAAAACCGTAATCATAGGCTAGTGAGTTATGCTGAAGGTTTGCTACAGAGTGACATTTTTACCCCCAGTTATTGTTTCGGGTTTTCCTATTCCTAATGGGTTTCTGATTATTTTTGGACCAAAAATACTTAGCCTATAAATATGAGACTTATTATTAGGGTTAGATACTTGTGAAACACCTATTAGACACTTGTGAAACACCTGTGTGGCAACTTGAGAGTTTGTCATATTGGTTGTAATTAGGGTTAGGGGTAAGAGAGAGAATACTTTCCTATATAGTTATATTTTTCTATCATCATCCTTACGGTCATGGTTTTTTTTTTTTTTTTTTTTTCTATTTTGGGTTTCTAAGTAAAAGCTTGTGTTGTATGATTGGATTCTTATTTCTTTCATCTTATGTTTTTTTTTTTAGGCATTATTTTACTTTATAGTAAATATTAGACAACGCTTCCTCGTTACCTTTTCCCAACAATGAGATCACATACTATAAAAGCCAGCTTATAAGCCTTGAATTGGTCTTGTATGGAACTTCAATGTAAAACTAACCACAAAAGATATTTGACCTCTGTTCCAATACGTTATACCGCCGGAGAAAATACAGTTGAATTGAAATTGTATAGTATTCACTATAGTACAATATGAACATATTCAAATTGTGTTTGCTTGCTGGAAAGTAGGTTGTGGGTATTGGATTTTTTTTTGGAGAACGATTATGAAGCTAGGGCTTGTTAGGGTCTTGATGGCACCATGTTATTAATAGAAACCGTGAGTTTTTTTTCTCGATGTTGGACATGTGAGGCTTTTAATTTTACTTTCCAATTATGATTAAATGCATTATGGTGGTCATCTTGCCTTTGCTAATTTTTTGTTACATATATAGTAATATGGTAGTCAATGGAAGGAAGGACAAGTTTGTTTTCTTGGTGTTAGTCATGTTATGGGAGTTATTGTATGAAAAGAATAGAGACTTTTATTGTTCTATTAGCTTCGTTTTTAATATAAATATAGTAAACTATAAATGTTATGTAATTAATTAATAGGACAATTTATAGAAATATAGGTAGAGGTTGACAAATTAGAAACAAAAATAACGTTAGATGAAAACTTGCTAGTCTTTTTTATTGTTGTGATATGTGAATTGGAACGACTTATCTCTTACAACTTTTTTTTTCTTTGTTATTTTGTCTTTTATTAACTATCACCAATCTAGAAATTGAAATTCACACCAAAAAAATGACAAAGGAAATAAAAGAGTTTTAAAAAAAATATAAACTATGGACGGTGGAAGAGACCGAAGAGTTGCTAAAACTCATGAAGGACACCAGTAACTTGGACTTGAATTGGAGAGCTATTCAACTTCCATTTATATAATATTTTATTCCAACGTTCATAAAGATGATGAAATAGAGGAAAAAGAAATGGAAGAAGAATTGTATGGAACCATTAGGTATTCATTGATGGCAATTCAAGCAATTCTCTGTGATAAATAAGATTATAGTTTTTATGTGTTGTGAACGTGTCCAATGTCCTCTCACTAGGCAATTAAAAACCACAAGTGGATAAAATTATATAAAAAAAATACTAAATGAGGATCCGACGTACTTTCGACAAGTTTATAGAATATATCCCGATGTGTTTCTAAAATTATAAAATGTCAATGGAGAAAAAACACTCTTACAAGATACAAGGTTTATTTATGTTGAAGAAATGCTTGCTACATTTTTACTTAATGTTGGTCAAAATTCTCGATATTACTTAATTCGTAAAATATTTAGTCGATCACATTTCACTATTAGCCAAATTTTCAACAAGATTTTGAAAGCATAAACATAATTGTTGTAGATATGATGGTCAAACCTAAATCGATAGTACCAAAAAAAAAAAGAGAAAGTTCAAGATTTTACCCTTCCTTTAAAGTAAGTATAATAATAATATTATTACTCTTATCGTTGTTGTTGTTGGTTGTTGTTCTCATTATTTGCTATTATTATTTATTATTTCAAGATTACATTGGAGCTCTTGACGGCACCTATATTCCAACAATAGTAACTAGACGCGATATAAGCCGTTATCGTAATTGTCACGGAACAATTTCATATAATATTTTAATAACTTGTAACTTTGATTTGGAATTCACGCACATACTAAGTGGGTGAGAAGGATCTGCACATGATTCAAAAATATTAAGTGATTCTTATCAAGGAGGAACAGGCTTAAAGTGGCATAGATATTTTTTTTTTTTTTTTTGTGAAAATAAAACTATTGCCAATTATTTGTTTGAGCTATTTAATTTTTTTCTCAGGATGATAAAAGTTGTGCATTACTTATTAATTCTACAAGTATTTATGTTCAGGTAAATATTTTTCGGTGGATTGTGAATTTCCAAATCGATATCAGTTCTTAGTTCATTTCCAAAGAGTCCACTATTATCTTCAAGACTTTGTTGGTCAAAGTTGTGAAGCCTAAAAATGCAAACAAGTTATTCAATCTTCGCCATACTTCCTTAAGGAAAGTAATTGAGAGGATATTTGGTATATTTAAATCGTGGTTCACAATTTTCGAAACAACTCCTCTATTTCCATTTAATACGCAAACAGAGCTATAACTTGTGCAAGATTACACAACTTTTTTTGCAAAGATTGTTACTTTGTTGAATTTCCGGTTGAACCAGATAATGAAACTTCATCATCTTCATCATTACTAGTTAATGAATGAGACAATTTTGGACTACATTTTAAGATTAAAAAAAAACAATAAAGAAAAGAATGCTAATAAATAGAGGGTTGCTATAGCTACTGACATGTGGAGTGATGTTATGTATATTGATAATAATGGACATTAATATCGGGTGTATTTTATTTTATTTTTTTGACATATCACCGACAGTGCGGCGACTTGAATCTGAAATATCACCAGACTGAATGAACACCCTTTGTCGCTAAACCACATTGAGCGTTATATGAATTGTGCAAAAATTCATTTATAGTTCCTGTTATAATTAATTTTTTTTAAATTCATATATAAAAAAAAAAGTTGTTATGTTCTTTTGACTCTAAATCTTTCGCGTTAAACTAATTTTAACAAATAAAGTAAATTTGTTTAGTAACAAGCTCTTTACTTGCACCTTCCTAAATACATAATATAACTAATTCACGTAACTTGTATTAAATTAAATAAGTTTTGTATTTAACTTCATTGATGTAACGTTCAACTAATAAATTAATATTCAATTTCATAAATTTCAACTAATAGAATCTTTTATAAGTACATAAGAGGTCTTAATTCAAATCTCGCACGTGTTGAGAAAATTAGTTTACATTTAAGCATATTAGGGTTGAAAGTAAGGATGGTCACGGTTCGGTTCGAATTAGACGGTTCGAACTGAACCGTCGGTTCTAAACCGGAATTGAAAGATTAGGTTCCAATTCCTGTTCAGAATCAGGAACCGAATCGAGACTAATTGATCCAGATTCCAATTCTTACAATTTAAGAATCAGAATCGTCGGTTCTAGAATAGGCACGTACCACCTAACTAGTTGTAAACCACAAATTTTGTGAATTATATCACAAATTTAAAGTTTAATTTATAAATTTGATCATGTGACCCCATGTTTTTCAAGCACTAATAATAGGATGTTGGTTAGAGTCCTAAATGCAAATGGATAGATACACCCACCATAAGGTACAACAATTACACCCAAATTGTTCTCACGCGTTTGTTTAAAGAGCAAAGATTCGATTTTTTTTTGCTTGAAGGAGGCCCCTCCAGCCCTACTACTTTTGTGAGCAATCAAGATTCTTCATCTTATATACCCACGCTTAGATCACGTGACCCCCATGCTACCCCCCATCTTATTAACCTACTACTGCCACGTGGAATCACAACCATTAAAATAACCCAACCAAGATTCTCAGTTATCCCGAGGAGTACAAATCCACTGTCCAATCACTACCAACATCTTTAAATCATCCAATAAGACCACCGAGTATCCAAAATTGAAAGGATTTTACCCACGTGGACGACATCCAGTGGTCGACTAAAAACCGTTAGAATGAGTCAACTACCATACAAGCAAAACAATCGGGCGGCAAATGGCAGTTTCGTAATTAAGCAGACAGTAACAAAAAACGAACATGTTTCTTACACGTGGTGGGCGGGACCCAGGTTGTTGTATTGGTTTGCTTCGGTGTCTGTTTACTTTTTATAAATACACACAACATACAGTTTTCATTTTCTGTCCAGTGTAAGCAAAAATAAAAATAAAAAAGCAAACAAAAAAAATTTAAAAAAAAGCCTAAAAAAATTAATCAAAAATCGAACGCTTCATTGAAGAAATTTTTTTTGTAGGGATTGAGGAATTCTTCGATTTTGTTTATTTTTTATAGTGAAATGACGAAGATCGGTGGATTGAGATCTTCGATGCATTGGTAAGTTTCGGTTTTTTTTTTTTTTTTTTTTTTTCTATTTTCAATTCTGAAAACTGTTTGGATGCCGAGAAAACGGAGGAAAGTGAAGGAAAATGCGTTTGTTTTCTAGCCGAATTGAAACAGTGAAAACAAGAAGATAATAAAATTTGAAAATAAGAGAGAGATAACAGGGGAGGTTTGAGTCTGTGATTTTTGGAGTCGTTTTGGAATTTTTCTTCAATGTTGTATTTTAATTGCTTTTTTTTTTTTTTTTTTTGCAGGGAAGATCAGTGGAGAGTTTAGAGAGAGAGATAGAAGAGAGATATGGCGACTGAGACTGATTATTATTGTCATGATCACGAAGGATACTTGAAGAGTTGGTCTTTTCCTGAATTACCTGTGTCTGAGGTATTTGATCATTATTTTTTCTTTTTCTTGTATCTTTTGTAATAACAGTAGTGAATATTTTCTCCAATTTATTGCATTTCATGCTCTAGGGAAGTAAATATTTATTTCATGAATACATCTAGAGTTCAAATTTATGTAGATATTAAAAATATGGCTAGAATTCTAATATATGGATGAAATTTTTTATATCTGTAGCACTAAAATTTAGAAAATATCAATGAGTTTTTGATGATATATTTGATATTTCCTTCTTTGATTTCATGTTAATATTGTAGAGATATTGACATGATATTTTCGGTGTGATTCTATACAATTAACTTCATGTTATTGTGGTTAGCAGCTAGTTTAGTAGATAAGATTTATGTCTTTATAGAAGAGACTTTTAGGTTCAAGATTTAAAAATCCGCTCACACCATTGTGTGGGGAAATACATGGTTTATATTTATTATTATATTAATTAAAAAAAAAAAAACTTTGGATCATTGAATACTTTAAAGTCATCTAAGCATCATGGACATTAATTCATGTCTGTGAGGGTCCCACTTGCACTTGTCCATTATTTGATTCCATTTTGTTTCTTATGTAAAGTTCAGTCTTTCCTTTTGTCAAGAGAGGTAGCAATCCCACTTAACATTCTTTTTTCATTTTTCTTTTTCTGAAGCAATTAGAGTGGTACTGCACAGTCATTTCACAGTCACATTTATATGTTTAGAATGTAGAAAATCTTGGCAATTATGAAAAAAGAAAAAGAAAAAAAAGAAGAAGAACAAATGCATTGTTTTGGTGGGTGCACATCTTGTGTGGGCCTGCAATCAATTACTTGTACTCCTTTGTGATGTTTATTTAGGAACCTTTTTGTCTCTTAGAAGTTTATTTCTTTTGTTGTATATTTTGTCAGTAGCATTATAGTCCAAAACTCATCACATAAAATGATGATAATTTAACCCCCAAAGACTGGTCTGCGTTTTATCTGTTGAAGAGCTATAAACAAAGAGGAATTCAATTTCTTCATAGTAATATCTTTAATCATTCAGGGTCATGGAGATAGATCCTTCACTTAACTGTAACTCAAACAACTACTTGGATTAGTTCAAGTTGTTAATATTTGGTAACAGATTTCTTTATTTTTCTTTTTAGTATCGGTTTTATAGTGAGCAACTAAGATCGTTTTAAGAAAACGTTTAATGAAAATGATTAGACTTGTAAATGTAATTGTAAAGCACAATGGATTTGCATGATTGTCATGAAAGATATTAAAAAAGTTTCTCAATCTTCTTTGGGTGATTTTAGAGAGACAGAGTTGACTAACTGATAGGGATCTTATCTGACTCTTTTCTCTAGCTGGTATTATTTCTTTTTTCAAACTTTGGACACTAAATTAGCAGTTTAATCATTTCCAAACCTTGTATTAAAGATGGTTTTCTTCAGTTTTCTTCTGTTCTCTTATTTTGTTATTGATTTTAGTTCCCTTTTTTTTAACTCTATTGACAGGATGTACCCATCTCTGAAATTCTTGATCATGGTTCCATTTCTTTTGGAAGATATGCTACCGAGTCACTTGCATGGGAAAAATGGTCGGCTTTTTCTCACAACAGATGTCAGGAGGAGCTGGAGAAATGCAAGGCCCCCGGATTAGTTGCTCAGAAGAAGGCATACTTTGAAGAATACTACAAAAAGATAAGAGCTATGAAGGCATTGCAAGCACAGCAAGAAACTGCCCAACCTGATTCTTGTCAATCTGCAAATAGTGGCAGCGTGCAAGTAGAAACTGATGTCAAGTTAATGATGTCACAAGAGGAGAAGACACCTAGCAACGTTAGCCAAATTCCAAATTCAGACAATAATATGATTAGCAATCTAAACTCAACGTCAGGAGGCACTGTGAATGAATCAGAACAAGCTACGGAGAAACGACAAAGTTATCCTAATGAATGTAATGATCAAGCTAGCATGAAGGGTAAAATGGAATTATCCTTTTGTACTTCTGTTAAAAAGGCCTCTCCATTGCTGACTCCATCCAGTCATAGCTCAAAATCTACCCAGAGAAGTAGCCATGTCTCCAACACAGTCAACAACAACACCAACCAGCAGAAAAAACTTGCATCTGCTTTACAGGCTGAGGTAAATGATCTGTCTTTTTTTTCAGTCTGTTTCTAAATCACCTGCCTCCCCCAACTGACATAATAAATGGAAACTCAACTTTAATCCGACAATGAAGCCCCTATAACTTCCCCTTTCATATACAACCTTAGGGTAAATTGTGATCTCCACCTAAACTTATGCTAATCATACTCAATTAATGCTAATTGATCTTCATGACACATGAAGATCAATTAGCATTAATTGAGTATGATTAGCATAAGTTTAGGTGGAGATTGCAATTTGGTGAAATGGTGCTGGAAAATGGAAGTTGCGACTTGTGATGGACATATTGATATTGTCACACTGTAGTGTCAGACATACCAGCATGTTACTATTGGAACTTCCCAGCTGCACCTTGGTTTGATTTGTTTCATGCTTTATGCTTGAATTACATTGTTGCACTTCCCCATGCTGATGTGTGGTGTTCAAAAATTCAAAATTCAACCTGTTATTTCAAACAGGGGACAGTTGCTTCTATCAGGAACAAAACAAAGTTGGACAGCAGCGGAAGCACAACAAACAATGTTAAGCAGTCGGCGAAGCCATATCCAACCCTCAACGGCAAGTCTGTTCACAAGGATGATAAAAGCCATCTCACAAGTAAAAATAGTGATCCCAAAGCTGCAAGCAACAGTAATAGAAAAATTACTGAATTTCGCTCCAGTGCCGCTGTTCTAACCTCTTCGTTGGCAAGGGATAGATTGGTGTCACCTTTGCCAAGTCCAAGTGCTCGTCAGGCTACTCCAAATACAAATTCTAGAGGCTTGGTTGGTAATAGAAAAATTACTGAAGTTCACTCCAGTGCCGCTGTTCTAAACTCTTCGTTGGCAAGGGATGGATTGGTGTCACCTTTGTCCAGTCCAAGGGCTCGTCAGGCTACTCCAAATACAACTTCCAGAGGCATGGCTGGTAAAAATAGTGATCCCAAAGCTGCAAGCAACAGTAATAGAAAAATTACTGAAGTTCGCTCCGTTCTAAACTCTTCGTTGGCAAGGGATGGATTGGTGTCACCTTTGTCAAGTCCAAGGGCTCGTCAGGTTACTCCAAGTACAACTTCCCGAGGCTTGGCTGGTAAGAATTGTGATCCCAAAACTGCAAGCAACAGTAATAGAAAAATCACTGAAGTTCGCTCCAGCGTCCCTGGTCTAAATTCTTTGTTGGCAAGGGATGGATTGGTGTCACCTTTGTCAAGTCCAAGGGCTCATCAGGTTACTCAAAATACAACTTCCAAAGGCTTGGCTGAGAAGATACCAACTAGGTCATCAGTTCATGCTCAGTCTGCTAAGCTGGTATCGTCTTCTTCAAATATAAGAGGAGCTTGTAAGGTAAAGACAAGCACAACTTCCCAAGGCTTGGTTGATAAGTTACCACCAAGGTTGTCAGTTCATTCTCGGTCTGCTAAGGTAGATCTATTGATTTATGTTCATTTTGGACTATATTTTACTTTTGCTGTTAACGGCATCCTCTGACTGTGTAACAACTCTCATGGTTTCAGAGAATTTCAGAGAAGACCATTTCTGCTGGTAGTTTGAGAACCACGGCTCTATCCAAAAGGTCTTGTGCCCTTCCTCTCTTCTTTCTCTTAGACCCGTTGACTTATATAATCTTAAGGATCTGTCATTGAGTTGGTAGTAAGTCTTTTGATTTGAGTGGCTCTCTTACAAGATCAAAGGGTGCAAAATTTAAGGACCAGAAATCAAGAATCGCATATAGTACTTGAAAACTTCTTTTTCAGAATTTATGACACTAGATATATAATTGCGTATGGAAGGTTATTGTAGATGATTTCAGCTTATAGTCTTTGCTCTTTTGTGTGGTAATGTTAGATTTAGGAAAAATCATCTTATTCATCAGCATGTTTATAGATACATCATCCTCCATATACTTATGAACTAGAATTATCAAGGAGCTGTGAAGAAGTTGCTAGAAAGTTTTTTTAAGAGTTAAGAGTGGCTGTGAGAACCAGATACCAAAAGTCATCTAATGCGTGCTATAATTGCTGATTGTTGTTTAAGAGTTCATGACACTTTTTAAGTTGTTAACTCCAAATGGATCGCTACTATAGTTATTTCTGCTTTTAGTTTTCACTTGCTTGTGTGATGTAAGTTTAGGAATAGAATCTGATTGATCAGCATGTCTTTGATTTCTAGGTCTGTAGACCTTTCTATGCAGAATAAATCAAATCATGGGCAGAGTGATGTCAAAGAAGGAATGCAGAAAGAGGTAATCACTTGGCTTAATTTGAGTATCTATGCATCTGTTGACAGTGGCTTTTACTGCATATGGAGTAGACGTTCTCTGTCATTTGGGAATTTAATGATATAGGATGCTATTATTAATAAATGTAAATTGTATTGAATTAATTAAATTCTGTGCTGTGCCGGTTGCTTTCATGAAAGATTTGATATGTTTTGTTTGCAGAAAGTTGCAAATATTTTATGTTATTGGTCAAATTTGAGATCAATCATCAGAGCCTTTGTATAAATGTTTAAACAGATTTTTCGGATATAATGTCTTTCCAAATTATAGCATGAATAATTTTCATCATCGAGAACATATTTAGATTACCAGTTGGCAAATTATATGTTTCAGGGAAAAGACAAATTGAGTGCTGCACTTGGAAGAGAGCCAAAGGCCGCATTATCTGCTAAACTTAATAAAGACTCAAATGCTGCACTTGCCAGAGAACCAAAGGCTGCATTATCTGCTAGACCTAGAAAAGACTCGAATGCTGCACTTGGAAGAGAGCCAAATGCTGCATTATCCGCTAGACCTAGAAAAGACTCGAATGCTGCACTTGCAAGAGAGCCAAAGGCTGTATTATCCGCTAGACCTAGAAAAGACTCGAATGCTGCACTTGCAAGAGAGCCAAAGGCTGCATTATCCACTAGACCTAGAAAAGACTCGAATGCTGCACTTGCAAGAGAGCCAAAGGCTGCATTATCTGCTAGACCTAGAAAAGACTCCAATCTTGCCCTTGGAAGAGAGCCAAAGGCTGCATCATCTGCTGGACTTAGAACTAACTCAAAGCGTGCCTCATCGACAGTGTCTAATGTTCCCCAGACTCGAAATGCAAAGCTAACCCAGAAGGTCACACATCCTATTTCAATTCTCATTTTGATTTGGCTATCATTGTTCAGGAACCACCTGAATATGAACTTCTGTTGTTTTGCTCAAAAAATGATCAAAATTATTTTAGTTAGATTATAACTTTCCTTCTCCTTATTTTATGGTCAAACTAGAAAATGCTAAAGCAATGCGGTTACAATTTCAGGTTGTACCTTGCCGATCACCGGACCTGATGGATGATCGAAAGGAACTGACTCAACCAAGGTATGACACTAAGGTTATTCATATTTCCATCAACCTAATTCCTCAAACAGGAGATTTGGAAACCTAGCACACGTAATGATCATCCTATCAAGATGATTATAATTTGGATAAACATGTCCATTTCTCCGATTGCACACACGGCACAATCTCGAATATGTGTTGCTTTTTTCCGATTCTGTCTGCTTTATAAATCAAAACTAAATCAAAGTCGGGATGCAGACCAAGGCTTCTCCAGTGATGAAAGGAAAATATGAGGAAGGTCGGTCTTGCTATTCATCATGTCACGGAATTGGTCGAGGGCTGATGCAGATGGTACTGTTTATATTAGCAGTGAAAAAGATTGAATATATGCCAGAATCCAGAAGCAGGAAGTAAAATAACTACATTAACAATTGATTTCCAGATGCAGGTAATTTGTATTAGCAGGTGTGTAAATAAGAACAAATAATAAGTTTTAAGAGTGTAGAAAGTCCATGTTTGTAAATATAAACCCCGTTTACACGTTTATTGTGGAAAGTGAGTAATGGACAGTTTTAGAAAGTTGATTTCTCTCTCTCTCTCTCTTTCTCTCTCTGTCTCTAAAGGTTAAAAGAATTCTCATTTACATTCACACACAATTTCATTTGTGAAAACTGAGAAGATAAATATGTTTGAATACATAAGGAAAATGCCCCTTGTGCATGTATAAGTTAACATTATCAATCTTTATAGTTTTCGGTTAAAATTAAGCAGACTCGGATGATTTCCGAATCCGAATTTGCAATTAGGTCAAAGTCCCAATAGAATACAGTAAATTAACTATCGTATTGAACGAGAAATGCAGTCAGCAAATTTTATGAATGCATACATTTTGCCAACAGGAAAGAACTTCAAGGAGCATCCCTAACTTCATTTTAAGACCAATCTGATGCATAACGATGTTTCAACGAATAAAAAGTGTGAAAATATGTCTATCTATTTGCATATAATCTGAAGGACGGGTCTAACTTATCTAAATACGAATGTCCAAGTAAAAAAATGACCATTAACACGATCTATGATATAGTACTGCAACGGATATTCGACCTAGTAGTTCAACATGAACAAATTTCTACGAATTTGAATCTATTTGTAACATTTTTCAGTACTTCAATTGAGCTTAACAAGAACACATACGAAATTCTGAACTTCTTTAGCTTTTTGTGAGCAAAATTTGATGCATACAACAAACATGATAGGACCTATTTACCAACTAAATACTAACAACTTGCGATCAAAATCAAAAACGTAACCACTTCATGATAAGTTTCTAGACAACATGTGTTAAGTACAAGACAGGAATCAGGATAAAGACTTGTGAGCAAAATTTGATGCATACAACAAACATGATAGGACCTATTTACCAACTAAATACTAACAACTTGCGATCAAAATCAAAAACGTAACCACTTCATGATAAGTTTCTAGACAACATGTGTTAAGTACAAGACAGGAATCAGGATAAAGACTAGCATATGGATAAGCAGAGACAGTGGTATATCTAAAAACAACTTCAAAGAAACCTCATGAATTATAATTACAAATACAGCAAGTTTTCTTCATAATCTCTAAATAGGCGAATGGAATTCTTGGCTGGATATACAGAGCGAGTATCAAATAGACAATTGCCCGAGTTTAAATTTGTTCTAGCTAGTGCATAAATAAGCAAGTCAGCGACAAGAAGCAGCGAAACATAATATTTTAGGACAAGAACATAATAGCTTAAGAAACAGAGTCCCACAAATAAGTTTCTTATTTCTATGGATTCCATGAAATAAGTATGCCATATGACATAAGCTGAAGATTGAATGGTTTAAAAAAGAAAATTGTCAATCATAATTCAAAGGAAGGATCAAACTCATTCTTCTGTCGTACTCTATGAATACAAGAAGAATATTTTTTCTTATTTTCAGTAGCTAACCTGATGACTGATAGAGTTAGAAAAAAAAAAATTCAAAAGTTGGTGTCTAATAGCAAAACTTCAGGCATGAAATTTGTTCCTTATTGTTTAAAGGAGAGTAAAATTCCATGCATTTTAGCTTCAATACACCTACATGCTAGTTTTATAAAGATAAAAAAAAGATCAAACAAAAAATTGTAAAATATCAGAAGAAAATCATTTAGCTTCCACACTTGACTCCGACCTCAAACTGGAAAACGCGGTAGTCAGATATCCAGCCAAATTGTCTCTACCAGACTTTCGGAGACTCTTCAAAACTTTTATATACACAGTAAAGTGCGGTCTGAGACCCTTATTCATCATTTCCAAAAGAACATTATGGGCCATGACTCCATTGTTGTTCTTAAGATGAAGGCTTGCAAGCCAGCTGTACATCACATTGCTTGACCTCTTATACTTATCAGCTGAATTAACCACATACTCGTATGCCTCCTTAAATCGCTGCAAGCTGAAATAACTCTTGATAAAGGCAGCATGTGTTGAATGCCGAGGTTCAAGACCTCTCACCGCCATGTCATCAAGATACTGAAATGCAACGTCAAACTCTCCAAGTCTGCAAGAGTTCCATATGAATATTTCGTACGTTGCTGCATCAGGAGGATAATTATGTTCCTGCATTTCTTTAAACAGTTCAAGAGCCTCGGCATTTTTACCATTCTTACACAAACTACTAATTATATAGTTATACGTCAGTGTGCTCGGTTCACAACCAACTTGCCTCATTTCGTTAAGCAAATCTTGTGCTCCTCTAAAATCATGTCTTAGACACATTTCTCTAATCAAAATATTGTAGTAAGAGAGCTTCTTCGATGTCTTAATTATCACATACTTAGCCATTTCGAAAGATCCAAGAACACTAAGCATCTCAATCAATGCTCGTACACCAGAAACACAACACGAACCCCCTACTCGATTCAACACCTCAACCACTCTACTTATACATTTCCTTGTCGATGCCTTACTCGAAATCATTACATTTAAGAACCCAAATGCTTTATCAGTTAAACAAACTTGATTCACACCAAAATCACCCAAAAGACAGCGCATTGTCTCGTAATCATCTAATCGCCCACAATTATCAATAGCCAAACTACAAACATCAGAATTACAATACAATTCGGGCTGAAAAAGTTTTATCCAATCAAGGAAACGTAATGCAGATATTTTTTCAGAGTTCAACACACGAAAAATCTCAACTGCAGAAGCAACAGATAGACTTACATTCATGGATGTCAACTTGGACTCCATTTCATCGTCGCCGCTTCTAATCAACTCAATAAAGTCTGAAACTTGCTTGGGAGTCACATCGCCAACTCGAGAATTATTATTACCAAAAGACGCCAACGAAAACCATCGAAATGGATTGTAACTATTAGACTTCAAAAACCGAAGATTCAAGATTTGATTTCTACAACCATTACAAGAGCTAAAACTTGAAAACTGTGAAGAAAGCGAAGATGGGTGTATTGGAGAGCAAAACGAGGACGAGCCAGTTGAGGAAATGGACGGAAAATAGGGATGCGAAGTGGGTTCGGTGAGAAACTGAGTTCGATTGAAGATTGAAGTCTGACAAGCTTTTGGTGAAACTAGGGTTTTGAATTGAGAAGAAGACAGAGAGGAAGATGATTGTGGAGAATGTAAGAAGAGATAGTTAAAAGGGTTTGAGATTGACAAATAAGTTAGCTTCTTCCTGGAAGATTTTGATAATTCCATAATACTACGATGATGACGATGATCTTGGAAGTGACATTGACTGAGAGCTTTCTAGCCGAGGAAGACAAGTGATTGCCGACCAGAGGGCAACTTTAGGTCCTTGGAAAAAAAAAAATATAAAGTTGTTTATTTATTTTTGGGGTATTATTGTTCAGTTTTGAAAATACATCATTTTTTCTTACTTTAAAATTATTTCCAAAAATTCACTTATCGTTAAAATATTTAACAGATCCATTAAAAAATTTATTATCTAATACTAAATATTAATTTACTCTTCTTTTATAATTTTTAAAATTATTCACCATTATTATATTTAACTATTTATCATAATTAAAAAAAATAATTAAAAATATTTTTTTTCTTTTCCCTCTCCGTCTTTCTCTATCTCTTTTTCACTTTTTTTAAATTTTTTTTCTCTCTCTCCGCTCCGTCTACCATTCCCCATCTCTTTTTCATTTACTTTAATTTTTTTCTCTAACTCTCCACTCTCTCTCTCTCATTCCCCCTCTCTCTCCCCCTCTCTTATTTTCTCCCTATCTCCGGCCAACTTCACATCTCTATTTCTCTCATTTTCTTTAATTTTTTATCTCTCTATTGTAACATCCCGGATTTCGGGTAATGAATTTTTGATATATGTGAAATATGTGAAAAATAAATTTTTACTATTTGAGGGGGTGTAAATGTAAAATGAATAGTGAAAAAATGGACCAGATTGAATAGTGAAAAAATGAAAAATTGGAAAACTGGACCAGAGAGCATCGCGACCTGGTCACCGCGACCACAGGTCGCGATGGCTCGCTCGCGGTGAAAAATGCAAAATCTGGCAGTGAGTACCGCGACCAGTCACCGCGACCACAGGTCGCGATGGCTTGCTCGCGATGAAAATGGCAAAAACCTGGCAGTGAGCATCGCGACCAGCCACCGCGACCACAGGTCGCGATGGACTGCTCGCGATGAAAATGTCAAAAACGGGCAGAGAGCAGCGCGACCACTTGCGCGACCAAGGAGCGCTCGCGAGGAAGGCGGTGCGCGCATTCCAGTGAGCATCGAGAAAACAGAACAGAAGAGAAAGAGAGAGAAAGAGCCGAGAAAAAGAGAGAAAAGGAGAGAAAAAAAGAAAAGAAAAGAAAAAGAGGAAGAAGAGGAAGAAGGAGAAAGGAAAAAGAGAAGGGAAAGAAATCGTGGAACCGCGGTTGGTCGAACGAAAAACGGTACCGAGGTTGGTGTACTTTCGATTTCGAAATCTTTACGAAAAGTATCTCGTTATTGTTTTCGTTTTCGTTTTCGTTTTCGTTTTCGTTTTCGTTGAAGTTTCACGTTTTCGATTTTCGTAAGAAACTTGTTTATTTATATGAAAAATTAATGATTTATATATATTTATTGTTGATTTGGAATGATTTTATGATAGATCGTATTTGGATCGTGTTTTCGAATATTCCGATTGTTACGATTTGTGAGGAATACTTGATTTAGTTGCTTGCATGACTATTGTTTATGATTTGTAATTTATTGCGAATACTTGAAAATCGTTTATTGTAACGGCCCTAGGATACTTAGACATAGAAATGGATATAGGAGGTTGGTATACCAGCTGGGTTTTACTGAGCAGTACTGCGCCGTTATTATTGTGTGATTGTTGTTGCGGGGCAATCTCGGACAATCACACCGATTTTAGTGATCATTGTTGCGGGGCAATCTCGGACGATCACAATGATACTAGCGATTGTTGTTGCGGGGCAATCTCGGACAATCGCGATGATATTAGTGATTGTTGTTGCGGGGCAATCTCGGACAATCACGTGATATCAGTGACTGTTGTTGCGGGGCAACCCCGGACGTCACATTGACCCATATTCCAGTCCTAGAATGTTTAGTATTCTAGTGGGCCAGAATTGATTGAAATTGAAAAGTGAACCGAATGATTTTATTGATAGCATTCATTATCGACTTCATTATTGAAATTAAAGTAATTGGAATTGTATAATGCTTTGATTTTCGAAATTTAATTGTTTTGAAATGCAATAGAAATGGAATTGTTTTGAAATATTTATATTGTGATTTATTTAATTGAGTTTTTAGTACACCCACTAAGCTTTATGCTTAGCGCGTTAGTTTGTTTCTAACGCGTAGGTACCAGGAATCCAGAGGAGGCTAGAGACTGAAGGAAGAGCAAGTTGCAGACCGAGTCACAGAGATTGTACAGTTGGGTAGCTATATTTATGTTATGTGTATATATATTCTGAAAGCATGCATATACAGGGAATTTGTGAATATGTTTTGTAAAATGTTTTGTAATTAACTAGTTTATGACTTCTGTATTTTATTATCAAAATGATTGTAAATGTTTAAGTTCGATTTATTTTATTTTAGAAACTATTTTGATAAGTCGCACTAAACGGCAGAGTGCGCAACTGTTTGAAAGTGTTATAGAAGTGTATGTGAAATGTGAATTTAATTTGATTTGTAGAAAACAGGTTTTGGAAAGTCTGAAAAACAAACGGTACTCTGCCGAATTTTCGTAAAAAGTTTAATTATTGTTATGGGCTCACAATGATTTTAAACTCACAATGGTTTTAAAATGTAAAATGAAGTTTTTGAAAAGTTCTGAAAGTCCTAGTAGCGCACCCCGGGTCGGTCCCGCCGGGTCGGGTCGGGGGGTGCTACATCTATCTTCTCTCCATCTTTCTTCTCCCCTCCCTTATTATCTCCCCATCTCCGGCGATCTCTTCTCATGGTGGATTTTGGTAGTGTTGTGGCGACGGATTTTAAAGAGGAGAGAGAGACAGATTTTGAGAAAGGTGGTGGCCAGAAGAGAAGAGATAAGAGTTTTGGTGATTTTGGATTTTTTTGGTGGTTTTAGATTTTTATTTGATGCGTTTTGGTTCTGGGGCATTTTGGTTGATTTTGGGAGAAAATGATAAGAGTTAGGTGCAATGGGAGAGAGATGGGGGTGAAGTTCGGCGAGAGAGAATCATGAATGAGAAAAAAAATAAAAAGAAAAAAAGAAAAGAGTTGGGGTAGAATAATGAGTGTATAAGTAAAAAAAAAAAAAATTTTTAATATTATTTTTTATTTAATATATATGCAATTACCTTTATGCCCTTAGAGGCAAATGACCAGCTCAGTATTTTGATAGAACAATAATGGTAAGGGGGATTTTGGGGAATAGTTTTAAAGTATGGGGTAAAATGATGTATTTTTAAACCTCAGAGGGAAAAATAATAATATCTCTTTTTTTTTTTTTTTAAGAGTACAATTACAATATTACTAGCGGTCCGGATATTTACACCTATAACGGGAGAAAACTACCCACACATACATATGATGGGAATCAAACCTTCACCACTGAGATGGGAGAGAGTTGCACTAACCACTTTACTACAAGTGTATGTGCTATAATAAAAAGTTTTTTATTTATATTTAGTAAGTTTTTAATAAAAAGTTAATTTTGAAAATAAAAAATAATAATTTAGAATTGAACAAATTATAGGGACCTACTAGATTTGCCCTTGTACGGACGAAATTAACTTATTAAAAACTAACAGCTAACTCCCCTATTGTTAGTCAACCATTAAAAATGTTAGTCAATATTGATAAAAGTCAACTAATCTAAGTATTTTGGCTATTTTAATTTTTTTTTTTAAAAAAAATTAAGATATTCACAGTCTATCTCATTTAGATGGAGGGTAGAAATTTATTTAAAAAATAAAACATTTAAAATCTCCGTCATGCATTTAGAGATGAAAGGTCGAGATTTAATAAAAAAAATTTACAACTAAATTTCCATGGAGATCTTAAAACCCCTCCCCTAGTCTATGCCATGGTGCAACGACCTTTGAACGCCTCCCCTCCACCGCACCCTAGTGGATAGATAAGAAAAGTAAGAAAATAATTAATTGAATGAACTCTTAACTTACATTTAAATTTTAATAGCCACCCATGTAAATTGACGTGGATAGATTTAAGGCTAGTTTATTTTTTTTTTTGAGCAAATTACACATAACCTATAAGGGGTTTAATTCGATACCAATAGAAATAAATTTTCTTAAAAAAAATTTACACATAACCTACCTACAGTCAACTATTGTAGTCAAAATTGGTCAACCTAAAACTTTAAAACCCAATGAGTACTTGACCCAAATCAGGTGAAACAAGACTATCATTTTGTGGGCCCAAAAGCCCACATAATAAAATACACCTTATTAAAAGCCCAAAACACAACTCTTCGAGCTCTTATTTAACGGCCTAAACCCATACCTACATCTTGGCTCCAAGCTTGTCGACCAAAGTCCAGAACCATCAGATTTTTCATTTGAAGATTGATGGACCAAGACAAGAAAGTAATTAAATCCTCCCTGAGTGAATAGTGATCCACCCTCCAACGTGTGGAATTGTGGATCACACTGTATAAAAGGACAACCCTCACTAGTGAAGGTTCATGCTTTTTGACAATTTGAGCATAAATTGATCACGCTGACACTTGCACGATTTCCAATAATCTTATCTTAGGCATTTTCCAGCCAACTCCGACCTCCCACGATCATCGTTTACTCACAACTCCGATCAACACACTTTCATTAGTTAAATTTTATTCAATTTAATAGTTGATCATGTTTGACTGTTAAAAAGACAAAAATGCCCTCAAATAATATATAATATTTCTAAAATTCAGCAAATAAAAAATAAAAAATAGTTGAGATGGACGGTGAAGATTTTAACTGTTTTTTTATTTAATAAATTTAAGTACTTTTATATATTATTTTGAGAGCATTTTGGTCTTTTTTACAATTAAACCTGATCAACCGTTAAATTGGATGGATTTTAACTAACAAAAAGAGAGGTTTTTACCAATAAACTTAAAAGTTTATTTTCATTTGTAGAAGAGCAAACCTCAGCGGTTATAAGTATTATTTACTCAAAAAGTATTGTAAAGTTGTTTATTTATATTTAGTAAGCTTTTAATAAAAGGTTATTTTTGAAACTAAAAAAATAACAATTTAAAATTGAACAAATTACAGGCAACCTACATAGGGTTTGCCTTTTTACGGGCTGAATCATCTTATTAAAAATTAACAACTAACTCCCCTGTCATTAATCAACCATTAGAAAATGTTAATCAATATTGATAAAAGTCAACTATTCTAAAAGTATTTTGGCCATCTTAATTTATTTTAAAAAGAAAAAATTTAAGATGTCCATATGCACGGTGGAAATTTATTTAAAAAATAAAATATTTAAGATCTTTACCGTCTATTTAGAGATGGACGTTGAAGATTTAAAAAAAAAGTTTACAACTAGATCTTTATGGGGATCTTAGAATCCCCTTAGTTCGACGCCATGGTGTGACGACGTTTGTTGCATGATATCTTGTTTTCTAGATTAGAAAAGCAAGAAAATAATTAATTAAATGAACTCTTAATTTAAAAGACATTTAAATTTTAATAGCCATCCATGAAAATTGGCTTGGATAAATTTAGAAGTAGTTTTTCTTTTATTATTATTTTTTTAAAACAGAATATGTTTGAATGTAGAACGTAGAAATTGTAGAATGATGATAAGGGCACTATAACCTGTAAAACCAGAGAAAATGATGATTGGTAGGATGCTTCGTATAATAATATGACTCAAATAATATGTTTTTTTTTTTTCATTCTAATAATTAAAAGTATTAATTATTTGTTTTTTAAGATATAAACATATAGATGATAAAATTAAAAAAATATATTAATATAAAATGATAATTATAAAATAAAATATTATAATTATAATTTAGTAATTAAATATTAAATAATAAATCAGAATTATTAATCTTTTATTTTAAGTAATTTTTTTTTTATATTTTCCAATCGATTGATCACTTAAACAATAAATAATATATAAACATAAAAGTTAAGTAATCTACACTAGCACATTTTAATTAATTAACAACTTATTTAAATTTAATTTAATTACGATAAATTGTCAATATTAGTAATTGTAACAAAAATATTTTTTTGTAAAAATTGGAAAAACATTAAAACTCATAAAAATTACTAAGCATTGGCCATAGTTTTTATTTTGTAATATAAAACATAAATATAAATTGTTTTTGGAGATATAAATTAACCTTTTGTTAGTATAAAAAGAAAATAATAATAATTATTAAAATAAAAAAAATAATAATAAGTAAAAAAAAAAAGCGCCACCGGCCCACGGCCCACCGCTCACATAACTTGACCGTTCAACAAAAAAAAAATAAAAATACACGGCTGGGATCAATGCGTTTTGTCACCACTAAAAGCGCGACACGTGGCAAACAGACGCTTGCCCGATTCGCCAAGGAGCGGTAGCAGACCACGTGCTTTTCTCTCGAATATTCCAAAGAAGAGAGCTCTCTCTCATTTTAGAAGCGCATATACGCCAAAACAGCATACAACAAACCCTAAACAAGTTGTTTTCTCTCTGTCTCTCTGTGTGAATATTGAAAATAGAAAAGCGAGGAACCGAAATGGCATCGTTTGACGAGGCTCCTCCAGGAAACCCGGCGGCCGGAGAGAAGATCTTCAGGACCAAGTGCGCTCAGTGCCACACCGTCGACAAAGGCGCCGGTCACAAACAAGGTACCTTCGTCTCTCTATCTCTCTTTTTGTTGTTTCAATCGATGATCTTGATTTGATTTGGTGGTTTATTGTTTTGATCTGACAATTACTAGATCTGTTAAATTACAGATTGATCTGATTTTGCATTTTATGTGCGAGTTTTTTTTTATTATTATTATTGTTATTTTACGTATCTGTAATTTCTTATGTCTAGTTTGTTACAGTTTTTTTTTTTTTTAATAGATTTTTTCGTTTGATTAGGTGTGGTAGAGTTGGAGTTAACTTTAAGTGAATGGATGGTTCCGTGTAAAATATTAATTTGCTTTTGGATTTATAATTTAATTCAATGCAGGAGTTTTGATTTGATTGATTTTGAAATATTTCAATCGAGGTTCAAAGCTGTCTTCGTTAGCTTTTTGTTTTGTTTTTGTTGTTATTTTGGCTAAGTGAAATACGGTTGTAATTTGCAGGACCCAATTTGAATGGACTGTTTGGAAGGCAATCCGGGACTACACCTGGGTACTCTTACTCAGCTGCTAACAAGAACATGGCTGTGAATTGGGAGGAGAAGACGCTGTACGATTACTTGCTCAACCCCAAGAAGGTATCGATTGTTTATTTGACTCCATATGACTGAAGTTATTAAAGTTTTTTTATGGGAAATAGTTTTTTGTTTGATGATTCGGAATTGTAGAACCTAGCAGTATATGTCCATATGGAGACAAAGCGGAAGCAACTTTAATTATAACATGAGACTGTTTTGCCTACGAATTGTTTGGTAGTGAATATGATTTGTGTGTAAAATCCTATAACTAACCAATGAATAGGACTAATGGACAATGGATGTCATGCCTTCAATAGCCTAGAAAAATAATTATACATTCCTGCTTCTCTGTGTTCTATGCCACATTTTTTCTTAAATGGTCTAGATATCAAACTTATTCATCAATCATGGAGTCGGTGTAAATTGAACTTTTCTTCTAAGATAATACATATGGTGATACCATAAAAGGATTCATTCAGATAGTTAATTATTTTGTTACCCTAGTAGTCTGGATTGAGGTTTTGTGTTTCCTGTGAATGCTTCAAGATCATCTTGAATGTTTAGATAGTGGTTTATCTGATTCTCGAAACAAGCTCTTCACTTGTTATCTTATCAAGTTGTTTGTTTGGTTACCATTCTTGGATTCTGACATTTTCGAATGTTATGGTGCAGTACATCCCTGGAACAAAGATGGTTTTCCCTGGTCTGAAGAAGCCACAGGAACGAGCTGATCTCATTGCATATTTGAAGCAATCCACAGCATCTTAAATTACTTCCGTCGATCCATTTTGCAGTTCTTGGAGATTTCTTTCGCATAGGCGGATATAGTACCTATTTTTTACTAATAAATTGGACCATTTCCATGCTCTTTGTATAATGAGCATTGCTAAACATTGCTTATTTCAGAGAAGGTTGCCATAATTGGCAAACACGACATTCGATTCAAAATTGCTGGTTCTAATTTACTTTTCATGAATTTTTGGATAAATCTTTAATGGCAATTGTTTTTTTTTTTTTTTCAGTTTTGATTGTTGATGATAATAATGTTTCATCTGCAGCCGATCTACTTGCTTAAATTTTATGAAATGACCTTTTTAGTGAATGAAGTTTCTTCCCTTAAGAGATATCTGCAGCTCTCTTCAAATTTTCTTTGAAGTTGTGTTATAAATTGGTAATGGTTTTGATTTTCACCAATATGGGATATGGTTGTTATAAAGTCTCTGGCACATTGGACTCATTGGGAGTTGTGAAGTGGTTGTTATGGTGGTTTAAGTCATTGAGTAGAGGAGAAAGTCTTAGGTGCAGTGGAAGTATGGGGAGTTGTGAATCGTGTTGCGTTTTGAATATTCAAATTCAGACCTAAAAGACTAACAAGAAATACAATTACGTATGGAGATTAGAACTCAGGATTTTTGGTTCAAATCAAGTCTTAATATCATATTAGTAATTTTCAAACCTAAGAAGATTCGAAGCCAGAATTTTTGGTTCAAATTAAGTCTTAATATAATATTAGCAAGTTTATATGGATATTATAATAATAAATCCACATAATATCCAAGATTTGAAAAAAAAAAAATTTAAAAAGAAAATTTTGTACTTTTTTTTTTTTTTATGTCTTCATGACTTTCTATTAACTAATACTATTCCAGCATAGTTGCTAAAATTTTTGTTGTTAAGGAATCAGATTGTGGTTATGAATTCAGTATCCAATTTGATTGTCTTTATAACCAAACTGCTTTGAACAAGAAAGGCAGATAAACAAATAATACTTGGCTTTCAGCCTCAAATTAAAAAAAAAAATAAAAACAAGATACAAGCTTTACCAGAATGGAATTCTGCTAAAATACTTAAATATATTTACTAAAGCCTTCTCACATTCTCCAATCTTATTGTGATCATTCAAGGGAACAGAACCAAAATCAAGAAAGAAAAGCACAGAAACAATAACTCGAGCTTTGTTATCGGAAGATGTAAACAAACAATGAATGCAAACCAACGCATTTCTCTGCTACTACTCGGGGTTGTCTGTGACATACCTAAATATCAAAATTAAGATTGTGAATGCAATGGCCGACGCAGTCCTGGTATCTGCAATGCAATGGAACCAGTTACTTGATAAGAAATAGTGTAAAAACAAAGTGGAAGAATCTCTTTCACTATACTTCGATCCCTGAGGTCAAATAAATAAATTAGAGCCACCAGATTGTTAAATCCATCCTAAGTAGTTATACTGTGTACATTATTCCTTATTCTTAATGTGTGCATCACAATTCATATATAATTTTTAAACGTATCATATACTGGCTTAAAGAGAATTGTTTTCCAAGAACACGCATAAAGCATCATATGCTATCCTTTTTAATTACGGGAGAAATATAAAACTTAAAAAAGATGATACATGGAAGATTTCATATCAAAAGTATAAAAAAGCAAACTCCAAAACCATTTAAAATTTTGAACTTATAACAGGATGTGAATACCAACCTCAACTCCATGAGGGCCAATCCGGTTACGGGATATAAAATTTAGTATCAGTGTTGCAAATTCATCAGGTGAATCTTCCTGCAATAATTTGTAAGTCAACTTTTCAGAAATACATGAGAAATATAAAGAACATGTCAAGAAATATAATTGGTGTGCACCTGAATAGCATGCCCAGTATGTCTAACAACCACCATTTGAAATTTCCCTTGCATTTGACCAATTGTGAGAGATCTGACACAGCCAAGGAATTCTTTGAATTACAAGCATCTTGCGATGTACACTCACACACACACACACATATATATATATATATGTAGAAAGATATACAAAAGATAAAAATAAAAATAAGAACAATAGCTGGTTAAGTGAAGTATCATGTATTTGTTACCTTGCCCAATTTCTGATACCGACTGTCACGGGCTTATATTTCGTGCAGTTCACTCATGCAACACATAGACAACTTCCCCTCACAAGTTGCTAAGTAAGTCTTGCTAGTTAGTTTGCTCACACAATGAAGAAGCTAAGAAGTTAAGAGTGCAAAGAGCTTTAAGCACAAGAGAAGGTTTTGAAGCGTAGAGACTTGTATTGCTAGCTTTGAGACACTTGAAACTTGGTACAACAAATTGTTCCAACGCCTATTTATACATGGCCCCCCTCAATCGATGGCTAGGATTTGTTTAGAAGGTAAAATTTCTAACAAATATCTAGATGTTTACAAGGTAAAATTTCTAGAAATTAGACTAGGTGACTAGGCCAAGCCATGACAACGGTAACAATCCCACCCAACCTAAGCACATGACACCCTCATCGTGCCTACATCTTTGTAGCACTGGATGTGTTCGCCGAACTGCCATAAGTTATCTTCACGCTCCCAGCTAGCTTCCTCCCTTCCACTTCACCAAATATTTGGTGTAGTTCAGGACTTCTTTGCTTCAAATCACCCGATCCGCACAGATGCACTCTACATCTTTGTCGAACGTGATGGCCACAACAATTGGCACTCACTTAGATTCGCTCCTACTCCAATCCTCCATGTCTTCATGATATAGTTTAGCCCAACTATGGCCCAATTTCTAGAAATTTTACCTTGTAAATATTTAGATATTTGGTAGGAAAAATCTAGATAAAGTCATGGATTATGGAGGCAAAACCTCCATCGTCGGATTAAACAAATCCTAGCCGTGAGGAGGCCCTGTAACGAAGTTTCAAGTGACTCAAAAGCTAGATAAGCCTCTTTACACTTCAAAAACTTCTGATATACCTAAAGCTCTTTGCTCTCTTATCTTCTTAAGCTTCACCTTTATGTGAGCAAGCTAACTAACAAGGTTTACCTAGCAACTTGTGTGGGGAAGTTGTCTAAGAGCCGCATCTGCGCCAAATTTAGCCCATGACAAAATGCACCCTACTCACTATAATGTAGTTCATTGCAATCTAACGTGCCTCTAAACCTGATAGGATTTTCGACATCATTTATCAGCATGTATGTCTGTGGCAGTATCTGCCAATTTAATGGAGGCCCTATCCTAATTGCACTGCATGGCACATCTGAAGGCCTAGATGGATCTAACAGTGTTGCCATGACACCCACATATATGATATCGATACACAACTAAAAAATATTTAGAACAATTTAATGAAGGCAACCTGTCCAGTCTGTCAGTTCCTGCTAACAGCAAGAGTTTTGGAACCGGACATGACAGAAATTTATCTGAAAGGCCTTCATACCTGCAAGAAAATTAACTAATTTAATGAGGACATGAGTTATAACAACCAAAAAACTAAAGAATCTCTTTATATACTTAAATCAGCATAATGTTTTACTAGGGTCTGTTGGCAAGCATCAAAATATCATGCAACAGAGTCAAGAGATTTGAGAAACAAGGTGAGGAAAAGAAAAAAAGAAAAAAATATAAAAAATAAGTCAGAAAGGAATAATTTGGATATGATAAGACTTTTCTTTCAGTTATGATGATTGACAATTGTCCTTGACAGCCAAAACAATTTAAGATTTCAAAATGCTGAAGAAGTATATTCAACTCAACCAAGCCACAATCCTTAAAAGTTGGAATTGGCTACACAAGATTTTCCTCATTACATCAAATCCAAGCCCACAATTCTACATAAGACTTGAGAGAAAGGTGAAGGAAATAAAAATCATAGGAAGTTGAGTGCAATGTCATAGGAAGAAGAAATCACTCAATATGTTCAAAGGCTGATCTATAGAGACCTGCTACCATAAACCAATGATGTAGTAAAGTTCAAAGGTGTCCCTATAGGAAATAAAGGGGAATTATATTAGCAGATTTGGAGCCAAACAAACGAAAGTAATGACATGGAAAAATGCCCCACCCTATGAATAAAGGAAAAATTTAAAACACAGACTAGTCAGTGATCTTTTTCGACAACGTGCAGAGTCGTCATGCAGCTTCAACTTGAAAAGTAGCCCACCTCACTAGCTCAATTTCTCAGCAGTGTCGGGATTAATTAATCCTATGACCATGTTCAAGATAAATTTACCAACATTTGGATAAAAAAACTGATAATTCAATTACCAAACAAGAGAAAAACAGGAGAAAATATAATTATTTAATTATAAGTATGCAACATGAAACACAACGACAAATATGCCAAAAAGAATTGGGTTTCAATTGAATTATCCTAAATAATCCTGAATGTGAGACTGTATTTTCAAATGTGAACATTAATAACAATCATACCAGCCTTTCCAATATTGTTCAGTTTCTTCAAGTCGTGATCGGTATACATAACTGCAGCACAAGTCAGTATTATGACAATTAAGAAAAAGCCTTGGAATTTACACAATGACAATGTAAAAAGAAGCACTTACCAATTCTTTGATTCATCAAACATTAACGTGGAAGGGATGGATATACGAGCAGAGTCAATATTTCTCAAAGAACCTCCTTTGACACTCCACTCAATCTGTGCAGGTTGCAGATTAACCATGAGAGTCAAACTTCAATGGTAATCATAAGCTTAGATTAAGGGAATAACATTCAGCTTAACACTACTATCTGAAAAAATATTTGGTCCATGACATGTTAAATTAGATTGTCTATTGTGCAACTTCCCTCCCTAATTTCAATAGGCACCAATAGTGCAATTAATTTCATACATTTCAATAACTTAGTTAAATAAATAGAAGATTATCCATTGATTTTCATAAAACAGAAAGAGAAAGATGATTCTAATATAGTCTAATAATATAGCCAATAAATTAACTTCTGTGAAAAAGTACTTTAATGGTAACCCATTAAAATAATGAAGATTTTGCCATTGTGTTTACCGCTTTCTCAATGCTTGAAAAATGCTGCATTCTGCTTGATAGGATTTTCTGCATATGAATCAATGAAGCCATAGCTGTTCCCTGAAACAATTATCATACGCTTCAATATACCATGACTGCAAATGGTCACGGAAAATGATGTCAAGGTTGTTACACAAATGCAAACCTCGACAACATCCACAACAACAAGTCCAGCCAAGCTACGTAAGGTTTTCTTGGCAGCAACATGCACCGCAACGGAGCCTCCCATGCTGTACAATAATGACAAGGAATTATTGAGTTGCTCAAGTAATCTTTACTTTATGTAATATGTACTAACAGAGAACATATTTTGCATTCCTATGAAGGCATCATAGCAGAAGTATGGAGATCTGCCTTTGGTATAAATGTCTAAAATCAAAAGCCAAATAGATCTCAATGTGTGTTGTACGCCGGTTTGTGGGATATCCTCCAGTTAAATATTTAGTTATTTACATAACTCACAGTCATTCAATTTTTTCTGTCATGTGAGGAGTAAAATTATTAGATAAAATAAAATTAAATCTGGGGTAGAAATTCAACTAATAACAAAGAAAAGAAAAAAGACTCTGCAATTAAGAAACCCCTGTTAATGAATATTTACACATGTTAGCACTTTGGTTTGGCCTCCTGAAAAGGCATTAGCTGACAACTATATAACAAGAGAACTATAAAGAAAATAACTTATTAAAGGAACAGCACCTGTGGCCAACAAGCACAATTGCAGGAGGGGAATCTCCATACATTGCCTTCACAACAGCAAAAACATCATTGCACATGGTCTGCGCATAAAAATATCTTCTTTTAGTTTCATGGATAAAATAGTAAGGGTACGATATCTATTACAGTGAAAAACTACAAAATGGACGAACAAGCAAAATGCTTCAGGCAGTCTTCTTAAGCTTTGATGGTGACAAAAGACGTTTATAAATGCTATGTAAAACAAGACAACTTTAAGAACCAAATATATGATTTTTGGAAGATATCCACAGTTCCTCATTTTTGCTAATACTCATTATCAGTACCTCAATAGAGAGGTCAAGATCGTTTTCTGTGGATGATTTCCCATGTCCTCTCATGTCCATCGCAACTACCCGAGCCTTTTCCTTTATTTTACTAGCTGACAGAGCAAATGAAAGCCTGCCAAAAAATGAGTTAGGTTTACCGCTTCCGTTCAAGACAATAACATGCAATATATGATTTCCACTCCAAGCATATAAACAAAGATAGAAAAGCCAAAAAAAATTGAAAAATGGAACTTTTCAGATATATTTAATTTATTCTAGGCAAGAAGGAGAAGGGAAGTATATCAAAGCAGCCAAACATTTTGACACCAAAAACATACCCAGAATAGCCTCCCCCATGAAGACAGAAAACAACTGCTCCTTCTGTTCCTGCCATATATACATGAAAGACCTAAAATGATAAAGCATATTAGAAGAGAATAACTTCCACAATAAATTAACTCTCATACTGGAATATCATCAACATTCTCAACACTAACATCATTCGAATCCGGGATGGAGACATCCTTCTCTTCATCGAAATAACCCGACCAATCCAAAGGAGAGTACTTTTGTAAAGAACTCCTGCACCAAAAATAATCAATCAATCAATAAACAACAATCGAAACACTAATGATTATCACTAAAAACACTTCACGTGCAATCATTACAATCTCTTCTTAGCCCAATCTATTCAATAATTCACCGCGGTTATCGTTCTATCAGCTGATGCTGCAAAAAACTTCGAAAACTAATTCAAACAAATAAATTTACAAATTTGAAACATAAACCACTAATTTCTAGAAGAAAAGAGTTCACTTTTGATTACACACAAAACCGACAAAATTAATCGTCGACGAACCAAAACACTTATAAAATACCTAAACGCATCGTTTTTGAACCTAATCATTGCATGATCATTTCAATCTATCGACAACAAAAGAAAATTTGAAAAATGAAATGAAATTGAAAACATATAGTAACATAACGAGTCAACGAACGAGCGAGTTGATAACTCACTGAGTTGGAGGACGAACAGGAACGGAAGCGAAAGCGGACGGCAATGGCTTCTTCTGGCTGTCTTGTGGCTTCGGCGGCGTCTGTTGTTGTTCTTGTTCTTGTTCCAAGCTCTCTTCGGGGAGCGAACTGAGATTCGTCGAATCCATTTCGCGATCAAATTCGATTCTCTCTCTCTCTCTCTCTCAAAAAAAAAAATCAAAATACAAAAGCTTTTTCAGAGACCTCCGACGTCGATGAAAGTAAAACCGACTGACTCGTCTTCTTCATCGAACTACGACACTTGAAGATTTGGGCCAATAAATGGGCTCGTTTGTGATTGATACGGCCCAATTTTTAAGTCCCAGGGTGGAAAATTATATATAGGCCCAATTTCAGTCGTCCTCTTTCGGCTTGTGTGGCCGACTTTCAGTCCAAAAATCCTTTTAAGGGTATTTAAATGTTTTTATAGAAGAGTTTTTAAATTTTAAAATCTCTTCCCAGTAAAGTTAAAATATATAACTTTTATAAAGAGCTTTCAAAAAATTAAAAATCTAAAATAAAATCTCTGTCAAACAGGACCGAACTACGAGAGTTGAAGATTTGGGCCAAGAAATGGGATTGATACGGCCTCATTGATCAAGAGCCATTGGATTAGTTTCAACAACTTTATTAGTTGGAATAATTCTATATATTATAATATTTTATATAAATTCTAACCATGAAATCAAATATAAAATATATAGTGAAAATAACATTTAGAATGCATCCATTTATAAGTCAAGACATTTGCGTATATTTCTTCCACCTCCGCGTTAAAGATTTAAGACTCATTATGTGTATATATCAGTATATATGAGTAGTTTTTTTTTCTTTTTATTGTGTATATAGATGTCTCATATTATAAGAGTAGATATCTAATCCGTACATTTAGTGATTGATTATGAATTTCTAAATTATACGTTTAATGATTGATCTCAATATGTTCCGATAGACTTATTTATTAATATTATAACTATACTATTCAATATATATATATATATATATATATATATATATATATATATAGAGCTAGTATTATAAGTTTTTCCATCTTAAATTAGATAAAAAAATAATTTTTATTTTATTTTTTTCAAAACATGTGATGCACATGTGAACATTTTTCAATAAAAAGAATAGACAATTAAATATTCCTTTCTCCATCTCATATGGACTCCATTAAGTTGAGAGCACTTTTCTCTAGTAATTTCCATGAGTTCATACTATAAACATTTAAAAAGAAAAGAAAATCTTATAAATGAGTAATTTTTTCATTTTTTTTTTTTGATTGCATAATTTTTTCATTTTTCATGTCTTAAATGTAAATGAGATCTCGTACCTGCTATTGATTTCCGACTGTATTTACGGTGATTAATTTAATTAGTTCTTAAATGACCTTCGTCCTTAACCCGTGTTAGTTTGAAAAAGAATAATTTTAGTTTTATTAATTATAATTGAACTGAAACTTCACCTAACCTTATCTTAAAAAAGAAATAACAAAAAGATAAAAGGACACCAGACAACAACATCATCATTCCAATTTTTTTTATAAAAAAGATCTTGCTGGGGTCACCAATGACCAACCCACCAACAAACACAGAAAAAGAGGCCTACTGAGATATATATTTTTTTTCTTCCACTTCAAGTTCAAGATCATGCCAATCAACTACCAAGAGTGTCTTGTTTCTTATTCAATACCGTAAATATCAAGACTCTCTCTCTCTCTCTCTCTATCTGTTGTGTCACTTGTTTATTTTTGTCTCTCTGCTGAAGAAGTAGTAGTTCTCTCATTAATTTGCAGGTAAGCCTTTCCAGTTTCATGAACTGAGTTTAATAAAGGTTTTGTTTATGCATGTTTTTTTGGATTGATAAGAGATGCTGATTTTTACTGATTAATGTTCTGTGAACTCTTCTTCAAATTGGTTATATATGTGTGTGTGTTGTGTGTACATGTTTTAGATATGCATGTAGTGCATGTAGTGCATCACTTCTTGTTCACAATTTAGCTTGGTGTGTGTTTGAAGTGAAACCAATTAGTTGGGAGGATTTTTTTTTTTTTGACCTTTACCAATTTTTTCTTACCTTTTTACAGTTATCACAAGTCCATGGATCTTATTACACATGTGACATGACAAATGTTCTATGATCATATCAATATTTTCTTTTTTTGTTTCTTCTTTTTTAGTAGGCAAGATGGAGAATGATTTCATAGAAGAAAATGAAAAGGCACCATCTTGCAAATCTTCAATGCACAAGGTATGCTTTCCACTTCATTCATTATACAATGAGAAAATTTCTCTACATTTCTCTGATATATTTGTTTGAGGTTTGTAATGTATTTAATCAGTCTATTTGTTCAAATTTTTTTGTCTATTGACTACTTCAGTGTCTGCCTCTATGCATGAAGTGAACATGATTCTGCTTTATGTTTATAAAAAAGCATTATCTTTTCAGTATTACAAAGAGATATGTGAGGAGAACACATTAATATTCCTAGTAAAGCTGACCCTAAATTGGCTTACAAACCTTATGGGTGAAAGACGTTTGCGTGAAACTCGTTACCTGAAGCCTTTTGTAACGCAACTTATGTTCTAGTTGTATGTGAGCAGTGGCTTCTTCTGCTATTCACACGCAATGAACTTTGTTAAATCTCAAAGTACATGTATCGTTTTATCATTTTATTTATTTTGGTGTTGTTTCTTTTATTAGGCTGATTCAGGGCAACCTCCCCAATTGACATGGCAACGACTACTGAATTGTAACGTAAAAGTTCCTGTCGAATTCTCTCTTAAATTTCAAGAACTAAGGCATATGGTATGTTTATTTGTTTACAAGTACTATTTAAGATGATCTATGTCTTGTCCAACCAAAAATTATTTTCACAATCCACTGATAAAAATCAAAATTGATGATATGGGATGTGAAAAGCTAGTAAAGAAATCAATTTTGTCAAGTCTTGAGTGAAGAGTAGTATTTCTGCTTTTTTCATTATATTGTTATAGATGATGTATATGGTATCTGATATAAAATGTTGAATTTTTTGGAAGGCTCCAATAGGTTTGCGATTGTATCTTCATGCCAAAAAAGAAGAAGCAAAAGGAAGGGTAATGATCTCTTTTGACAGATGATATAGTTATTGGAATATCGCATTTGGTTTGTAATTTGTAAGTGTTTGACCATTTTAATCACAAGAAAATATGTTTCTCATCTTTGCAGGCATCGATATTTGATGTTTTCAGAAAACACATTATTACAAGTGATCATGGAATTCCTTTAGGTGGCATTGGGTAGGTGTATATTTCATCGTTATGGTTTTAAATGTCATCTTAAAAGATCAATGTTTGAGTTTTAAGTTCCATGTTAAATGGTGTCAGTTTACAAGCTCAACTTTTATCAAACATTTTCTTTCTTCTTTTTCTCACCAACCAGCTTGAATTGATGTTTGTTTAGGCTTTTCTGTTTTCCCGTTGTTGTCTTACTTTTTCAAGCTTCTCTCTTACGTTTGAAAGTGTGAATTTTAGTGCAGGAAGCATCGGAAGAAGTTACAGAGGCGAGTTTCAACGCTTCAAACTTTTTCCTGGAACAAGTGAAGATAGCCCCGTGCTAGCAAATCAATTTTCTGTAAGAATACTTTTCGTACATTGCAGGCATATACCAGATAGCATACTGTGTGGATTCTTGACTAAGTTCTCTTATATGATAATATTGGCCTGATATGATCAATAGCACAAAAAGGTCTACAGGTTTTTCATTTTCAATTCTCAGTATTATTGACATTGCCAACTTGGTATTCAGTAAGTCTCAAGTTGGTACAAGTTCAGTGCCTCACAAACATTGGTTAAATTTTCTCGTGTAATGTTCTCGAGTCTTGAATATACATTGATTTTGGCATTTCCATGGTTTCTTTGCAGGTTTTCATTTCACGGCCAAATGGAAAAAAATTCTCCACCGTATTAAGCCCGAGGAATCCACAGCTGCCCAAGTATGAGAAAAGATCATCTAGGAGTTCAGTTTTTTTAACTTCTCAAACTAATTGTCATTTTTGAATCCTCTATAAACACATTTGTGAGTCATTATGCAGACAAAGTACAGCTTCTGGCATTGAATCTTGGGATTGGAATCTGAAGGGAGAGAATTGTACATATCATGCTTTGTTTCCGAGGTCTTGGACAGTTTATGAGGGTATTTCGCTTCATAGCCTCCTTCGAAAACAGTGAGATATTTTTTTTTTCCGGATCATTGACAGTTTCTTACACTTTGTATCCATATTTGTAAATCAGGTGAACCTGATCCAGAACTCAGCATTGTTTGTCGTCAGATATCGCCTTTTATTCCCCACAATTACAAGGAAAGCAGCTTCCCTGTTTCAGTATTTACATTCACGGTAGGAAAGCAAAGCGCATGTCAGCAACTTCATTTGTACCGCAATTGACTTAAAACTGCAGATTCTCTAGATTGCTGTGGTCCTAAGTGGTTGCTTTGTGCCTCTTTCAGCTATCTAATTCTGGACAGACTTCTGCAGATGTCACCTTGCTTTTAACATGGGCTGTAAGTACTGAATTTTGGACAAGAGCATTTACAGTTCATATTGATTTGTAAAGATTTTCTTCTATGACTCCTTTTAAATGCTAATTTTCTTGGAAGTATGTGGTCAAAAACTCAAAAGATTACAAAAGTTTGAATATGTTGCTCACATTTGAGAAAGAATATTTTTAAGGCATGAAACCATATGTAGAGGAACCCTTTTTTCTTGGAAATAGGGAGGGTCAGTTCATCAAGAAGCCAAGATATCATACGTATCGAGTTTTTCGTAATGATCATTGATCGATTGTGTCAATTCCACAGTTAAATATTATGAATTGTATCAACAATGGGGTGGTAAAACAGTTTTAGTCCAAAATTGCTCAGACTATTTTACGAGGCATTGTTTATACTCTTAAACATTTATGTTTCTTCAGAATTCTGTGGGTGGAGACTCTGGATTATCTGGTCACCATTTCAACTCAAAGATGATGTAAGGATATCACTTGACTTCATCAGTGACTTCCTTGATTGTGTGTGGCTTATGTGTATCTTAATGGATTTTCTTCTAAAACAAATGAAAATTTTACGTCAAATCACTGTGCGATCTTAATTCTATTCCAGTTTGATGTAATTGCTTAATCATGAAACGATACTTGATTACTTTCAGGGCAGAAGACGGAGTTCATGGAGTAACTTTACATCACAAGTAATCTATTTATTCATATAATATATAGCTCCATGATGTTATCAGTTTACAATGTTCCTCATGTACATTTCAAATGATTTGCTGCATCAAATGTTTTTAATGTTAACCAAATATTTCAGGACAGCAAATGGACGCCCTCCATTAACTTTTGCCATTGCAGCAGAGGAAACAGCCAGTGTCCATGTCTCTGAGTGTCCTTGCTTCTTGATATCTGGCAAATCTGAAGGAATCGCAGCTAAAGATATGTGGAATGAGATAAAAAAGGTAATCAATCTTCGAACCAAAAGCTTCATTTTGCTGCAATGTTTAGTCCGTTCTTCCTCAACTCGCTACAAATCTATTAAATATCACAGTTTCTAGATGAATATATACAATTTCAAAAAGTGAAATTTGCAACTAAATTATAAGACAAATCTAATAGAAACATTGGAAGTTTGAAACCATATATGATTGGGTGTTAACAGTTTTTTTTTTTTTTCTCCTATGATTTACTTTATGAACCATCAAATGCAAACCTTATTATATATTTTTAGCTTCTCTTTTGTGGAAATTAATATTTTCCATTTGCACACTACCAAGGCCAGGAATTCTTATCCTGTCAAATTGACATTGGTAATTCTTTTGCCACGATTTGATGTGCTGTGTGATTTGCTAAATGGTGATTTTGAGAAGATTGCATGTACCGTAGGCGATGAAAACTTGTGTGCAAATGTTCAGTAATGCAAATCAATAAGACCAATATCAGGTTCTGACATGACCCTAAAAAATTTTCTTGCAGCACGGATCCTTTGACAACCTTGACTCCAATGAAACTTCACCTTCAAAACCTGGATCATCCATTGGAGCAGCAGTGGCAGCGACTTTGAGCATCCCTTCTGGCTCTACCCGTACTGTCACATTTTCTTTGGCATGGGACTGTCCAGAAGTAAGATTTAGCGAAAAGACATACCACAGGTGGGTTTCCTTCGTTCCTGGCGTCTTGATGTTTTTAACAAGCCAAATATGTCCTTAAAAGCTACTATGATCTTTGAACTAATAATTACCTTGATAGCAGGCGTTACACAAAATTTTATGGCACTGTAGGGGATGCAGCAGCTAGGATTGCTCATGATGCCATCCTTGGTAATGTTTACAAGGCTCCATTATAGTCCTTTTGGCGTAGGTTGAATGATAAGTTTCAATGCCTGTTTCTGCTAATACAAGCAAGGAAGTTGTCCAAAAAATTATCTGAAGAAACATAAGGTGTCTTTTTGTAGGTAGTCACTAATCGTGTTATACATATAATTGAATTTTTGCTCCAATTTCTCATAACTAGAACATGCTCAATGGGAATCCGAGATAGAAGCATGGCAGACACCAATTCTTGAAGACAAAAGGCTTCCTGAATGGTGAGATAATTAATGGAAATTTTTCGTACAAAATATTCCAACTTCTTCTAAATATCAAAAGTGGAAACTTTTTGCAGGTACCCCATCACTCTCTTCAATGAGCTCTATTATCTCAATACTGGAAGCACAATTTGGACAGGTATTCATGGAGCATAGAAGTTATTTTGCTATAAATGTTGTTTAGTCTAATATTCAGAAGTCTCTTCTTGATTTCTATAGATGGATCACTGGCAATGCAAAGTTTGGCAGCGATTAGAGGAAGGAAATTTTCTCTTGATAAAACCAGGTCAGATTTAAAGTGTACCAATGGCGCTGGTGATGAAAATGACACTGCTATTGATATTCTTGGAAGAATGACATCAACACTAGAGCAAATACATACACCGGTTATGTCAAATGCTGCTCTTGGGACCCGTTGGCTCCAGAATGGAGAAGAAAACATCGGTCAGTTCCTCTACCTTGAAGGAGCTGAATACATCATGTGGAACACATACGATGTCCATTTCTATTCATCTTTTGCGCTACTCATGCTATTTCCGAAACTTGAACTCAGCATACAGAGAGACTTTGCAGCAGCAGTCTTAATTCATGATCCTGGTAAAATGCAAATTATGAGTGATGCAAAGTGGGTTCCAAGAAAACTCCTCGGCGCTGTTCCCCATGATATCGGTCTCAATGACCCTTGGTTTGAACTAAACGCTTATAACTTGTTCAATTCATCTCGGTGGAAAGATTTGAATTCTAAATTTGTTCTCCAAGTCTACCGAGATGTGGTTGCTACTGGCGATAAAACCTTTGCACAAGCTGTTTGGCCCTCAGTTTATATGGCAATGGCTTATATGGAGCAGTTCGATAAGGATGGCGATGGAATGATTGAAAACGAAGGGTTCCCTGATCAGACGTATGATGCATGGTCTGTTAAGGGTGTTAGTGCATACTGTGGAGGGCTTTGGGTAGCTGCCCTCCAGGCTGCTTCTGCCTTGGCACACGAAGTCGGTGATCATGAGTCTGCCCATTACTTCTCTGTTAGATATCAAAAGGCAAGAGCTGTATATGGAACTTTATGGAATGGCTCCTACTTCAACTATGACAATAGTGGTGGCAGGTGTAGTGCATCTATTCATGCTGATCAGTTGGCTGGACAATGGTGAGTGAGAAGTACTTTCGGTCTTTTATATCCGACAAATCAACTATTACAAACACTAGAGTACTAAAATTTTGTGTATAACCATTTTCCTTTTAAGAATTCAGACATTAAGTCAGTGGTTTGTTACATAACAGGTATGCAAGAGCATGTGGTCTTTTGCCAATTGCTGATGAAGATAAAGTGAGGAGAACACTCGAGAAAATTTACAATTTCAATGTCTTAAAGGTGAAAGGAGGAGCACGTGGGGCAGTGAACGGTATGCTACCAGATGGTAGAGTTGATATGTCTGCATTGCAATCAAAGGAAATATGGCCTGGAGTTACATATGCTCTTGCTGCTTCTATGATTCAAGAGGGCATGGTTGATATGGCATTTCAGACCGCAGCTGGTATCTATGAAGCTGCCTGGTCACAAGAAGGTCTCGGGTAAGTCATCTTCTCTTTTACAGTAAGTTGTCATTCATTCATGTAGTGGTTTCACTTTCTTGTTTACTCATCCTTTACCGGGGACTGTTCTACAGTTATTCTTTTCAGATTCCGGAAGGTTGGAACACTGACGACCAGTACAGGTCTATATGTTACATGCGTCCATTGGCAATATGGGGAATGCAATGGGCCCTGACGAAGCCGAAGCTCTTCGCAGAGGAGATGAAACATGAGGCTGTAGACGAGGACTCCTTGTACTTGAAGCAACATGCAGCATTTTGCAAAGTTGCTCAGGTTTTAAAGTTGCCAGAGGAGGAAGCTCCCAAGAGCTTCCTGCAACATGCTTATGATTACACTTGCAGGAGATTTCCATGGTAACAATCTAAATCAATTCCTTTCAATTGATGAAGAATTGAACTTGAAAATATGATTGCAATTGGCATTCTCTTTTTTGTATATGAAATTACAATATAAACCAATAAAAAAAGTGATGCTATGACCAAAAGAATACTCGCTTCAAATTCCAAATTAGATGGTGGTAAATACATTAGTAGTTCAAAGTTTTAGAAATTTTGGTGGAATATCGAAAATATGGTTAATATTCTCAAAATATCAGTGATATTTAATGATATTTTTAATATCGACTTTCAAAATATGAAAAATATCAAAAATATTTCGATCAAAATATCAATATTTACTTTCTTAGAGAATGGTAAAATTGGACATATCTAAGCATTCTCTATTTTTTTTTTTTTTCTAATCTCAAATTTTTCATACTATAAAAACACTTTTTTTTATGCATGTCGTTATAATCTTTTATATAATAATGACAATATAATTTAAATGTAAATCAAATTGTACCAAACTTTAAAAGAGGGGGATTCGAACTCAAAATATCGTATATAACTATAATTTTCATTAACAATACAAGTTAGATATTCTTGTATATAAAATGAGTTTTAAATTATATGGATTAGTTTAATTGGTCAGATTCTACGTTTGCTCGTTGGAGGTTATCCACATGGTTAGGTCATGAGAAATTTTCTTACTAGTCCCCTATCCTTGTTGTAGGAGGCTTGCCTTTAATTAGATCGAATATGAATTAATCTGAAATACGTGTAAACTGATTTTGAACACCACCTAACCAAAATAATAATAAAAAAAAGTTTTATCGTCCAATCAAAATATCTGAGCAACACTGCAGGTCAAAATTAGATTGCATTGCATGAGACAAGATGTGACATTCCATTGCATGCTATCTTTTAACTATACTTTGGACCAATCAATGAAAACAACTATTCAATTTAAAAACACTTTTTTAACATTAAGATGTTTTTAGTTTCAAGCAAATCAAATTGGTGTTTGTGGTTTACAGTAAAAATAAAATAAAATATATATATATATATATATATATATATATTTTTAAGGTGACCTTAAACATCCAAATATCTACTCTTACATAACGGGATAACTACACACCTGAATTATGATGGGATATATATTTTTATTATGGGTGATTATCATTTTGGTCCCTAATTTTTAGGAAATTATCAATTTTTCTAAAACAGTTATGGTTAATGGTATCTTTGAACCCTAACTTTTAGGAAATGTATCAATTTGGTCCCTCTGGCTAAATTTCTGCCAATCAGACTTAACAGAATTGGTAAAAAGACTGTTTTGCCCTTAACTCTATTTAAATGAGTTAAAATTACAATTTTAACCTCAAAATTTTAAAAAAATTATTAATAATTAAAAGGGTAATATGGTCATTTTATTTTAATATTTAAATAATAATATTTAAAATATATTTTTTAATGGATCTCCACCGTCCATCAATCTTGATGCACAGTGAAGATTATATTAAAATTGTCTTAAAAAATCAAAGTGAAAATTAAATATTTTAAAAAAAATTGAAATTCGAAATGGTGGAGATCCAGATAGACCGTGAAGATCAAAGTTTGAAGATGAACGAACCCAGAAAAATGGGTTCGTTGTTCGTTAATCCTCAACGAACCCAGATCTGGGTTCATTGAGGTGCAACGAACCCAGAAAACTGGGTTCATTGGATCTGCTTTTGGGTTCGTTGAACAATAACAAACCCAGTTTTCTAGGTTCGTTCATCTTTAAACTTTGAATTTTTTTTTATTTTTTTTGTTGATTAGATCTCCACCATTTCGAATTTTAATTTTTAAAAAATATATATAAAAAAAATATTAAATTTTTACTTGAATTTTTTAAATCTTCAGTTCTTCATCGTCCATCAATATGAAAATCCATTGAAATTTTTTTAAAATTTTTAATTTAATTTATTTTAAATTTTAACTAAGAGTGAATAAGTCATTTCACTAAAAAATTTACTGTTGACTCATTGATAGGTTTAAAGACAAAAATTTTTCTAGAACCGTTAAGTTTGACTAACGATTGACTTACAGAAGTACCAAATTGATACATTTCCTAAAAGTTAGGGTCCAAGGATACTATTAACCATAATTGCTATAAAAAAATTTATAATTCTCCAAAAATTAGGGACAAAAATAATAATCCCCCTTTTATCATACACTTGTGTATTTTAAACTCGTGGAGAGTGGACTTACTCTACTTTCTTTTTTTCCCCTTTTTTTTTATAAAAAAAGTTGTAGTAAGATGGACATACCAAATAATGTATACATATTATTATATTTTTATTATTTAAAAAATTAATTGTCTATCCTTTTTATCTACGGGCTTTGTTTTTTCTTTTTATAGATATTTTTGTCAGAATTTTTTTTAAAAGGGGTATAATTATAAAATTAATAACTATCGAGACCTGTAGATATAATCATTAAATGCACAGTCCGGATATCTACTCTCATAGCGGGAGATATCTACTCCCACAATAAGGGGAGAAAACTATCCATACATACTGATAAATGTACATGGTAGGAATTAAACCCTTAACGCTGAGGTATGAGAGAGATATACTAACCACTTAAATATTTTTACTAAAAATTGAGAGACTAGAAGAAAATATTTGTGTATAGACTTTTGAATTTTGATAGAGGCAAGTTGGAAACCTCCCTTTTTCCCTTTTATACATTCACTTTCAATTTATGTCGAAGGTGAGAATGAGATTCTCACCTTCTTGATTAATATACATGAAATTATCCCGATTTTATTTAATTATGTAAAAACATTTAGTGTAAAAAATTTTAGTGAAAAGAGAGGATGAATATATTATCACACGTTTGTAACTTTTAACTTATTCTTTTTTAATACGAGAGAAATTTATTCACTATACAATATATTCTCATTTATTCTAATACCACTTGTCGCGGATCCAACATTTATCCTTTTTTTCTCATGAGTCCACATACATGAACATTGAAAATTGAACATAGAAAAACAAAATTCCACCAAATGAGTAAATATAATTTTTTCAATTACTTCAAAATTATGTTCGTTTGTATAGTTTATTAGTAACCATATCTATGAACGAAGTTAAATTCTCGAGTTTGAGTTTTTTCTCTCTTTAAAATTTTAAATTTGTTTAATTATCAGTTTAATATTACTAAGACAATTCACCCAATTTAATCTGAAAAAAAAAATAACAAAATGACAAGAGCATCAACATCAATGATTCACTGTTTTCCTATGACTTTGTCTACTAAAAATAAAAATAATTTATAGTATAATATAATTTATTTTTTTTTTTAAAAAATATCTTCTATTCTTTGGCACCCACCCACCAATAAGAACAAAAAAGAAAAAGAAAAAGAAAAGAAAATAATATGTATTTTTTTTAATACAAATTGCAATCAAGATCCTAAGGTTGCACATAAAAATACGAATAATATTAATTTTACCGTAATTACATATTTAATATCTTTGATATTGTCAACAACAATCGTTAAAAATTAAAATTGACCAACTTAAAATTCTAGAAGAACCATATTATTTTTAATTTAATTATTTTATTTATATTTTAAAATTTTTTTAAAAAAATTCATTTAAATGGATTGCAATTTATTTTGGAGGAAATTCAACCTCAATCCCTTCCAAATGGAGAAGATATGCTCTTACTCTTGGATCGGATTCTAACGAATTTTTTGTGAATTTTTAAGAGACTAGAAGAAGAAGATAAGAACAATATAAGAAGAAAAAGAAAAAGAAAAAGAAAAGAAGTAAGAATAATAAAGAAAGCAGATTATCATACATATATTTATTTCATGTAAAAGATAAATAAATGTACGTTTTGAAGAAATTCTCTACTAATTAAAATAACTTTTTTAATCTCAAAAACTCTTTTCGATTGTAATAAGAAGGACATACCAATGTATACATATTATTATATTCTTATTATTCAAAATTAATTGTCTATCTTTTCAGCTACACACTTTCATTATTCTTTTCATATGGAGATTTTTGATAGAAATCTCCATTTTTATTCTATTTTATTCATATGATAAGTTACCTTTATTTTCAATTTGTGTCAAAGGTGAGAATGTGATTCTCACCTTTTTATTAATTGTCTAAATTATGTATAATTGATCTATATAATATGCATGAAATTATCCCGATTTCATTTAATTACGTGAAAATTTTTAGTGAAAATAGAGGATTAATATATTACCATGTGTTTTTAACTTTATTCTCTTTTAAAATGAAAGAAATTTATTTAATAAATACACCGAATTGAGTAAAATTTGTGGTCGCATATATAGTTTAATGGTAATCATACCTCTAAACGAAGTTAAAGTTCAGAGTTCGAATTTTTCTCTCTAAATTAAAATAAATAAATAATAATAATGTCTTTGAAATCAAAAAATTTGTTTGAATATCAATTTAATATCACTGAGACAATTCACCTAATTTAATAAGAAAGAAAGAAAATAACAAAAGGACGAGAGCACCAACATCAATGATTCACTGTTTTCCTATGATTCGCCTACTGAAAAAAGAACAATTAAATAAATAATATTAAATTTATTAAATTATATTTAAAATTACAATTTATATAAATTTACACTGAACTTCCACAGTGTTAAATTTGACCGTTAAAACGTAGGCTCAAGTTTCTCCAGTTTGCAATCCACGTAGATCTATAGTGGATCTACTATAAATCTCTCACTTCGTTTTTTATTTTTTATTTTTTTAACAGTCAACCTTATTTTTTTAATGGTCAAAGTTAAAATCAGAAAAGTTTATTGTGGGTTTTTATAAACTTTAATTTCGAGTATAATTCAATAAATCTCATGTAGGTATAATATTATTTATTTAAAAACAATTTATATAGTATAATTTTTTTTTAAAAAAAATATCTTCTGTTTTGTGGCCACCCACCCACCACCAATAAGAATAAAGAAAAAGAAAAAGAAACTAAAGAATATGTTTTATTTTATTTTTTTTCAAATTGCAAGGTTCCAAATTAAAATACGAATAATATCAGTAAAACTGTAATTATATATTAATACCTTTAATATTGTTAACAATCGTTAAAAATAACTATTGATCAACTTTAAATAGTAAAAGAATCATATTATTCCTAATTTAATTATTTTATTTATTATTATATTATTATTTATTTTAAAAAAATTTCATTAAGATGAATTTTAACTTATTTTAAAGGAAATTTAACTTCAATCCCTTTCGATTGATCTTTTTTTCTTTTTTCTTTTTTTAATTTCGTATTTTTAAAATTTTTTATTTAAATTTTCTTAAAGTTACTGGTGATGTATTATATTTTTAATTGAACACTACAAATTTTCTATCGAAGTCAACTTGGTCAGATGTATTTTTAAGTGATTATTATAAAACTGACATTATTTATGTATTTATATAAAACCTTAGGATCTTGATTGCAATTTTCCTTTTTAACCAGCTTATTTTATAATTTGCATCTCATATTTTTTTTTTTTTTGAAGCTCAAATTAAAAGACCAGAAATTTCAGGTCTCTCTCTCACTTCTCTCTGTCTGTTTTTTCTCTGCGGAAGAAGATAATCTCATTGGCAGGTAAGCTTTCCCAATTTCATGAACTGATTTTAATGAAAGTTCTGTTTTTTTTTTTCCTTTTGTTGGATTGAAATGAGATGGTGGTTTTCACTGATACATTAAACTGGTATATATATATATATATATATATATATATATATATATATATCTGATGTATGTTCTTGTTTGTTTTTGAAGAATGTGTATGAATGTGTATATACACGCTGGTTGTGTATCACTTCCAGTTCACAATGGTTGTTTAAAGTGAAATCAATTCCTTGAAAGATTTTGTTTCCTGGTAGCTTTGATTGATGTTACCATATAACTTTTATGGGTTCTGGTGATAAAAGAATTAATGGGTTATTTTTAAAAAAAAATTATGAGTTAGAGTATAAAATGTAAAATTGTTTTGTTCCTTATCTACAAGCTTTTAAGTTTTTCGGTTAAACGGTTACTCAATATAGTGTTAGAGCTAGTTTTATAAGGAACTGTGGTTCAAGTCCTTGTATGTAATTGCATTTGTGTATTTGTTAATTGGATTTGTATTTGCTTAATCCAAGTGACAAGTCCGTTGATTTATTCACAAGTTTTATAAGGAATTATGGTTCAAGTCCTTGTATGTAATTGCATTTGTGTATTTGTTAATTGACTTTGTATTTGCTTAATCCACGCGACAAGTCTGTTGATTTATTCGTTTTTGCTTGGTACATTGGAGTGTGTTTGAGTTTAATATTTAGGCCTTCTTTACTTGTAAGATTAAAGGTTTGAGACTTATGTGATTATTGTGAATTAACTTGAGAGAAACAAAATCCTTTTTGGTGAGAAAATGATTCATGTTGTTTTCTTGGGAAAAGTATCGTTCGAAAAATTGTTCAAAGAAAGAGAGTTGAGGGATCCACCAGGTCATTGTGATTTGTAATTAATGAGACACTGACATGTACGGCTCAGATCTTTTGTGTTTCCACTTTCAACTTTATCCCCGTCATGGGCTGTCTAAATTTTTGTGTAGAAAAAAAAAGTTTCTGTGCAAGTTTTTATTTGTAATTGCCTTTCCTGCTTTGAATTTTCAGTATGTGGTGAACAATACATGTGAATTGAATTTTCATTAAGGCCTTCAAGTTCATGTTTTGACTGTTTTAAAGAAATGAATTTTTGTTGTGGCTATATACTTACATGGGAAAGTTGTTTTTGTGTTTGCTGATTCATTGCAGTTTGTAGTTCGTACTATAATTTTATTTTTATTGTTTTTTTATCAATTTTGACTGTTGGGTAATTTTTGTAAATATTGGATTTTGGGTATAAAAAAAGTCTTTGCAACAAAAGAAAAAAAAATCACAAAATCACAGTGATAATATTCAATTAGAGAACATTTGTTCTCTTTGTAACAGCAAGAGAACATGAAACTGTTACTGTCCTTTATTAGTAGTAGAGATAAATAGTGAGTATCCTCTTTCAACAAATTTTTTTTTTCTCTCTTTTTGGTAGGCAAGATGGAGAATGGTTTCAAAGAAGAAGGTGAAAATGTACCATCTTCCGGATCTCCAATGCCCAAGGTATGCTGTTCACTTCATTATGCAATGAGAAAATTCTACATTTTGGTAATATATCTTTTTGAGTTTTATAATCTGTTTAATCAATCTAGCAAACTTGGATTTGCCTATTAAGTCTTACGCGTTTTGAACTCATGGGTGAAAGATACTTTGTGTGAAACCCATGATGTGAAAGCCTCTGCAACACCAGTTATGTTCTAGCTATATATTAGCAGTGGCTTTTTCTACCATTGTATGCAATGTTCTTATGTAGTAAATTTAACATCCTAACTAATTTAGTGCTTTGTTAAATCTTCAAATTCTTGTATCATTTCAAATACTCTTTGTTGATTCTTTTATTAGGTTGACCCAGGGCAACCTCCTCATCTGACATGGCAACGGCGACTGAATAGTAACGGAAAAGTCCCTACGGGATTTACTCTAAGATTTCAAGAAATAAGAGATAATGTATGTTTACAAAGTACTGTAAATAATGATCTATGTCTTCTGCACCAAAAAATTATTTCTACAATATATTACAGCCCTTACTTTGGATGTTGCAGAACAAGGGAAAGGTTGTGAAGTTTTGGGTATCATAAAAAAAAAGGGAAAAAAAAAAGAAAAGAAAAGAGAAATGTCAGTCAGCCTTACCAATTGATGTGACAATTGATTTTACACTTATTAGTACAAAAAAATCATGATAAAGGTCTTGGTGAGAGTAGTATTATACTGCTTTTTCATTATCTTATTGGAAATTAATATAAAATCTTATTAATGTGTTGGTTTTTTGAAGGCTCCAGTAGGTATCCGATGGTATCTTCAATTTAAACAAGAAGCAGCAAAAGGAAGGGTAGTGATTTCTTTTGATGGATATTAGAATTATTGGCATATCACATGTGGTTTATAATTGTTTTTCTTTTCCAATTTTAATCATGAGCAAATATTTTTTTTCTTTTCAGGCATCAATATATAATTTGTTCAGAAAACGCATTATTACAAGTGATCATGGCATTCCTTTAGGTGGTATTGGGTAGGTATATTCATCATTTGTACTTACTTGGGTTAATACTTCTAAGAATTACAGAAATTGAATTAGACTTACATGTGAGATTTCTTAAAGATTATATTTCTTCTTTCACTCTCTACCCAGCTTGAATTCACATTCATTTTCTATTTTATCATTTTGTTGCCTTTGTCAAGCCACTCTTATGTTTGAAAGTATGAATTTAGTGCAGGGAGCATCGGAAGAAGTTACAGAGGCGAGTTCCAACGCTTCACACTATTTCCTGGAACATGTGAAGATGGTCCGGTTCTGGCAAATCAGTTTTCCGTATGATTTTTTTTTTTACATGCGAAGATTACTTTTTGTTTGATAAATGCTGGCTTAGAATGTACATTAGCACACAAAAAGAAAATCAATTTCACCATCCAAATGACACTTAAAGGGGTCTAGAGTTTTCATTTCAACCCTCAGTATTAATGACATTACAAAAGTTTTAAATTGGTTCATGTTCTCTTCCTTTCATATATTGGTTAAATTGACTTATATAATGTTCAACAATCTTTGTTAAGGCATTTCTTTGCCTTAAATCATATTAACATTCTCTGCCTTTCATAACAGGCTTTTGTTTCACGCCCAAATGGAGAAAACTTTTCCACTGTATTATGCCCAACGAGACCAGATGTGCCCAAGTAAGTAACAATTTCATCCAGGACTTAAAAGTTATTTTATTTCTTAGACTGTCATTTGTGAATCCTCTATAAACACATTTATTTGAAATCATGAGTCATTTTTACAGACAAAGCACAGCTTCTGGCATTGAATCTTGGGATTGGAATCTGAAGGGAGAGAATTGTACATATCATGCTTTGTTTCCAAGGTCTTGGACCGTCTATGAGGGTATTAGCTTTGTAGTCTCCGAAAACAGTACAATATTTTTTTTCCCATCAGTGACAGTTTCTTACACTTCATATCTATATTTGTAAAGCAGGTGAACCTGATCCTGAACTTAGGATCGTTTGTCGTCAGATTTCGCCTTTTATTCCCCACAATTACAAAGAAAGCAGCTTCCCTGTTTCAGTATTCACATTCACGGTAGGAAAAGGCATGTGAGCAACTTCATTTGTATCACACTTAACTGCAGTTTATCTAGATTGCTGTGGTCCTAAGTGGTTGCTTTTTGCCTCATTCAGCTATCTAATTCTGGACAGACTACTGCAGATGTCACCTTGCTTTTTACATGGGCTGTAAGTTCAAAATTTTCTATTATTTATAATGATTTTCTAAATGCTGTTAGTATTGGAAGTAAATGATTGAAAGATAAAACAAAGTTTGAATTTCCTGTTCACAATGCTTGTAAGTGATGGAAAGAGGACACCACCCTATGTATAGTACAAATGTTGAATGGATGAGTTGAGAAATCTCTTTCCTTTGAAATAGGGATAGTGAGTTTTCATCAAGCAGCTAATATGACACAGATATCAGGTTTTTCTTGATAAGCATTGATATTATGGATGAATCCCTTCAGATATGAACTATTTGAATTTACTCGAATGATTCGAGCTATATGTGGCATCCCCCATTATGTTATGAATTTTCCATCTGGGGAAAAGTTTTAGTGCAAAATTTCTCACAATTTGATACATCTATTTGAGCTTCTATGATCTCAACTTTATTAAAACTAAATAAAATAAAAGGGAAAACTTCAGTAGTACATTGGTGTTATGAAATCAGTTTATGACACATTGTTTATATTCTAAAATTTTATGGATCTGAATTGTCAGAATTCTGTGGGTGGGGACTCTGGATTATCTGGTCAGCATTTCAACTCAAAGATGATGTAAGGTTATAACTTCACTCACTTCAATCTGTGAGTTCTAATATTGTGTAGCTTATGTAATATCTTAATGGATTTTCTTTTTGAACAAATGAAAATTCTAAATCAATTCACCCTTGTTAATTACGCTATCATAACTTATTCCAAATTTGATTTGATTGCTTAATCGTGAAATGAAAATTTGATTTCTTCCAGGACAAAAGACGGAGTGCATGGAGTGACTTTACATCACAAGTAATCTATTTATTGATCTAATAGTTCCTTGATTGTATCAGTTTACAATTTCCTCGAATGCATTTCGCTTTTCAGATTATAAGCTGCGTCAGATAGCTCTAATGTTAAGCAAATATTTCAGGACAGCAAATGGACGCCCTCCAGTAACTTTTGCCATCGCAGCGGAGGAAACAGCTGATGTCCATGTCTCTGAGTGTCCTTGCTTCTTGATATCTGGTAAATCCGATGCAGTGACAGCTAAAGATATATGGAATGAGATAAAAAAGGTAATCCATATTTAATCAGAAATAATTTAAGTCTTCCATTTTTATGCACTCTCTCTGTCTCACTTTCTCTCCATTATATACCTGATGTGAACTAGACAAAAGAATGAAATTCACAGTTTATTATTAACATAGACAAGTTCAAAAGTTTGAATGTACAAGTTTCTGGACTCATTTAAGCCACCAAGTAGGAGTAAAACTATGAGAAACTCTGAAGCTTGAAACCACATGTGATATGTTTAATAGTTTTTTTATTATTGACTTAAAACCCATTAAATGTAAACCTTATTGTATATTAAGTTGAAGTGATTGACATTTACCTTTTACTAAATAAACCGAAACTCTGATTTTTTTTCCCCCTGCCTTCCTCTCAGTCAAAACTATCCTCTCCAGCGGGAGCAGCTGAGATATTTTTTAATGCATAGATATATGTGCAAAAAGGGATTCTTTATATTGGAAGTTTCTGCTAGGTTCGTAAGCACAATGTCAAGCCAGGGATTCTTGTTTTGTCAAATAACCAGAAGGAGCTCATAGCTAAAATCTGTTTTTCCATTTTAGATATGACATAACATTGATAAAATTTTGCCTTGATATGATGTGCTGTGTGATTTGCTATGTGGTGAACCAGAGAAGATTGAAATTACTGCAGAATATAAAATCTTGTGTGCAAACTTCAGCTAATGCAAATTGATATCGGACTGGACCAAAATTTTTATTCTTACAGCGCAGAACATTTGACCACCTTGACTCCAATGAAACTTCGCCTTCGGAACCAGGAACATCCATTGGAGCAGCAATAGCAGCCACTTTGAGTATTCCTTCTGGCTCTACTCGTACTGTCACATTTTCATTGGCATGGGATTGTCCAGAAGTCAGATTTTATGAAAAAACATACCACATGTGGGTTTGCCTGCCTCTTTATGCTGTGTTATATGCCAAATGCCCCTCAAAATTTTATGACTTTTAACTGACAAAATACCTGAATAGCAGGCGTTATACAAAATTTTATGGCACTCTAGGTGATGCAGCGGCCAGGATTGCTCATGATGCTATCCTAGGTACTGTTACGTGGCTTCATTATAATCTTTGCACAGTATAATATTATAATTCAAATGATATGTTTTTATGGAGCTTTAAGTTCCTGTTCTGCTAATACAAGTGGAGATGGTTCATAAAACCTGAAGGTTTCTTTTCATAAGTAGTCATTGATAATATTGTTCATATAATAAAAATTTTGCTCTAATTTCTTGTAACTAGAACATGCTCAATGGGAAACTGAGATAGAAGCATGGCAAAGACCAATTCTTGAAGACAAAAGGCTTCCTGAATGGTGAGATTAATGGTATTTTTAGGTATATAAAATATTCCAACTTGTTAGAAATTATCAAAAGGGGGAAATTTTTTGCAGGTATCCCATCACTCTATTCAATGAGCTCTATTATCTCAATGCTGGAGGCACAATTTGGACAGGTATTCATAGAGCATAAAAGTTATTTGCGATAAATCTGGTTTAGTCTCATATTCAGAGACATCTTTTCAATTTCTACAGATGGATCACCAGCAAGGCAAAGTTTGGCAGCCACTAGAGGAAGGAAATTTTCTCTTGATAGAACCTAGGTCAGATTTAAAACGTACCAATGGTGCTTCTGATGAAAATGATACTGCTGTTGAAATCCTTGAAAGAATGGCATCAACACTAGAGCAAATACATGGTCCGGTTATGGCACATGCTGCTCTGGGAACCCATCTGCTCCAGGATGGAGAAGAAAACATTGGTCAGTTCCTCTACCTTGAAGGGGCTGAATACATCATGTGGAATACATACGATGTCCATTTCTATTCATCTTTTGCCCTGCTCATGCTATTTCCGAAAATTGAACTCAGCATTCAGCGAGACTTTGCTGCAGCAGTCTTAATTCATGATCCTGATAGGATGAAAATTTTATATGATGGAAGGTGGGTTCCAAGAAAAGTCCTTGGTGCTGTTCCCCATGATATAGGACTGAATGAACCCTGGTTTGAAGTAAATGCTTATAACCAGTTCGATACAGCTCGATGGAAAGACTTGAATTCAAAATTTGTTCTTCAAGTTTACCGGGATGTGGTTGCTACAGGTGATAAGAACTTTGCACAAGCTGTCTGGCCCTCAGTTTATATGGCAATGGCTTTTATGGAACAGTTCGATAAGGATGGGGATGGAATGATTGAAAACGAGGGGTTCCCTGATCAGACTTATGATTGTTGGTCTGTAAAGGGTGTTAGTGCATATTGCGGTGGGCTTTGGGTGGCGGCCCTCCAGGCTGCTTCTGCCTTGGCACATGAAGTTGGTGATGATGCATCTGCCAAGTACTTTTCTGTTAAATACCAAAAGGCAAAAGCTGTTTATGATACATTATGGAATGGCTCCTACTTCAACTATGACAACAGTGGTAGCAGTTCCGGTGCATCTATTCAAGCTGATCAGTTGGCTGGACAATGGTGAGTGGGAAATACTTTCAGTCTTTCATATTCGACAAGTCAACTATTACAAACACTCGAGTACTAAAATTTTGTGTATAACCATTTCCCTTTTTCGAATTCAGACATTAAGTCAATTGTTTGTTACATAATAGGTATGCAAGAGCATGTGGTCTTTTGCCAATTGCTGATGAAGATAAAGTAAGGAGAACACTTGAGAAAATTTACAACTTCAATGTCTTAAAGGTGAAAGGAGGAGCGCGTGGGGCAGTGAATGGTATGCTAGCAGATGGAAGAGTTGATATGTCATCAATACAGTCAAGGGAAATATGGCCTGGAGTCACATACGCACTTTCTGCTTCTATGATTCATGAAGGCTTGGTGGATATGGCATTTCAGACTGCAGCTGGTGTCTATGAAGCTGCATGGTCCCAAGAAGGTCTTGGGTAAGCTAACTTTCCTTTTTCTGGTACGTCATTTGTATAGTGGTTTCGCTTTCTTGTCTAATAACCATAACTTGTTCCGTTTACAGTTACTCTTTTCAGACTCCAGAGGGTTGGAACACTGACGACGAGTACAGGTCTATTTGTTACATGCGTCCATTGGCCATATGGGCAATGCAACATGCATTGACGAATCCGAAGAAGCTCTCCACAGAGGAGATGAAACATGAGGCCAGTGAAGAATCATACTTGAAGCAACATGCAGCATTTTCTAAAGTTGCTCAGATATTAAAGTTGCCAAAGGAAGGTCCTAAGAGCCTCCTCCAGACTCTTTATGATTTCACTTGCAAAAGATTTCCATGGTAATTAGATCATGCAATCAATCTATGCAAATTATTTTTGAATTGAATAAAATACATTATTGAATTATTGATGAACAAATTGAACTTAAATATGATCCACTTGCTTGAATGGCCATTCTTTTTGTGTGTGAAATTCAATTATTGCAATTCATTCATCATGCATAAAGAATCTAAAAGAATAGTCACTTCAAATTCAAAATTAATGAGTCTGGATAGCAAGCCTCATTAGTCATTTCTTTAAAAAAAAAATTTTTAAATATATGACAATACTATTAAAAATTGAACAAATAATACTGACCACATGATGTTTGTTAAATTATATTCAGAATCAAAATTTCTAAAAACTCATACTGAACGTCTCTAGTATTAAATTTGACCATTAAAAAATAGAATTGACGGTTAAATAAAGTAGAAGAAGAAACAAGACATCCATAGTAGATTCACCACCATAAATAGCGAACTAAGGGAGGCTTGAGTTTACTGTTTAATGGTCAAACTTAACGTTAAGAGAGTTCAATACACATTTCTACAAAAGTGTAATTTAATAAACTTTAAATAGATTAAGTATTATTTTATTCATTGAAAAATATATCATTACTGTCCCAAACTCTAGGACGAATGAGATTTGAACTCAAAAGTATTTCAATACCATAAGATATTTTACCGATTAAACTTAAAAGGAACCACTTGTCGAACTCAAATCTTCTACTTATTATGTAGAAAATGAACTGATTGGAAATGTCTTTCCACTCAGTTTTTAGCTGCTCCATACTTGTAATTATTTGGCGACATGAAGCTACAGTTTATTACAAATAAGACGTCATTGTGTTTTCTAAAGTCTTGTAGGATGTTTGATGTGTAAACATGAAATACCATCCCATTTAAATCAACGGAACAAAAATACAATTCATATTATATCATCTACAACATGAACCAAAAGAAATTAGACTTGCGTAAATAAAATATAACATTTGTCCAAACAGAACTAGAATGCAGCGATATCTAAGGACGCTAACAAATCCCATCCAACAGTCAGCAATAAGCCTAGACAACCGAAGCTAAAGTAAGCAAAAATTAACTACAAGCTACACCAAATTTATCGAGGAGCAGCATACATCTGGGTTGTGTCATATTGAGGATAACCAGGCTGAGGCGACACGGTTTTCCCGTAAGCAACTGGTGCACTTCCAGGAGCAACTCCATATGCACTTGATTGCTGGGCAGACTGATCGTAGCTTGGTTGAGCTGCTGTTGGTTGGGTCTGGGTAGGTTGAGCATAGCCAGCCTGTGCAGTTGGCGCAGCAGCATAGGCCGATGCAGGGGCACTGGCATAATTAGGATCTTGAGGCCCTTGATACCCGTAACCTGCAGCATTTGGAGCTGGCTGTTCTGGGTAACCTTGTTGCGAATTTGTGTACCCTCCTCCATATGCACCTGTAGGAGCTACCTGCCCATAGCCGGCGGCAGCCTGTTGCCCAGCAGGCTGAGCATAACCAGGAACTGACTGGACACTTTGTTGGGCATAGCCAGGACCAGATGCAGGTGGTGGTTGATTATACCCATCAGTTGCAGGTGCAGAGCCATATGATGGATAGGTTTGCTGCATGGCTCCACTCGATGGATATTGATACTGTTGTTGATGTGGCATGGGTTGACTATATGATTGGGCTGGTGGAACAGAGCCTTGGTAAGGCACATCTCCTGGTTGACTAGCTCTTGGAGGGCCGTAGGATTGAGGTTGTACTTGGGGTGGCATGCCGTATGATGGCGGCTTACCATATTGCTGTGGTTGGGGATAACCTGGTTGTGAGCTGCCCTGAGAGTAAACAGGCTGAGGATTTCCGTGTCCTCCATAAGGATTCTGCATTGGAGCATGATTTTCATACTTCCCATCTTCATATCCGTGCCCATAGCTCTGCTGAGGACCCGACTGGGCATATGGTGGATGATGCCCATAATCTGGACCATGTGGCTGTCCATAGTTGTAATTAGACTGTGATGGAGGTGGACCCACAGGGGCTGGGGAAGGGCCAGGGGCATGCCCAGGAATAGGAGTAGAATGTGAGAGAGAGACTGGATGATCAGATGCATGACCTCCTTGCCCTCCATAGTAATCATAGCCACCCACACCACTCGGTTGATGACCCTGCATGCTTGGCGGTCCACCAAAGTTACTTCTCGGACCCATCTGTTGTGGAGGATAACCACCATAAGATGGATGAGAATATTGGGGGTTTTGAGAAGGATAAGGTCCTCGTTGTTGATAGTCATATCCCGGACCCCGTGGAGCCCATTGAGGTGGACCAGTGGGTCCACGAGGTCTATAGGCTTGCTGGTTAAAACTACCAGAGAGCGCCGACTGCCTCACAGTCTATATTCAAGAAAAATTGCATTAAAACAATAAGCAACTGGAAGCAACATCATTCATAAATATGTAGAAACAAAGGAGATTAACTAAAAAAGAGAAATGTAACAGAAAGCTGCACCAAAGGCATGTTATTAGTAATGGAAAAACCTTGTATATAAACCACACCCTAAATCGAACAGATGGGAAAGACACAGGCAGCAGAGTCCTTAACAAAACAAATAATATCAAAACCTAAGAATACTGTCACTAAGATTATATGCATTGCAATAACAACAGCTAGCACCATAAACAGGCAATACATGATCATAACCAATTACAACATAGGAAAACATGAACACAAGCAAAATATAGTGAAATAAAAGAAATGATCATAAGCAAGTTATAGCATTGCACAAGTTAATTACTTATTGAACAATAACATAACATCAGCATACTTCAGACCTTTCTACAACTAAAGACTAAGCAAACTTATTTCACCATCATAATCTCTCCACTCTCAAACCAAGAAGATATGACAAGAAAAGGTCAGACTCTAACCCGGAGCATTATATTCTCAACATGTCATGATAACAATCTCTATGTTCAAAAGACAATTATCAGATTACACGATCTAAGATCAATTCCTCAATGCACAACCATTGAAACATGTTAAATATAACATAAATAATAAATAAAAAAATTAAATGTGTATCAGGTACTATCAGGAGACAAGCTCTTCACAGAATTTCATCCTAATAAGTGGAAGAGTACCAGCTCTTCACAGAATTTCACCCCTAATAGCAAGAAAATTCAAAGTGACACATACATGTAAATGGTAAGGGTATTTGCTAAATTTTCAAAATCAATAAGGGTAATCCAGGTGATTACCATAATATGTATGAATGTGACGTTATATAGTAATTCATGTTAGTCCCATTCTGCTGCATCTCAAAGCACAAAGGAGGACAATGTTTCATATCCTCCAAATATTTCGACAAGTATCATATCAAGATTAAGATTGAACGCCATGCAAATTCAAACATGACAAACTTTACCAGGCATGACACTATCTTCAGATACATGTCTAACACATAGAACAGCCGGACACTAAAGAGCACTAAGGTTTATATAATATAGTCTTACTACATCATGATTTTTTAATGTTCAAGTCTTAAAGCAATCTTACCAACTATTAACACCTGCAATTGCGAGAATTAATGCTTGATACCTCTCTTCGGGGAAGTGAAAAGTGGTTGTCTATTGCTACACCAAGAAAGCAATGCTGACCAATGGGAGAGGCATAGCCAAATCTGCATTTTTAAAGCCAACCAATTCGAATTGGCACCTTCAACATAAATAAATCATGACAACCGACATCTTGGATTGAATATATGATAATCTTCCTAACAGCATTCAAGTGACCTTGTCATAGATCATGGCATAGATCATTCATCAACACCGCATACTCTAGTGTGGTAATGTAATTAAGCTCTCACTCCCCAAGGAAAAATTATCACATCATGGCCATGATTGTATGTTACTGGGGGACATGCAAAAGATACAGAACTTCTGCTCAAACCAATCCAATGGAGAAGACATTTGCACACCAGCCAATACAAAACATGAATTATCAGCAACTTGCCAGGATACATAATTGCTAAACTCCTAATACACGAAGGATATTTTTCAGCGTTTCAAAGATTAACAGAAATAGACATCATTATTGTTCACTTTACATATTTATCTAATCATACCCAAGTTGAAAATTTATGGCTGTCAACTACTTGATAAGATGCTAAAGCATAGCATGGTAGACATCCATGTGATTGCAAACCTTTAAGAAATCACCTTATGTACTCCACTACAAGGGAAAGTGACATGTTGTAGGGAAAGCAACACATATCCTAGGTTATATCCAGTTGTCATACCATTTATACAAAAATGGAAAATTGCCACTCAGAGCATCATTTTGATCTAAGTAGGAAGACATGACAATTTACCAACGTTGCAGCTCCAGATACATATACTTCGGCAAAGCACAAGTTCAAATATGGGGCAAAGTAGAACATATATTATTGACGCAAGCCAACGAAATCCTAAACATCACTTGTACCCCATTCCAAAACAGAAAAAGAAACTCATACAGAGCTGAAGGATATAAATAAGTTTCTCAAAACAGAACATGGCTAACAAAATCCTAACAATTCTTGCAAAACTTAAAACAATCCAATAACTTGCATGATATCAAACTGGATCATCGCCTGGACTGCATTATACATGCAAACCAATAAAGATGTAGCATTCAGGCAATGTAAAATTAAAAAAAAAATTGACTAACGGAATATTTACAATTTCTGTAAGTTGCCTTTCGAGTAAAATTCAGATATCAATTATATCATAAAAGAACCTAATAAAAATTAGGTTGACAATATCTAGCAAAAGATACTGAAAAACAATTATAATAGATACAATAATAATAATTTAAAAAACCAACCACAATTTACTGTATAAAAAGATGAGGTCAAAAACAAACCTGGGTTAAAACTTCTTTTATCATTTCTTGTGCCATCTCAATTTGTCTCATATCACCAGTCACACGCACTGTCCTCTCTTTTGAACCATCTCCTTCAGGAAGATGTTGAGGTATCAACTATAACAAAAAACTACTTGGTCAGTATTTATGGTGAAAAAACAACCCTTCTGCAACAATATCATTTTTTCACTGCATCTCGAAGCAATGTTGATGTAGCGATATCAACTACCTGGATGCGGGCCCCAGACCTGGTCTGCAAACCTTTAATGGTCTCCCCGCCTCTACCGATGATTAAACCAACCTGTATCAGGAATTTATAGGTAAGATTAGAATTTTAAACAATTACAACACATGCACACAGAGATGTATATTTCAGACATAAGTTGTAAGATGAATAACCTTTTCATTTGGAACTTTTATCTCAACTTGTTCCCCTATCCCAACAGCCTGTTGAGTTGCGAGCCCCCTAGCTACAAGGGAAGGCGAGCCCCCGGCATCAGCCTGCAGCAAAGGAGCTATATTGAATGAATGCTAGAAAAATAGTCACAGTGTCAGGAGAAGTAACAAAAATATAAAAAAGAAAACTATTACCATAACCAAATTCATCAATCCTGGAGATATAAAAATAAAAATAAACTACAAAGAGAGCATATCACCTCTGCTATGACAGCACTTATAAGCTTCTCAGCCTTGTTAATATTACTTAAAGTCCCTACTATTTCAACAGGCCTGGTCATAGAATTGGGATCAGCATCAGCATCTCTTGTGATCTGAATTTTGGCACCCGAATTGTACTGCAGGTACCGTATAGTATCTCCAGCCTTGCCGATAAGAACGCCAACCTGCACCAGCATTTATACAATCCAGTAAGTAACCAGTTTCCCTGTTGTAAATGCAGCTATCCACAGGCTCAAGATGACAAATTTCCCTTATTATTAGCTTACTACCAGAAGTTCAGTCCAAAAACCCACAACAAGAAATTCCTTTTAAAAAAATGTTGGCAAGCAAGCTCCTAGCTCCAAATCACAAAATTTTCTACAAATATATTTTAAGTAACTAGCTACTCACCTTATTGTTAGGGACCTCCATCTTGCGGGTTATAGTCAATGAATCGTTCGTAGATGGCTCATCCACCGTAGAATTGTCAATGCCATGCAGAGGTTCTTTCTCGGAGGGTTCTACCTTTTCTCCATCTGTAATAGTGACTTCTTTAGTTTCCTCTTTTACAAGACCAGAATCTTCAGTTTCTTCTTTCGTACTGATTAGAATTTCTTTAGTTTCCTCGGTAACTGAAATTTGCTGGTTGTCACTGGACACATGAACCATAGAAGAGACCTGTTCAGTTTTCACTTCCACAGTCTCGCAAACTTCTACACTGGTGACCTCAGTGGTCTCTTCAACATCCTCCTCCACAGCTTCGTCGTTTGTTCCATTTGCACTAGCTATATTCAAGCAAAGTTTACAATATCCACCGTCAAACAAACAACACAAGCAGATTCCAAGTGAAATAATATATAATCCTTTACTTCTCCTTCAAACATCAAAGTTGGGATATATTATTAATTAACAAAAACGAAAAACCAATCTCCCTTGCAATTCTTCCCTAAAAGATAGCTTCTGCAAATAACAGCAATTCTAACGCCTACCCACTTGAATTTTTCCGAAAGCAGTTATTTCTACAGATAATTTAACTTCTCTTTCTTTCCATTAAATGCTCTAATCTTAGCTCAAGAAACTTACTTCTTCCAGAAATGAATAAAACACCATTTTTGAAACAACTTACTTTTCCCATTCAGAACAACTACAAAACCCTAAAACAAAAAGATTCAAAACAAGCAACCACATCAAAACGCAACAAATGTCATCTCCTTCTCTCAAAACCCTAACACCAAACATCGAGTGCTTAAAAAGAAGGATAAAATAATTAACCTGATCCATCAGGTTCCTCATTTTCGTCGTCGAGACGGGCCCGCTTGGCTTCTGATCCGTCAGCCTCGGCCACGCCATCTTCAACGCCGGTCGCGTCCAGCTCCGCGCCGGAGTTTGGTATCGGCTCGGCTTCCGGCTCCAAATCCTCCAGCTTCCGCTTGTGATCCGGTGCCACCACCACCTCTTCCTCCGCCATTACGTCAACACAAAGCCTTGGAAAAATGAAAAAAGGCTTTGATTCTTTTGGATAACCGAAAAATTAAAACTAAAAAACAAAACTAGAAACAATCTGGTCTGTGGAGTATTTTTTTGAGAGAGAGAGGAGCGAGAGATGTGGAGAATGAAGAGAGGGTTTTGAGGGCTTTATATATCGGATAGGTAGATATTTTCGTCCGTGATGACCCAATCGACAAATTAGGGTTTGTCGGGTTTTATTGAAATGGCTCGATGTGTCGGGTCCGTGGACTGGACTGGACCAGACCATACTGGGCCTGATAGTTGAGTTTGTGGTTTTCGTTGCTGGGCTGGGCCTGATGACTTTAAAATTTGGTGCATATCAACTATATGGTTTTATGGAAATATTTTAATCACGAGTAGGTTTAAGTACGGATCTTAGGTAGTCGCAACTGATAATTAATTTTATAACTGATAGTCAAACACGACAATATAAGATCTCGTACATGATAAGCTTATTTCGATCATATTTATTGTAGCTGTAAGACACAAAATACGGGTTAAGAGATTTTATCAAAATACGTATTAAGAAATTTTACCATTTAAACTAGTTAATAATCTTATATAGTTAGCAATTAGTTATAAAGCTTAAATAGATTCATTAATCTCTTAATCATTAGTTTTATAACAAGTAAAGTTCTACAATATTGTTAGGTGGTAAGGGCATGGTGCTCGTTCTGGACGATAATGTTCAAAGTTTGAGTTGTCACTATTAGTATGTAAAAAAAATAATAAGGAAAATTGTTTAATTTTAAATTATATGTAGTTTTTTTTTTCTTAGAAGAATATTCTAATCACAAAGGGCATAACTACTTGCACCAGAATTTGAAAATTTTATGTAGTTTTTTTTTCTTGGAAGAATATTCTAATCACAAAGGTCATAACTTGAACCACAGCTACAAGTATTCAAAAATGTTTACTAATTCATATTTCAAATGCTATCAAATATGGTTAAATTCATATTTCAAGTAAATTTCGATAATTATTAATTTTATAATTTTACCACTTAAAAAATGGTTAAATTTTAATCTAAGATTGTGTTACAAATTAACCATTTACTCTGCAATAGTGGTGGACCACTGTGGAAATGTAAAAAATTGATCTTCTAAATGCGAAAACCACATTTAAAAAAAAAATGAAAATCTAAGTTTAAAAGTGGGTTCAAGTTTTACCGTATACATTTATGAGTATGTAATGAGTTTCCTTCCTATTACGTGGGGAGTATATGTCTTCAGATTATGAAAGTAAATATCCGAGCCTAAATCGCATATATAGTAATTAATCTTAACAGGTTCTTGATATACATGTTATTTTTTTATATAATAAATTAAATAAAAATATAATTTTTTCATATTTTTTATTTCAACATTTTTAAACAAATATATATATATATATATAAAGCTATAATCCTAACAAACTTTTTAACTTTATATACAATCTAACTGTATTTTTTTTGGAACAAATAATACTAAACTTACTTAAAGTTTATTGAATTACAATCGATATCAAAATATGCAGAAACTCACACTGAACTCCGTGGCGTTAAGTTTAATCATAAAAAATAGAGTTGTTCCTAAAAAAAAAAGGAAAAAGTAAAAAAAAAAAGTAAGAGATTCATGATGGATCGTGAATAAAGAAAGACTTGAACTTACATTTTAACGGTCAAGCTTAAAGTCACGGGAGTTCAGTATGAGTTTTTGTAAACTTTAATTTTCAATATAATTAAAGAAGCATAAGTTTAATGTTATTTGTTTATTTTAAAAAAACATATTATATTTAAATAATATTTAAAAATAGAATCAACTGAAAAGCAATGCTAAACAATTTTCAAATAAAATATAGATGATTTGTTTTGGATTTCCTAAAACTACCTACTCAAAAGGCCAAGAATCTGATTCAAACCCTAACTCAAATCCCACATTTTTGTATAGTCAAAAGGCTTCTCTAGATTTTCCAACCTCTGTAAACAAATTTTATTTATTTTCTTTTTTCCTTTTTTTTTTTTTTTTTTTTTTCATAAAAAACATATTTTCGAGATAAATATAAATAAAATAATAAATTAAATTACAAAAAAGCACGCAACCGCCATTTCTGTGCCGTACGGTGCTTCTTCTTCTTCCACCTGACATTCAACATCTCATCTACCTGTCAAATTTGCACTTTTTAGGGCTCCATTTTTCCACGTTGAAACCTAACTTTATTTTTTCTCGTTTAATTTTGGTTTCATTAACTCAAAGTTCGAGCGTGTGAGATCGAATTTTTAAGGTAACTTGGAAGAAAAGAGAGACGAGAGTTTTTTTGGTCTGGTCGGTGAATTGAGGAAAATGGGGGATTCGGAGGAGACGAGTCCGGATTCGTTGAAGAACACGCCGTCGAACATCGCGAAGCTGGAGGATTTGATCGAGCACTCCAAAGGCAGACAGAAGTATCTTGCTCACACTCGCAGCCCCTCCGACGGCGGCGACGTCCGCTGGTACTTCTTCAAAACCCCGCTGCTTCCAAACGGTGCGTTTTTTCATAGATTCCACATTGAATTACGTAATGTCAGTTCGATGCTTACTTTTTTTTGGAGGTTCATAGTTCACTAAAATGACAAAAATAAGAGAATTTTCGATTTGTTGGATGAATTACATAATGTCAGTTAATTAATTCTCTTTTGAGTAGGATTTTTCGTGTTTTAGTGAACTCCGTGAATGTTTCGTAGTTCACTAAAAAAAAAAAAAAACTCTTTACCAAGATTATATGCGAAAAGAATTTTCGAATAATTGCCTTGGTATGTGTAAATGTTGATTGATTAAATGTTCTGCTTTTGTGGTTAATACAGAGCTGGCTGCTTCAATGCCTAAGACTGAGATAGTGGGGAAGAGTGACTACTTTCGTTTCGGTGTGAGGGATTCGCTTGCAATCGAGGCGTGTTTCTTGCAGGTCGGTTACTTGTTCAATTTTTAAGTTCACGGTTTGTCGAATGAGTATGTGGTTAAGTACTTCAATGTTTGTCGATTGGGACAGTAAGTGTTTTGTGTTAGATACTCGAGAGGTATTGTTTGATGGAAGCAGTTGAGCTCCTTTGATTTAAAGTTGTGGTCTTTGGTTTCAATAAGTTTCTAGTTTGAGTACCATGTACATCTTACTATAAGTTTCTATTAATGTAAATAGCTACATGCTAGTTTGTTATTTGTGCTTTTGCAGAGAGAGGATGAGTTGCTGTCTAGTTGGTGGAAAGAGTATGCAGAATGTAGTGAAGGTCCGCGTGAGCGAACTAGTTCTGATAAGAAGTTGGATAAACAACCAGATGCTTCTACTTCAGATATTACTGGATCAGCCGAGCTTTATGAAGTTGAAGAAGAAAGAGTTGGTGTTCCTGTAAAAGGAGGACTTTATGAGGTATCCATTTTTCCTTTTATATATATATTCTTCTTCTTCTTCCCTTTTTGTGAATTTATTTTGTGTTCTAATGTGAAGCACTTGTATATGTTGCTTTGTACAATTTTGTTTTTCATCTCTTTTGAAGCGAAATCTAGAGTATAAGCCATGCATCTAACAATTTGGAGGGCCTTGGCTCATAGCCATCATTTTACTTTGAGAAAACTCAGTTCTCAGTGTATCATTCTGATCCCAGAGAGCTAATTCATTTTTTCAAAACTGAGGGCACTGTTCATATGTTCAAGGCATTTAACTTGATGCATATCCTGTGTCTGCTTGAAATCAAGTACAATAGTCTTGGCCCATAGGATCCCAGAAGCCTCTTTAAATCAATGTTCTGTTTAGAGGTTCACTTTTGACTGTTGCTTCACTAGTAAAGTGTCTTTTTCGATTTCACTTGACGGAAAGTGACTTTCAATAATGTTTCTGCTCCTTGTGAAACCTTGGAGAGGTTTCTTATTTCAAGAAGCTCATATTTCAATAACTAGAAAGTGAAAGGAAGGTTGGTTTGGGTGGGGTGTCGGAGAGAGCTATTGACATGCCAATGATACAACCATTTGGTCCCTCTGAAATGCAGTGCTTATCCTGTAAAGTTGTTACCTTGCTGCAGCTTTAGCTGTTGATTTGAGATGTGTAAGGTGAGATGACATCTGAATGTACTAGCAGGGCTGTGCCGACTGCCGACCACCTCAAGCTTCTGAGTCTATTCCTAAAAACTGCTTAGTTATTGTAGACATTGAGTTATGATTGTGATTTGTGCCCAACTAAACAGATAGTGAGAAGGGAAAAAAAAAAAATTGCTGCATTTGGGTTGATGTGAATTCTCATTCCTTTGAACTTCACAGGGAGTTTTTCTCTATGTTAGTTGAGGTTGGGAAGTAGTTCCATAACAACCATGTTACTCATCATAGATGTGCGATAATGAACTTGTCTATAAGCCTAGATACTTGCAATGGTACCCTTTATGTTGATCTCTATACAATAGACCCTCTTCTCTTTTAGCTTCCATTTTGGCATGAGAGGCACTTGAATCTTTTGAACTAAAATAGCTTTTGAACTTGATACAAAATGTCATTACATGGTGTATGTTACTGAGAAGCTTTAGGTCAGTTTTACTTTGAATCCTGTAAGCCCTAAAACCACAAATGATGATGTTCCCTAACTGCATGTATTCCTGAGCCAAGTGATCTGATAAATCGGCAAACCATTATGAGGGAATAACCTACCATAATGTTTTGCTGTTGATTAACTTTGATTGATGTGGCTTTCTACCTTATCTATCTGTTTTGCTATTGCTATTTGATTCACTTCTATTTGTATCATTCACATTTCTGTTATTGTGTTTGACCCTTGGAATATTTATAATTATGTGTGCAAATTTCTTTAGTTTTAAGCTGATATCGCAGTGATTTTCTATTCATTTTGAGGCACTTTGTCGTGATTGTTAATTCAAGAGAATACTTCTAAATGTAAAATTGTTAAGAATTGCAGGTAGATTTGGTAAAGAGACATTGTTTTCCTGTTTATTGGAATGGAGAAAATCGGCGTGTTCTAAGAGGTCATTGGTTTGCTCGTAAAGGAGGCCTTGATTGGCTTCCAATTCGTGAAGATGTTGCTGAACAGTTGGAGGTTGCTTACCGTAGTCAGGTTTGCAGTACAATCTAGTACTTGGTTGATGAGGTTGATGTTTGTATTTCTGCTTCCATGTTGGATTGTCAGTATTCTGCAGTCTATATGCATGTCATATCATAACCTTATGACATTTAGGATGGAATGAGTTTTCAACAATAAGCAATCAGCAGTTTCTTTATTTTTTCTTTAAGAATTATGCAATTTTTTCCCATCTTTCCATGAGAATAATAAATGAAGTTGGACTTTTCCCAGGTTTGGCATCGGAGAAGATTTCAACCTTCGGGACTTTTTGCAGCTCGAGTTGATTTGCAAGGCTCTACCCCAGTATGTATATTGTTTTGTGGACAGGGAGATCTGTACTATCAATTCTTAATATCTGCTAAATTTTGAAAGAAAGAAAACCTTAATATCCACTGCATATACTGGGAACATCAATTTATCATGGGTTGTGCATGTAGGGACTTCATGCACTTTTTACTGGAGAAGATGATACCTGGGAGGCTTGGCTCAATGTTGACGCTTCTGGTTTTTCTAGTGTCATTAGTTTTAGTGGAAATGGAATTAAGTTAAGGCGTGGTTATTCAACATCACACTCAGCAAAACCAAGCCAGGTCTCCACCCTCTTTTTTATTTTTTGTAATGCTTAAATAGCAGAAAATATTCTATCGTCTCTATTCTATGTTTCTTGTTCCTGGAATATATGCTTAGATTCGGTTCTTATGATATTTACCTGAAATTTGATTAAATAATTTCAGTATGCACTTGCACACCTAGTTTTCATCAATTGATTTGCTGTAGATTGAAATAATGTGGGGCAATCGTTATCCCATTATGGAATTAAAATTATATTATTATGTCTGTTAACCATATCCAGGATGAATTGCGTCAGCAAAAGGAAGAGGAAATGGATGATTATTGTTCACAGGTATGAACCTCTAGCATTCTGCTTCTTTTTGTGTTTGCTTGTCATGTTTTCACAATTCCAATCGTATACCTTTTGAAAAGATAATTATTATAGACCATTGGGATCAGAGGACTAGAAGGATCGTTGAAGTAGTGGAAATAGGATAGGAATTTACCATAAGGCAGTATTTTGGTATTCATTTTAGGTGATATTAGAGCGTATCAAATTATCATTTTCTTGGTGTCTCTATTCATTGGTCAATTTTGCTGTCGGGCCTTTGGTTCTTGATTTTGTGTTTTTTTAACACCCTTACTGCCTGAGATTTTTGCTTCAATATTAATGCAAGCTTTTTTGTACCTTTACATATTAGTAATGTAGTTTTAAACTATGTGCTTTAGCCTTTAGTGACTATGAAAACATATGAGTATAATGATTAGAAATGATAACCCTTTTCTGGAAACGTTGTATGGTCATTTAAATGAAAATTGATTGGTTTTCACAGAATGAATGTTTTTGCTAAATAATCTGGGTCATGATTTGCTGTCTTCTTTTGTTTTAGTAGAAATAAGTATCTGGTGAGATAATTATTCTTGTATTTAACTTAAACTTACCAGTGATTATGATGTATCTTTTTCAGGTTTGTCCCCCAACCCCCTCCTAACCCAGTTTTAATCATCTTATTAAATTTTATTTTCCTTGTTCTTTGCTGAAAGTCAAGTCGTATGTTTTGACTGGGTAGATTGTATCTTGTATCATTGAACTAGGTTCCTGTTAGACACTTGGTCTTTATGGTACATGGTATTGGTCAAAGGTTGGAGAAATCTAATTTGGTCGATGATGTTGGCAACTATCGTCATATCACAGCAAGTCTTGCTGAACAACACCTAAGTTCACACCAACGTGGTGCTCAGAGAGTTCTTTTTATTCCATGCCAGGTGAATAAGATATCCTCTTGTATTCAAATGATGCTTTCTTGTTCTATGCAGTTTGATTCCCTTGTAACGGAAACCTGTGTCACAGTGTATGGAATCTGAAAATGCATAATTTTCTATGCAGTTTGATGAAATTAAACTCTATTTATTGGAGCAAATTGAAAACGAGCAGATGTCTAGACATGTTGTTGATCGAATTGTATTTGAATCATAATATTGCTTATCTGCTTTCTTCCCTTTTTTCTCCCTTTTTTTCTATATACGTGCTGGCAGGATACATTATTTTATGATTTCAAAAAATGAGAGAACTAGTTCCTCTATTTTACTATAACATTATGATTTTCCTTTCCAAGAAATCGAGATTGTTCTGAAAATCTTGTGGTGCGAGTCTTTGGCATTTTTAGCACATTGAAATTTGTTAATGCTAATAAATTAACAAACATCACAAACTAGAATTATTATGCGGTTTTGTATGAGGTTTCTTTCTGAATCAATTGATGACTTATTGTGACCACTGTTGTCTGGACAATACGACTCTCTTGTTTGAGGTGATGTCTTGTGAGTATGAGCTTTATCCCATTTGTAGAGTCATAAAAATTCCGAACTTGCTTTTGGGAAAAGAGTATATTTTTGGGAAGTAGAGAATGTATATATCAAACTGGAAACATATGAAGCAAAATTGGTGGTTCTGCCAACAATTTGGCAATTACGATAATATTATTCTGTATTGATGATTTCCAAATTATTTTGAGCATGAGCAAATATTCTGTAGAGTTGCCATGTCAAATCTGTATTAACTATTTGGTTTCTTTCTCTCTTGTATTCTAATTTCTCATTTACTTGGTATTGATGTGGTAAACTGAGTATTTTATGTCAATTATGTTTCAGTGGAGAAAGGGTTTGAAGCTCAGTGGCGAAACTGCAGTTGAGAAGTGTACTTTAGATGGTGTACGGGGCTTGCGTGTCATGTTGAGCGCAACAGTTCATGATGTGTTATACTACATGAGCCCGATCTACTGTCAGGATATTATCAACTCGGTACCCTACGTTATCTTATCTACTATCAGGATATACTTATTGGCAAATCCTTTTATAGGCGTACTTGTGTTAAAATTCATAGTCTCTTAATCCTATCAAGACTATGAATGTTTAAGAGCTTAGTTGTTATTCGTATGGTTTCATACCATTTAGAGTGGAGTTAGAAACATATTTGAAGTTTGAACTTATGAAAGTTTACTTCTCCTTCAGGTTTCAAATCAACTAAATCGGTTATACCTGAAGTTTCTTAAGAGAAATCCTGGTTATGATGGAAAGGTATGCTTCTGATAGCTTTTTTTTTTTTGGTAAGAAAGAGGGCTCAGCCCAGCACACCAAAGGGAAAAACAGCAAAGCTGCTAGCCAGGAACAAGTCTGGCCACAGCAATCTGCTTACAGTCATTAGCAAGAAACCAAAAAATCTGAGGAGGGGGAGCATCGGACAAGTGAACTCCCAGCGCCAAATCATGGCCCATCCTTGATAGCTTTTTATTATGTGGCGGTTTAGATTAAATTTTCTTAAATTTATGAACTTTTTCAGGTTTCCTTGTATGGTCATTCCTTGGGAAGTGTCCTTTCCTATGACATCCTCTGCCATCAAGAGAACTTATCTTCTCCTTTTCCAATGGATTGGATGTACAAGGAAAATGCTAAAATTGAAGAATCTTCCCATGATGTGAACGACCAACCTGTTACTCATGATTCTTCGACCAATCTAGAGGATAAAAGCTACGCTGTGATGAATGATGCTAAGTATAAGGTGGATTCAGTCGATGAAGAAACAATGAGTGTACAATCAACGGTATTGATACATGAAGGACATGATAACGATATTTCCTCTATTGAGCGTGCTGTCATGTCAGATTTAAATGAAATCACTTCAACACCTGTGGACTATGAGCTAACAGGTGATAAGGTAGATGGTCATAAATGGGTTCAAAGTTCTTGTTACACACTTCATCCAGAAAAGGGTGACTTAAATGAAGCTACCTTCACAAACTGCGGTGCTCCTGATGGTGGCATGGACAAAATGGCTGAGGACAAGTGCACAGATACCAGCGATAAGGACGCAGCTATAAATCTTCTGAGGGAAGAGGTGTGAATTTGTAAAATTTTCTGTTGGATTTATGTTACACTATATATATTTTTAGGTTTTGCTCCATCTGGTTTCTTGTCTACTACGGTCAAAGGATATCAAAATCTGATTGTTCTCGTTCAGAAGCACAATAAATGTTTCTTCATAATCATATACACCTTGTTTAATATAATTTTATGTTTCAGATTGATACCCTGAAAGCAAAAATAGCAGAATTGGAATCACAGTGTGATGGTAGAGGTACAAGCGGTGGGTTGTTTTGGGTCGACCTTTGATCTTCACATTATATTTTTTTTATTCTTATTTTGAAAGGAGCTCTTATGTTTCATTGTTTTGATATCTCTGCGTTTTTATGTGTTGCTTAAGCAGAAAACAGTGAGGTGCTCTCAAACAAGCCAACACAATCTATATCTGAGGAACCGCCACCCAAGCTAGATGATGCACCAAGTTATACCCCTTATATTAATTATACAAAACTTGAATTCAAGGTGAGGCTAATCATTTACTTTCTGGGTACTTCTTTTCTCACATTTTTTTTTAGTTTTTATTTATTTGTGTGCGTGTAATAAAGAAACTATTTGATAGATTTTAAATTCAAATCTTTCTATAAAAGAAAATTGATTTTTTTTTTCTTACCCCTTATGATCTTGTTATTGATTTGGGCTGAATTTTACACATCAGGTTGACACATTTTTTGCCGTTGGATCGCCTCTTGGTGTCTTCTTGGCGCTGCGTAATATTCGTATTGGAATTGGTAATTCTCAATAATCTTTTTTTTTTTAAATGCTTCAAATATTGACTTACTAATATTCGGACCATTGGAGCATCGCATTCAGAGAAATATTTTCATGTAACTTAATGCTTATATGATATAAAAGCTGGGTAAGTAATGAAGTTTGACTCTTGTTTGATTATGGAGCCACAATTACTCATAAACATTGGCTTGAAGAAATGCCTTCACTCTCAGATAAATCGAAGAATTAGGGCAATGTTGAAGTTTATGTTTTTTAACTTATTGGACATTGGACTTAATTCTACTTGAACCTGGAGATGGTTACTTTACATTTTGTTATGAAAACCTCTTTGAAGAATTGACGTTTTATTCTTCTATAATTTTATCATGGTGAACCTTTAGCTGACACTAGATGTGTGTGCATTTTTGTCGACATTTGGCAATTGCATGGTATCAAAAGTTCATAGATCTAGTTTATTGATGCTTGTTTAGTCAAACATGCTTTTGCAATACCTGAAACTATTTGTTTGAACCTTCCTCAAGAGGTATTTCTCTCTTTTAATTTTATGTTTAGTTTTTTGTTTCTTGCTTGATAACTGTCACTTGGTCTCTCATTTAATATAGTAGAAGTCCAGTTTTATGAGTTGTTTTTTCTGTTCAGGAAAAGGACAAGAATATTGGGAGGAAGAAAATATTAGTGAAGAGATGCCAGCTTGTCGTCAAATGTTCAACATTTTTCACCCGTTTGATCCTGTAGCATATAGGTTTGTCCTTGCTCGTTTATTGCATTGCTGTTGTATATCCTATTTTTTCTCCTTACCTTCTAAGTAGGAGAATAAAATTCTTGGGAAATGTTGTGTTCAAGTGACAGCATTTTCTCACCCATTAGTGTGCAAGCCCCCTGGTGAACGTAAATTTGAATAATATTTGGAAGAATTATGTTTACATGCTCTCCCTCCCTCGTTTTCTTCTTCTATTTCCTCATGAGTTTCTGGTTTTAATTCTATCATTCTTCTGGTCTTCTCTCTCATTCTCTTTCTCTCTGTGTGTGTCTCTCTCAACTTTCAAACTTATCTTAGGATTCTTCTCCTTTTATAAGTCTCTCTTGTTTCTCTATGTCCTTCTTCCCCATATATTATCTTTCTTATTCAATCATAAATAAAAAAGAATTAATTGGCTCAAAGCCCTCATATTTCATACTTCTGATGAAATTCCCCAAATCTTGCTGCTGCTTGGCGATTCAGATACCCACTCACATTTCAGACTTCTAAAATGCCACAAAAAGAATTACATGCACCTGCACACATTTGATTTTGCATAAATATGATTTGACTATTGAAAGCTTTAGAATTAAGTGATACATATATACCAATTTTTTTTTTTTCCAAAGTAATGATATTTCTGTTCAGTTTTTTGTTGGTATGATAAGTTCTCTTAAATCCGGGATGCTTTATGGAAGTTATGTTTGATTTCTTACAGAATAGAACCCCTTGTTTGTAAGGAATACCTCAACAAACGCCCAGTTATTATCCCTTACCACAGAGGTGGAAGGAGATTGCATATTGGGTTTCAGGTAACGCACTTCAGCGCTCCACAGTAGTTGATTAAATTGTTTTTTCACTCTTCCTTTCTCAAACTTTTAACATGGCCTCGTATAATGTGGTTTAGGAATTCACTGAAGATTTAGCTGCTCGTTCTCAGGCAATAAGGGATCATTTCAACTCTGTAAGGGTGGGCTTCTAGATTTTTCGGAGTCAATATCTCTTTCTAACTTCTTTTTATGCATGAGGTCATATGTACTGTTGTATTTTTATTTTTGACGTTTTGTAATTCCCTTATTTTTACCCGCACTGTGCCCATTGTGTCCTAGTTGCAACAGTGTTAAACTTTGACCTTTTGATGACTACCATTAGCATCAATGGATGAATTGCGGCTTTCCATCACCGTGTCACTCAAGTAAGGGACAGTTTAGGAAGACTTCTTTAGCACCAAAATACACATGCCTTTGCACCTAGGTATTAAATCAAGTTTTTATGAGTGCCTGTGCCTCTACAAGCAGGAGGAAGTCAGCCCTCAGATGGGTGAAATTTGGGCATGGTTGAAGCCTAGTCAATGGCCTTTTAAGTGTTGCATCATATCAAATGCAGATTTCTGTGAAGGACTATTGATGGGAGGATGTAGAAGATAAACGTTGTATAATTTTTTAAATACAGAGATAACAATGTTGCAGCTGAAAATACAAGAACCTTGATGAACATAATTTTAGAAATACTTGTTTGAATAAGACGTTAGTTTCTTATTTCAGGTAGATTAGGTTTTTCAATTAGATTACTTTGTATTTGGGTGAGTTATGATTTCTAGATGTAATAAAAAGGTTCAATAAATTTGCTTTATTGTTGAATGACTTGGATAAATGAACTGATCATATGTGAGAAATTATTAAAGTTCTGAATTGTGTTGTTACAACAGAATAAAGTTCTTACAGTCTGTCAATCAAGAAATGCCGATGACTTAGAAGGTAATAAATCTCTTTTGTTGCTTCCATTACCTTTCTTTTTCTTCCTTTTGTTCATAAAAGTAACAGTATCATAGAAGGGCCCCATCCTACCTTGAATTCACCCTGCTCTGTCTAGAACTAGAAGGATGCAAGAAAAGAGGGGATGAAGAAAAGTACACAAATTGTAGATCCCCAATGCCTGAAACAGAAAAGTCACTTAATCTGTTGATATTTTACCTGTATATTCAGAATGCAATCAACAGTTTTTCTTTTCTCTTTTTTTTTTCTTCCGTGTGTATGTTGCAGAAGCAGCAGAGTATGGTGAAGAAAAAGAGAAAAGATCGTATGGTTCTGTAATGATGGCGAGGCTAACTGGAAGTGAAGAAGGACGCGTAGATCACATGCTTCAAGTGTGTAATTGGTTTGAGCATTTATTGCTTTACAGTTATTTTTTATCTGTCACCAATTTTCTTGAGTGTATTTGTGTGTTTATACCACTGGTATCTGTGCTTCGTCAATAATTTGGCTTACAACATGGATGGTGTTTAGTCCCAACATAGAATCGCTTCACTTTCATTTTTATTAGTTATAGACAGGATGCAAGTTTTTATCATGTCTGCATGACTGCTAGCTCATGCTGCTGATTTTTCCTAATGTGATTTTTTGTATTGAGAGTGCAGGACAAAACATTCGAACATCCATATCTACAAGCTATTGGAGCACATACGTAAGTACTTGTACCAAAAGATTTTAGTTGACATATACTCTTGTGATTAATCAGATGTTATATATATATACATTCACACACACATACACACATATATACAATTATACATTGTGGTTGTTCCTTGTTATCCAAAATAAAATGGTATCTTGTAATATGCCTCGTTCTGTATGTGACATTGCTTAATTTGAAGAAATATACGCACGCGTGCATGTGCATATATAGGTCTGTACAGTTTCCTTTTTAATTGCTGAATCTTGGCATACAGAAACTACTGGAGGGATTATGATACTGCCCTCTTCATATTGAGACACTTGTTTCGAGAAATACCTGAAGACCCGAGTTCGCCTGGGGAATCTAGTGGAAGCAACTCAAAAGGTGAGAGTGGTTCCACAGGTTGGTCTGATCAAAGAGAGACTGCTGACGAAGAGCTTCCTTTGACGTTCTCCGACAGAAATGTGGTCAGAAACTTCTCAAGAAAAGCTAAGAAGTTTATGAAGAATACATGAACAGAAACAGATTTCGTGCACAGTTCTATCCTAGTTAAATGCAAGTGCAGCTGATTATGTCAAGTTATTAACCTTAGCAGTTAACTTTCTCTACTACTAACCGACTTGTGGCATTGGGGGGGTCATACCATTGCTGCATTTCAGATATTTTCGAGATGATTTGCCACGCTTTGCCAGTAAATCACGAGAGTTAGCGAAAGTGGTGCTTTTAAAGGATGGATCTTAGTGATGCAATGGTTTGTAAACTGTAATTTTTCACACAGAAGATGTTATGTTTTCTCATTTCCTTGTGTACATAAAAAGTAAAATAGGCATATGAACCTAATGAATTGAATTTTCTGTTGTATGTAACAAATGTTGTAAAATGGAAATGGTGTACATAGAAATAATCACAAGGATTTCTCTCTCTTTTTTGTCGAGGGAATTGCCTATTCAATAAAGGTGTAAATGACTGGAATCTGCTCATTGTTTGCTACATGTAGTAGGTGATTCATTGTCTGTTGAAGAAAAAAGAAGAGAAATGGTGCTCAAGATATGTGCATTTAGTTTTGGGACCTTTTTAATGGCATCACTAATAAGTAGGGTGGGCACTTAAACTCGAACCGACCCAAATCGAATTCCCTAATGTTTGGCATTTTAATAGTATCACAAATGAAGTTCATTGAATTTTTGATTTCACATAAATCATATCAAATAAGTGAGAACTTGAAATCTGATATAAAAATTATATGTAAATGGATATTCATATCATATGACATATCATATTGGGTTTGAAGCATTTGTCCCATACAAGTTAGCATATTATTTAATAAAGAATAAAAAGAAGTACAAAAACTGAATTTGAAGAGAGACAATTAAAACCAAACTTAGTAGTAAATCAGACTTGTTATTGAACATAACAACTATAGGTCTACATGTACAAAAGTTAAATTCCTGTTTTATTTGGCTGTTTTTCACCAAGAAAGTGTGATGAGAACCTCTTCAAAGCTCTGTCATCGGAAGGCTGCCCGGTGACTGGAATCCGGGTTCAGCGCCACCACTAACACAGTATCACCCATCTACAGGGAAGCCTTTCTCTGTACTTCTCATCTTGGCATGAAGTGGATTCTCAAGCAAATTGATTTTTATATACTCAATACTGTCCTGGTACTAGTAGAAATTGGAGAGTGTGGTTCCTTTTTTCTCCGATGATGAATCGTAATCGCTTAAAATGAAATTCAATTTGATACGAAAAATAATAAAAAATCAATTGATATTGTTTGTTCAAACCTTAGGATTTTTTGGTTTGAGACAAACTTACATTCAAGGATGACAATCCAACAAAATCCGGGCTCTTCAGCTGCTCAACCTGTTTCTTTCCACGGCGAAGTAAGTACTCAATGTAGATGAAATTTTTGCGATCTACTTCCTTGGAGTTGCGGCGGAACTCAGCTGACACGATTGATTCAATTTGGCGGCGGTCTTTGCCTGATTTTGAACGGGCTGCTCGGAGGAACTCTCTGTATAGACTGAGAACTTGCTTCTGTATCCCAGAGAGCCTAGGTCCACTGGAGGCTCCCATTGTATCTTCTAGTTACGTTTGGTGCTAAAAGTTTTCCTCTCAACAGCACATTCGAACAGCAAGAAAAGCTGTCTATAAAATTATTTATTTCCAGTCTGAGGCAACATAAAATGTACATTTTGTAAGCAAACCGAAATTCTGCTATGTATAAGAATTGAAAATAAAATAAACAAAAAACCAAAGAGAGTACGTATAGGAAACAAACAGAGGCGAAATGCTCTTCAAAAAGGGAAAGAAAAGAATAAAAGAAATATTCTCTCCACCAAAATTTACAACTAAAAGGAATTTCTCATGACTACGTATACAAATTCCAATTATACTAACAAATTTCGAAAAACAATGTATTGGTTTGGATTTCAAAATCGTCCCAAGGAAGACATTCATAAAATCATTTGACTAATTTTTCTACATCTAATTACTTTTACCACAAACTTAACATAACCCCAACAAATGCTGCAAAGATCAACTTTTTTATTAAGAAAAGCGAAAGTTTATATGCATTAGATGGAATACATGGCAGATATATAAAAAGACGGACATGTAACCGGATTGACTACTTGAGCTAACCATTATAGGATCAAGTTGAATCAAGTTAAAGATTGTGTGTAGATAATAGACGCATTATAATCCTACGAATAATCCGATACCCAGAACAATGAATCAACAGTAAGCCTATTCATGTGGTGTAATTCGTCTTCGTTCATGGCCATAAACAGGAGAAATGCATTTTTCAACTCAAAGATATCAATTGTTCGACTATAAGCATATTCATTGAAGACTTTCCACATGTAACCGGATTGACTACTTAGGCTAATCATTATAGGATCAAGTTGAATCAAGTTAAAGATTGTGTGTAGACACATTACAATCCTACCAATAATCCCAGAACAATGAATCAACAATAAGCCTATTCGCGGGGCGAAATTCATCTTTGTTCATGGCTTCGAACAGGAAAAAACGCATTTTTCAACTCACAGACATCAATGGTTCGACTATAAACATATTCATTGAAGACTTTCCACAAACACCTGGCGAGTATATCAAAAAATAACCTTTTATCATATCAGCCTACATACAAGATTCATCTTTTTTTTTTTTTTTAATCTAATATCCACAAACAACAAAAAACAGAGACATTGAAATCAAACCCAGAAACTAATTTTTGCTCAATATTTGCAGAAATTGAATAGTGTTAAAAGCACAGCAGGCATCCATTACAGATATTAAATGAAAAGGTTCCATATTTTGATAAATTTGAAGCAAAAATTACAAATACAAATAAGTACATTGAATTTTAGATGGAAATGAATCAACAAACATAAAAAATAAAAATACTATTAGGAAAAAAAAAAACAAAGACAAGCTTGAACTTGTAAGAAGATAAAAAGTACCTCTAGAAATGAAATCAGAGAGAGAAGGGCCGATGTATCTGGGTCTTTGGAGTTATTTATTGTTTCTTTTAAATCAATCTATTAACTAGAAGAACGAATTTATAGATCATGTGCTTTCACTTTTGGATTTTTAGAGGAAAAAAAAGAAAAAGAAAAAGAAATTGTGATTTGTGTGTTTTATTTGGTGTAGTTCGGTGTTTATGGTAGATGAATTATATGGAGATTCATTTAATACAAGAGTTTCTTGGTTTTAGGTTTAACACGATAGTAGAAGCCGTCTACTCTTAATACGGAGAACAATCTAACTATACTAATTGAGTTTTTATAGACAATGATAAAATAATACGAACATACTATAGTTATAATCTTTATGGCTTGAAAGAACTTGTAATGCTCCACCACCGAAGCCCGTGACCATTAGTTAGACATTTCTCTTTGACATGCTTTTCGTTTTTAATTTTTTTTTTTTAATGAAAACAATTATGTTATAATGTTAGAGAACTTATAAACAATTCACAATTTATTTACAAAAAAAATTCTCTCCATGAAATATTGAATTTCAATCTCATGAATATTATCTATTTACCTGAAAGATGTTCCTTTTTGGTTTTTTGGCTTCAGAAAGTACTTTTGATCATTCTAAACTAAACACTAGAAAAAGTGCTTTTGAAAATACCCAAAAGCACTCAAGATAAAGATAGCATATCTCCTGCAATAGCAAACCCAGATCATCCACATGACAAATACTCAGATAGTCAGATTTGAAGAGAGAAATCAACTAGAACCATTTGATGCTTCTTTCATTTATGTAGCATAAGAAATATTATACATGAAAAAAAATAATAATAATAATAATCAAAATTAGATTGTGTTTACATTTTAATTTACATTGAAACTGTCACTTTTACAATTTCTAATTTTGTATTGCTATCCACTTAATTGTAGCAAACTCAACTGTCCTGTGTCTACTCAATATCTTTTACAGCATCCTGCAATGCAAAAGGGAAATAATATATATTGATTAGATAAAAATCATAAAACTACGAAGAAATCAATAACCTGAATTTTTAAAAATATGTGAAAATGTAAATAATCCTTTTTATTTTTCTTCCAGTTCATCGATTCATCACTTGAAATGGGTATATTAACTGATGGCTCATGAACTACTGGTTCTAACATCATAGGCTTTTATAATAGATTTCGAAACATTAGTGTTTCCAAGTGAAACATATTTAGTAAAAGCATGTAAACTGCTTTTTGGAAAAGCACTTAACAAAATACTTCTCTGAAAAACACTTGAAGAACTTTTTAAAAAGCTTATATTAACTGCTCCTCCAGAAAACTTTTCTAGTGTTTTCTTAATCTCAAATTGCATTTTATTATTATCTTCTACTAAATACTACAAAACATATATAAAATAGCATTTGGCCATTTGAAAGGGCTTTTGATGATGTGAAAAGCACTTTCAAAAAGAAGCATTAGATATTCAGGACTAATTACCAAATGACAATGAGAAAAAACATAAGTCGTAGAACAAACGCGTGACTATAACAGGTATTTAAATTTCATTGGCGACTTTAAATGCCTCAGTAACATTAGGAATGAGGTACTCGACGTTTCAGGTCATAACGAAAGACCTAAAAAAACATAGAATTTACCTTCGCAAGCCGTGTCACATACGCTGCAGCCAAGGCTGTGGCCAACAATCCCAATCCAAGAGTCCATAGCTGACCATTTCCTCCAGGTAAACCAACTTCAGACTCTTCTTGCTGGAAAATTGGGAAATAAATAAATATTAGTAAAAATAGAGACTAAATCAGGCCAAAGTAGATGATATTTTACTAAAATTTCCTTTTTCATAAGAAATACACGAATAATATCTCCTTGATGAAAGACTTCTCAAAACAATCCAGGAATCTCTGTGTATCGGGTACATAGAGCATTATAGAATCTTCAATTTGACCCAGTTAATGGAAACATAAATAAGTTGGCCAAGTTCTTAAGAGCCGCGGGGAATAACTCTACAACCTGCACCTAGAGCCGCAATTTACGTACATACCTTATTGATGGCTGGTGGCTGCACAACCTCCTCTAAAGTAAGGATGTGCTGGAATTGAGAAAAAGCAAAGCACAAAGAGGGAATATGCACCAAATATATTGACGAGACCCCAAGACAGATAATGACCCTTTGTATTTAGGTGGGCCATTTCAACGCTGACTCGTAAATGAGACTAAAACCTCAAGGCCAAATGGATCATTAAACATTTTACACCAGCAAAGATAGCTCTCTGGTCCAGCTTCTGGACAACTGACTAAGAACAATGCTAGTTTGCAGGATTGAGGCATAACATAAGATGAGCACATATGAATGCCACTGAGAGAGAGAGACATAGAAAAAAGAAAAGATGTGAATAGAATGCATAAGCAAGGATAAGTCAGTCAGTCACACAAGGTTACGGTCCTCATCACTATACCTAAGAAGTAATATTTAGATATCTGATTCACATATTATGTGCAACTTTAAATAAAACGACAGAGAAAAAACTCACAATAATTGCTCGCCCGAATGCTCCAGCACTCACATAAGCCCATGTTCCTGGAAGCATCCCCAACCAACTGCATGACAATTATTGGTTGAAATTGAAACTGAATCAGAACAAGGACAGCATCTTGAAATAGCGTTGATTTATACTTTCCCAATTTTGATGTACATATTAACATTGTATAGGAACTTATTTGGTATGTAACTTGACATAAAACACCATGTTACTTCATTAAAGAATTTTAATCAATTACACCCTGAACAAGTAAGAAAATTTCTAAAACAAACCGTTTAAAATAGTCAGAGTGAATTATGAAGTTCTGGGTCTCACTAAATACTATGATAAACTTTAAAAAACTAAAAACTTTGTTAAATATGTTTTGATAATGAAATTTTTGGCCCAATAAGGTATAACAGTAGCGTTCTATATTTTGATGATAAAATCTACTGAGAAAATGAACTACTACTATGATATGACTTCAGAGAGAGAAAATGTGACAAAAATACTATAATTTCGTAATCACATTCTAGATTTTCCTGTTTTCCATGCCGGCAAGTACAGCTGCAATGGTATCTCCTCATATTCCAACCAAAATGCAGACAACAATGGAGTAATAAAATATTGGAATAGATCTTAAAATTAGCAAGGATGTGATAAGCATCAAACAATGAAATTTGTAAGGTGACAGCAAAAATTAAAACTAAGCATTATAATTGGATGAAAATAACCATACCTTCCCAGAACATATGGTACAAACTTTACGGATGTCAATCCATACAAATAGTTCCCCAGAGAAAATGGAAGCAAAGGACTCAGACGAAGAAGGGTTACAACCCTGAAACCATTTTCTCCAATTGCTTTGTCAATTGCAAGAAATTTTTTGTTTTCTTTGACTAGTTTAAGAATACGTTCGCGGGCAAAATATCTGGCAATCAGAAAAGCAACACTTGCTGCCACCTAGTAAGGGTAAGAGATTATTAGAATTAAACTAAGAACACATAGTTATCTACAGATATTTTATGGACAAAAGAGACAACTCACCGTTCCACTGATTGATACTATGATGGTGCCAATAACAGAGCCAAAAAGAAGTCCAGCCGACATGGTCAATGGAATGGCAGGAATTGCAAGGATCTGGAAGATCATTCATTAGTCAAAGTCAGTCCGAATAATGAATGACTGAAATTGTATTTTGAATATCATTCATTATTCACATACACACACGCACGCACACGCCGAGTTATATTCTCCACCCTTAGACAAGTTTAAAATAAAACAAAACTGATACTTTGAAGATCACCCAGCTCTTTTCATGCAATGAGAAAGCGAAACAATTCACATGCCTAATGTTAGATATGATGATCTTCTAAGATACGAAGTCGCCCAAATGAAGATCTGTAACGAGTGAAATGCATACCTCCAATCCTGCATACACTGCCACAAATAAAGCATATCCAGCTGGACCATAACCTGTTCATTGGAGGAGACAAATGTCATCAAAATCACCTAACAAAATTATTCAACTGAAAAGAAAATGAAAGAAACAAAAGTCCATTATATAACAATCAATTGTAATTCTCACATAACTAGCAACAAAATCATAATTGAACACAAAATCATAATCAAATGATCAACTTTGCACCAGCTAAAATGGAAATACAAAAACGACTCTTGACTTCAACTTATCCAATATTAATTAACAAAAAATTCACAAAAACAACTAAAATCCTCAGAAGGGTCTCCAAATTTAACAATTTTACCTTCAATGAAGCCGGAAAACTGATTCAAAAACGCATTGATCTGGTCCTTGTAGATATACCCAACAGTGGCAAACCCACCAACAACACCCACCAGCAACACTCCAGCCAAGAGAGTGCCCTTCACGGCAGTGTCACCCTCCAGCCCCTCATCACCGTCTCCTTTGACCTTCTCGTCGTCGTCGTTGTCGTTGTTGTTGCTCTTCGGATTCAAAAACCACCCCGAACTCCTCGGAGCATTACCCTTCCGAAGGGTCTGTTGCTGCTGCTGCTGCTTCTTGGACTGTTTCAACGAAGAGCACGGTTTGATGAAGTGGAAGCGCTTGTGGGGTCTGAAGCTAAAGAGAAACGAATTGGAGGAGGAGGAGGAGGGAGAGCAGGAGTGGAAGCTGTAGGTTAGAAGACACGGAGGAGAGAGCGGTGGCTGCGGCCGGGAAATGATAATGCGCATGGTGGTTGTTGTTGTGATGGTGGTGGTGGAGAGAGAGATGGTGAGAGACACAACAACCACAAGTAGAGCTTCTTCTAGTGACTGGTTTCTTTTTGTGGAAAAAAAAGTGCCATGTAAATTGTTTTGCTTTGTGGAACTCAAAACGCTTGTGTTTTATTTATTTTTATTTTTTTTGGAGGTCAGGGTGAGACTTGAGAGGCTGTTAGATTTGATTTCTGATAAGAAATATCAAATGTTTGTGTTACTTGTTGGTGCATGGAGGTTTTCGTGCCTCAGGAGTCTCCTTGTGCCACGTCTGAAGAATCACATAGGGGTGAGTCATCTGCTGACGGGGCTGCCACATCACTGAGTCTGGTGTGGCTGGCTGACATGACCAGTCATAGTCACGGTATGGTATTGACGTGGTCATGCCATGTAAAATAGTAGAAACTAGAAAGTGAGGTGGCTAGCTAAATGGACAGACATTTGTTATATGGACAACCACATAATTGCATGATAGTGACATGGCTAACTAGTAGCATATTGACGTGCCATACCATGTCGTGACTAGATGTAATAACGTGAGTAATCAATAAAATTAAATTTTAAATATTAGCTATTAAATTGAGCACGGTTCGAACTCCCACTATAAGAAAGGAATCCTCTCATACTTTTTAAATTTATTGACAACTTATAAAATTCTTCACAATTATGAAATTTAAATCTCTACATGGGAAGAATCTCCTATACTTCGTAAATTTATTAACAAATATAGAATTTGAACCTTTTCGCGAATATGATGGGAAGCTCCACTAATTACTCAAGTTATGAGTAAATCTCTAAACTTTTTAAATAATAACTTTCTTTCATAATTCAATGGTTGAATTAATTAACAATCTCAAATTAATCCATCCAAATTAAATACAAAAACACAAAATAATGGTAATGACTTGCATATATCATTCCATGGTAACACATAATAGTATTTCATATACATAAGTACATAACAAATACTGATGCATGTAAAACTTCCGATTGCTATAATTTGAAAATTTGAAAATTCACAGGGACACAAAACCAAAACCAAAGGGGATGGTAACAATAATAACAAATTTCCACCACAATCTGCTGATTCAGATCATGAAAGTTCATATACATGTACCTTAAATACTGATTGCACATATATGTAAGAAATATCGAGTCGAGTTTTGACATTTCAAGCTATGGTTCTTTCTCTATTTTCCATATGAAGTTGAGGAGAGCAGTTGACAAAATCTGATGGAGGATGTCCTTTTAGGTCAAGAGGGTTGATTTCTGGTTTTTGTATGCGAGATGTCAATTTGTGAAGATGATTACTGAGATTAGCCGGCAGTAACTGAGGGGAGGAAAGGTCTGCATTTTCGTAAACTTTGAGAGCAGAGCTTGCTGTGAGGTTTATCTGTTTAAAATGAAGGCAAAACACGAGTGGAGTGAAAGTTAATTTTCGTTCCTTGACGGAGAGAAACATTCAAATGTTGTCAGTAACATTATGTAATAATGATCATATGTTGTACACACAAAAAGGAAGAATATGACAAAAGCGAACTACTAAATGCTACTTGATTTTGAAAATGAAGAGGTAAGTAGAGCCTCAATCAACGTCAACTAGAATGGCAAAATTTCACATCTAGGTGCAACCTTGAGGTTATCTTCCAGAGAAATGAATGGAAGCTAAATGCACGAGCACAAGGATTATATTCAATGATAGAGCAGAAGCTCGCCTTCATGGCTACATTAGTGCTATAACCAAGTAGCAATATAAACGCAAATGGTGGGGCTTGATGCACAATCAGTATCCATTGATTAAAGCTGTCTGTTGATTAAAGAAACTACCCCCCATCAGATAAAATAGAAACATCGGAAAAAAAGGACTGAAAAAAAATCACTTACAAATGACGACACTGCATTACTAGATTCAAAACTTCCGGTTTCTGAGGTTAACATCAGGTGCTGAAGGCATCATAACTATTTATAAATCATATCAAAATAACAACAAAAAGTTCCCCTAACATGGGGATGAGGTATAGAAGTAAAAATGAAACAAAACACCATTTCCGTTTAGGTAGATTTACCAAATCGCAGTCTTTCAAGAGTCTCAAGATAATCTCTAACAACTCCTCAAAACATGTGCCGAGTCACAGACACGTATAAATCTTGACCAGAAGATGGTATCTACTAAATGAAAGTTTTATGTTAACGTATGCACCCAAGCCCAGCTCATAACATAAAGAGGTTATACAATGACAAATTCGCATACTACCTCTGCTTCCAATTTCAGAAAAAATATAATTTCTCATTTATTGAACTCGTCAAGTTAAAAATTAGGCCAAGGGCATATGCTAAGAGAACCCTTAACAAAAATGCAGCGTAAATCTTCCGTGATGGCTTCAAACGGGCATCGAAATCTAAATAATCTAATGTAGTATACAGATTCATGGCATGAATTGATAATTTTACAAATACATTGAAAATCAACAAAACACAGAGAAAATAAAAATAAAAAAAAGCTATCAAGCACAATACAATCAACAAGAAAATTATAGAGGTCACCGTACCGTTTTCACAGCCGTATTCAACAAAGCTTTCGCTATAGGCAGGACGCAAAACCTTTTCAACCATTAAAAAAAAAAAGTAATTAGTAAGTGAAAACGCAGAAAGTGAGTGTTTTTATTTCCAAAAAAAAAAAAAAAAACACTAAAATTTATTTTCCCAGAAATCAAACGAGTGGTGGATTTTCCGGGAAAAAGAAAAACTCACATTCCACGGCCACCGACGAGAGCTTCTTCAGCTGGGTCGGTCCATTCATCGTATCTGAAGAAAACAAAGTAATAATCCGATAAAAATAGCGTTAAATTATATATATAGGTCAAAAGAGAGAAATAGAGAGAGGCGAGGAATTACACTTACACCCAACCGTAGCGTCTGTCAAATAAGAGACGTTTTGAAGATAATTTCGAAGAGGTCGAGACTGCTATCGACGTTCTTGAGTTAGTGGACTCCATTGTTTTTTTTTTCCCCTTCTTGCAATTCGAAGAAGCAAGAAATAAAAGTAGAGGATAATGTAACAGTAAAGTGGGCCGGGCCGGGCCGGTCCGAGCCGATTGGGCCCATTTGGAACCCAGAATGGAAGTAGGTAGTTTTGGTAAATAAAACAAATTTTGAGGGGGGAAGTTTTGTGGATGGTGGTATTTAAACGTCGACGTTCCGGATTCCCTCTCAATTCAAAATCTCTCTCTCACAGATTTTGAATTTTTATAAAGCTTTTACAGATGGCGAGTTGCAGATCAAGCTACAGCGATCCAACGCATCAAAATGCATCAAATTCAGGTGCATTTTCTGTTCTTCCTTTTTTCAATTTGATCGTTTGATAGCTGAGAAAACATAGAAAAACGATGAAGGAAAATTCAAAGTTTTTAGTGGTTTTTTTTTTCTCAGCAACCAAACAGAGAAATAGCGGAAATCTTAGCTCTGTTTTAACTCGCTGAAAGCAAAATGAAGTTTAATGCTTTTGATTCGTTGATTATAGAACGAGGAAAGAAAATATATGAATATTGATAGTTTTCGATAAAGAATATGAAGTATCTATGAATCTGTTTGGTTGCCGAGAAACCTCGGGAAAGGAAAGGAAACTTGTTTTTCTGAGAAGAGGAGGAAAAGAACAAAAGAGAGTAAAAATGTTTTAGCTAGTATTTTCCGTTTAGTTGCTTGGATCGAGTGAGTTTAGTTGCTTGAAATTATAGATAATTAGTATGGAAACAACTAACAAGCTAGCAATTTCAACAGTTACATATAGTCACTAGTTTGATTTTGATTACAATTTCAACCTTGGAATTTAAATTGTTAAATTTATGTTGTAACGGTATGTTTGGGAGAGTTTTCGGTTCCATCAAAAGTGCTTTTGACTAGGTAGAAAGTGCTTCTGCATCTATTGTGTTTGATTATGGAGGATGTGAATCCAATATTTGTGCATCAAGTGCTTTTGACTAGTTAAAAAAGTGCTTCTGCATATATGTTGTTTGATTATGGAGGTGCATCCAATATTTGTGGATCTAAAGTGCTTTTGACTAGTTAGAAAGAGCTTCTGTATCCAATGTTTCAACTAGTACATCCTTCTGCACCATAAGTGTTTTTTCTTTTGACATAAAAGTTACTTTTCTTGTAAGTTGTATGTGTTTTTGATGATGGAGTTGATCTGATATTGTTTTGTGATCGAAGGTGGTGGTGGAGTTTGTATGATGAGCAGCAAGTGGAGAGACGAACAACACCCGTCCTTCATCAATTTCATCTCCTCCTTTCTCACTGCAAATTCTTTCCGTCTCAATTTCGTTCTAATCGCACCTGTAATAGTCAATCCAATGCGTGCTTATTCAATTTGTGTGTTGTTCTCTGTCTAATTTGCTCACCATTCAAGTCTTGGTGGCCAAATTTTGTCTAGGACTTGATTTTCAATTGTGGGGGATTGTCAGTTTCGTTTGTTTTTGTAACGAATTGGGATTGCAACGACAATGCCAGAGTCTTCAACAGGTAGCCTAGAACTTTTGTCTATTCAAGCCTCTTGCTATATTGTTTGTCATTGATTTGATTTTGCTTTTACAGAGTTAAGAAACTGAAGGAGCAGTTTGCACATCTCTATGTTGTTGTCACCCTCCCTACAAGGGAGCAAAATGAGTCTTTTGTTCGGTCTTACTTCAAGTGAGTTACCTGAAACTAATGTCCAATTTTATTCTCTTTTGATAGTCTGATTTTCATACTAAAGATATTGATATCTTCTTGAATGTTGTGAAGATATGGAATGCAGCTTGGTAGACCAACATTCGTGCCCGTTCAAGATATTGAGATGGGATTCGAAAAGATTGTTAAAATAGCTCATTGTCGCGGGGGTGAAAAAACAAATCTTATTCTCTAAATTTCACTTCAATCTTTTTGTTCAAGTCATTGATTAAAAACCATGTAAACTGCAGTTTGCAAGCGGCAAGATGCTATATCAAGAATGAAAGCTGAGGTAGGTTGAATATTTTCATCAATAATGTAAACCTTTGTTCTACATTATCGTTTAGTAACATTGTTTTCGTCTTGCACGCGAAGAGGAAGCAATTGGTGCAGGGAATGGAGATTTTCCTCAAGGTGGTCACATCCATACCGTTGATAGACAATCATGATGCAAATGCGGTAATTCAATTCGCTTGCACTGAACAATATTCAATACGATTTCCTACATATCTGCACCTCAATTGAAGATGATTTCTTGTTCGATGTAATGAATTGTTTTTAAGTTTTCTTTTTTATTTTTTCAGCTTAATCAAGCTATTGGTTCGATTCAAGCAATAGCCAAAGCATCAAAGGAATACATTTTGGAGAACACAGACTTGTCAGCCGAAAAGGCCGAAATGGTCATCAGGTTCTTCAGAGATCCCAAACTTTACCTCGGTCCCAAGATCAATTAATAGAGTAAAGTTTTATAACCTCAAATGAATTTTCTAGCAGTCTTAAGTTGATATTCTAACCTTTCCTAGGATTATACAGTATTTGATGAAACACTGCTAAGCAGTGGAATATTGTTAGGCAATTAGTTTTTTGGGGCTAGGCCAAGTTGAGTATGATCTTATTTACCTTATTTGTGCAAACAGATTTTTAAGTTTGCACACAACAGAATTTGATTAAGAAGCTAAATACAAAAAAAAAAAAAAAAAAAAAAAAATGATGAAAAATAGTTCAATAAAAAAGAGTTAATTGCATCGATCTCCCCTGAGATTTTGCCAATTACAAGCGGAGTCAACTTTATACAAATACCTCTCATGCTCTTAGTAAAATTTGGTTAAATATAATAATTGACTACCGGAACGGGAGATTTTTGTTAATAAACTCAAAAGTTGACTCCGCCTGTAATTGCACAAGTCTCAGGGGAGGTAGGCATTATTTACTCTAAAAAACAATATGCACTACAAACTATTTGGCAAGACTTTTAGAAACCTACTTTTTGGTTTTTTAGACCTAAAAGCTCTTTTGGGGGTGTTTAGATGTTCCTATATAAAAATTTTTAAACTTTAAAATTTTTTCCAAGTAAAGTCAAAATATATGGTTTTTGTAAGAAGAGCTTCTAATAAATTAAAATGCCAAAGTAAAAGTCCTGTCAAACAAGACCGTAGCTTTATATGTCCAAAAAAGTAGAGTTCACCTTTCTAAGCATGACCAATTAGTGGATACAGATTAAAGTATCACATGTGATATATGTATTGGTAAAAGACTATCTTATTGGGCTGTGACATTAATTGATAATATATACTTTTTCTATTAATTTATATTTCTAACGGAGAATGTATTCCGTGCTTTTTAACTAGCATGCACTTTTTATTAGATACTTAAAAAATCACCAGCATATTATTTATGAAATATCAGTTATGGCACAAAATTAACAATGCAATCAATTGCTTATGCACCTGTGAGTGACTGTGACTTGACTTGAGTCTGATATTGTTTTGTGATTGAAGGTGGTGGTGAGTTTGTATGATGGGCAGCAAGGAAGAGCCATCTAAAACATGTTAGCAATGAATGGATCAAAATATCTCTAATATTTTTTGTATTATGGGAGTATTGATATTAAAATATTATTAAATATTTTTAATATTTTAAAGATATTAATAATATTTTTACTGTATTTTTTAAAAATTTGAACCACCAATATGTTTATCAAAATCGATATTTACTCTCTTATATATTACATTATGTGTGGAAACTTCTACACAACATTACTGTATTTAGATTATGTGCGTAGTATTTGACCATGTCAAAAAAAATATATTTTATTAAAATTATTTCACCCATCCGATTTCAGAAAAAACGATTTCTCTAAGCAGATTTCACTAACTAAATTTCACAAACAATATTTTCACAAAAAAATTTTCATTAAACAGATTTTACGAACAATATTTTACTAACTAGATTTTTAAAACCATTAACATTTCATAAAAAAAAAAAAATTAATATCACTCAAATCTTTACAACCGTAAATCACAACCAAATATCACTTAGATCAGACACAGTGTACAAAAATAACATCATAACATGCATAATAAATAAATAAACTAAAAACATCATAACATACATTTTAAACAAAAAACTAAAAAACCAAAAAATATTAGTAAATTTTTCCCCACCTTATTCGACTACCGAAATAGAATCGCGGATGGGAAAACTTCTCAAGCCACTCTAATCGTGGATGAGGAGAGGCTACCCCAGTCCAGAATTAGGGCATGTCATAGGCTTTAGTGAGGGCTTACGGTGATGCTTACAGATTATTCACCGAGAGGGACTGATGGTGAGACTTGAACCTTGATTCTCATCAAGATTCTAGTGAGTACTGAACCAACCGTCGTTGGTTTGCTTTTCATTTTTCTCTTCCTCACTTGCCCAATTTTTTTCATCATTCACTTTCTCTGCATCAGTGAAGTAACAACGGAAGAGGAAAAAAGAAGAAGCAAAGATTCCCGTAGACGTGTTGTAACAGTTTGTTGATAATTAATCTAATAACAATTTATTTCTATTTGTTAATTATCATTTTGTTTATACATTTACTATGCAAAACACAAAAACATTTATTACTCTATCTCAAAAATTAGCTTGTAATGGTTTGTTATTCACATTTAGCAGGTCTGAATCCAAACTTGTAGATGAAATAATCACATGTCTCGAAGAAATTAAAAGATATATCGTCATCATTAAACGATTCAAAAAGCCTAATTGGAATAGATATACGCGTTGAGTGAGTTAAATTTAGGGCATGGGCGGTATAGGAAAAACAACGCTGTTGAGGCTGTCGTTATTGAAATTTCTAATAAAATTTGAAGGTCAATATTTCATTGCAAATGGTAGGGAGGAATTGAAAAGAAGTAATGAATTGATTCGTCTTTTAGAAAAAGTTCTTTCTAAAATTTTAGAGGAAGAATATGTGGATTTCGGTATACCAAACATACCACAATATATCAAAGACAAGCTCAAACGCAAAAAAAGATTTCGTTGTTTTAGATGATGTCGATACTTTAAAATAATTAGAAACTTGGGTAAAAGGGCTTGACGGATTTGGTATAAATTTATTGGTTCTCCGAGGGGAAATTGGACTGTTTTGGTTTTCATTTTTAAAAACCGATCCTTTGTCTGTCCGTTTCAATTTCAGATAAAATAGAACTGATCTAACCCGTTTTAACCCGATATGTTAAAATTAATCAAGATAAAATTTTAATGAAGAAGTACTGCACCCATGGTATGAATAGTAGCTAGTGGGTGGGAAAATTAACAAGTACAAAATCCAATGTTTATACTTTAGCACATAGATCATGAAATACCGAGCAATCTGCTTTATTCTTAAATGAACTTATTACATACATGAAGGTGAACAGGGTGATAAGGGAATTTATAGAAGTAAAAAATAAGAAGAGAAGGAGAATTAAAGACAAGATGCTTGAGGCAATTTTTCTAGATGTCTTTATTCAATTAAACAACTCGGTATTTAAATGAAGGTACAGCTTGTAAAGTAAGAAAATAGCAAGAATAAGGTTGTAAAATCAAGCAACCAATGCAAGTTTGAAGAACTGCCTCCTAACAATAAGGTTGTTGTTGTTGTTTGATGCAAAACAATAATCAGAGGACTTGGTGTTCATGTAGCTAGTCCACCACCTTTCGTCTTTATGTGTCCTCTTGGATTTACTACTCTTCATGCAGACCATATCATGTATTATTCCAAGGGCTTAATGAACTGCCCCAGGGCTGTGGCCGGAGTCACTTCCAATGACTTCTGATTTAATTCCCCTAGTTATGTGCCATTTTGGTAGTCCGGTACCCTTTTCTTCCACAACCATCTTCTTATTTGCTGCCACCTGATCATCACTACTCTTCTCTTCTACAGCAATTAACCATTGTGATCCATAACAAGTTGGTTATATAATTAAACAAAAACTAGTGGTAAATATTATAAAAAAAAAAAAAAAACTAGCGGTAAATAGTAATATACAAATATAGTAATTATCACGTGTGGAATATATAGGTCCGTAAAGACTTTTATGAGCAATAATCGATAAAAGTCTCTACAGATCAGTTCTTTTGCACCTTATGATTATATATATTATAGAGAAAAAGAGAGGGAGAGACTCACTAGTTTTTGAGATGTTGCTTGGTGGCTCCGCAGAAGAAATACAGGCCATCTTCGCAGAGTACAAGAAGAGAATCAAAAGAGAGAAAAGTACTAATGAGGGCTTGCCAGTGCTAGCCATTTTTGTTGAAGAGAGTGAGATTTTATTACTAAGCTATATGCCTCTCTCTCTCTCTCTCTCTCTCTCTCTCTCTATATATATATATATATATACACACACACACAAACATATAAGTCCACAAGAAAAAGACTTGAAGAGTGTGAAATGCACGTCAATGGAATCTTAAGTCAACCTCAATTATCGTGCTTTTTAAGTTGTTTGATTGGAATTTTAAGTCAATCTCCCATCCATTTGATTATAAAATTCCAAGTAAACAACTTAAAAAGCACCTAAAGAGAGTGAATTACACGTCAATGAACATGTAATGCCGTATTTCAATTTTTATTAAATTCTCTCTTTGATGACAAAAAGTATGAGGCGAGGGCGGTTGAACCAAAAGAGGTGATCGCCGGGTTGAACCACGGGCACACCCTTTACAACCGCTCCTCTTTCTTGAATTCTCAGTCCCATTTTTGTTATAATCACCTGTAACTTGGTTCCCACCAGCAGGATTACCTGCAAGTACGTTACATGCATAACGGTCGATTAATAGTCTAGTATTTTAGATCGTAAAACTATCGCGAATTTAACAAACTGAGTCCAGTTAATAACCATGCATGTAGTGTAAGAGAAGTATTAATGCTTACAATTAATGGGATAAATGGTAGTCATAGATAAGAATACCAGCCTGTAGACAATCAATAGAAAGAAATCAGTCAAACTAATTCAGCTAATTTAAAATTAATTAATTAATTAATTAATTAATAATCCAATAATCTGATTAATTAAATATATTAATACTTTATTTATTATTAACTATACTCACCATGTGTGTTAAAGAGCAGGAATATCACAGCAAAGAACCAGATTGGTGGACTAAAAAACAAAATTAAAAAAAAATTAATAAGAAATTCTGATTGATTAATTGATTAATATGCTTAATTACCTGATTCCCACAACCACCTTTAAATCCTCTTCCAGTGATCTGTTTATGTATTTTTGGAAGTTAAATTTGGTGTAGCGTTGGGGTTCTAAATGTGCCTGAAATATCGTAGATGATAAAATGGAAAATGTTAATAAGTATGTGAAGAGTACATGTTAAAAAACAAAAAGAAAAATAATTTTTATATTAAAAAAATAAATATAAATTATTTTGGATTATTAACAATATCAATTATTGTAAAAAATATATATATTTTTTAACAATGAGAGTAAATTCAGGATCTAAAAACATTGACATTGAATTAAATTAATTAATTTGACAAAAATATAGACATATGCCAAATAAAACCACACATTTCTCCTTGCATGCAAATTATAACATAAATATATATAAAAACATTACACATGTTTTAGAAAACACATTTAGTGACTTCAACTGAGATAGTATTAGCCTGAATGAACGTCTTTTGTTATCATGTTTTTATAACACACTTGATAATGATTTTTTAATAATTTACATAATTTTTTTTTATTTATATATTAAATTATTTTATTTTATTTTATTTTATTTTATTTTATTTTATTTTTTTAAGAAAAACTACCATAATAAGAGAATTGATAAATAAATAAATAAAAAAGCGAAGGAAATTACCATAATAAATCCATGTCTTAAAGTCAAGTAATCAACTTTAGGAACCGATCTAACAAATTGTCTGAAGAAACAAACCTGCAAATTAAAACAAAAAAAAATCCAATTTAATTATACAAAAAATAAGAAATACAATAAATCCAGTTAAAGTGTGAAACCATAATGCAACAGCATCAATAAAAAGTCCTTTTCAAAAAAAAAAAAAGCAATAAAAAGTCAAAGAAGTTGCTCTAAAGGCAAATTAGAAAAGTCAAAAAGTCGATCACAACACGCGGAGATTTTATATTAGTCAAAAACTCAAAGAAGTTGCTCAAAAGGCAAATTTGGACGGCTCCGGTCGTTATCCGAGAAAGCAAGATCGGGACCGTTATCTAATTTATTAAAGAGGGATTATTATTTTGGAGAATGATGAGTTTTTTCAGGGGGATTATTATTTTGGTCTATATATTTTGGATAATTATTAATTTTTTAAATGAGTTATAATTAATGGTATATTTGGTCCCTAATTTTTAGAAAATGTATTAATTTGGTCCCTCTGACTAAATTTCTGTCGGTCAACATTAACAAAATTGCCAAAAAGACATTTTTACCCTATATACTATTTAAATGAATTAAATGACAATTTTAACCTCAAAATTTTTAAATGATTATTAATAAATAGAAGGGTAATATGGTCATTTCATTTAAATATTTAAAAATAATATTTAAAATATTTAAAAAATATTTTTTAATGGATCTTCACCGTCCATCAATCTTAATGAACGGTAAAGATTATATTAAAATTTTTATAAAAAATTAAAGTGAAAATATAATTATTTTTTTAAAAAAAATTGAAATTTAAAATTAGTGGAGATCCAATCACCATCCATCTATTTGGATGGACGATGCAGATCTAATCTGGATCTCCATCAACCTAAAAAAAAAAAATCTCAAACTCAACAAGATGTTTCTGGGTTCGTCCATCCTCAACGAACCCAGTTTCTAGGTTCGTTGAGGATTAACGAACTCTGGGTTCTTTGAGGATCCACGAACCCAGATCTAGGCTCGTCGAACCTCAATGAACCCAGATCTAGGTTCGTTGATCCCTCAACGAACCCAGTCTGGGTTCGTTGAAGATCTTCAACGAACCCCATTTGTGGGTTCGTCGAACCTCAACGAACCCAGATCGGTTCGACGAACCCAGATCTAGGTTCGTTAAGGTTCGACAAATCCAGAAACGGGGTTCGTTGAAGATCTTCAATGAACCTTTCCTGGGTTCGTTGAAGATTTCAACGAATCCAGTTTCTGGGTTCGTTGAACCTCAACGAACCTAGATCTGGGTTCGTTGAGGTTAGACGAACCCAGATATGGGTTCGTTGATCCCTCAATGAACCCAAACTAGGTTCGTTGAAGATCTTCAACGAACTCCTTTTCTGAGTTCGTCGAACCTCAACGAATCTAGATCTGGGTTCGTTGAGGTTCCATGAACCTATATCTGGGTTCGTTGAGGATGAACGAACCCAGTTTCTAGGGTCGTTCATCTTCTTCATTTTTTTTTTAGGTTGGTGGAGATCCAATCTGGATCTCCACCATTTTCATTTTCAATTTTTTTTTAAAAAAATTAGAAAATATTTAATTTAAAATTTTTTTTTTAGAATTTCAATATAATCTTTACCGTCCATCAAGATTGATGGACGGTGGAGATCTATAGAAGATTATTTTAAAATTTTTAATTTTTTTAATTTAATTTATTTTAAATTTTTAACTTAGGATAAATATGTCATTTTACTAAAAAATTTACTGTTAAGTTATTGATAGGTTTAAAGACGAAAATACCCCTGGAACCGTTAAGTTTGACTAACGGTTGACTAACAGAGGGACCAAATTGATACATTTTCTAAAAGTTAAGGACTAAGTGTACCATTAATCATAACTCGTTTAAAAAACTGATAATTGTCCAAAACATAGGGATCAAAATGATAATCCCCCGTTTTTTAAATGAGTTATGGTTAATGGTACACTTGGTCCCTAACTTTCAGAAAATGTATCAATTTGGTCCCTCTGACTAAATTTCTATACTTGACAGAATTGATAAAAAGACAGTTTTACCCGTAACACTATTTAAATGAGTTAAATGACAATTTTAACTTCAAAATTTTAAAATGATTATTAATAAATAGAAGGGTAATATGGTCATTTCATTTTAATATTTAGAAAATAATATTTAAAATATTTCAAAAATATTTTTTAATGGATTTCCACTATCCATCAATCTTGATGAACGTTGGAGATTCATTGAATTTTTTTTAAAATTTTTAATTTAATTATTTTAAATTTTTAAAATTTTTAATTTAATTTATTTTAAATTTTTAATTAGGGGTAGATATGTCATTTCACTAAAAAAACTATTGACCATTGATAGGTTTAAAGACAAAAATGCCTCTGGAACTGTTAAGTTTGACTAACGGTTGACTTACAGAAGGACTAAATTGATACATTTTTTAAAAGGTAGGGACTAAGTGTACCATTAATCATAACTTATTTAAAAAACTGATAATTTTCTAAAACTTAGGAACCAAAATGACAATCCCCTTTTATTAAATTATCAATTAACATTTGAGGTGCAAATACATACCGTTGCCTTCAAATTCTTCGCATAATATCACGATTGTAAGATTTAGTATAGGTATGTTGAGATGACCCACTAAACGTAAAGGCCAGATTTATATTTTCGTAACAAGAGATATCTACTTCTATCATAAGCTAAGAAAATTAATCATACATACCTAAATATGTACGGTGGAATTTGAATTCTTACCATTAAAATAAAAGGAAGGTGCACTAACTACTTAAACTATGAGTAGATATAAGAATCGATATATTGTTAACAATGTGACAATCTTTATAACATAAGCAATTTTTAATAGAAAAAATTAAGTTTGTATTATTTTATTTTATTTTATTTTAAAGGGGTACAACTACAATATTAATAAATATTAGAACCTGACGAGAGTAATTACTATATAAATTGTTTAATTAGTACTGTCACTTCCATCCATCTATCTATACTCACAAAAATCTCCTGCACGTGTGTTGTGTCCTACAATCTTTGCTGCTCAAATCTGTCTCTCTATGGGAAATATATCATCAACTCCTACTTCCACCACCACCGCCACCCACAGTTTCAAGCATGAAGTCTTCCTCAGTTTCAGAGGTGAAGACACCCGCCATGGTTTTACTAGTCATCTTTACCATGCTTTGCGCCAAAAACAAATTGAAACCTTCATCGATGATCAACTCGTAAGAGGAGATGAAATCTCACCGGCTCTTTTAAGAGCAATTGAAGAATCAAGGATTTCGGTGGTGATATTCTCGAAAGACTATGCTTCTTCCAAATGGTGCTTGCGTGAGCTTGCGGAGATTATCAAGTACATGAAAATGAATAAGCAAATTGTGATACCAGTTTTCTACCAGGTTGATCCATCCCATGTACGGAAACAAATTGGGAGTTTCAAGAAGCATGAAAATGAATTACAAGAAGAGGTGCAGAAATGGAGAGAAGCTTTGACTGAAGCTTCCAATATATCTGGATGGCATTCTTCTCAAATAAGGTAAATCAAATCTAACTCTTTACTCCAGATTAAATTATATTGTTCTTATAATCAATATTATAGTTTGAGGAGTCTGTTCATATTAAAAAATAATATTATGCAGTTGATGCTGATAGTTCATATCGCCAGTTATGTATGAAATAAAGGCAGAAAATTATTCTTGGGGACAAAATCAAAAGTGGTTAAAAAAAATTATAGAAATAATTGTTTTTACCCTCAAATGAAAAAATAATTATTTTCAGTCATTTAAAAAATATATATATATATATAAATACTCTTCAATTGACTGGATAATTACAAAAAACACATTAAAAATTATTGAAAAACCTATTTTACACATTAAAACAAAAATATTTTTTTCTTTTTTCCTTGTGCCGACTTTAACCCTTTTTTATATATTTTTTTCCTTCTATGTAGTAACACTTTCTTTTTGTTTTGTCACTTCTTTTTTTGTCTTTTTCATTAAAACTAGTTCCACAATTTTATTTTTTATACATCCATCATCTTGTCTTTACCAACTCAATTATATTAATAAAATCAAAACTTAGAGGTAATTTTATGGAATTTTTTATATTTTATTTAGAATATATTTTTATGAATTTTTTAATTTTTTAATTTTTTAATTTTTTAATTTTATTTGTGTATTGTATTTAATTTGTGGTTGAAAGAATTTGGGTGATATTAGGGTTTATTTTTGTGAAATTTTAATGGTTATGGAATATATTAGTGAAAAGTTAGTTAATGAAACGTTAATTAGTGAAAAATTTGTTAGTGAAATGTAGGTTAGTGAAACGTTTGGTAATAATATTGGTTAGTGAAATGTATGTTAGTGAAAGATTGAGAATTCAATCTTTAAGCTGCCATATTATTGTCTCTGTCATACCCTGTACTGTTAATGTTAAACTTTCAATATATCAACTCAACAAACCCTGTAAGTTTCAACCTTTTAGAAACCAGTACCCAACCGGTGAACCACCAACATGATCTAGACCATCCCATTGTCCATTTGAGTAGAAGTCTACGGGTATTCATTTCCTGAAATAAGAGACAAATATTTATAAGATGCAACATTTCACAAAAATATTAATAAAAGTAAATTTCACTGATAATATTTTACTCAAAACATTTCAATAGCAACATTTAACTGAAAACAATTACACCTTAAATATTTAACGAATATATATTTCACTAAACAACATTTCACTAACTAATATTTCAACATACATTTTACTAACTTACATTTCACTAACAAACATTTCACTAATCTACATTTCACTAACCTACATTTCACTAACCAATATTATTACTAAACGTTTGACTAACCTACATTTCACTAACAAATCTTTCACTAACTAACTTTCCACTAACATATGCCATAACCATTAACATTTCACAAAAATAAACCATAATATCACCCAAATTCTTTCAACCACAAATCAAATACAACATACAAATAAAATTAAAAAAAAACTTAAAAAATCCATAAAAAACATTCTAAATAAAATACAAAAAATTCTATAAAATTACCTCTAAATTTTGATTTTGTTGATATAATAGAGTTGGTAAAGACAAGATGATGGGTGTCAGAAAAATAAAGGTGTGTAATTAGTTTTAATGAAAAAGATAAAAAAAAAGAAGTGACAAAAAAAAAAAAGAGCTGTCATAGAAGGAAAAAAAAATATAAAAAAGGAGTTAAAGTCGGCGCAAGGAGGGAAGAAAAAAGTGTTTTTATTTTAATGTGTAAAATGTGTTTTTCAGTATTTTTTAATGGATTTTTTTTTGTAATTTTTACTATTTCGGGGTCTTTTTATAATTATTCAGTTAGTGGGTGGTTGAGGGTATTTATGTTATTTTTTTTTTCAAATTTGCTATAAACGAATATTTTTTTTCATATGTGGTTAAAAATAATTTTGTCAATAATTTTTAGATCAATTTTAACAATTTTCACTTATATATTATTCTTGTTATATTGGTGTACTTCTGTATTATGGATATTTCTACTTATTACTATTTGGTATTTTCATTTGGTAGGCACGAGTCTAAATTTGTCGGCGAAATTGTCAGAGATATTTGGAAGAAATTGAACAATATACCGTCAAATGATTTTCCAGATTTAATTGGAATAGATAAACACATGGAATAGATAAACACATTGAGCAAGTTATATCATTATTATGTCTTGGGAAGTCTGATTTTCGAATTGTAGGGCTTTGGGGAATGGGTGGTACAGGTAAAACAACCATTGCTGATGCTGGATTCAATCTGATTTCTTATCAATTTGAAAATTCATGTTACGTTGAATGTTTTAGAGAGAGGTCAATAAATTATGGTGGATTAATTCGTCTACAGGAGGAAGTTCTTTCCGAAGTATTAAATGGAGAAAATCTAAAATTAGGAAGTCCGAGTATTCCCCTATCATTTAAGAGGAGGATCAACTATAAAAAGGTTTTCATTGTTCTTGATGATGTTGATAATTTTAGAAAATTAGAAATTTTAGTTGGAGGTCTTGATCGATTTAGTCCAGGAAGTAGAATCATAGTAACTACTAGAGATAAACAAGTACTTCGTAATTGTGGACTGAACCATCATAACATGCATGGGGTTAAGGAATTAAACCATGGTGAAGCTCTTCAGCTATTTTGTAATTATGCCTTTAAACAGAACCATCCCACTGAAGATCTCCTGGTTCTCTCACAAAAGGTAGTAAATTATGTCAAAGGCAATCCGTTAGCTCTTAAAGTGTTGGGTTCGTCATTGTATCAAAAGAGCAAACGAGAATGGGAAAGTACAGTAGATAAATTAAAAAGACTTCTCAATCCTGAAATTCTTAATGTATTGAAAATTAGTTATGATGGTTTGGATGATGAAGAAAAGGATTTATTTCTTGACATAGCATGTTTTGGTATAGCATTTAGATTATTACTATCAGGAAGCTACTTTAGACCAAACATGACATCTGATCGTGCATTCTCTCTAAGTGGCCTCATTGACAAGTCACTGGTAACAATGCATGATTACGGTATGATAAAAATGCATGAGTTACTATGAAAAATGAGTAGGGAAATTGTTCATGAAGAATCTCCCACGAAGCCAGGCAATCGCAGCAGGTTATGGAAAAAAGAAGATGTTCTTCGCACTCTGAAGAATAATAATGTGAGTATCTAATTATTTTGTATTGCTCTTACTACTACACTTGTTGGCTGTTGCAATTTATATACTACTAAATAACACACGAAAATTCAATCATTCACTCACCACACCTTTTACTTACTCTGTTTTCTCTCTCATACGTGACCGACAGTACACTGCTATCTATAGTGCACTCACTGATCCTCAATTTTTATATACGTCTTCCACTCAATTGCTAAAAAATGAGACCAGCAAAGCTTTGACTGCACTTGACTTCTTCTGTGAGCTCTTAAATGGTAGGGTGATTTTCTATAAGAAGGAGCTTTGCTATAATTAACATAATTAACCTGCAAAATTTGTCCCCTTAAAGAAAAATAATCTTATAAATTTCAGGATGACTTTTAATATATTATGTTATAACTTATACTTTGCTTTTGGCTGTTAGGGCACTGAAGCAGTTCAAGGGATATTTCTCGATTCGACCACAATAAAGGATGTGCAATGGAGTTCTCAAGTCTTTGAGAAAATGTGCAATCTTAGAACTCTCATAATAAAAAATGTTAACGAATCTACACCGAATCTCCCCAATGGTCTAGATTATCTCCCACATGAACTAAGATATCTCCGTTGGGATAGTTATCCTTTGGAGGCACTGCCATCAAGTTTTAATCCAGTGAATCTTGTTGAACTTAATCTTTCTTATAGCAGTATTGAACAACTTTGGGAAGGAACGAAGGTATTATTTAATATAAAAGTATTTGTTTCATTATTTTAATCTAGCTATTTTTTCTAACCATTTCACCATCTTCTGTAACAGTGCATCCCGAAATTAAGGAAACTGAACCTTTTTTTATTGTCGGCACCTTATCAGGATCCCATACCTCTCAGACATCCCGTTGGTTGAGAGTATACAACTTGCATATTGCACAAGCTTGCTTGAAATTCATTCATCGAACCAATGTCAGAAGAACCTTCATTCTTTAGAACTGATGGGTTGCAAAAATCTTAGGAGCTTTCCAAGCAATATTCATATAGAAAGTTCGCATTTTTCTCTCTCTGGCTGCATTAGTCTCATAAAACTTCCATAGATTTCGGGGAATATGATGTACTCTTTGAATCTGAGTGGGTCTGGAGTAAAAGAAGTTCCCTCCACGATTCAGAGTCTAAGCAAGCTTGAATACTTATATATGGCAGGATGTAAAAGGCTCAAGAGTATTTCAACGAGCATTTGTAAATTGAAATCTCTTCACCTTCTAGATCTTAGTAAATGCTGCAAACTTGAGAGTTTTCCAAAAATCTTGGAGATAATGGACCTGAAGCATATGAATTTAAGTGGAACAGCAATTAAAGAGCTACCCTCTTCAATCAAAAATTTGAATCGGCTTGAAGCATTATATTTGTGTGATTGCGAAAATCTTGATAAGCTTCTGAGTAGCATCTTGAGATATCTAATTTCAATTGATCTTTCTGGATGCTCAAAAATGAAAATTTTGCCTTCTTTACCAAGTATAGAAAAACTTGGTTTATGTTACTACAATCTAAGAGAAATCCCAGAAGATATCTTCTGTTTATCCTCATTGAGAAAGTTAGAGCTATCCGGAAACCTTTTTCAGAGTCTACCCAAAAGCATCAAGCAACTTTCTCAGTTGGAATATCTGACAATAAATGATTGCAATATGCTTCATTCAATAACAGAGCTTCCATCAGATCTAAGAAATTTGGAAGCAATGAATTGCAAGCAGCTGATCCAATCATTACCAGATGAATCCGAATTCGAGCTCTACGTTGATGGTGGCGGATCTATGAAATTCATATTTGTTAATTGCCTAAAGCTTAATCTGAAAGCAGTCAGCGACGTCTTTGGAGAGTCATTGCTAAAACTGCAGGTTATGGCGATAGAAAAGGTTAGTTCTCTCTTTAAAGGTATTCCTTTTAGAGGTATATGTGATATTCCTCTTGAGCAACATGAAAAAGAAGTTAAAGTCAGCATTTGTTTACCTGGAAGTGAAATTCCTGAATGGTTTTGCTATCAAAACTCTGGATCATCGATAAATATTCCAAGGCTTCAACATGATTGTGGTAGCAGTAGATACATCATGGGATTTGCACTATGCCTGGTTATTGGGTTTGAGGAATGTTATTTTCTTCCACATGACGCTCTTACCATCCATTATGATTTTTATATTGAAAACAGTGATGGTCATAAGGAAGAAGTTTTTCACGACTCTTTTCCCTTGTTTAGTTGGGAAACCTCATTATCCATTGACTTGGATCACATTTTCCTAGGTTATGCATTCTCTCCTAAATATTATGATGATTTTTTCCAAAAATTGGATGCCCTACCTACGAATCGTGGTATGAGTGACTATTTGGGTACCTCAATTGAGTTCAATCTTCGTCGACATTGCTCCCCACTACACCCGGAAGCTTGTAAAGTGAAGCATTGTGGAATATATCCAATATATGTGAAGGTGGATTCTGTTGAGGACTTGAAAAATATTGCCATCAACCAAGATACTGGGGAAACAAGTGGATCAAATGATAGTCAAGCCAGGTAATCCTCTTCTACTCAGTATTTTATGAATTATATACATAACTAATTTCAACTAAATTTTTATTTTTATTTCAATAAAGAACATATGCTAAATTTTATATAATTAACAATTTTTCACTTCTCTGTAATTATCTGATTAATTGTCAATAAAGATTGTATTCACATATGTTTAATTTATGCAATCAATGATAAGTTACATTATTATAATGTGATTATAAAACAAGGTTGTTGCTTTGTCATCAAGTGAGAAAATGAAGCTTTTAAGGAAGTAGAAATGCACCACCGCCCAATGTGGCTCGGCGATAAAGGCGTTCATTCAGCCTGACAATAACCCAGGTTCGAATCGCCTTTTCTGTAAGTGGTAAGTCAAAAAAAAGGGAAGTAGAAATACATAGGTTAGTTGTTCTTTTGTCTTGTGCATGTTTAGCAATGTCTTCTATTTTTTTTTTTTAATTTTCAATTTTAACGCAATGGAACTTCTGATCGTATTTTTTTTTTTCATATTGTCAGAGATTATAAAGAAAGAATTCGTATGGATATTTTAAAGTACTTCTAGATGATCCTGATGCAGAGCCCACGTTTATGGCCTTCAGCTGGTAATTAGCATTACTAACTGGTTAGCAACATTTAAATCTTTCCATGTCATTTAGATAACAAGAGAAAATCGAGTACAAATATAGACAAGTGAACCTTTCCATGTAATCTCATAGGATCTTTTTAATTAATGTTGTAACTGAATGGAATTTCTTATCTTTGTTTTTTCACTATCCAGGATCATATATATATATATAGAGGGATGCTATATGGTTGTTGAAGTACCTTAACATGATGTAGATGCAGAAAAGCTTTTCTATGATCCAAATGTTTGGTCTGAGCTAGATTTCTATAAAATTGTCATAAAGCATCACCTTTTATGAATTTGTACTCATTATTCCTGGTTTTTATTTTGCAGAGATAGGTCCACATTGCAGACTCACTTGGGGATTGATCAAGAGAGAGATTTGGTAAAACTAAGACTTTCTTCTTTTTTGTTATTTTCTTATTAAATTTTTTTATTTTCAAATTTTCCATCTTCATTAAATGGATATAGAATTATATATTCTATATATGCATGTGTTGTTGAAGTATAAACTTGTTTTAGGCCCAAACTATGTGAAGCTCTGAACTATTATGGGAGCCCAAACCCAAGCCCAAATAAATTAGAGTCCAAGTCCATAAATAAGGTCCAAGCCCTTTATCTAGAATTCTCTAGGGTTTGGTAATTAGACATAAAAATCATGTGGTCAATTAGAAGGGTGTGGAAGGATGTAGAAGGATGAGGTGTATGGTTATTATAATTTTGGATTAGTTTATTTGTGTGGTCTAAAATGATTTGTAAGTAGTATAAATACCCCCTCCCCATTTTGGTTTAGGCATCAAGAAGAAGCAAAGCTTCTAAGTGAGTGAAGAAGAAGTAAAGAGTGAGTGAGTTCTTGAGTGAGAGTGTTCTTGTAATATTTGTTTTGAGTTTAAATAAAAGTTTTTTGAGTGTTTTATTTCCAACAAAGTGGTATCAGAGCCGAGTTGGAAGGTGTGTACTATAGCATATCCAAATTGAAGTTCTCGAAGAGACGAAGCCGACGCCGCAAAAATCGCCCCAATCGGAGTTCAAACGAGCCGCCACGGGCTGCCGGAACTTTGCTGCCAAGGAGTGAGTTAACTCACCGAGTCCAAGCCGAGTCAGCCGAGTTGGAAGTGAGTCCAGCCAAGTTGGAGCCGAGTTGACCGAGCCACTAAGCTTGTTGACCGAGCCGCTGACCGAGCCGCCAAGCCGTTGACTGTTGACCAGATTAGGTTGACCGTTGACTTTGACTTTGACCATAAAAATCGATTTTTTGTCTGAGTTCATCTTAAGATTTTTCGACGTTCTGAGTTCATCCGTGTAGTAAGAATTTCAAAATTCTCACCATATTGAGAGTTATGGCTAATGGTATGGCGTCGTTTCAAGTTCCAACACTCAAGAGCGAAAACTATGATAATTGGAGTATCAAGATGAAGGCTCTCCTTGGAGCACACGATGTCTGAGAGGTCGTAGAGAAAGGCTACACCGAACCAGAAGATGAGTCAACTCTATCCCAAACTCAAAAGGATAGTTTAAAAGACTCAAGGAAGAGAGACAAGAAGGCTCTCTATCTCATCTATCAAGCGTTAGATGATGATGATTTTGAGAAGATTTCGAGTGCAAGCTCCGCTAAGCAAGCGTGGGAGAAGTTGCAAATCTCTTACAAAGGAGTCGAAAAGGTAAAGAAGGTCCGTCTCCAAACATTAAGAGGTGAATTCGAATCCTTACACATGAAAGCATCTGAATCTATTTCAAATTATTTCTCAAGAGTAGCAGCCGTTTCTAATCAATTAAAAAGAAACGGTGAAAAGTTAGAAGATGTAAGAATAATAGAGAAGATACTCCGATCATTGGATCCCAAATTTGAGCACATTGTTGTGACAATAGAAGAAACTAAAAACTTGGAAGAAATGACGATCGAGCAACTCCAAGGATCATTACAAGCATATGAAGAAAAACAGAAGAGGAAGCAAGGGATCAACGAGCAACTCCTCAAGATGCAACTAAAGGAGAAGGAAGAAAGTCAAGGCTACGAGAGAAGCCAGCGTGGTCGAGGTAGAGGCCGAGGCCGAGGACGAGGTAGAGGCCGTGGTCATGGACGAGGTTGGAATTCTAACAGCAGTAACCTCAACAACTATGAGGAAGGAGAAAGCTCAACAAGAGGCCGTGGGAGAGGCAATTCAAACTTGAGGTACGATAAATCTCAAGTTCAATGTTATAATTGTCAGAAATTTGGGCATTATGCTTCGGAATGTAGAGCTCCCAGCAGTAAGGTTGACGAAAGGTCCAATTATGTGGAAGTCAAAACCGAAGAGAAGGAGACAGTGCTACTAGCTTGTAGAGACAATGATGGAGACCAAGAAAATGCTTGGTACCTCGACACTGGTGCAAGCAACCACATGTGTGGAAGAAGAAGTATGTTCGTAGAGCTAGATGAATCAGTGGCTGGCAATGTCTCATTTGGAGATGATTCAAAAATATCAGTGAAAGGAAAAGGTAACATTCTTATCCTCGCTAAAAATGGTAGTCATCAATTAATCTCAAATGTCTACTATGTGCCCAATATGACATGCAACATCTTGAGTATGGGTCAACTCTTAGAAAAAGGCTATGATATTCATATGAAGAATCATAGTCTTTCTATAAGAGATGGCAAAGGGAATCTAATAGCCATAGTAAAAATGTCAAAGAATAGATTATTTTCTTTGAACATTCAAAACGATGTTGCAAAGTGTCTGAAAGCCTGCTACAAAGATGCATCTTGGTTATGGCACCTTCGATTTGGGCATCTCAATTTTGGAAGTTTGGAGCTACTATCTAAGAAGGAAATGGTGAGAGGACTACCATGCATCAATCATCCTGACCAACTTTGTGAAGGATGCTTACTCGGGAAGCAATTTAGAAATAGCTTTCCAAAAGAGTCAGACTCAAAAGCCAAGAAGCCACTAGAGCTAGTCCATACCGATGTGTGTGGTCCGATCAAGCCAAGCTCTCTCGGTAACAGTAATTATTTCCTTCTCTTCATTGATGATTTTTCAAGAAAAACATGGGTTTATTTCTTGAAGCGGAAATCAGAAGTCTTTGGAGTATTCAAAAAGTTCAAAGCCGATGTGGAAAAAGCGAGTGGCCATAAAATCAAGGCACTGAGATCCGATAGAGGAGGAGAATTCACATCCAAGGAATTCCTGGAGTTTTGTGAAGCGAATGGAATTAGACGTCCTCTAACTGTTCCCAGATCCCTCCAACAAAATGGAGTTGCAGAAAGAAAGAACAGAACAATCCTGGATTTGGCGCGAAGCATGCTCAAAAGCAAAAGATTGCCCAAGGAGTTTTGGGCAGAAGCAGTGGCATGTGCAGTCTATTTGTCCAATCGCTCTCCAACAAGAAGTGTATGGGGAAAGACACCTCAAGAAGCATGGAGTGGTAGAAAGCCCGGCATCTCCCACCTAAGAGTTTTTGGAAGCATAGCACATGTTCATGTACCAGATGAGAGAAGAACCAAGCTTGACGATAGAAGTGAGAGTTTTATCTTCATCGGCTATCCCGCTTATTCAAAAGGTTACAAGCTATACAACCCGAACAACAAAAAGTTTGTGATCAGCCGAGATGTGATATTTGATGAAGAAGGAGAATGGGATTTTGGATCGCATGTAGACAACTTCAACTTCACTCCACAATTTGAAGAAACAGAGCAGACGTCGGTGGAGCAACTAGAAGAACCTCAACAAGAACCCACTACACCACCAACATCACCAGCTTAAACAAATAATGAAAATTCACCACCATCATTTTTACAAGAAAGAGCGATGGAGCGAACAAGAGGTCTTCAAGATTTATACGAGGTAACTAAGAGATCTGATAATCTTACTCTTTTTTGCCTCTTTGCTGATTGTGAACCAGTAAGTTTTGAAGAAGCTGTTCAAGAAAAAAAGTGGAGAGATGCGATGGATGAGGAAATCAAGGCCATTGAAAAGAACAACACTTGGGAACTTGTTCCACTTCCAAAAGGACACAAGGCAATTGGTGTCAAATGGGTGTACAAAACAGAGCGAAATTCTAAGGGAGAGATTGAAAGGCACAAGGCAAGGCTAGTTGCGAAGGGCTACAGTCAAAGAGCTGGAATAGACTATGATGAGGTATTTGCTCCAGTTGCTAGATTAGAAACTATAAGACTAATCATTTCTATGGCAGCGCAAAACAAGTGGAAGATACATCAGATGGATGTAAAGTCTGCCTTCCTAAATGGAGTTCTTGAAGAATATGTCTACATTCAGCAACCACTGGGTTACGAAGTCAAAGGCCAAGAAGACAAAGTTCTGAAGCTGAGAAGAGCTCTCTATGGGTTAAAGCAAGCACCAAGGGCATGGAATAGCAGAATTGACAAGTACTTCCAACAAAATGGCTTCACCAAATGTCCCTACGAGCACGCCCTATATATCAAGATCATGAATGGAGATATTCTGGTAGTATGCTTGTACGTGGATGATTTGATTTTCACCGGCAATAACCTAAGCCTGATCGAAGAGTTCAAGAAAGCAATGGCCAAGGAATTTGAGATGACTAACATCGGATTAATGGCGTACTATCTTGGTATTGAAGTCAAGCAAAAGGAAGAAGGCATCTTTATCTCCCAAGAAAATTATGCAAAGGAGATACTCAAGAAGTTCAAGATGGATGATTGTAAGCCGATAAACACGCCAGTAGAATGTGGAATCAAGCTATCTAAGCATGATAAAGGTGAAAGCATAGATCCAACATTCTTCAAGAGTTTAGTTGGAAGCTTACGCTATTTGACGTGCACAAGGCCAGATATTCTTTATGCTGTTGGACTTGTAAGTCGATACATGGAGGATCCAACAACCACCCATTTCAAAGCCGCTAAGAGAATCCTCCGTTACATTAAAGGTACACTTGATTTTGGTTTGTTTTATTCAATTTCTAATGATTACAAGCTTATGGGATATAGCGATAGCGATTGGGGTGGAGATATAGATGACAGGAAGAGCACCAGTGGGTTCGTGTTCTTCATGGGAAATACAGCTTTCACATGGATGTCAAAGAAGCAACCGATTGTCACTCTATCCACTTGTGAAGCCGAATACGTAGCTGCTACTTCGTGTGTTTGTCATGTGATATGGCTCCGAAATTTGCTGAAAGAATTGGGTTTGCCACAAGAAGAGCCAACTGAGATTTGTGTCGACAACAAGTCAGCCATTGCCTTAGCAAAGAATCCAGTGTTCCATGATCGAAGCAAGCATATTGATACTCGTTACCACTACATAAGGGAGTGCATAGCGAAAAGGGATGTGCAAATGGAGTACGTGAAGTCCAAAGATCAAATTGCAGATATTTTCACCAAGCCACTCAGGTTTGAAGATTTTTCGAGATTAAGAAGTTTGCTTGGGATGATAAAACAAGTTTAAAGGGGGGTGTTGAAGTATAAACTTGTTTTAGGCCCAAACTATGTGAAGCTCTGAACTATTATGGGAGCCCAAACCCAAGCCCAAATAAATTAGAGTCCAAGTTCATAAATAAGGTCCAAGCCCTTTATCTAGAATTCTCTAGGGTTTGGTAATTAGACATAAAAATCATGTGGTCAATTAGAAGGGTGTGGAAGGATGTAGAAGGATGAGATGTATGGTTATTATAATTTTGGATTAGTTTATTTGTGTGGTCTAAAATGATTTGTAAGTAGTATAAATACCCCCTCCCCATTTTGGTTTAGGCATCAAGAAGAAGCAAAGCTTCTAAGTGAGTGAAGAAGAAGTAAAGAGTGAGTGAGTTCTTGAGTGAGAGTGTTCTTGTAATATTTGTTTTGAGTTTAAATAAAAGTTTTTTGAGTGTTTTATTTCCAACATGTGTATCTCTTATTCTTCTTCCTTGAACAGACTTCATTATATTGGGAGCCAATTCATGATTGTATTGCTGAGTGCTTGCCCACTCTGCAACTCAGAAGAAAATCCTCTCAAGTAAGTTTTATGATATTATTTTGTTTTATTTTACATTTTAATTGATTTCTAATGTTGTTTTGTTTTTTTACTTATTTTACATGTCTATTATTGTGTGTTTTGTGGCAGCTTAGAGAGAATTTATTTATGTAATTCTTTTTTTCTGTTGTGAGAGAAGTGAGCGTGAGAGAGGGTGTAAAAGGGTTCAGGGCTTGGGTTTTGGTTTAAATTTGAGCAATTTAATCTTGTACTGTTATTTTCCATATTATTGAATCATCCTGTGGATGTAGGCAGGTTTTTGCCGAACCACGTAAACTAGGTATTCTTGTGTACGATTGTGTTTTCTGTTTTTTTTTCTTTTTCTTCTTTATTGTTATTTCGCTCCTTACAAATACTATAAAGGGTGGTATTTTCCTTAACATCCCATTGCCAAGTTTAAATTTTCACATCTATTTAGACCCACACCAATTGGGTTGTGATTATAATCATGTCCCCCTCTTCAAAGTTTCCAATTGTAATAGATAAATAAAAAATAAAGTCTTAAATTTAATTTGTAAATTATGTGAAAGTATATAAAGATAATGGATACATAAATTTATCAAAGATTGTACATATATTTCTAACTTTATTTCATATGATAGAAATCACTTGAAAGTTAGTTGAAGACTTATGGGTAACTTTGCTCTGTGCTCTGTAACTTTGCTTCATCGATCATCAATGGGCGCTTCATCGTCATCTTTTTCTTCTTCTTCCACCACCACATCCCATGGAGGAAAGTATGATCTCTTTGTCAGCTTCAAAGGTGAAGACATCAGAGAAGGTTTTAGAAGTCATTTCTGTGAGGCTCTTTCTCGCAAAAAAATTGAAATCTTCGTTGATGGCAAACTTAATAGAGGCCATGAAATCTGGCCAGAACTTTCAAAAGCAATTGAACAATCAATGATTTCGGTTTTCATTTTCTCGAAAGAGTATGCTTCGTCTAAATGGTGCTTGCGTGAACTTGTAAAGATTCTTGAATGCAAGAAAACAAATTGTTATACCTGTCTTCTACCATGTAGATCCTTCCCATGTACGTAAACAAACAGGGAGTTTTGTCAACAACCATGAAAATGTATCTGAAGATGAGAAGCAGAGATGGAAAGCTGCCTTGACTGAACCATCCAATCTATCTGGATTTGATTCTTCAAAAATTAGGTAATTCTAACTTGTTTTATATCCATTTAGAAATTACAATATAATTTTGTCCATAATTAATCTATTGCTCTGTTGAAAATCAAGAATATATTATCAGGCAAAGTTGGCTGATAATCTAGAGTTAGGATTTCAATACTCTATAGAAAGACTGAAAAGGAAATGTTTTATTATTATTATTATTATTTTCATATGTGATTCTTTTCAGCTCACTAGTATGGTTATTCACATTTGGTAGGCCTGAATCCAAACTCGTAAATGAAATAATCAAAGATGTCTTGGAAAAATTGAAAAATACATTGCCATCATCAAGCAATTCTAAAAGCCTAGTTGGAATAGATTCACGTGTTGAGCGAGTTAATTCATTATTGTGCATTGGGAAGTCAGATTTTGAGATATTTGGGGCATGGGTGGTATAGGAAAAACAACCATTACTGAGGCGGTTCTCAACCAAATATCTAATCAATTTGAAGGTCAATATTTCATTGCAAATGTTAGAGAGGAATCATAAAGAAGTAACGGATTGGTCCATCTACGAGAAAAGTTTATTTATAAAATATTAGAGGAAGAATATGTAGACTTTGGCACACCACACGTATCGCAATTTATCCAAGACAAGCTCAAACGCAAAAAAAATCTCATTGTTTTAGATGATGTGAACACTTTGAAACAATTAGAAACTTTGGCAAAAGGGCTTGATGGACTTGGTCCAGGAAGTAGAATCATTATAACAACTAGAGATAAACAATTGCTTTATAATTATGGAGTGAATAAGTTATATGAGGTTGAGGCATTCGACCATCATGAAGCTCAACAGCTCTTTCGTAAGCATCTTTCAAGCAAGACAATCCTCATGAAGATCTTATGGTGTTCGTTGACAAGGTAGTAGATTATGCTAAAGGCAATCCTTTAACTCTTAAAGTGGTGGGTTCCTCCCTGTACCGTAAGACTAAACCGGAGTGGGAAAGTGCGTTACATAAGTTAAATAAGATTTTTGATCCTGAAATTCTTAATCTATTAAGAATCAGTTATGATGAATTAAACAACGAAGAGAAGCATATATTTCTTGACATTGCTTGTTTTTTTAAACGACAAGATAAAGATTTTATCACAGAGATACTAGATGGCTATTACTTTTCTGTGCAATTTGGACTTAGTGTCCTCGTTGATAAGTCTCTTGTAATAATATCACAAGGCATAATCAATATGTATGATTTATTGCAAGAGTTGGGTCATGAACTTGTTCGCTAAAAGTCATTTAATAAGGCAGGGGAACGTAGTAGGTTGCACAATCATGAGGATGTTTTTCATGTACTTCGGAGAAATACGGCAAGTGCTTAATAAATTTTGTTTCATTTATTATATTAGATACCCACTAATGAATTAATCTATCTCGAGTTAAATCATTAAAGGAATCTTTATTAGTGTCTTTATTTATATTTTTAGATGTTGCTAAGAAATTATATAATGAATAAAAAAATTTGTAGACAATCTTAGAAAGTCTATGCTTCTATGTTATTTATAACTTCTTCGCTATTTGCTGTAAGGGCACTAATGCAATTAAAGGCATATTTCTGGATATGTCCAAAATGAAGAATATACATGTGAATCCTCAAGTCTTTGAGAAAATGTGGAATCTGAGATTTCTAAAATTCTACAATCCAACTACACGTACCTCTAAAGTGTGTGGCCCAAATTACCTTCTTGATGAGTTGAGGTATTTCTATTGGGACGGATATCCTTCTAATGCACTGCCATCGAGTTTTAGTCCAGACAATCTTGTTGAACTTAACCTTTGTTTTAGCAATCTTGGACAACTTTGGGAAGGAAAAATGGTATAATTTCATTCAAGTATATGTTTCATTCTTTGAATATAATTAGAGTAGTTCATAGACAATTAATTGCTTATTCTTGTCATATTTACATTTTTCTTTTTTGTTACAGGATGTCCCAAAATTAAAAAGGCTTAAACTTTATGGATCTCGGCACCTGACTAGGATTCCAGAGTTCTCAAATGCCCCATGTTTGGAGTATATATATCTTGATGGATGTGAAAACTTGCTTGATAGTGGCTCAGCTTTCCAACATCTAAACAATCTTCGTTATCTGTCTCTATATTCTTGTAAAAAGTTCAGGAGCTTTCCTAGAGATTACAGGGAATATAGAGACCTTATATTTAAGTGGGACTGCAATAGAAGAAGTTCCCTCATCAATTGGCAATCTAACGAAGCCTACAGATTTAGATTTTTTAAATTGTAAAAGGCTCCAGCATATTTCATCCAACATTTGTAAACTGAAATCACTTCCAAGGCTATCCTTTTGGGGTTGCTCCAACCTTAAGACTTTCCCAGAAATCTCGGAGATAATGGAAAGTCTGGAAGAACTTGATCTATTTGGAATGGCAATTAAACAACTACCCCTTTCGATTGAAAATCTGAATGGGCTATTGACGTTAGACTTGTCCTGTTGTGAAAACCTTGAGATGCTTCCAAGTAGCATTTGTAATTTGAGATTTCTACGGGATCTCAATGTTTTTGGTTGTCCAAAACTGGACAAATTGCCAGAGAACTTGGGGACTTAAAATCTTTGGAATATCTTGATGCGGACAGTGAACAAATACAAAGTGTTTGTTAATTTTATTCTTCTCCATATGGAAGCTATTTATAGAAAAATACAAAGTCCTTACCTACCACACCAATGGCTAAGATTAATTCCTCACCTACCACACTAATGGCTAAGATTAAGTCATTACCTACCACACCAATGGTTAGGATTAAGTCCTCACCAACCATACCAATTGCTAAGATTAAGTCCTCACCTACCACACCAATGACTAAGATTAAGTAATATATTGTCAACTATATACAACAAATATTTTACAAAATAAAATACTCTAACACTCCCCCTCAAGTTGGTGCATAGATGTCACTCATGCCCAACTTGCTAATTGAGTCATGAAAACTCTTTCCATTAATGGCCTTTGTAAGGATATCTGCAAGTTGGTCCTTACTTGGAACAAAAGGAAGCTCGATTATCTTTTCTTCTAATTTCTCTTTGATGAAGAATCGATCAATCTCCACATGCTTAGTACGATCATGTTGTACAGGATTGTTAGCAATCTGTACTGAAGCCTTATTATCACAATACAGTCTCATGCAGTCTCTTTGGTGAAATCTCAAATCACTCAATAAATTCTTCAACCACAATAATTTAGTGATTCCTTGGGCAATCCCTCGGAATTCTACCTCAGCACTGGATCGTGACACCACGGTCTGTTTCTTACTCCTCCAAGTGACTAGGTTACCCCCTACAAAGGTGAAATAACCAGATGTAGATCTCCGATCACTAGCATTCCCAGCCCAATCAGCATCCGTGTATCCCTCGATATCTAGATGTTCATTTTTAGAAAACATTAATCCTCTACCAGGAGCTCCTTTTAAGTATCTTAGAATCCGAAGGACTGCATCCATGTGACTCTCAGTAGGAGCATGCATAAATTGGCTGACTACACTCACTGCATATGCAATATCAGGACGAGTATGCGATAGATAGATAAGCTTACCAACAAGCCTTTGATATCTTTCTTTGTTTGCTGGGGTTCGATCAGGGTTATCTGGACATTCACATAACTTGTGATTTTGGTCCATAGGAGTATCTGTTGGTTTGCTAGCAAGCATCCCAGTTTCTGTAAGTAGATCAAGAACATACTTTCTCTGACTGAGGAAAATCCCATGTTTTGATCGAGCTACCTTAATTCCCAAAAAATACCTTAATACCCCCAGGTCTTTCATTTCGAACTCTGTGGCTAAGTGTCTTTGGAGATTAGTCATCTCCAGATCATCGTTTCCTGTAACAATCATATCGTCAACATAGACAATCAGTATAGTGATTTTGCCACCCTTATGTTTGAAGAATAAGGTGTGATCGGAGTTACTCTACTGATATCCGAATTTCCTCATGCAAGTACTGAGTCGTCCAAACCAGGCTCTAGGTGATTGTTTTAGTCCGTAGATAGCCTTTTTTTAGTCTACAGACTTTACCAGTTTTAGAATCAAAACCAGGGGGAAGATCCATATAAACTTCTTCACTGAGTTCCCCATGTAGAAACGCATTCTTTACATCAAATTGTTTCAATGGCCACTCCAGATTAGCTGCTAGTAAGAGAAGTACCCTAACAGTGTTTAACTTTGCTACCGGAGCAAAAGTCTCCTGATAGTCAACTCCGTAAGTCTGAGTGTACCCTTTAGCAACCAACCTGGCCTTGTACCTTTCAATCGAGCCATCTTCTTTGTGTTTGATGGTATAGACCCATCGGCATCCAACAGCCTTCTTCCCTTGAAGTAGATCCACTATTTCCTAGGTGCAATTTTTTTGTAAAGCTTTCATCTCCTCATCCATGGCTCGGACCCAATTCTGGTCTGTCAATGCATCCTGCAATTTACTAGGAATAGATACAGAGGATAATTGATGTGCAAAAGCTTTAAAGGTTTCAGATAGTCTGTGAGTTGAGGTGTAATCAGTAATAGAGTAAAGGGCCTTACTATCTGCTGGAGGTCGCTCAAGAGAAAAATCAAACCGTACAGGTGGTCTATGTTCTCGACTAGGATACCGTCTAGTAGATAGACTGGGGTCAGGATCTGTGTGATTTTCACTGGACAAGTCATCCGATAAAATAGAGGGTTCAAGAGTTACCTCAGGTACATTTTCAACTTTAGAGTCTGATTGGCGAACCGGTGATGGAGAAGAGGAAGGTTGTACTACCTGTATGAGAACTGATTCCCCATGTTTCTCTTTCCCTTTATTCTGCCTTTCATATATTCTCAAGGGTGGTTCTGTTTTTTCCGTGAGACTACCAGGAATCTCATTTTCAGAAGGTAAATTCTCTCTCTCGGAAGATTGACCTCTCAGACTAATGGGTATACCACTGTCAGTTTTAGGAGACTTCTCTTCATAGTTCGAATTCTCCCCCTGAAGAGAAGTCTCGGGAGTAAAGTATGCCTCATCTTCCCAGAACGTGACATCTTGTGACACAAATACCCTACGGGATGAAGGATGATAACATTTGTACCCTTTTTGTGAGCTAAAATACCCTATAAAAACATACTTAAGAGCACGTGGGTCTAACTTTCTTCGATGAGGAGCATGCACATGTACATATACCACACATTCAAAGACTCGAGGAAGAATATGTAATGCAGAGTTAATATCACAGTAATGAGACAAGGATTGCAGTGGAGTTTGAAAAGACAGAACACTGGATGGCATACGATTAATGAGATATGCAGCAGATAGAACTGCATCACCCCAAAAAGATTTAGGCATATGCAAACCAAGAAGTAAAGATCGTGCAACCTCAAGGAGATGACGATTTTTACGTTCAGCAGTACCATTTTGTTGTGGGGTATGTGCACAAGATGTTTGGTGGAGAATACCATTTTTCAAACAAAAAGTTTTGACACTATGGTTTAGATATTCACCACCATTATTTGAGCGTAAAACTTGATTTTTCTTATGAAATTGTGTGAGAATCATATGATAAAAATTTTGAAAGACGTCGCAAACATCACTTTTATTTTTTAAAAGAAAAATCCAGGTCATGCGAGTACAATCATCAATAAATGTAACAAACCAGCGCATACCAGATATAGACATAACATTAGATGGACCCCAAACATCAGAATGAATAAGAGAGAAAGGCATAGATTTTTTATTACCATTACTAGGGGGAAAAACAGTGCGATGGTGTTTAGACAAAACACATGTCTCACACTGCAGATTATCATGTCCAATAGTTTTAAACAAAGAAGGAAATAAAAACTTGAGATATCCAAAAGAGCAATGACCTAAATGCCTATGCCAAAGGAAGATATTACTCTCGTTGTCGGCTCTAACTTGTACTACTCTGCGAGGATGACTGGAAACACTATCTGCTGTAAAGTAGTACAACCCTCCTTTTTCCCTACCAATTCTAATCGTCTCCTTGGTTGTGATGTCCTGAAACACACAATGAGAAGGCCACAACGTAACAACACAATTTAGAGATTTAGTGATTTAGCTAATCGAGAGTAAATTGTTAGATAAAGTGGGCACGTGTAAAACAGATGATAAATTTAAGGACGGAGTTAGAGGTATAGATCCAGCCCCAAGAACTGGGGTGGGCGTACTATCAGCATATGACACATTATTTGTTTCGGTTAGACTACGATGACTAAAGTTTTGAGAATTAAAAGTCATGTGATTCGTTGCACCAAAATCAATTATCCATGTATTATTACTAGAAATTGTAGAAACACTGAAAGCAGAATGAAAAATACCCGAGTTGGAGAATTGAATTTGAGAATCACATATGTTACCATATGGAGTAGAAGACGAGTTGCCAGAGGAGGAAGCAAGAGAGGCAGTTCCAATCTTCAGAGGCCCCTTCTTCCTTTCTTCCAAGTACCACTCAGGATACCCAATCAATCTCTAGCATGCATCTCGAATATGATTCTTCTGTCCACAATGAGTATATTTCCTGTTCCCTAAATTCCCCTTATTGATTAGTAGGGCAAAGGGTCACTTACTTGTGGTGGAGCTAGCATAGTAGCTTGACGCTGTGCCTCACGGCGGACATAGGCAAATGCTTCTTCAACACCAGGAAACGGATCCATACGTAAAACATCAACTCGCACCTTGTCAAATTCAGGGTCTAGTCCTGCAAGGAACATGTATACTCGTTGTTTCTCAATGCGATCATTCAGTCGAACCACATCTGTAGCATCAGTCATATCATTAGGACAACGATGATCTAACTCTTGCCAGATTGTATTCAATTCCCCGTAGTATTCAGAAATAGGATGCCCAGATTGACGCATATGGAATACCTTGCTGTTGAGTTCATAGATGATGGATTGATCTGCCCCATCATAGTAGGTACGTGCAATTGCTTCCCAAATGGCCTGAGCAGTAGGTAATCGGATAAACATTTCCATAATTTTGGGAGTCATAGATCCTAGGAGCCATCCTTGCACAAGAGTATTGTCTGCCAACCATCGTCTATAGGTAGGACTGATGGTTGCAGTCTTAACACTTTCCCCTGTAAGAAAACCATATTTGTCTTTTCCAGCCACAAAGATCTCGACAAACTTGGACCATAAATGATAGTTTGATCCATCTAATTTAATCTCAATCTTAGATAAGTTGTCATGAGAATAAATTAAAGGGAGTGTTGGGGTTGGTGGAACCATATGGCTAGATATATCGGATTCATCTTCAACAATGGAAGTAGTAACAATAGCAGCGGAAGTAAAAAAAAAATTTTTTTCTCCAGAAATAGAGCAGAGGAAAAAAAAAAAAACCTAGATTGTCGTATGATAATGGCGCACGAAGTTCGGCGGCAGTCTGGTAAGATGACGGTCGGAGGTGTACGACGTCGGTTTTGGTCACTGTAGGAAGAATCAGTGATTGTAGAAGTAGTTCCGGTGGTAAATTTCACCAGAAAAATAGAAGGAGTTTAGGAATACAATAAAAAGGAAAAAAGTTTTGTAGAGAAAGGAGAAGAACCCTAAACAATTTGTTTGAGCTCTGATACCATGAACAAATACAAAGTGTTTGTTAATTTTATTCTTCTCCATATGGAGGCTATTTATAGAAAAATACAAAGTCCTTACCTACCACACCAATAGCTAAGATTAATTCCTCACCTACCACACCAATGGCTAAGATTAAGTCATCACCTACCACACTAATGGTTAGGATTAAGTCCTCACCTACCATACCAACGGCTAGAATTAAGTCATCATCTACTACACCAATGACTAAGATTAAGTAATAGATTGCTCAACTATATACAACAAATATCTTACAAAATAAAATACTCTAACAGACAGAACTGCCATATGTCAACTACCATCTTCTTTGACATCTTTGCTGAAACTTAAAGAATTGAATTGCTGTGGATGTAGCGGCTTGACGTTGCCTCCTCTGTCAGGTTTATTACATTCTTTACGAAAACTAAGTCTAAAGAACTGTCACATGACAGAAATCCCTGACGACATTGGCTCTTTATCCTCATTGGAAGAATTATATCTGAATGAAAATGATTTTGAAACTCTACCGAGAAGCATCAAGCAACTTTCTAAGCTTGAGGCGGCTTTGTTTAAACAATTGTAATATGCTTCAATCATTAACAGAGCTTCCATTGGGTCTGTCACGGTTGGAAGCAACAAATTGCAAGCAACTCCAATCATTACCAGAAGCATACCATTTTGCAGAATCAGTAATTGAAGATGGGTCTTATAGACAATCAGAATATACATTTATCAATTGCGTGAGGCTTGATAAGAAAGTATTCGACGATGTTTTCAAAGAGTCACTACTAAAAATTCAGCGTGAGCTTTTGTTATTTTAGGAATCCCACATTGGTTAAATTACATGGTGGGCTTGTCTTTTGGAGGCTATAAATAAGCCTCATTTATTCACTTGAAAACCATCCCAAAATTATATATTTCTTCCTCTCTTGTAAAAGGGTGATTGCTAAGCTCAATCTTGCCCAAGTTGAAATTTAGAGTTCATTCAATTTTGAAGATAGTGGAAGTGGTCAGCGGCGCCCGAGGACGTAGGTAACATTTGTACCGAACCTCGTAAATTTCTGGTGTTCTTTATTTTTCTGCTTTTGTATATTTTGTTTATTATCTGTTTCGGTTTCTTTCAATATTATTTTGTCGGGTTTGTTTGGAGTTCTATTCGCTGGTATTTGTGAATAGTAACTATTTCGGATAGGGAAAATATTCCCGATTTTCCCAACATTGTGTAAATATTCAACTGCCTTTGGATAGCTTGGGCAATCGTAAGCTCATGGGACTTGGTTGTCATCTCATCTGATGAGGAGGATATTGAACCACAACCTAAGAGAGTTTGCACCAAACCAAATAGAGGGTCTTGATATTCACTTGTTATTTCATGTGCAATATCAAAATCTGTAAGTAATTCCAACAACTCTTTTGGTCTATCCTCTTATCAGATTATATAGAACCACGATAACACTTGTCAATATTATTGTTCTGTTTTTGTTTAATTTGTTCTATCAAGTATAGTCTAACCTAGGATGATATGATGATATCCCAAAAGTATTATAGTATTTCAATTTTCACTTCTTTTTTTTTACTTTTTGAACTAATTTCTTATAAGCTGAAAAAAACACTTTGCCTATATATTTGGAAGTAAACAATGAAGTCTATGTAAATATGAGATAATTAATTAAAAGTTTAAAATTTATTCTAGAGACTGGACATTTGCTAATGCCATAAATGTTATTTCATTTTGCTTTTTCTTTTTCATTCGGCGCAGTCAGAATAATCTGAGCACTAGATTACTTGAAGTGAACCTCTCCGTTGACTCTGCTTTTTCCATAGATCTTCGTCCTGAATTTGAAGCATGGGCTGTTGAGGTGCTTATAGATTGAAAATGGTGGACAATCTGAGTACAAATGGTTACTATCTGACTAAAGGGTTACTTAATTAACATTGGTAACATTGTTCACTTGCTCAGGTTTTATCTTTTATTTGTATTTTCCTAAACGTTACATAATCTCTTCATGCATATCTTATTTCCTTCTTCCTTGGACAGATTGCATTACTTTTGGGACCAAGTTATGGTTGTGTTGTTGAGTGCTTGCCAACCTGCAGGTCAGAAGAACAAAATCCTCCCAAGTAATTTCTGAATCTCTTCAAATTTTCACTAATCATCTTTAGACTTGGAGCGAGCCTGGAAATTCTTTTGTCGCAATGGTGGGGCATGGCTTGTGATCTTCTTGAGATGTTGGTCTTCACCTCCTCATAATGACGTTTTGGAAAATAGATTATTGGGGCATTTCCTAATTATTGGTTTGTTCCATTAATTTAAGTTATGGTTTTTATTTTTATTTTCTTACTTTGAAATGGAATGGATCGAGTTTGATTGTGCTTGTAGTTGACAAAATCTTAGGGGAGGTCGATCCAATTAGCTTTTAAAATAAATTACCCATTGACACATTATAATATTCTATAATAGGTCTCCTTGTTTTGTCATCCCTTCCTTTATTTTTTAAATGTTTATTATATCTATAAATTATAAATTTACAACATTATTTCTATTATTATATCAGTTTGCTCAACTAATTCAATAAAATTAAAGTAAACATACACATTATTTAAATTTGTTTCTCAGTAATTTAAAATTTAAAGAAACATCCAACATTTACTTAAAATTAAGAAGAAAAAAAGAAAAGAAAAACACTTAACACAATGTTTCATTACATGATTATAGTTTTTTATTATTAAACAAATTTCATTTTTTTTCCCTTTCATATCATGTATTAAAACCAATCATGGTTTTATTGTTTTTGTTTAAAAATATATATTACTAAGAGATGTATCTCAAATATATAAAATTATCAAATCTAAGTTTTTTATTTATTTATTGCAATTTCGTTTTTTTAAAATCAACTTAGTAAAATACATTCTAAGTAATTACCAAAAAAAAAAAAAAAAATTTGAACACATCCGAGCAATTTCTTGCTATGATGTCTTTTCCATAATTTTTGTTTTTGTTGTGATATACAAATTTATGCATTAGTCCTCATTAAACGCTTGACTGCATGCACATATACTCACCGTGTAACAAGTTTCGAAAGGGAAGAGTGGCAATTTCTCACCACTCTAATTGATATAAGTAGTATCTCATACCAATCATGCATTGTTCAATTTTTAGAGATTCCAAGTCCTTAATGCCTCTTGGACATTAGGTCACGTGTAGTGTAACTATTATACCACAGGACACTGTAATTTTATATTCCGGAGCGTGTATTAGATTATGGGACAATATTAAAGACGTTGATTTGTCTTTCAACTACTTTTTATTAAGTTTATTATTAATTTCTAAATGTTAATTATTACTTGACAATTACTAAAGTTGTAAATCATAAATTGAAATTGAAAGGAAATTATTTCCACAATGTTAGAAAATTATTTATATTAAGATTCCTCAATTTTATTAATCATTTAAAAGTATTTAATCCTTAATTGATTATTAAAATTAGAATGCATTTCCAACTATTAAATTAAAAATAAATGCATGTTTGGATATTACATTTAAAGGATATACAAGTTAATGTTGAAGTTGTTAATTCTCAAAATTTTAAGTTTCCCTTTGTAATGTTAAGTTGTTCTCGGGAATAACTTCAACGTCGCTATGAACGTTGAAGTTGTTTCAAACGATAACTTATTCTCGTGAATAACTTTAACTTTTAAATTAACGTTGAAATTGTTTCTGAAAATCAAAGTTGTTCCCTTTGTAACGTTAATTTGTTCTCGGGAACAACTTTGATAGTTGGTATGAACGTTAAAGTTATTCCCAAAGTTAACTTGTTTCGGGAACAACTTTAATGTTTATGCCAATGTTGAAGTTGTTCACAAAAGTTAAAGTTGTTTCCCTTTGTAACGTTAAGTTATTCTCACCTATGTCGAAGTTGTTCTTAATGTTAATTTCATCCTACGTTGAAGTTGTTCCCGATGTTAATTTAATCCTAGGAATAACTTTAACGTTCTGACCAATGTTGAAGATTTTTCAAAAGTTATTCCCTTTGTAACGTTAACTTATATTTGGGAACAACTTTAACGTTAGTGGTAACAACTTCTGAATATTAAAGTTATTCTCATCAACATTGAAATTGTTCCCGAGAACAACCTTAACATTCTGACCAACGTTGAGGTTGTTCTCAAATGTTAAAAGTTGTTCCCGGATGATATGCTACCTGCTTAGTAGGTCGTATTGACGATCACAATGCCATTTGGTAAGAAAAAGTCATGATCATTAGATTGGATAAAAGTTTACATCAATGGTCTATATTAGTACACGTCACCGGTTCATTAAAGTGCATTGATGCACTTAGATATTATAGTTTGGTGAGGTTCTGTACTTCGGTGACTCTCATAATTGTGTGTATTTTCCTAAACAGTACCTTAATTTCTTTCTTTTGTATTTCAATTATTTCTTGGGTAAATTGTAATGGAGTACCTGACGTTTGGTTATATTGCAATGGAATCATAAATTTAGCCTTAATCACACATTAGTACTCTACCATTAGTTGACTCAACCAAAAGTAATGATTTGATCAAAAATTTTACTAGAAATAACAAAAATACCCTCGGTTAAAAAATTTAAAAAATAATGTTAATTATTAAAATTAAAAAAAATTAATTTAAATGGATCCGCCCATTTAAAAAAATTAATTTTTTTTACTTTTTTAATTTTTTTAATTTTAATAGTTAATATTATTTTTTTTATTTTTTAATCAGGGTATTTTTATCATTTTAGGTAAAATTTTTAGTCAAACAATTATTTTTGACTTGTTAACTAACGGTAGGGTACTAATGTGTAAATAAGGCTAAACTCACGATTTCATTATAATATGACTAAACTTCAGGTTACTCAATTACAATTCACCCTTATTTCTTTCATTGAACATATTAAATTGCTTGTTCTTGGGGGAATTAAGTCATGATTGTATTACTTTTTTTTTTTTTTGTGGTGAACAAAAGTTTAGGTTTGGGAAGGCTATCACAGTCAAGGGTCAAGGCATGCCACAGATCTCAGTGAGGGCTTACCGTGATACTTACAGATTATCCATCAAGAGGGATTGACGGCGAGATTCGAATCTTGATTCTTGTCAAGATACTAGTGAGTACTGAACCCTCCCTCGTTGGTTTGCTTTTTATTTTTCTCTTCCTCACTTGCCCACTTTTTTTCATCATTCACTTTCTTTGCATCAGTGAAGTAACAACGGAAGAGAAGAAAAAAAAAAAAAGAAGCAAAGATTCCCGTAGACATGTTGTAACAGTTTGTTGATAATTAATCTAATAACAATTGATTTCTATTTGTTAATTATCATTTTGTTTATAATTTACTATGCAAAACACAGAAGCATCTATTGCTCCGTCTCAAAAACTATCTTGTAATGGTTTGTTATTCACATTTGGCAGGCCTGAATCCAAACTTGTAGATGAAATAATCAAAGATGAACCACTACGGTGTGGTGCCGTAGCTAAGTACTGTGAATTCAATCAAGGTTGTGTGCCGAGTTCGAACTGAAATTGGAGTTCCTTATGGCCATACCTTTACTTGCCTCTCGGGTCGAGCGGGATTAGTCAGGTTTTGACCCGGATACCTGTGGATAAAATAAAAAAAATAATAATAATCAAAGATGTCTCAAAGAAATTGAAAGATATATCTCCATCATCAACGATTCAAAAAGCCTAGTTGAAATAGATATACGCATTGAGCGAGTTAAATCATTATTGTGCATTGGGAAGTCTGATTTTGAGATTGTTGGAATTTGGGGCATGGGCAGTATAGGAAAAACAACCATTGCTGAGGTTGTTGTCACCCAAATTCCTAATCAATTTGAAGGTCAATATTTCATTGCAAATGTTAGGGAGGAATCGAAAAGAGGTAACGGATTGGTTCGCCTTTGAGAAAAAGTTCTTTCTAAAATTTTAGAAGAAGATTATGTGAATTTCGGCAAACCAAACATACCACAAGCTCAAACGTAAAAAAGTTATAATTGTTTTAGACTATGTGAATACTTTGAAACAATTAGAAACTTTGGCAAAATGGCTTCACGGATTTGGTATAAATTTACTGGTTCTCCTAGGGGAAATTGAACTATTGGTTTTCATTTTTAAAAAACCGACACATTGTCTGTTTGTTTCAATTTTAGATAAAATCAAACTGATCAAGATCGTTATGTTAAAAAGTCAATATTTTTTGTATTTTTATATTAGAGAAGAAGAGAGAGAGAGACGCACTAGTTTTTGAGATGTTGCTTGGTGGCTCCGCAGAAGAAAAACAGGCCGTCTTCGAAGAGTACAAGAAGAGAATAAAACAAGAGACAAGTACTAAAGAGGGCTTGCTAGTGCCAGCCATTTTTGTTGAAGTGAGTGAAATTGGATTACTAAGCTAGCTTGAGTGAAATTTGATTACTAAGCGCAATTAATTATTGTCAAAATTTAAAAATTAAAAGAGAAAAAAAAATTAATAATAATTAAAATTAAAAAATTAAATAAAATATTTTTAAAATTGAATAAATTTCACACACAATCTGTCTGAGATTTGTATTTTTACTTGTATATACAATTTTATAGTCAATTGACACAAACCTCCCTCATTATTGATTGAGACAAAGTCTAATCGACATAGACGAGGACTTCGTAATGGAGACCAGATAGGCAAATGTTCCCTTGCATTATTGATAGCGATAGTATGGCTGACCATTGTAGGTATAATGGTGGATGCCCGAGACCAAGTTATTATTATCGAAATTTATCGTGCCTGCCCAAGAATTTTACTGTTTGAATTGAGGGTTCATTTTTCTCGAGCTTGAATAAATCATGAATTTTTCTAGAGCAGTATTAAAGCTCTTATCGAAAACTTAAAGCTGCTTGCCAAACAAAGGCTAAGAGAAAAAAGAGAACGGGGATTACTGGCATAACATCTACAATTGGATTCAAAAAAGCATAGGCCTCAGGTAATTTGGCGAATAAAAAACTACTCGAATAAAGGGCAGAATTAAGACAGATATAAATCAAACTAAAGTGATTAAGCATAACAAGCATTCTGTTCTTGAAGATAATTTTATTTTGATTGAGTTATTAATATGTTATTGATAAAAGAAAGAGGTGTTGTATATGAATCACTCACATATTTTTCTGAATTATATATATCTACAGGATTAATTTGGAAAAGCATAGGGGATATGCAAGAACAAACAATTTTTATTGGAAACATTCCTCTAATGAATTCCAGGGGAACTTCTATAGTAAATGGATAATTGTGATCAATCAAATAACTTCTGTTTTGATCAGGTCTGGTCTCCATTACGGAGCTTTTATCTCTGTCGATTAGATTTGGTCTCAATCAATGATGATAGAGGTTTGTGTCAATTGACTATAAAGTTGTATATATACAAGTAAAAATACAAATTTCAAACATATTGTGTGTGAAATTTGTTTAATTTTTAAAATAATTTATTTAATTTTTTAATTTTAATAATTATTAATATTTTTCTCTTTTAATTTTAATTATTTATATTTTATTATTAAAAATTTTATTATATGAACTAAATTGATATATTTATAATAATTTAGTAATTATAAAAGTTAAATATAAATATAAGAACTAAACCGAAATTTATACACAAAAATTGGAAAAAAAAAAAATAGAAGAGGGACACTTATAAAGGAGCTACTGTAACCACAATCGCCTTAGATGACTGTGGCGCGACTGTTGCTAACATCCCTTATATATATATATATATATATATATATATATATATATATATATATATATAAAAGTCCAAAAGAAAAAGACTTGAAGAGAGTGAAATGAATAGAATTTTAAGTAAACCTCAGTTATCTTGTTTTTCAAGTTGTTTACTTGGACTGTTTCAACAGTTTATGTATATATAAAAAAAAAAATTCGATGGTCAACAGATAAGTTGAGGAAAAGATAAAATATATTTTAATTTAAGATCACTATTTCTGGGAACCTGACCAGTGACCAGTAGATATTATTTCAACGAAAAATAATTATATATTGGGAGAACTATAATTTAATCCTTAAATTTTTAGGGTGATTTTCATATTGGTCCTTAATTTTTGTAAAATTATTAATGTTTTAAACCAGTTTCGTTTATTGGTAATATTAGACCCTAACTTTCTAAAAATGTATTAATTTGGTCCCTCTAACCAAATTTATGCCAGTCAAACTTAACAGAATTGGTAAAACGACGGTTTTGCCATTGACTCTATTTAAACTGACTATTTTTTTTTTAATTTTATAGTCCTGTTTCAATGAGGAAAACTTCATTGTATTAATGAGTGGTGTATTCAACCACTAATAATATGACGTGTATTTTGATATATTTATATTTTTTTATAATAAATGCATTTCTTATCATATATCACATATTATCAGCTGTCGGTTATATCACTTATTAGTACACCCGATACATGAAAGTTTTCTCTAATCAAAAAATAAAAATGGATATAGTGCTAGATCTCATCTGGTCTCGACAGACCCCTAACCTATTTAAAAACATATTTCAAAAAAGAAAAAGAGTAATAAAATAAATAGTCTAGTCACTAGCTTGATGGATAGATATGTCCACGTATATTCCTTTGAATTCTCTTTGAGAATTATGGCATTCAAAATCAAATTTATAATGAAATTGTCTAGTCACTAACTTTCGATAAAAAAAATCTTCTGGCTCTTTAATAAATATCCATAAAAATGTTGGACGATCCTAGAGACTATACATATGATTGTAGACATTAGATGATCAAGATCGTTATGTTAAAAAGTCAATATTTTTTGTTAGGAGAAATCAGACCAAAAGAGTACGAAAAGTCAGTGACAGTTCAATACCAACCACTTCCTATAATATAATTACGAATTACTAATACTCAACCTACTTAAGGTTTGTTAAATTACACTCAAAATTAAAGTTTGCATAAAATGACACTGACCTCCCCCCTGATAAGTTTGATAGTTAAAAATAATAGTTGACCGTCTTAAAATAATAAAAAGACCAAAATACCCCTAGTTAAAAAATTAAAAATATAAAAAAATAAAAACAAATTTTATCTAAAATAATTATCTAAAAAAAAATGAATATAGCCAATTTTTAAAAAATATCTAAAAAAAAATTACAATTTTGATGACCCACAACACACATTTTTGTTTTACTCACAGGTAGGAAATGTGATACTTAATGGAAGACTTGTGGATACAAATGGCGACATCTCAAAGATAACCTATGGATGGTGTTAACTGATCGAAAACGATAACCTAGAAACAATAGAATCCATTAAAAGTCATAACTCATATCATAAAGCGTTTATTAACATTTTATTTTTTCATCATTCACTTTCTCTGCATCAGTGAAGTAACAACGAAAGAGGTAAAAAAGCAAAGATTCCCCAGCTTTGACAATGATGGATTTTGATGACTCGGAGGAAACGTGCAAGATTGACTTGGAAGATTTCCAGTTGGGTTCTTGGAAATTCACAGGAAAGAGACGACAAAGTTTGGAAATTTAATTACCTTATAAATTGTTTAATAAGTACTGTCACTTCGATCCACCTATCTATACTCACAAAAATCTCCTGTACGTGTGTTGTGTCCTACAATCTTTGCTGCCCAAATCTCTGTCTCTCTATGGGAAATTTATCATCAACTCCTCCTTCTTCTTCTTCTTCCACCACCACCACCACCACCACCCACAGTTTCAAGCATGAAGTCTTCCTCAGTTTCAGAGGTGAAGACACCCGCCATGGTTTTATTAGTCATCTTTACCATGCTTTGCGCCAAAAACAAATTGAAACCTTCATCGATGATCAACTCGTCAGAGGAGATGAAATCTCGCCGGCTCTTTTAAGAGCAATTGAAGAATCAAGGATTTCGGTGGTGATATTCTCGAAAGACTATGCTTCTTCCAAATGGTGCTTGCGTGAGCTTGCGGAGATTATCAAGTACATGAAAATGAATAAGCAAATTGTGATACCAGTTTTCTACCACGTTGATCCATCCCATGTACGGAAACAAATTGGGAGTTTCAAGAAGCATGAAAATGAATTACAAGAAGAGGCGCGGAAATGGAGAGAAGCTTTGACTGAAGCATCCAATATATCTGGATGGCATTCTTCTCAAATAAGGTAAATCTAATCTAACTCTTTACTTCAGATTAAATTATATTGTTCTTATAATCAATATTATAGTTTGAGGAGTCTGTTCATATTAAAAAATAATATTATATTGTTCATATATCACCAGTCATTTATGAAATAAAGGGAGAAAATTATTCTTGTTATATTGGTGTACTTCTGTATTATGGATATTTCTACTCATTACTGTTTGGTATTTTCATTTGGTAGGTCCGAGTCCGAATTTATCGGTGAAATTGTCAGCAATATTTGGAAGAAATTGAATAATATACCGTCCTTAACTGATTTTCCAAATATAATTGGAATAGAAAAACACATTCGGCGAGTTATATCATTATTATGTCTTGGGGAGTCTGATTTTCGAATGGTAGGGATTTGGGGAATGGGTGGTATAGGTAAAACAACCATTGTTGATGTTGTATTCCATCTGATTTCTTGTCAATTTGAAAATTCTTGTTTCGTTCAATGTTTTAGAGAGAGGTCAGAAAATTATGGTGGATTAATTCGTCTACGGGAGGAAGTTCTTTCTGAAGTATTAAATGAAGAAAATCTAAAATTAGGAAGTCCCAGTATTCCCCTATCAATTAAGAGGAGGATTAACTATAAAAAGGTTTTCATTGTTCTTGATGATGTGGATAATTTTAAAAAATTGGAAATTTTAGTTGGAGGTCTTGATCGATTTGGTCCAGGAAGTAGAATCATACTAACTACTAGAGATAAACAAGTACTTCGTAATTGTGGACTGGACAATCATAACATATATGAGGTTAAGGAATTAAACCATGATGAAGCTCTTCAGCTCTTTTGTAATTATGCCTTTAAACAGAACCATCTCACTGAAGATCTTATGGTACTTTCAGAAGAGGTAGTAAATTATGCCCAAGGCAATCCGTTAGCTCTTAAAGTGTTGGGTTCGTCATTGTATCAAAAGAGCAAACGAGAATGGGAAAGTGCAGTAGATAAATTAAAAAGAATCCCCAATCCTGAAATTCTTACTGTGTTGAAGATTAGTTATGATGGTTTGGATGTTGAAGAAAAGGATTTATTTCTCGACATAGCATGTTTTGATACACCATTAAATCTTTTCGAATCCTTCTTGAAACCAAACATAGTATCTGATCGTGAGTTCTCTCTAAGTGGACTCATTGACAAGTCACTGGTAACAATGCATGATAACGGTATGATAAAAATACAGGACTTACTACAAGAAATGGGTAAGGAAATTGTTCATGAAGAATCTCCCAAGAAGCCAGGCAATCGCAGCAGGTTATGGAAAAATGAAGATGTTCTTCGCACTCTGAAGGATGACAATGTGAGTATCTAATTATTTTGTATTGCTCATACATTTAGATGTCCCTCAAAATTCGATGGAATCTGTTAACTACTACACTTCTTGCAATTTATCTATTACTAGACTCAAAATTTCCCTAACCACTAAACAACACAAGAAAATTCAATCTTTTACTTTGTTTTCTCTCTCACACGTGACCGACTTCTTCTTCTGTGAGCTCTTAAATGGTAGGGTGAAATTTCTTAGAAGAAAAGGATAGGCTCATAATTCTTTAGAGTGACATCAAGTCATCAACATTAATTTAAAAATTTTCATTTAGCACTATTCGGAGCACATTTCTAGTAACAAACCCAATTTTGAGTTATAAAGAATTAAAATTCTATAGAATATCAAGTTTTAACTTGTTGGTCTATTGATAAAAGATTTAAGTTGTAGATATTACATAAACAAGTTAATTTTCTAAATTGATAATATGAAGTTGGTGCAATGGTAAATTTCTCGTACCCATATTAATAAGTTTTTAATTTCCAAATTGTTTCTCAATCTATCTATATTTTTATTAATTTTTTAAATTTTTATCTCGTTGTATATTTGATAAAGTGTGACCGCACTGTTAAATTTGTAATGTCTTATCTTTTATTAAATATTTGTGCACTATAATAAATTTATACTTTTTTATTATTTTTTTGTCATCTTTCATATTTTTTTTTGTCTCCCTTACGTTTTATTTTTAATGTTTTAATTTGAATTTTTAATTCAATCCTTAATGGGTGCTCTTGTCACCTAAATCAATCTTTGGAAGTCGGATGACTTTTAATATATTATGTTATAACTTACACTTTGCTTTTGGCTGTTAGGGCACTGCTGCAGTTCAAGGGATATTTCTAGATTTGTCCAAAATAAAGGATGTACAATTGAGTTCTCAAGTCTTTAAGAAAATGTGCAATCTCAGAATTCTCATATTCAAAGATTTTATTCGACTTGGTGCTGAAGACTTTGTAGATATCTCTAAAGTGATGAATCTCCCCGATGGTCTAGATTATCTCCCTCATGAACTAAGATATCTCCATTGGAATAGGTATCCTTTGGAGGTACTGCCATCAAGTTTTAATCCAGTGAATCTTGTTGAACTTAATCTTTCTTATAGCAATATTGAACAACTTTGGAAAGGAACGAAGGTATTATTTAACATAAAAGTATTTGTTTCATTATTTTAATACATTTTATGTAGTGCACATATTAACTAGCTATTTTTTCTAATCATTTCACCATCTTCTGTAACAGTGTATTCCGAAATTAAAGAAGCTGGACCTTTCTTACTGTCGGCACCTTATCAGGATCCCAGACCTCTCAGACATCCCATTGGTTGAGAGTATACAACTTGCATATTGCACAAGCTTGCTTGAAATTCACTCATCGAGCCAATGTCAGAAGAACCTTCATTCTCTAGAACTGATGGGTTGCAAAAATCTTAGGAGCTTTCCAAGCAATATTCATACAGAAATTTGGCATTTTTCTCTCTCTGGCTGCATTAGTCTCATAAAACTTCCACAGATTTCGGGGAATATGGTGTATTTGGATCTGAGTGGGTCTGGAGTAGAAGAAGTTCCCTCCACGATTCAGAGTCTAAGCAAGCTTGTATACCTATATATGGCAGGATGTAAAAGGCTCAAGAGTATTTCAACGGGCATTTGTAAATTGAAATCTCTTCATTTTCTAGATCTTAGTAAATGCTGCAAACTTGAGAGTTTTCCAGAAATCTTGGAGACAATGGACCTGAAGTGTCTGAAGTTAAGTGGAACAACAATTAAAGAGCTACCCTCTTCAATCAAAAATTTCAATCGGCTTGAAGAATTATATTTGCGTGATTGTGAAAATCTTGAGAAGCTTCCGAGCAGCATCTCTAATTTGAGATATCTAATTTCACTTGATCTTTCTGGTTGCTTAAAACTGGAAAAATTGCCTCCTTTACCAAGTTTAGAAAAACTTAGTTTATGTTACTGCAATCTAAGAGAAATCCCAGAAGATATTTTTTGTTTATCCTCATTGAGAAAGTTAGAGCTATCTGGAAACGTTTTTCAGAGTCTACCCAAAAGCATCAAGCAACTTTCTAAGTTGGAATATCTGACATTAAATGATTGCAATATGCGTCATTCAATAACAGAGCTTTCATTAGGTCGAAGAATTTTGGAAGCAGTGAATTGCAAGCAGCTGATCCAATCATTACCAGCTGAATCTGAATTCGAGCTTTACGTTGATGGTGGCGGATCTTTGAAAATCATATTTGTTAATTGCCTAAAGCTTAATCAGAAGGCAGTTAGCAATGTCTTTGCAGAGTCACTGCTAAAAATGCAGGTTATGGCGACAGAAAAGGCTAGTTCTCTCTTTAAAGATATTCCTTTTAGAGGAAACTGTGGTATTCCTCTTGAGCAACATGAAAAAGAAGTTAAAGTCAGCATTTGTTTACCTGGAAGTGAAATTCCTGAATGGTTTGTTGGGAAAATTAACCTCCCCAAAACCTCCCTAGAAATATGCTAAAGATCAGAAATAGCAGAGAAATAAAATAGAAAATAAAACAATCACCACAACACAATATTTACGTGGAAAACTCCAAAACCAGGAGAAAAAACCACGGCCCTCAGAAAGAAATTCACTATGTGATAAATTATTACAACCACACAGACTATTCTCTCTAAACTACGACACCAATACACTCACACTCTCTCAAAGCATACAATAATTCACACCTTTCTACACTCTAAAATAAGAGATACAAGAAAGGAATTTAATTAGAATTAAATACAATGCTTTAAGTGTATTTAATTGGTGCAATTAGAAACTAAGGACTTGATCTCCTTATATAGCCTTGAGAAGCCTTGACATGTTCTTATTTTTCCAATGTGGGATTCATATCCCTTCATTGCCTTCTCATTTGCTCTCACAATTTTGCCAATTTTTCAACAAATCTCCACCTTGGCAAAATACAGGAAACCTCCGCCCTTCCGCCGCAACTTTCATGCAACCATTGTCTATACCGACAATCATAATTCTCAACTCAGAGAACTATCATACTCCGCCGCAACTTTCATGCAACCATTGTCTATACCGACAATCATAATTCTCAATCCAGAGAACTATCACACTCCACCATAAAAGTATACCACTTAGAATTAATCACCAATTCTAAGATTTCTACCTCGGCACATGTCGAACAAACTTGCTGAAATTTATGGTGCAACTCCCATGTTGGCTTTCCCCGGAAGTTCTTCAGCCATCGACATAATTCTACCACACACCTTGCATCAATACCGCCAACCAATGCCCGTGTGCAAACTTCCCACTAGTAGTGTCACATCCTTTTTCATAGCACCTAGTGATATGCTATAAGGATGTACATATCCTTCTCAAAGGATAAATTCAGTGTCTTCACAAGACACACTATTAGCTTGATTGTTGGAGCTACCTGCCGAACCTGCTCCACCGTTTTGACAATTTTTCTTAACGTGCCCAGATTGCCCACACGCCCAGCAAAATATTTTCTTCCTGGAGTTATTCTTCTTCCAATTGCTCCCATTGCTAGCTACCAATGCTGTGTCTTCTGATGAAGTACGACCTCCACCCTTCAGCCTTCTCTCCTCAGAAAGGAGTTTACCGGTAACTTCTGCAAAATTCAGAGTCTCCTTCCCATATACCAAAATAGGTTTCATATGTTCATAGGAAGATGGAAGAGACAATATAAGCCTTAATGCTTTATCTTCGTCTTCAATTTCAACTCCAATAGACTCCAGTTCAGAAACAATACCATTGAGAACACTCAGATGATCTGAGATTTTTGCACCTTCCTCCATACGCAGAGTATGAAACTGTTCCTTCAGGTACAACCGATTTGAGATGCCTTTTGCCTGATACAACCCTTCAAGTTTTTCCCAGAGTTCCTTGGCTGAATGTATTCCATGCACATTTGCAAGAACATTCTTGGCCAAACACAGACGAATCACACTTGCAGCTCTCAAATCCATTTCTTCCCAATCTTCATTGCTCATACTAGACTCACCTTTGCTGGAATCACTTAAAACAGAGCCTGATTTCTCCTTCAATACCTGTGTAACCCAGATTGTATTAACACATCCTTGACTTGCACTTGCCACAAGCCAAAATTAATCATTCCATCAAATTTCTCTACACCAAACTTCAAGGAGCTTGAAAATTTAGACATTCTAACCGTATACTGAAATAGTGCCCGTAGTCCGTGAACAGCACTCCAGGTAAGTTCCCAGGAAAGAGAGGTGGGTCACAATGGACACACTTAAATACCAAGTCTTTCCTAGCCAGAACCTTCCTTAGACAAGCACTTCCACAATACTACCACACTTAACTCCAGCAACCAAGAACAATTTAGACCAAGAACAATTCTTTTCTGATGTGGAAGATCAGACAATGCTGCAACCACAGAGCATACTAAGAATTTTCTAAAACCTCTGATACCTTAGCAACCAACCTAGGCTCTGATACCACTTGTTGGGAAAATTAACCTCCCCAAAACCTCCCTAGAAATATGCTAAAGATCAGAAATAGCAGAGAAATAAAATAGAAAATAAAACAATCACCACAACACAATATTTACGTGGAAAACTCCAAAACCAGGAGAAAAAACCACGGCCCTCAGAAAGAAATTCACTATGTGATAAATTATTACAACCACACAGACTATTCTCTCTAAACTACGACACCAATACACTCACACTCTCTCAAAGCATACAATAATTCACACCTTTCTACACTCTAAAATAAGAGATACAAGAAAGGAATTTAATTAGAATTAAATACAATGCTTTAAGTGTATTTAATTGGTGCAATTAGAAACTAAGGACTTGATCTCCTTATATAGCCTTGAGAAGCCTTGACATGTTCTTATTTTTCCAATGTGGGATTCATATCCCTTCATTGCCTTCTCATTTGCTCTCACAATTTTGCCAATTTTTCAACAGTTCTCCTATCAAAACTCTGGATCTTCGATAAATATTCCAGCACAACATGATTGTGGTAGACGTAGATACATCATGGGATTTGCACTATGCCTGGTTATTGGGTTTGAGGAGTGTTATTTTCATCCACATAACACTCTTGCCGTCCATTATGATTTTCATATTGAAAACAGTGATGGTCATAAGGAAGCAGTTTTTCACGACTCCTTTCCCTTATTTCCAGTGGTTAGTTGGGATAAAATTAAAACCGGAGTATCCATTGACTTGGATCACATTTTCCTAGGTTATGTATTCTCTCCTAAATATTATGATTTTTTCCAAAAATTGGATGCCCTACCTACGAATCGTGGTATGAGTGGCTATTTGGGTACCTCATTTAAGTTCACTCTTCAAAGTGGGTACGGAGAACCCGTGGCAGGTTGTAAAGTGAAGCATTGTGGAATATATCCAATATATGTGATGCCCAAAATTCTGTTGAGGAATTGAAAAATATTGCCATCAATCAAGATACTGGGGAAACAAGTGGACCTAATGATGCTGAGGAACATGTGAACCACATCATAAAAGAATTTGCACCGAAGCAAATCGATGCTCTTGATTGACGATCAAGTCTATTTTGCATGCTACGTGGGATTGTTGTGATCCTATCATGTTGGACTTTTGTTCTCTGTTCATTTCTCTTGTGGAGTGCATGATCTTTGACTACAGGTCAGTAAGTAAATCCAGCAACTCCAAGTCAGTTATTGAGTTATTAAAATTATTATTTTTCATTGAATTGAACACTTTTTCTTTTGTTAATATATTGAAAACAGAGAATCTGACTGCAAATGGCCTAGATACATGTTCTGCTTCTTCTACATATCAGGATATTAGCCTCCAATTGATAGTCAAGCCGGGTGATTCTCTTCTACTCAATCAAGTTGATTTTATGAATGATATACGTAACTAATTTCAACTCATATGATTATTTCTAGATGATCCTGATGCAGAGCCCAAGTTTCTAGCCTTACTAACTGGTTGGTGTTTCAAAATCAGTTCATTTTTAAACAAATATGCATCAAGTTGTCAGATTTGTCAGCAGCATTTAACCCTTTCGATGTCGTTCAGATAACAAGAGAAAATGGAGGACAAATTTAGCTGCTCATGGTGCAGAAACAAGTCCTGCTTCTCGGTTTTTAATTGCTTTATGTAGACAGGTGAACCTCATCTCAGAGGATCTTTTTGATGTGAACTGGAATGCATATATGGTTACTGAAGTACCTGAACATGATGTAGATGCAGAAGAGCTTTTCAATGATCCTAATGTTTAGTTTTTAAGAAACATGAATGAATTAGCTCCGGAGATGTTGTGTACTAATTCTGTCATCAAATTTTCAACATTTTGTTGTCATTCGAATTTTCACATCTCTTTCTTTTCTGGTTTGATGTGTTGTAATATTGTGATTTCTTTCCTAGGGTGATGATTGTGGAAGGGAAGGAGCTTATAAATTCACTAAAAGACTTATGAGTATAAATTGTAATACTTATAGATCTATATAGTAGTAATTTAAATAGTTTAATATTTATATGCATTTTGCTTCAATCCGTCTGGATAGATAAATACTTTTAAACATTACACCGTGTAGCGTGGGTGTCTCATATGATTGGTATTTATCCACCTGACGTGATATTATTAATAGTAAATAACTATCATGAAACTTTTAATTAATTTCTTTTAATTTCAATCTGTCTGGATATATAATTTTATGTGATTTTACATATCCTAGTTAACTTTTTTTTTAATTTTAAAGAAGGTGAGCTTGATATTATTACTTATGTGTACATATATGTATTGGGTTTTTCTTTTATTAGGATCTCGAACTTAAAAATTTTAGGACCCTTATTTTATATCTTTGTGAAACTATTTTTATAACGTTATAAAATTATCGAATAAAATTACCTGACTGAAGAGAGAAAACTTAATTATCAAATCCGAAGATAAAAGGTAAAGTAAACCATCGTGTTAGTGGTATAATAATATTATCCTTTTGTCTTATAAATTTAAATCCAGCCATATATACTGTCCATTGTCCAATGTAAAATCGTGACTTGTAAAAATTATTTACTCACTTTTTCTTTTCTTTTCCTACCACTTTTCAGTTCCATCTATATAGAAATGAAGAAGATATATAAGAAGGAAAAGATTCTCTTAACTTGTCAAAAGTTTCATATAATTTTGCAATTTTTTATGTGTAGAAAGTAGAGAGTGACAGAGGAAATTACAAGGGAAAGAACCAGGAAAATCAATTGAAGATCAATACATAAGTTTACTCTCATTTCTCAACAATCTCTTGTACTTCTCTTCACTCAAATTTGAATGAACATAATAAATCAATGGAGTAAGTGAGACAATTATTTTATGCTGACCGATTGATCAAACAGTGAATTCATAATTATTTTTAGGCATATTTACTCATTTAAATTAGGGCTAATTACACTCATACCCCTTTATTTTAGCCTTTTTGCACATGCTGACAACTTTATCTTTTATTGCACAAACATCTCCTGAAAAAAACTGATCAAACCGTTGACTAATCATAAAGTTAACGTGACGTTACTGTAGTAAGGGCAAACTTAGTAGATGTGGAATCGTAACATTCCACCATACTTCCGCAGCCGACGTCCACGGCGGCCCATCATTCTCCGCTGGGTAACTCCGCGGATCTCGCATTGGGTAGCAGCCCTCCCCAGGTCTCCCTGTCAGTGCGTCATGTGTGCAGGTGCGCGTGGTGCAGGCTCTGATACCACTTGATAAGAACCCACTAGATAAAACTCACTCTTAAAAACCGGCTTGTAAGAGGAGGGCCTAACAAGTTATATACCATCCACTAATCCCATACTTAGTAGATGTGGGATCATAACGTTGTGCCAAAGTATAGTATATATACTTATACAGTTGAATTCTGTTTATTTAGTTGGTCATTTCATATTCATATAGATAGTTATATATGTTATGGTTGTAAGAAAATTAAACAAATATGTGGTGGTGAGTGGTGAATATGGTGTGTACTGTAATACTATGAGATAAGAAGATTATGTTTTTCTTCAGCTTTGCATTGCAACTTCATGATTTGAGCCACAAAAATTGTTCACCCATTTTCCACTTTCCCTAAAATGTCCTTGCATGTGTTTGGTAATGACAATTGTATAATAATATATTTACTTGTAGATCAATAAGCCTAATGAGCCCATTTTCAATGATGTTTCAATGGTCTCCATCTCATGGATTTTTATTTGGTGATTCTCTGGCTGAGAAGAAATCATGATGTATGGTGGAGACTGGAGAATCTCCATGGGGACAATTAAAATCTCTGTCATTTCAAATCGAATGAATTTTAGTAAAAACATGTAGATCCCTCCCATGTACGTAAACAAACAGGGAGTTTTGAAGATGCTTTTGTCAACAACCATGGAAAGGTATCTGAAGATGAGAAGCAGAAATGGAGAGCTGCCTTGACCGAAGCATCCAATCTATCTGGATTTGATTCCTCAAGTATTAGGTAATTCTAACTCCGTTTTTATATCCATTTATTATAAATGACAATATTTAATTTTGTTGATAATTAATCTAATAACTATTGATTTCTATTTGTTAATTATCATTTAATTATCTCATCTCAAGTACTTTTCATTTTATACATTTACTATGCAAAACACAGAAGCATCTATTGCTCTGTCTCAAAATTTAGCTTGTAATGGTTTGTTATTCACATTTGGCAGGCCTGAATCCAAACTTGTAGATGAAATAATCAAATATATCTCGAAGAAATTGAAAGATATATCGCCATCATCAAACGATTCAAAAGGCCAAGTTGGAATAGATATCCGCATTGAGCGAGTTAAATTATTATTGCGCATTGGAAAGTCTGATTTTGAGATTGTTGGAAATTGGGGCATGGGCAAGGAAAAACAACCATTGCTAAGGCTGTTGTCACCCAAATTTCTAATCAATTTGAAGGTCAATATTTCATTGCAAATGTTAGGGAGGAATCGGAAAGAAGTAATGGATTGATTCGTCTTCGGGAAAAAGTTCTTTCTAAAATTTTAGGGAAAGATTATGTGGACTTCGGCACACTAAACATACCACAATATTGTTGAAGTATAAACTTGTTTTAGGCCCAAACTATGTGAAGCTCTGAACTATTATGGGAGCCCAAACCCAAGCCCAAATAAATTAGAGTCCAAGTCCATAAATAAGGTCCAAGCCCTTTATCTAGAATTCTCTAGGGTTTGGTAATTAGACATAAAAATCATGTGGTCAATTAGAAGGGTGTGGAAGGATGTAGAAGGATGAGGTGTATGGTTATTATAATTTTGGATTAGTTTATTTGTGTGGTCTAAAATGATTTGTAAGTAGTATAAATACCCCCTCCCCATTTTGGTTTAGGCATCAAGAAGAAGCAAAGCTTCTAAGTGAGTGAAGAAGAAGTAAAGAGTGAGTGAGTTCTTGAGTGAGAGTGTTCTTGTAATATTTGTTTTGAGTTTAATAAAAGTTTTTTTGAGTGTTTTATTTCCAACAAAGTGGTATCAGAGCCTGGTTGGAAGGTGTGCTCTATAGCATATCCAAATTAAAGTTCTCGACGAGACGAAGCCGACGCCGTAAAAATCGCCCCAATCGGAGTTCAAACGAGCCGCCACGGGCCGCCGGAAGTTTGCTGCCAGGGAGTGAGTTAACTCACCAAGTTCAAGCCGAGTCAGCCGAGTTGGAAGTGAGTCCAGCCGAGTTAGAGCCGAGTTGACCGAGCTGCCAAGCCTGTTGACCGAGCCGCAAGCTGTTGACCGAGCTGTCAAAAACGTTGACTATTAACCAGGTTAGGTTGACCGTTGACTTTGACTTTGACAAAAAAATTGATTTTTTTGTCTGAGTTCATCTTAAGGTTTTTCGACATTCTGAGTTCATCCGTGTAGTCAGAATTCGAAATTCTCACCATATTGAGAGTTATGGCTAATGGTATGGCGTCGTTTCAAGTTCCAACACTCAAGAATGAAAACTATGATAATTGGAGTATCAAGATGAAGGCTCTCCTTGGAGCACACGATGTCTGGGAGGTCGTAGAGAAAGGCTACACCGAACCAGAAGATGAGTCAACTCTATCCCAAACTCAAAAGGATAGTTTAAAAGACTCAAGGAAAAGAGACAAGAAGGCTCTCTATCTCATCTATCAAGCCTTAGATGATGATGGTTTTGAGAAGATTTCGAGTGCAAGCTCCGCTAAGCAAGCGTGGGAGAAGTTGCAAATCTCTTACAAAGGAGTCGAAAAGGTAAAGAAGGTCCGTCTCCAAACATTAAGAGGTGAATTCGAATCCTTACACATGAAAGCATCTGAATCTATTTCAGATTATTTCTCAAGAGTAGCAGCCGTTTCTAATCAATTAAAAAGAAACGGTGAAAAGTTAGAAGATGTAAGAATAATAGAGAAGATACTCCGATCATTGGATCCCAAATTTGAGCACATTGTGGTGACGATAGAAGAAACTAAAGACCTGGAAGAAATGACGATCGAGCAACTCCAAGGATCATTGCAAGCATATGAAGAAAAACATAAGAGGAAGCAAGGGATCAACGAGCAACTCCTCAAGATGCAACTGAAGGAGAAGGAAGGAAGTCAAGGCCACGAGAGAAGCCAGCGTGGTCGAGGTAGAGGCCGAGGCCGAAGACGAGGTAGAGGCCGTTGTCATGGACGAGGTTGGAATTCTAACAGCAGTAACCTCAACAACTACGAGAAAGGAGAAAGCTCAACAAGAGGCCGTGGGAGAAGCAATTCAAACTCGAGGTACGATAAATCTCAAGTTCAATGTTATAATTGTCAGAAATTTGGGCATTATGCTTCGGAATGTAGAGCTCCCAGCAGTAAGGTTGACGAAAGGTCCAATTATGTGGAAGTCAAAACCGAAGAGAATGAGACAGTGCTACTAGCTTGTAGAGACAATGATGGAGACCAAGAAAATGCTTGGTACCTCGACACTGGTGCAAGCAATCACATGTGTGGAAGAAGAAGTATGTTCGTAGAGCTAGATGAATCAGTGGCTGGCAATGTCTCATTTGGAGATGATTCAAAAATATCAGTGAAAGGAAAAGGTAACATTCTTATCCGCGCTAAAAATGGTAGTCATCAATTAATCTCAAATGTCTACTATGTGCCCAATATGACATGCAACATCTTGAGTATGGGTTAACTCTTAGAAAAAGGCTATGATATTCATATGAAGGATTGTAGTCTTTTTATAAGAGATGACAAAGGAAATCTAATAGCGAAAGTAAAAATGTCAAAGAATAGATTATTTTCTTTGAACATTCAAAACGATGTTGCAAAGTGTCTGAAAGCCTGCTACAAAGATGCATCTTGGTTATGGCACCTTCGATTTGGGCATCTCAATTTTGGAAGCTTGGAGCTACTATCTAAGAAGGAAATGGTGAGAGGACTACCATGCATCAATCATCCTGACCAACTTTGTGAAGGATGTTTACTCGGGAAGCAATTTAGAAATAGCTTTCCAAAAGAGTCAGACTTAAGAGCCAATAAGCCACTCGAGCTAGTCCATACCGATGTATGCGGTCCGATCAAGCCAAGCTCTTTCGGTAACAATAATTATTTCCTTCTCTTTATTGATGATTTTTCAAGAAAAACATGGGTTTATTTCTTGAAGCAGAAATCAGAAGTCTTTGGAGTATTCAAGAAGTTCAAAGCCGATGTGGAAAAAGCGAGTGGCCATAAGATCAAGGCACTGAGATCCGATAGAGGAGGAGAATTCACATCCAAGGAATTCCTGGAGTTTTGTGAAGATAATGGAATTAGACGTCCTCTAACTGTTCCCAGATCCCCCCAACAAAATGGAGTTGCAGAAAGAAAGAATAGAACAATCCTGGATTTGGCGCGAAGCATGCTCAAAAGCAAGAAATTGCCCAAGGAGTTTTGGGCAGAAGCAGTGGCGTGTGCAGTCTATTTGTCCAATCGCTCTCCAACAAGAAGTGTGTGGGGAAAGACACCTCAAGAAGCATGGAGTGGTAGAAAGCCCGGCATCTCCCACCTAAGAGTTTTTGGAAGCATAGCTCATGTTCATGTACCAGAAGAGAGAAGAACCAAGCTTGACGATAGAAGTGAAAGTTTCATATTCATCGGCTATCCCGCTTATTCGAAAGGTTACAAGCTATACAATCCAAATAACAAAAAGTTTGTGATCAGCCGAGATGTGATATTTGATGAAGAAGGAGAATGGGATTTTGGATCGCATGTGGACAACTTCAACTTCACTCCACAATTTAAAGAAACAGAGCAGATGCCAGTGGAGCAACTAGAAGAACCTCAACAAGAACCCACTACACCACTAGCATCACCAGCTTCAACAAATAATGAAAATTCACCACCATCATTTTTACAAGAAAGAGCAATGGAGCGAACAAGAGGTCTTCAAGATTTATACGAGGTAACTGAGAGATCTGATAATCTTACTCTTTTTTGCCTCTTTGCTGATTGTGAACCAGTGAGTTTTGAAGAAGCTGCTCAAGAAAAGAAGTGGAGAGATGCGATGGATGAGGAAATTAAGGCCATTGAGAAGAACAACACTTGGGAACTTGTTCCACTTCCAAAAGGACACAAGGCAATTGGAGTCAAATGGGTGTACAAAACAAAGCGAAATTCTAAGGGAGAGATTGAAAGACACAAGGCAAGGCTAGTTGCGAAGGGCTACAGTCAAAGAGCTGGAATAGACTATGATGAGGTATTTGCTCCAGTTGCTAGATTAGAAACTATAAGACTAATCATTTCTATGGCAGCGCAAAACAAGTGGAAGATACATCAGATGGATGTAAAGTCTGCCTTCCTAAATGGAGTTCTTGAAGAAGAAGTCTACATACAGCAACCACCGGGTTATGAAGTCAAAGGCCAAGAAGACAAAGTTCTGAAGCTGAGAAGAGCTTTATATGGGTTAAAGCAAGCACCAAGGGCATGGAATAACAGAATTGACAAGTATTTCCAACAAAATGACTTCACCAAATGTCCCTACGAGCATGCCCTATACATCAAGATCATGAATGGGGATATTCTGGTAGTATGCTTGTACGTGGATGATTTGATTTTCACTGGCAATAACCTAAGCCTGATTGAAGAGTTCAAGAAAGCAATGGCTAAGGAATTTGAGATGACTGACATCGGATTAATGGCGTACTATCTTGGTATTGAAGTCAAGCAAAAGGAAGAAGGTATATTTATCTCCCAAGAAAATTATGCAAAGGAGATACTCAAGAAGTTCAAGATGGATGATTGTAAGCCGATAAACACGCCAGTAGAATGCGGAATCAAGCTATCGAAGCATGATAAAGGTGAAAGCATAGATCCAACATTCTTCAAAAGTTTAGTTGGAAGCTTACGCTATTTGACGTGCACGAGACCAGATATTCTTTATGCTGTTGGACTTGTGAGTCGATACATGGAGGATCCAACAACCACCCATTTCAAAGCCGCTAAGAAAATCCTCCGTTACATTAAAGGTACAATTGATTTTGGCTTGTTTTATTCAATTTCTAATGATTACAAGCTTGTGGGATATAGCGATAGCGATTGGGGTGGAGATATAGATGACAGGAAGAGCACCAGTGGGTTCGTGTTCTTCATGGGAAACACAGCTTTCACATGGATGTCAAAGAAGCAACCGATTGTCACCTTATCTACTTGTGAAGCTGAATATGTAGCTGCTACTTCAAGCGTCTGTCATGTAATATGGCTCAGAAATTTGCTGAAGGAATTGGGTTTGCCACAAGAAGAACCAACTGAGATTTGTGTCGACAACAAGTCAGCCATTGCCTTAGCAAAGAATCCAGTGTTCCATGATCGAAGCAAGCATATTGATACTCGTTACCACTACATAAGGGAGTGCATAGCGAAAAGGGATGTGCAAATGGAGTACGTGAAGTCCAAAGATCAAATTGCAGATATTTTCACTAAGCCACTCAGGTTTGAAGATTTTTCAAGATTAAGAAGTTTGCTTGGCATGGTAAAACAAGTTTAAAGGGGGGTGTTGAAGTATAAACTTGTTTTAGGCCCAAACTATGTGAAGCTCTGAACTATTATGGGAGCCCAAACCCAAGCCCAAATAAATTAGAGTCCAAGTCCATAAATAAGGTCCAAGCTCTTTATCTAGAATTCTCTAGGGTTTGGTAATTAGACATAAAAATCATGTGGTCAATTAGAAGGGTGTGGAAGGATGTAGAAGGATGAGGTGTATGGTTATTATAATTTTGGATTAGTTTATTTGTGTGGTCTAAAATGATTTGTAAGTAGTATAAATACCCCCTCCCCATTTTGGTTTAGGCATCAAGAAGAAGCAAAGCTTCTAAGTGAGTGAAGAAGAAGTAAAGAGTGAGTGAGTTCTTAAGTGAGAGTGTTCTTGTAATATTTGTTTTGAGTTTAATAAAAGTTTTTTTGAGTGTTTTATTTCCAACAAATATGTCAAAGACAATCTCAAACGCAACAAAGTTTTGATTGTTTTAGATGATTTGAATGCTTTGAAACAATTAGAAACTTTGGTAAAAGGGCTTGACAGATTTGGTATAAATTTATTGGTTCTCCGAGGGGAAATTGGACTGTTTTGGTTTTCATTTTTAAAAAACCAATACTTTGACTGTTCCTTTCAATTTCAAATAAAATCGAATTGAACTAACCCGTTTTTATCCAATATGCTAAAATTAAACAAGATAAAATTTTAATGAAGAAGTACTGCACCCATGGTATGAATAGTAGCTAGCTAGTGGGTGGGAAAATTAACAAGCTAGTACAAAATCCAATGTTTATACTTTTGCACATAGATCATGAAACACCAAGCAGTCTGCTTTATTCTTAAATGAACTTATTACATATATGAAGGTGAACAGGGAGATAAGGGAATTTATAGAAGTAAGAAATAAGAATAAGAGAAGGAGAATTAGAAGACAAAATGCTTTCGATACAATTTTCTGGATGTCTTTATTCAATTAAACAACTCGGTATTTAAACCAAGGTACATCTTGTAAGAATAACAATAATGCAAATAACAGTAGTAAAACCACTATACTAAAATCAAACAACCAAGGCAAGTTTGAAGAACTGCTTCCTAACAATAAGGTTGTTGTTATTTGATGCAAAATAATAGTCAGAGGACTTGGTCTTCATGCAGGTGAGGGTACCAATACTGTCGGGGGGGAAGTCGCTTCTAATGACTCCTGATTTAATTCCCCTAATTATGCGCCATTTTGGTAGTCCGGTACCCTTCTCTTCCACAACCATCTTCTTATTTGCGGCCACCTGATCATCACTACTCTTCTCTTCTACAGCAATTAACCATCGTTGATCCATAACAAGTTGGTTATATAATTAAACAAAAAACTACGGTAAATAGTAATATACAAATAGAGTAATTATCATGTGTGGAATATATAGGTCCATAAAGACTTTTATGAGCAATAATCGATAAAAGTCTCTTTTATGAGACTCACTAGTTTTTGAGATGTTGCTTGGTGGCTCCGCAGAAGAAATATAGGCCATCTTCGAAGAGTACAAGAAGAGAATCAAAAGAGAGACAAGTACTAATGAGGGCTTGCCAGTGCTAACCATTTTTGTAGAAGAGAGTGAGATTTTATTACTAAGCTATATGCCTATGTGTGTGTATATATATATATATATATATATATAAAAGTCCACAAGAAAAAACACAAGGTTCGTTGGCTTAGTGATTGGAGGTCTCAAAATCCTCAAACCACTAATGTTCTCCAAACCACCAATGTTCAAATCCTCAAAAGAAAAATACTTGAAGAGACTGAAACACAAGGTTCATGGAATGTTCAATTATCGTATTTTTTAAATTGTTTACTTGGACTGTTTCAACAGTTTATGTATATATAAAAAAAATTCGATGGTCAACCGATAAGTTGAGGAAAAGATAAAATATATTTTAATTTAATATCACCATTTTTGGGAACCTACCAATGACTGTAACTAGTAGACATTATTTCAACGAAATTAATTATATTGGGAGAACTTCAATTTAATCCTTAATTTTTAATAAAATATTACTTTTTAACTTTTTGATATTTTCTTTATATCAGCATCCTGATTCATATTTAATTTAATATTATTTTATTAATTTTTATTTAATTATTTTTATTATATTTTAATTAGAAGGTAAAATTGTAATTATATTAATTGAATTCTTTAAGGGCAAAACTGTCTTTTAAATAATTTTATGATGGTTGATTATCAAAAAGTTGGTCAAAATGACCAATTTGATCTATTTAAGAAACGTAAAGGACCACACGAATTAAAAATAAAAACGTAAATAAAAAAAGTGTATATTTTATCAAAAAACAGGAAACTAAATTGAAGTTAACCCTAATATATTATTTGGCCCGCCCACAAAGTTCAATGACATATTCTCTACAAATCCCTTTTACCCAGAAATTTATGAATTTAAATTAAAATAAAATATGTATATGGTGAATATAAAAATATTCCATGATATCGAGAAAATTAAATATACAAAATGTTCGGTATAGCCATGTACAAAATATTTAGAGAATATTTAGAATTTCTGTAATTTTTGAAAGACAGGATAGTGGGAAAGGAGAGATGAGCTGACATACTTTTGCATTTTTATTTTATATTCCTGTTCAATGAGGAAAGCTTCATTATATTAAATAGTAGTGTATTCCACCACTAATAATATAACATGTATTTTGATATATTTATAGTTTTTTATATAATAAATGCATTTCTTATTACATATCACATTATCAGCAATCGGTTGTATCACTTATCAGTACACCCAGTACACTGAAAGTTTTCTCTAATCCAACAACCAAAAATGGATTTTAGGAATTTTCTCAAACATCGGTATCCTTATATATATATATATATATATGATAATATAGTTATAAGTAAATAGCTTATCTCGTTTTAGTTCAAGTTGTGTGCATCTCCTCTTTCACATTTATAGTGAGACCGAGATCCCACTATACTCTTTTTACAAGTATGTGTGGAGAGTTTTTTTTTTTTATATTGTGGAAGTAGATATCTAAACTGCGTATATAGTGTTTGATCTTAGCTGGCCTCGAAGACCTCTAATATCTTTAGTAACATATTTAAAAAAAAAAAAGTTATAAAATAAATGGTCTAGTCACTAACTTGATGGATGAATATGTCCACATATATCTCTTTGAATTCTTTGTGACAATGATGGCATTCAAAATCAAATTTAGAATGAAATGGTCTAGTCACTAACTTCCCATAAAAAAATCTTCTGGGGCTTTAATAAATATCCATAAAAATGTTGGATGATCCTAGGGATTCTATGTATGATTGTAGATATTAGATGATCAAGACCGTTATGTAAAAAGTCAATATTTTTTGTTAGGAGAAATTAGAGCGAAAGAGGTACGAAAAGTCCATGAAAGTTCAATGCCAACCCCTTCCTATAATATAATTATGAATTAATAATACTTAACCTACATGAGGTTTACTAAATTATACTCAAAATCAAAGTTTGCATAAAATAGCACTGACCTCCTCTCCTATTAAGTTTGACCATTAAAAATAATAGTTGACTGTCTAAAAATAGTAAAATGACCAAAATACCCCTAATTAAAAAATTAAAAATATAGAAAAAATTAACTTAAAAAAAAATAACAAGTGTATAAATAAAAAAATAAAAACAAAATTTATCTAAAATAATTATCTAAAAAAATGAATATAGCCAATTTTTAAAAAATATCTAAAAAAATTAAAAAAATTGAAAAAGTCCAGATCAAATCTAGACGTCCATTTGATCCGATGGACGATCTAGATTTGATATGGACCGTCTCCATCCATGGAAAGATCTCCATGAATCGACCCTTCCCCTTCGGCGAACGGGAAGGGAGAATGGGGAGGCCCCGCCCCGTTTTGCCAATGGGGAGGCTTTCTCAGTCCTGGAGGAGGCGAGACCTCCCCACAACGATCGAGGGAGGCTCAACCTCCCGCGCTAAGCCTCCCCGCCTCCGCCTTTCGACGACAGGGGGAACTCCATGAAGAGTTTAGATTTAATGAATGGTCCAGATTTGACCTGGACTTTTTTTAAAATTTTTTTTAATTCCTTTTTAAAAAATTGGTCTAGATGTGTCCATCAGATCTGATAGACGGTCTAGATTGAATATGAATATTTTTTTACAAATTCCCATTTATTATTTTACAAATTTTTTTTTATATTTTTAATTTTGTAACTTGGGGTATTTTGGTTATTTTACTATTTTTAGACAGTCAACAATTATTTTTAACGGTCAAACTTAATGGGAGGGAAGGTAAGTGTCAGTTTATACAAACTTTAATTTTAAATGTAATTTAATAAACCTTAGGTAGGTTGAGTGTTATTAATTCATATAATTACATTTTTTTTTTTTGGTACAAAAGAGGGCAAAGCCCAGCAAAAACAAGAGACAAAAAGAAACCAGAGACTTAGCCAGGGACTAATCTAGCCATGGCTAGGTTTCTACGATCATCCTCAAAAATCAGAGCGGCCTGGGGGGGGGAATAGTTTCCAGCGTATGAACACCAAGGGCCAAATCATGACTCAAGCCAGCCAAAACATCTGCCAGTCTATTAGCTTCTCTAAAGATATGCACAATAGAACACGCCCAATTAGCTTTCATCAAAGAGCAGCAAGCATCCGCTAAGTTAAAATAAGAATGATTCACACAAGGCTAACAACAACCATGGAGTCAGACTCCACCACAATAAACTTAAATCCATAAGCCCAAGCAAATTCTAACCCTTCATATAAGCCCCACTACTCAGCTTTCATAATACTCTCCACACCAATCTTGATAATGAAATCCCCTTTCCATCAGATCCCATGGTTTCTTAAAACACCAGCAGCAGTGATGGAGCTATCAGACGCCCTCAAGCTACCATTCACATTTAACTTAACACAACCTTATACCGCCCATACCCCAAATTCCAACAATCTCAAAATCAGACTTCCTAATGTACAATAATGATTTAACTCGCTCAACACGGATATCTATTTCAACTAGACCATTTGAATCGTTTGAGGATGGTGATATTGTAACACCCCCTGACCTGACCCGGTTGGATCGACCCAGGGAACGCTACTCGGATTTTCAAAACTTTCTAAATTCATTTTATACATTTCAAATCATTGGAAACCCACATAGTTTATAATTTAAAACATTTTCGAGTGAGCTCATTGAAATACACTTTTTACAAAAATTTCGGCAGAGTTCCCTTTGTTTTTCTGATTTCCCCGAAACCTGTTTTTCCACAACTCAAATCAAATACAAATTCAATAACACTTCAAATCTCATTCTCAATCAATTGCGCACTCTGCCGTTTAGTGCGACTTTCAAACAATTTATAAAATAAAATACTTCAGAATTCAATATTTACAAACATTCTAAAAATGAAAAACAGAAATCATAAACCAATTTAATTACAAGACAGAATTTTACAAAACGTTTACAAATCTCTGTATATACATGCATATCAATCATAATACACATCAACATAAATATCTACCCCAGAAATGTGACTCTACTCCTCTGTCTGCAGAAAACTCCTCTTCAGTCTTTTGCCTCTTCAGTCTCCCTGGTATCTACGCGTTAGAAACAAAACTAACGTGCTAAGCATATAGCTTAGTGGGTGTACACTAAACTCAAATATGAAACTCATAAATAACTTTTAATAAGAAACATATCACAATATATATATTTCAATTCTAATCATTTACAGAAATAATCATTTTAACTTCAAAATCAAACCATAAAGCAGTTATAATCACTTTAACTTCAAGAATAAGATCAACATGTAAAATCGATTAATAAAGTCACTCACTTCACTTCAATTGTGACCCGCTAGAATACTCAACATAACTAGGACTGGAATATGGGTCGTTCGACCACAGTGACTGTCTGTCGAACATAGCTCCCACCCTAGGACGAATCCTAAGAGTGGTACGTATCTCTCTACTCTAGGACCGAGTGGTCGGAACCTAGAGAGGTACATAACCCCCTATCCTAGGAACGAATCCTTAGGAAGGTACGTGTCTCCCTACCCCAGGATGAATCCGTGAGGAGGTACGTGTCTCCCTGCCCCTGGACGAATCCATGAGGAGGTACATAATAATCATCAATAGCATATCAATATCGGTGCAGTACTGCTTACTGAACCCAGTTGGTATACCAACCTCCTCTATCCATTTCTATGTCTAAGTATCCTAGGGCCATTTCGATAAACTATTTTCAAACGTTCACTGTATTTACCAAACAATGGAAACATTCGATTTCAATAACATAGATTTTCCATGGAAAATTCATATAATAACATAAAACAAGTAATTTCCACGAAATCGAAGTAATAATAAAATCATTCCACAAAAATAAAATCAACACATAAAAATAAAAGTCTTATAACAAATCTCAGATTCAAACTAAAATACTTAATACTTTTCGTAAAGATTTCGAAAACGAAGGTACACTAACCTGGATACCGTTTTTCTTTCTTCTTCTTTCTCTTCTTTCTTTCTTCTTCTTATTCTTCTTCTTCTTCTTCTTTTTCCTCGGTCTCTCACTCTCTCTTTTCTCTTCTCTGTTTTTGGTGGCTTCTGCGATAAGCCAAATTTTTTTTCATATTTTTCGGTCGTCGCGACCGTCGTCGTGACCTGTGGTCATGCCACCAGGTCGCGGTACTCACTGGAGCGATTCCACCGCCTCCATCGCGAGCACATCTCGCGGTACCATGGTCGCGCTGGTGGTCGCGTTGCTCACTGCCAGAATTTGACATTTTCATCGCGAGCAGTTCATCGCGATCTGTGGTCGTGGTGATTGGTCGCGATGCTCACTGCCAAAAATTCACATTTTTCACCGCGAGCAGGTCATCGCGATCTGTGGTCACGGTGACCAGGTCGCGATACTCACTATCTCGGTTTTCAATTTTCATGCATCATTTTCGACTGTTCCATATGGTCCACCTGAAAATCATAAAAATAGACCCCTTCCAATCACAAAATTTATTTTCACATATTCAAAATTAATTATCCGAAATCCGGGATGTTACAGATATATCTTTCAATTTCTTCGAGATATATCTCTCATCAGTTTCTTGTTCTGTTCTCTTCACTAAAAAAAAAAAGCGCTCATGTTATGTGCTGTAACTTTGCTTCATCAATCGTCAATGGGCGCTTCATCATCAACTTGTTCATCTTCTTCTGCCACCGCCACCCATGGAGGAAAGTATGATCTCTTCATTAGCTTCAGAGGTGAAGATATTCGAATTCGAGACAGTTTCAGAAGTCATTGCTGTGAAGCTCTGTCTCGCAAAAAAATTGACTTCTCCGTTGATGACAAACTTAACAGAGGTTATGAAATCTGGCCTGCGCTTTCAAAAGCAATTGAAGATTCAAGGATCTCGGTTGTCATTTTCTCGAAAGAGTATGCTTCGTCCAAATGGTGCTTGCGTGAACTTGTAAAGATTCTTGAGTGCAAGGAAACAAATGGGCAAATTGTTATACCTGTCTTCTACCATGCAGATCCCTCCCATGTACGTAAACAAAAAGGGAGTTTTGAAGATGCTCTTGTCAACAAGCATGGAAAGGTATCTGAAGATGAGAAGCAGAAATGGAGAGCTGCCTTGACTGAAGCATGCAATCTATCTGGATTTGATTCCTCAAGTATTTCTAACTGTTTTTATATACATTTATTATAAATTACAAGATTTAATTTTGTTGATAATTAATCTAATAACTATTGATTTCTACTTGTTAATTACAATTTAATTAAGTATCTCATCTCAAGTACTTCTCATTTTATACATTTACTATGCAAAACACAAAAGCATCTATTGCTCTCTCTCAAAAATTAGCTTGTAATGGTTTGTTATTCACATTTGGTAGGGCTGAATCCAAACTTGTAGATGAAATAATCAAATATATCTCGAAGAAATTGAAAGATATATCACCATCCTTAAACGATTCAAATGGTCTAGTTGGAATAGATATCCGTGTTGAGCAATTTAAATCATTATTGTGCATTAGGAAGTCTGATTTTGAGATTGTTGGAATTTGGGGTATGGGCGGTATAGGAAAAACAACCATTGCTGAGGCTGTTGTCACCCAAATTTCTAATCAATTTGAAGGTCAATATTTCATCGCAAATGTTGGGGATGAATCGGAAAGAAGTAATGGATTGGTTCGTCTTCGAGAAAAAGTTCTTTCTAAAATTTTAGAGGAAGATTATTTGGATTTTAGCACACCAAACATACCACAGTATATCAAAGACAAGCTCAAATGCAAAAAAGTTCTCATTGTTTTAGATGATGTGAATACTTTGAAACAATTAGAAACTTTGGCAAAAGGGCTTGATGGATTTGGTTCAGGAAGTAGAATCATTATAACGAGAAACAAACAATTGCTTCATAATTATGGAGTGAATAAGATATATAAGGTTGAGGCATTCGACAATCATAAAGCTCATCAGCTCTTTTGTAAGCATGGCTTCAAGGAAGACAATCCTCATAATGATCTTTTGGTGTTCATTGACAAGGTAGTAGATTATGCTAAAGGCAATCCTTTATCTTTTAAAGTGGTGGGTTCCTCCTGGTACTGCAAGACCACACAAGAATGAAAGTGCATTAAATAAGTTAAATAAGATTTTTAATCCTGAAATTCTTAGTATATTAAAAATCAGTTATGATTGATTGGACAAAGAAGAGAATGATATATTTCTTGACATTGCTTTTTTTTTTTTTTTAAAGACAAGGTAATGATTTTGTCATAATGATACTAGATGGCTGTTACTTTTGCTGTACAAAGTGGACTTAGTTCCCTTGTTGATAAGTGTCTCGTAACGATATCACACGGCATATTCAATATGCATGATTTATTGCAAGAAATGGGTCATGAACTTGTTTGTCAAGAGTCATTGCATAATCCAGGAAAACGTAGTAGGTTGAACAATCAAGAGGATGTTTGTATTGTACTCCGGAGAAATATGGTAAGTGCTTAATAAATTGTGCATGTTTCATTTATTATATTAGATACCCCTAATGAATTAAATAGTTATCTATACATTTGAGGAAGCTTTATTAGTGTCTTATTGCATGCGTAACTTATTCTTTACATTTTAGTTGTAGGAATTGAAGCGATTACAAGTTGAAATCTTATTTTTATTTATTCTTTTAGATGTTCCTAAGAAGTTATACAATGAATTAAAAAAATATATAAAAATTCTTATAAGGTTTGTCCTTTTATGCTCTATTGCTATTTTTAACTTATTCTTTTTTTGTTATAAGGGCTCTGAAAAGGTTAAAGGCATATGTTTGGATATGTCCAAAATAAAGAATATACAAATGAATCCTCAAGTCTTTGAGAAAATGTGGAATCTTAGATTTCTAAAATTCTACAATGCAACTGAACGTTCCTCTAAATTGTGTAACCCAAGTTACCTTCTCGATGAATTAAGGTATCTCTGTTGAGACAGATATCAAGCAATTCTATAGAGTTTTAGTCTAGAGAATCTGGTTGAACTTGACCTTAGTTATAGCAATCTCGAACAACTTTGGAAAGGAAAAGTGGTATAATTTTCATTAAAGTATATATTTCATTCTTTGAATATAATTAGTATGTTTTTGTTCATAGACAATTAATTACTTATTCTTGTCACATTTACTATTTTTTTTGTTACATGATTCCCTAAAATTAAAAATGGCAGATATCCTTTTGAATGTTTTTGTTTACCATTTTGATCCAGTTATATGTATGTTGCAGGGCCGGCTCATAAATTTTTCAGGCATTGGGCAGAAAAAAAAAATATTGGGCCCTCAAAAAATGAAATGTTGGGTCCTCAAGATTGTTGAGGGAAAAAAAATGTTGGGCCCTCAAGATTGTTGGGCAAAAAAAAAAAATGTTAGGCCCTCAAAATTAAATATAAAAATATATATATAATTGTTGGGCCCTCAAGATTAATAATATGTGCCCAAAATTGTTGGGTCCCTAGGCGATTGCCCTGTTTGCTCTGGGCCTGCGCCGGGCCTGGTATGTTGTTGATAGATACTTTAAATGTTAATTTCAGCATTATTTCCTAGAGTTGTTATTAATATTTCTTGAGTATTTAATGTATTGTATTTAGAGAGATGTCCTGAACATTTTCTCTAGGAGATATTTTGATGTATTTTCTCCTTACTTGTTAACTCCAAGATTGTTGCTAAATTTTGAGTTAACACCTCTTAATTAATATTAACTTAATTGATCGAAAAAGATAACCTAGAAATAATAGAATCCATTCAAAGTCATAAATCGTATGAATGGCATACTAGGGTTCCGGCGGTTCTGAACCCGTTTCCAGTTTTCCAAAAAATGGAACCAAAATCAACGGTTTTGACGATTTCGGTAGGTTCCACGGTCCTTTTTTTAAAAAAATTTTTTTTTAAAAAAAAGGTCGTTGGCCCAACAGCTAGTTGGGCCAACGGCTATATATGGCAGTGGCAGTGTTAGCTTGCCACTGCCATAGGCAGGTAGCCGTTGGCATCGGCCAACGGCTACTTGCTCTGTAAAATTTCAATAAGGGACTTTGTAAAATTACAGCAAGAACCCCTAAATTTCTTAAAATTTAATTTTTATCCCCCACCCAAAAAACTATATAAATCCCTCCCTTCTTCAATTTTATTCACACCACAATTCTCATTTCCAATCTCTTTCTCTCTCAACAATTCTTTCAATCTCTCTCTCTCTCAAGAATTCTCTCAATCTCTCTCTCAATTTGTTCAATACTTCAATTTCAACTATTTATTTAAATTAAATAGTGTTTTTTCAAAGTATAAAATTACAATGGCATCAAGTTCCAGAAGATCTGTTTCTAGAAGGTTCGTTTCCAGCAGAGACAATGAGCCAGTGCCGGACCTGCCGGTTCAAGAAGAGCAGGGTCACTGAGATTTACATTTCAACGAAGCAAATTTAGGTGATTACCTACAACAGAGAGAATTTGAGGAGGAAATATTCGGTAATCAAACTCCTCCTAATTTTACTCAATTTTCTCACCCCGGTTCCTCTCCTCAATTTTCCCAAAACCTAAACAGCGAAACCGTACGAATGCCACCGCCGGATTTGAACAAGTACAAATTTGAACTTTTTAAAGTTCACATGAAGAGGGTGGAGAAGGAACCGGGAAATATGGTGGTGACTTGTAACTATTTTTCCAAGGAATTTAAGTGGAATAAATTCGGAGGATACGTGACGTACTAGAAACACATCAACAATAATTATCCAGTCGAAGTATACCGAGCACGCGGACAACAACAAATGATCAGGTACACATCTCCTAATCATCCATTATTTATATATAGTGATGAAAATAATATGGAAGAGTAAGCAATAATGGTAGTGACCAAACATCTACTTTTTAGTTTTGGTGAAAAAACTGGATTTCTAAAATATTATCATAAGACCTTAAATCTCGCTGTATGTAGGGTAACCAGGACTACTTTGAAACAGTACTATGTGTGAAATTTATAAAAAAGAAAAAAATTATTAGTTAAATATTTTAAAAATTATGTGTGTCGTGTGTCTGTTTGTGCCGATATCTGCAGTGATCATTGGCAAAAACATTCATATTTATGACTCACTTGCCATTATATTGATAAAACATGAGAGTTACAAAAAAAAAAATTATAGCATTTAGAGTTTTTGATGACTCCCATACTGCTGATAATATATATAAATTGATGAAAATTATTTTTAAAGAATATTCTATTGAAAATAAAATTTTTGCAATTGGTTTTGATAACGTAGCAAATAATACTGCCGCCGTTCCACAATTATTTCAATTGTGTAACCCCTATTTTCGCGGCAGATTTTTTCATTAAAGATGTATTTGTCATGTTTTAAATATATGTATACAAAATGGTTTGCAAACACTACAAGAATTTATTACACAAATTATGAATGCTCTCTATTATTTGTGGAAACATCCTAGCACCATGAAACAACGGGCTATGTATTGTAAATTTTGTGGGAAGCATCTAATTAGGTTTTCCTATGATATTCCAACTCATTGGAACTCCACGTATAAAATATAGAGAATTATTAGTTATATTTATGCAATATAATATTAGTAGCTTTAATTTGTATGCTCAATATTGGGATACTTGTACTAAAATTTGTATGCTATTAAAAGTTTTTAATGATGCAACAAATACTTTATCTGGTATATATTATCCAACCGCACATTTATTTTCTGTTGAAGCCATTAATATTATAGGTGCACTTAATGAGTGTGTACAACTACCAGAATTAATTGAATGTGTTAGTGCAATGAAACAAAAATGGTTAAATTATTATAGGGATATTCTTATGATTTATATAATTGCATCAATTTTTGACCCTATGTGTAAATTTGATAGTTTATATGAATATTATACTATTTATTATCAATATTTAGGTATAGCTGACATGGATATTAATGTTTTATTCAATAATGTTATGAATTTATTTTATGCCTTATATGATGAATACCGTTTTGTATACGGTATCTCGCTGAACATTGTTGTTCAACAACTGAATACAAGCGGAAGCGGTACTTCTCATCCTCATTTTCTCATTCTCTTCCAATTAAAGAAGTTAGGGTCAAGTGTGTTGTCCAAAAAAAATAAAGAAAACAGAGAGTTCGTCCACATCAACATTTATTTCAGATGTTGATGTTTACTTAAACACCTCATTTGAGTTTGTGAACAACGATGACTTTAACATTCTACACTAGTGGAGAGATCACCAAACTAACTTTTCAATTTCGGCCATCATTGCCAAACAAATTTTTGGAACCCCTATCTTGACTGTGGCAGTCGAACATGAATTTAGTGTAGGTGGCAACATTTTGGACAAGGGACAGTCGTTGCTCAGTCCAGACTCAATTCAGATTCAGGTCTGTGTTGACGACTGGACCAAGGCGTCATACCGACAGCAAGAAATGGACGGAGTGTCCGACAACAACGACTTCTTCAACACCAACGATGATACAACAGCCACTGAAGGTACAAGCGACGATTGATCAAACTCGGAACATAAAAGGTAAAATAACTACGTGGGCTTTGATTCCTCCTAGAGGATACTTATTTGGTTTAGTTAGGTTTTATTATATTGTTTTGAGTGGATATGATGCCGCTGGAAACTGAGGTTTATGATGAATCTTCATATTTTTTTTCCTGAAATGTAGATCTCTGTTTCGTTTAAAGGTAATACACATGGATATATATTGAAGACATGGATTTTTAGGTGCTTCTGTAAATCAGAAGAATGGTTGAAACAAATATTTGATTGACTTGTTTCATTTGTTCCTCATTTGCAACGAAAATTAATAATATATTATTCTCTGCCGTGCCGACAAACTTCAATGACATATTCTCTACTTACCCAAGAATTTATGTTTTTAAATTAAATTAAAATATGAATATGTTGAATATGAAAAGAGTAGGTATTGGATTGGTAAGTTCCATGAAATCCACAAAATTTATAATAAATTCTCTGCCTTGCGCACAAAGTTCAATGACATATTCTACAAATCTATTTGTACTCACAAAAATCTTCTGTACGTGTGTTGTGTCCTACAATCTTTGCTGCTCAAATCTCTGTCTCTCTATGGGAAATTTATCATCAACTCCTTCTTCTTCTTCCACCACCACCACTGTGATAATCCAAGAGAGATTTGAGAGAGAATTTGAGAGAGATTTGAGAGACCAATCTTAGGTTTTCATATAATTGCAATAGTATCACATTAGGTTACAAGAAGAGAGATATATATACTAACCTATGAAAAGACTAAACTAACCTTACAAGTCTAATTAATTACACAAATAATAATACATTAATTATATATATATATTACTCTAATATCCCCCCACAAACTCACGATGCGGCAGCAGAAAGCATCGAGAGTTTGCCAACGAGAAAACAAAAACGTGAAATTGTATGCGACTTGGTAAAGAAATCTGCAAGCTGCAAGGAGGAAAGAACAAAAGGCAATGTAATAGTGTCATGCTTAAGGTGATGGCGAGTGAAATGACAATCAATCTCAATGTGCTTGGTTCGTTCATGAAAAACTGAGTTATGAGCAATCTGAATAGAACTCTGATTGTCACAATACATTGGAGTCGGATGAGAAAGAGAAACACCCATATCAGCTAGTAACCAGCGTAACCAAACAATCTCTGTGGTAGTAGATGCCATAGCCCGATATTCTGCTTCGGTAGAAGATTTTGAAACAACAGTTTGTTTCTTGCTCTTCCATGAGATAAGAGAATCACCCAAAAAGATACAGAAACCAGTAATAGACTTGCGATCAGTGGAATCATGGCCCCAGTCAGCATCAGAGTAGGCACGCAGCTGTAAGGACGATGTGGACGACAGCAAAAGACTTTGAAAGATAGTACCCCGTAAATACCGTAAGATACGAAGGACCGCCGCCCAATGAATGGTAGTAGGAGAAGCAACAAACTGACTAACAATGTGAACATCATAGGCAATATCTGGACGAGTGATAGTGAGGTAGACCAGACTGCCGACAATGGTGCGATACAATGTAGGATATGGCAAGGGAGTACCATCAGAAGGAGAGTACCGAGCATTAAGCTCAGAGGGAGTATCAGCAGTCCTAGTATCAGTGAGGTGAGCACGCTCAAGAATTTCAGTGGTGTACTTGGACTGAGAAAGAAGATAGCCTTTTGGAGAAACTGCAACTTCAATACCCAAAAAATACCGCAGAGAGCCCAGATCCTTCATTTCAAATTGATGGGTTAATTCTAACTTGAGCACTGCAATTCCATCAACATTATCACCAGTAATAATTATATCATCCACATACAGAGATAGCAAAATACGACCAGCATTGGTGCATTTGACAAAAAGAGCCGAATCATGATTACTGGAGGAGAACCCAATAGAAGTGATCACAGTAGAAAACTTCTCAAACCAAGCTCGAGGAGCCTGTTTGAGACCATATAAAGATTTCTTAAGTTTGCAAACTTCTCTAGGACTGTGGGAGACACCAGGTGGTGGAGCCATGTAAACTTCTTCATGCAAATCACCATTCAAGAAGGCATTTTTGACATCCATCTGAGAAATATGCCACTGACGGATAGATGCAACTGCAATAAGAGTACGAACAGTAGTCATCTTTGCAACAGGAGCAAAAGTCTCCTCATAATCCATACCATATTGTTGAGAGAACCCCTTTGCAACCAATCTAGCTTTGTAACGCTCAACAGACCCATCAGACTTCGTTTTGATCTTATATACCCAACGAGAACCAACTGTACTTTTACCAGGCGGTAAAGGAACCAAATCCCAAGTATCTATTTTATGCAAAGCAGAAAGTTCCTCATTCATAGCTTCCTGCCACAGTGGATCAAGAACTGCCTCTTTATAGGATAAGGGCTCAGAGAGAGAGTGAATTGATGCTAAAAATGAAGAAAAAGAATTGGAATAACAAGAGTAAGCGAAATCTGGGAGTTGAGTAGACTTACGAATACGCTGAGGATAACGAGGAGAAGGATCTACAATGGTAGAAGGTGTTGGGTAGACTGTAGGTGGAGAGGGAGTATCATCTGGAGACGATGAGGTACCAGTATCTGCAGAATCAATTGTGCGAGCCCTGCGAGAATGATGGAGTGGAAAAGGAACTATAGGAACAATAGAGGAATCAGAAACTGTGTTAGAAGGAACCTGCGGAGAGAGACTATCAGTATGATCAGAAAATGGATCAATATGAATGAGATCAGATTTGGTGACATTGTGAGCAGCAGCAGGAATAGAAAAGAAAGGTATATGTTCAAGAAACACAACATGACGAGATACATATAACTTTTTCAAAACAGGATCAAAACAACGATATCCCTTTTGTCCCTCACCATAACCAAGGAACACACAAATGGCAGAGCGAGACGATAATTTTGTACGCTCTACATGAGGACGAAGGACAAAACAAGTAGAGCCAAAAACGCGCAAGAGAGAATAATCAGGAGCATGCCCATATAATTTTTCAAAAGGGGACAAACCTGAAGTGAGAGACGATGGGATTTTATTGATGACATGGACTGCAGTAAGAACTGCTTCTCCCCAGAACTCACTAGGAACAGAAGAAGACAACAAAAGAGAACGAGCAGTTTCAACAATGTGTCTATGTTTTCTTTCAGTAACACCATTTTGTTCAGGAGTGTCTGTACAAGAAGATTGGTGAACAGTTCCATCCAAAGCAAGTAATTCACAAAATTTATTAGATGTATATTCACCACCTAAGTCACATCTAAAACACTTAATAACAGCAGAGTGTTGAGTTTTTACAAGAGCTCGAAAATTACTATAAATGCTAAAGAAGTCAGAATGATGTTTCATAAGATAAACCCAACAAAAACGAGTGCAATCATCAATAAACGAAACATAATATCGAGACCCTCCTTTTGTAGCAATTGGAGAAGGCCCCCATACATCAGAGTGAATTAAGTCAAAAGGTGCAAGAGAACAAGAGTTACTTCGATTAAAAGGCAAAGCAGAAAATTTAGCAAGTTTACAACCACTACAATCTGAAATATCATGAGTTTGCAAATTCCCTAAGGTTCCCATTGAAGCTAAGAATCTCAAGCGGGAAGGTGAAACATGACCAAGACGAGAATGCCATAAATAAAAACTAGAGGACGAAGGACACAAACGAAAAGAAGACAAATCAACACTGGGAGTTGCAAATACTGGTAGCTTCAGCTCATCCAAAATATATAATCCCCCACTTCTACGGCCTATCCCAATCAGCTTCTTGGATTGCAGATCCTGCACATGACAAGAGGTAGAAGTAAAGGACACTGAGTAACCATAATCACACAATTGACTAACCGAAACAAGATTCATTGTAAGTTTAGGAATGTGATAGACATTAGAAAGAGATAACTGAGATGTAACAACTGAACCAACTCCTGCTAATGGCATAGGAGTGCCATCAGCAGTTGTAACAGAAGTAAATGATACAGGACATAAAGAAACAAAAAATTTTGAATTAGGAGACATATGATGTGAGGCTCCCGAATCTAAAACCCATACGGAAGAAGACATACCTGAAGTACTAGGAGGCGGCTGACCTATCGGAGAGGAGACAGACATAGCATGCGACTGTGCAGCAATAAGTTTCTGAAGTTGTTCAGTAAGGGATGCAAGTGTGGGAGTTGAGGATGGTGATCCAAATCCAATGGAATCTGGTGATGGCACAAATGCTGCAGTGTTAAACTTTGGAGGTCGATATGTCCGTGGTTGTGATTGGTTGACAGACTGTGGAGGCTTGAATTGATATTTCTGCTGTTGTGATTGCTGCGCTCTATTGCCCAATTTAGGACATTGAGACTTCCAGTGACCCTTCTGCTTACAAAAACTGCATTCATCAAACCCAACCCTTGAGTATGGTTTGTTCTCATAGGAAGCATGAGGTCTAGATGGGACTGCCAAAATTGGCTGAGTAGGTATTGGAAGAATTCCTTTTCCTGACTGAGACTTGAGGCGTATCTCATCAGCCAAGAGTTCACTCACTACTGAATCAACAGAAGGAAGCGGAGAACGATGCAATATTGAGCCACGAAGGCCCTCAAAATCATCACGGAGAGCCATCAAGAACTGAACTAAACGTTGCTCCTCTCTATTAGCAATATAAGGTGCACATGCTCGCAGTTCTGCAAATTCTGTAAGAGCTAATTGATCCCAAAGATCTGACATTGCAGAATAGAACGCTTGTACAGTCATATCCTTTTGTTGAAGAGCTCGAATATCATATTCTAACTGATATTTCTTTGCAAAATTAGACTGTGTATACAGTCTGGACAAGTGTTCCCACACCTCTTTAGCAGTGTCATACTTTGCTAATTGTGTGCCTATGGAGTGCTCAACAGAGTTGTTTATCCATATGATAATTTTCGAATTATCTACTTGCCAATTCTCAACAAGCTGTGCAAAATTCTCTACCTTATCATCTGTGGGTTTAATAGATGCACCCGAAATATAATTCCACTTCTTTTTCCCAATTAGAAAATTCTTCATCACATAACTCCAATAAGAATAATTTCTGCCATCTAATTTTGCACTAATGGCCTGAAGTGAATCCTCTCTACCACCATCCATTATAAAAATCACAATAATCTATCAAACAAAATTCAACAGATGCAAAATACAACAAAAACCCCCAAATGCAAAATCTGTGAAACCCTAGAAACTGCAATTCATACGAAAATCCAAAAACTATCAAAATCGAAGAGATGCGGAAGGAATACCAGTACGATGCAATGCGAAAACAGATGCGATGCGAAAACAGATCGTGATACCGCGAAAGCTGTGGATGACATCAAACTAAGTTCCAAAGCTCTGATACCATGTGATAATCCAAGAGAGATTTGAGAGAGAATTTGAGAGAGATTTGAGAGACCAATCTTAGGTTTTCATATAATTGCAATAGTATCACATTAGGTTACAAGAAGAGAGATATATATACTAACCTATGAAAAGACTAAACTAACCTTACAAGTCTAATTAATTACACAAATAATAATACATTAATTTTATATATATATATATATATATATATATATATATATATATATATATATATATATTACTCTAATAACCACCACCCACAGTTTCAAGCATGAAGTCTTCCTCAATTTCAGAGGTGAAGACACCCGCCATGGTTTTACTAGTCATCTTTACCATGCTTTGCGCCAAAAACAAATTGAAACCTTCATCGATGATCAACTCGTAAGAGGAGATGAAATCTCGCTGGCTCTTTTAAGAGCAATTGAAGAATCAAGGATTTCGGTGGTGATATTCTCGAAAGACTATGCTTCTTCCAAATGGTGCTTGCGTGAGCTTGCGGAGATTATCAAGTACATGAAAATGAATAAGCAATTTGTGATACCTGTTTTCTACGACGTTGATCCATCCCATGTACGGAAACAAATTGGGAGTTACAAGGATGCTTTTGCTAAGCATGAAAATGAATTACAAGAAGAGGCGCAGAAATGGAGAGAAGCTTTGACTGAAGCTTCCAATATATCTGGATGGCATTCTTCTCAAATAAGGTAAATCAAATCTAACTCTTTACTTTACTTTATTCATTCTTTGAGGAGTCTGTTCATATTAAAAATAATATTATGCAGTTGATGCTGGTAGTGTATAAGTGAGAAAATATTCTTGTTATATTGGTGTACTTCTGTGTCGTGAATATTTCTACTTATTACTGTTTGGTATTTTCATTTGGTAGGTCTGAGTCCGAATTTGTCGCCAAAATTGTCACAGATATTTGGAAGAAATTGAATAATATACCGTCCTTAACTGATTTTCCAAATATAATTGGAATAGAGAAACACATTCGGCGAGTTATATCATTATTATGTCTTGGGGAGTCTGATTTTCGAATGGTAGGGATTTGGGGAATGGGTGGTATAGGTAAAACAACCATTGTTGATGTTGTATTCCATCTGATTTCTTGTCAATTTGAAAATTCTTGTTTCGTTCAATGTTTTAGAGAGAGGTCAGAAAATTATGGTGGATTAATTCGTCTACGGGAGGAAGTTCTTTCTGAAGTATTAAATGAAGAAAATCTAAAATTAGGAAGTCCCAGTATTCCCCTATCAATTAAGAGGAGGATTAACAATAAAAAGGTTTTCATTGTTCTTGATGATGTGGATAATTTTAAAAAATTGGAAATTTTAGTTGGAGGTCTTGATCGATTTGGTTCAGGAAGTAGAATCATACTAACTACTAGAGATAAACAAGTACTTCGTAATTGTGGACTGGACAATCATAACATATGTGAGGTTAAGATATTAAACCATGATGAAGCTCTTCAGCTCTTTTGTAATTATGCCTTTAAACATAACCATCCGACTGAAGATCTTATGGTACTTTCAAAAGAGGTAGTAAATTATGCCCAAGGCAACCCGTTAGCTCTTAAAGTGTTGGGTTCGTCATTGTATCAAAAGAGCAAACGAGAATGGGAAAGTGCAGTAGATAAATTAAAAAGAATTCCCAATCCTGAAATTCTTAATGTGTTGAAAATTAGTTATGATGGTTTGGATGCTGAAGAAAAGGATTTATTTCTCGACATAGCCTGTTTTGATACACCATTAACTCTTTTCCAACCCTTCTTGAAACCAAACATAGCATCTGATCGTGAGTTCTCTCTAAGTGGCCTCATTGACAAGTCACTGGTAACAATGCATGATAACGGTATGATAAAAATGCATGATTTACTACGAGAAATGGGTAGGGAAATTGTTCATGAAGAATCTCCCAAGAAGCCAGGCAATCGCAGCAGGTTATGGAAAAATGAAGATGTTCTTCGCACTCTGAAGGATGATAATGTGAGTATCTAATTATTTTGTATTGCTCATACATTTAGATGTCCCTCAAAATTCGATGGAATCTGTTAACTACTACACTTGTTGCAATTTATCTACTACTAGGCTCAAAATTTCCCTCACCACTAAACAGCACAAGAAAATTCAATCTTTTACTTACTCTGTTTTCTCTCTTACACGTGACCGACTTCTCCTTCCGTGAGCTCTTAAATGGTAGGGTGATTTTCTATAAGAAGGAGCTTTGCTATAATTAACATAATTAACCTGCAAAAATTGTCCCCTTAAAGAAAAATAATCTTATAAATTTCAGGATGACTTTTAATATATTATGTTATAACTTGTACTTTGCTTTTGGCTGTTAGGGCACTGCTGCAGTTCAAGGGATAATTCTAGATTCGACCACAATAAAGGATGTACAATTGAGTTCTCAAGTCTTTGAGAAAATGTGCAATCTTAGAATTCTCATAATTAAAAAGTTAGACAAATCTACACCGAATCTCTCCAATGGTCTAGATTATCTCCCTCATGAACTAAGATATCTCAGTTGGGATAGTTATCCTTTGGAGGCACTGCCATCAAGTTTTAATCCAGAGAATCTTGTTGAACTTAATCTTTCTTATAGCAATATTGAACAACTTTGGGAAGGAACGAAGGTATTATTTTACATAAAAGTATCTATTTCATTATTTTAATACATTTTGTGTAGTGCATAGATTAACTAGCTATTTTTTCTAATCATTTCACCATCTTCTGTAACAGTGTGTCCCGAAATTAAAGAAGCTGGACCTTCTTTACTGTCGGCACCTTATCAGGATCCCAGACCTCTCAAACATCCCATTGGTTGAGCATATACAACTTGCAGGTTGCACAAGCTTGCTTGAAATTCACTCATCGACCCAATGTCAGAAGAACCTTCATTCTCTACAATTGACAGGTTGCGAAAACCTTAGGAGCTTTCCAAGCAATATTCATATAGGTTTGCATTTTTCTCTCTCTGGCTGCATTAGTCTCATAAAACTTCCACAGATTTCGGGGAATATGGTGTATTTGGATCTGAGTGGGTCTAGATTAGAAGAAGTTCCCTCCACGATTCAGAGTCTAAGCAAGCTTGAATACTTATATGTGGTAGGATGTAAAAGGCTCAAGAACATTTCAACAAGCATTTGTAAATTGAAATCTCTTCAATGGCTAGTTCTTAGCGAATGCTGCAAACTTGAGAGTTTTCCAGAAATCTTGGAGACAATGGACCTGAAGTGTCTAATTTGAGATATCTAGTTTCACTTGATCTTTGTGGATGCTCAAAAATGGAAAATTTGCCTCCTTTACCAAGTACAGAAAAACTTGGTCTATGTTACCCAGAAGATATTTTCAATTTATCCTCATTGGAAAGGTTAGAGCTATCCGGAAACGTTTTTCAGAGTCTACCCAAAAGCATCAAGCAACTTTTTAAGTTGGAATATCTGATATTAAATGATTGCAATATGCTTCACTCAATAACAGAGCTTCCATCAGGTCTAAGACATTTGGAAGCAATGAATTGCAAGCAGCTGATCCAATCATTACCAGATGAATCCGAATTTGAGCTCTACGTTGATGGTGGCGGATCTATGAAATTCATATTTGTTACCGTCGATTATGATTTTCATATTGAAAACAGTGATGGTCATGAGGAAGCAGTTTTTCACGACTCCTTTCCCCTGTTTCCAGTGGTTAGCTGGGATAAAATTAAAACCGGAGTATCCATTGACTTGGATCACATTTTCCTAGGTTATGCATTCTCTCCTAAATATTATGATTTTTTCCAAAAATTGGATGCCCTACCTACGAATCATGGTATGAGTGACTATTTGGGTGCCTCATTTGAGTTCAATCTTCTTCATCATTGCTCCCCACTAGACGTGGAAGCTTGTAAAGTGAAGCATTGTGGAGTATATCCAATATATGTGAAGGTGGATTCTGTTGAGGAATTGAAAAATATTGCCATCAACCAAGATACTGGGGAAACAAGTGGATCAAATGATGCTGAGGAAACATGTGAACAGAGAATCTGACTGCAGAGGATACATGTTCTGCTTCTGCTATATATCAGGATATTAGCCTTCAATTGATAGTCAAGCCAGGTAATCCTCTTCTACTCAATAACTAATTTCAACTCATATGAATATTTTTATGTCAATAAAGAACATATGCTAAATTTTATATAATTAACAATTTTTCACTTCTCAGTAATTATCTGATTAATTGTCAATAAAGATTGTATTCACATATGTTTAATTTATGCAATCAATGATAAGTTAAATCATTATAATGTGATTATAAAACAAGGTTGTTGCTTTGTCATCAAGTGAGAAAATGAAGCTTTTAAGGAAGTAGAAATACACTACCGTCCAACGTGGCTCGGTGGTAAAAACGCTCATTCAGCCTAACAATGACGCAGGTTCGAATCGCTTCCACTATAAATGGTATATATAAAAAAAAAAAAGGAAGTAGAAATACATAGGTTATCTTCCAGCTCTGCCTCAGATTTTTTTTGTTTAGTGTTATAACTTTTAACGAAATGGAACTTCTGATTGTATTTTTTTTTTCAGATTGTCAGAGATTATAAATAAAGAATTCGTTCGGATATTTTAATTAATGTTGTAACTGAATGAAATTTCTTATCATTTTTAATTTTTACTGTCTAGGACCATATATATAGAGGGACGCTATATGGTTGTTGAAGTACCTTAACATGATGTAGATGCAGAAAAGCTTTTCTATGATCCAAATGTTTGGTCTGAGCTAGATTTCTTAATTGCCATAAAACATCACTTGGGGATTGGTCAAGAGACAGATTTGGTAAAACTAAGACTTTCTTCTTTTTTGTTATTTTCTTATTAAATTTTCCATCTTCATTTAAATAATATAGAATTACATATTCTATATACATGCATGTGTAACTCATATTCTTCTTCCTTGAACAGACTGCATTATATTTGGAACCAATTCATGATTGTATTGCTGAGTGCTTGCCCAGTTTGCAACTCAGAAGAAAATCCTCTCAAGTAGGTTTTATGATATTATTTAGTTTTATTTTACATTTTAATTGGTTTCTAATGTTGTTCTTTGAATCTGTGTGGTGTGCAGTGCATCTCTCTTTAAGGAAATATTAGACTCTCAGGACAACACCATATCTCTTTTTTAACTTATGTTACATGTCTATTAGTGTGTGTTTTGTGGCAGCTTAGAGAGACAAATTTTTTGTGTATTTCTTTTTTTCTCTTGTGAGAGAAGTGAGCGTGAGAGAGGGTGTAAAAGGGTTCAGGGCTTGGGTTTGGGTTTAAATTTGAGCATTTTAATCTTGTACTGTTATTCTTCATATTATTGAATCATCCCGTGGATGTAGGTAGGTTTTTGCCGAACCACATAAATTAGGTATTCTTGCATGCGATTGTCTTTTTTTTTTTTTTTTACTTTTTCTTCTTCATTATTATTTCGCTCCTTACAAATACTTCAAAGGGTGGTATTTTCCTTAACAGCCCATTGACAAGTTTAAATTTTCACATCTATTTCTAACATTTTCACGTGTTTTAGATCCATACCAATTGGGTTGTAATTATAATCATGTCCCCCTCTTCAAAGTTCCCAATTGTAATAGATAAAAAAATAATAATAATAAACTCTTACATTTAATTTGTAAATTATGTGAAAGTATATAAAGATTATGGATACATAAATTTATCAAAGATTGTACATATATTTCTAACTTTATTTCATATGATAGAAATCACTTGAAAGTTAGTTGAAGACTTACGGGTAGAAAGATCAAATATTGAATACCAACCACCCTCTGATCAATCTATTGCTTTGTTCTCCGGAAGTGGATTTTAAACTTTTTGATATCTTTTCTGTTGTCCTGGTTTACTGTTTTGGCAATCCCGCTGCTACATGCTGAGGTTTGCTCTTGCAGTGGATCATAGATAAGCATGGTATGTGTCCTGTGTCAAGAATTTTCTAAATTGGTCCATGTGGGGTTAATGTGAGCCGCTCAAAGTCTCATATCGATAGTGAAAAGGTTCCTGAATTAGTTGATATACATCAGTGTTTCTCTCTAATAAAGGCATTATAATTTAAAATGCCTAAAACCAAATCAATAAGAAATCTCGTTAATTTTTTGTCACTGAATTTGGAACTTCCTGTCTTATTTAAGAAAGTTTTCTGGTGGTCGGAGATCATAATGACTATCTAAGGTGGCAGGGTTCAAGACTCTGGTGTATGATTAAAAGGTCAGGAAACTTTTTGATATACATAACCAAATCATAAATTTCTTTAAACAAATCATTATTTGTTTATGTTGGGAAAATAAACCTCCCCAAAACCTCCCTATAAATATGCTAAATATCAGAAATAACAGAGAAATAAAATAGAAAATAATAACAATCACCACAATACAATAATTTACGTGGAAAACTCCAAAACCAGGAGAAAAACCACGGCCCTCAGAAAGAAATTCACTATGTGATAAATTGTTACAATCACACAATACACTTCTCTCAAAACTACGACACCAATACACTCACACTCTCTCAAAGTATAAAATAATTCACACCTTTCTACACTCTAAATTAAGAGAAACAAGAAAGGAATTTAATTAGAATTAAATACAATGTTTTAAGTGTATTTAATTGGTGCAATTAGAAACTAAGGACTTGATCTCCTTATATAGCCTTGAGAAGCCTTGACATATTCTTATTTTTCCAATGTGAGATTCATATCCCTTCATTGCCTTCTCATTTGCTCTCACAATTTTGCCAATTTTTCAACAAATCTCCACCTTGGCAAAATACAGGAAACCTCCGCCCTTCCGCCGCAACTTTCATGCAACCATTGTCTATACCGACAATCATAATTCTCAATCCAGAGAACTATCATACTCCGCCGCAACTTTCATGCAACCATTTTCTATACTGACAATCATAATTCTCAACCCAGAGAACTATCATACTCCACCATAAAAGTATACCACTTAGAATTAATCACCAATTCTAAGATTTCTACCTCGGCACATGTCGAACAAACTTGCTGAAATTTATGGTGCAACTCCCATGTTGGCTTTCCCCGGAAGTTCTTCAGCCATCGACATAATTCTACCACACACCTTGCATCAATGCCGCCAACCAATGCCCGTGTGCAAACTTATAGACCCACTAATAGTGACACATCCTTTTTCATAGCACCTAGTGATATGCTATAAGGATGTACATATCCTTCTCAAAGGATAAATTCAGTGTCTTCACAAGACACACTATTAGCTTGATTGTTGGAGCTACCTGCCGAACCTTAGCACCCCCCAACCTGATCCGGCCGGACCGATCCGGGGCGCGCCACTCGCACTTTCACCTTCTTTTCAAAACTTCATTTTTTTTTTTTTTTTTTTTACATTTTAAAAATCCTTGTGAGCCCATAAAAACAATAAATAAACTTTTTACAAAAATCCGGCAGAGTGCCATTTGTTTTTCGGACTTCCCAAAAACCTGCTTTTACACAAATCAATTCAAAATTCACTTTTTTCACACAAACACTTCTATCACTTTCAATCAGTTGCGCACTCTGCCGTTTAGTGCGACTTTCACAATTAGTTTATAAAATAATAACAAATCAGACTTAAACATTTACAATCATTTTGATAATAGAATACAGAAATCATAAACTAGTTAATTACAAAACATTTTACAAAACATATTTACAAATTCCCTGTATATGCATGCTTTCAGAATATATACACATAACAAAAGTATAGCTACCCAACTGTACAATCCTGTGACTCGGTCTGCAACTTGCTCCTCCTTCAATCTCTAGCCTCCTCTGGATTCCTGGTACCTACGCGTTAGAAACAAACTAACGCGCTAAGCATAAAGCTTAGTGGGTGTACTAAAACTCAATTAAATATATTACAATATAATTATTCTTTAAAGAGACAATAAACCACACTATGAATTTCATTTCTAAATCAAGTTCCAAAACAATTAATGTCAAAATCAAAGCATTTAAACAATTTTAATCACTTGAAATTCAACGTATGAATTCGATCCATTAAATCATCCAATTCAGTTTCAATTCAACTCATTTCTGGCCACTAGAATACTAAACATTCTAGGACTGGAATATGGGTTCACGTGATTGTCCGAGATTGCCCCGCAACAACAATCACTAATATCATCGCGATTGTCCGAGATTGCCCCGCAACAACAATCGCTAGTATCATTGTGATCGTCCGAGATTGCCCCGCAACAACGATCACTAAATCGGTGTGATTGTCCGAGATTGCCCCGCAACAACAATCACACAATAATAACGGCGCAGTACTGCTCAGTAAAACCCAGCTGGTATACCAACCTCCTATATCCGTTTCTATGTCTAAGTATCCTAGGGCCGTTTCAGTAAAGAATTTTCATAAGCAATACTCAATAAATATACATTTCGCACAATTTCTCAAGAATATCAACAATATTCATACAAAATATAAATCATATATTGTTAACAAAATCTACACAATCGGAATACGATCGAAACGCGATCTAGCATAAAATCAGTTCGAAATCAATAATAAGTGCATCAATCATCAATTTTTCATATAACGCAAACACTTTTCATACCAAAAATCGAAATCGAAAACTATGAACGAATTCGAAAATGAAAATAAAAACGAGGAACGAAATCGAAAACTAAAATGAAAAAGTAAACGAAAGACAGCTCGAAACGATTTCGAAAACGAGAGTACACCTACTTGGAATCCGAGTTTTTCGTTCGAGAATCGCGGTTCCACGATTTCGTTTTCCCTTCCCTTTCCTTTCTCCTTCTTCCTCTTCTTCCTCTTTTTCTTTTCTTTTTTTTTTTTCTTCTTCTCTCTTCTTCTTCTTCTTCCTTTTTCTTCTCTCTTTTCTCTCCTTTTCTCTCTTTTTCTCGGTGCTTTCTCTCTCTGTTCTGCTTTCTCGCTTCTGCGAGAAGCTTCTATTTTTTTTATATTTTTTTTTCACCATCGCGACCGCCGTCGCGACCTGTGGTCGCGCCACCAGGTTGCGGTGCTCACTGGAGTGCGCGCACCGCCTTCGTCGCGAGCGCGCCTTGGTCGCGCGAGAGCTCGCGCTGCTCACTGCCAATTTTTGACAATTTCGTCGCGAGCAGTCCATCGCGACCTGTGGTCGCGGTGGCTGGTCGCGTTGCTCACTGCCAGGTTTTGCTATTTTCATCGCGAGCGAGCTGTCGCGACCTGTGGTCGCGGTGACCAGGTCGCGATGCTCTCTGGTTCAGTTTTTCAATTTTTCATTTCTCATTCATTTTTCACTATTCAATCCGGTCCGCTGGAAATCATAAAATAAACATACATTTAATTACATTTACACCCCCTCAAATAGTAAAAATTTATTTTTCACATATTTCATATATAACAAAAATTCATCACCCGAAATCCGGGATGTTACAATTCTCCCCCACTTAAGAAATTTCGTCCTCGAAATTTACCTCAATGAAACAGTTGGGGATATTGCTGTCGCATCGTTTCTTCACTCTCCCAGGTAGCCTCTTCCACTTTATGGTTCCTCCAGAGAACTTTCACTAATGGCACTCTTTTATTTCTTAATTCTTTGATCTCCCGATCAAGAATCTGCACTGGTTCCTCCTCATATGTCAGGTCTGGTTGGATTTCAATGCTTTCGGCTGGAATTCTGTGGGAAGGATCAGATCTGTATCTCCTCAGCATCGATACATGGAACACATTATGGATCTTTTCCAATTCTGGAGGTAAAGCTAGTCTATAGGCTACTGGTCCCACACGTTCAATGATTTCGTATGGCCCAATAAACCTAGGACTCAACTTACCTTTTCTGCCAAATCGAAGTACTTTCTTCCACGGAGATACTTTCAGAAACACTTTCTCACCGACATCATATTCTATCTCTTTCCGTTTCAAATCTGCATAGGATTTCTGTCGGTCAGAAGCAACTTTCAATCGATCCTTGATGATCTTCACCTTCTCCTCAGTCTGTCGAATCAAGTCTGGGCCTACTAACCTGTCCTCTCCTAACTCTGTCCAGCATACTGGAGTCCTGCATTTCCTTCCATACAGTGCCTCATACGGTGCCATCGCTATGCTCGATTGATAACTGTTGTTGTAGGCGAATTCAATCAATGGGAGATGATCCGCCCAACTGCCTTCAAACTCAATCACACAACTTCTGAGCATATCTTCAAGCACCTGTATTACCCTTTCTGATTGTCCATCTGTCTGCGGATGGAAGGCTGTACTAAAACTCAGTCGAGTACCCAAGGCTTCTTGAAACTTCTTCCAGAATCTGGATGTAAACCTCGGATCTCTATCTGATATAATGGATACAGGCACTCCATGCAATCTGACTATCTCTCTGATATACAATTCAGCCAGTCGATCCAGAGAGTAGTCAGTTCTGACAGGTAGAAAGTGTGCCGACTTCGTCAATCGATCCACTATAACCCATACTGCATCATGCTTACTCCGGGTGAGTGGCAATCCAGTGACAAAGTCCATAGTGATGCGATCCCATTTCCATTCAGGTATTGCTATTGGTTGTAACAATCCTGATGGAACCTGGTGTTCAGCTTTCACCTGTTGACAAGTCAAGCATCTGTTCACAAATTCTATCACATCCTTTTTCATACCAGACCACCAGTACTGCATTTTCAAGTCTCTGTACATTTTCGTGCTACCTGGGTGCATTGCATATGAACTGCTGTGTGCTTCTGTCAGGATCATTTTTCTCAATTCTTCATCTTCTGGAATACAAATCCTGTCTCTGAAACACACAATACCGTCAGTTCTGATTGAGAAGTCTGGATGCTTCCCCTCTGGAATCTGTTCACATATCAGTTGGATTCTAGCATCCTGCTTCTGTTTCTCTGCAATCTGCTGAATCAGACTGGGTCTGCATATCAATTCGGCTACCAATGCACTATCTGGATTCAGCTGCAAATGCACATTCATAGCTTTCAGAGCAAACAATGCTTTTCTGCTCAACGCATCTGCGACCACATTCGCCTTTCCTGGATGGTAGTCGATTACACAGTCATAGTCTTTAATCAACTCCATCCATCGTCTCTGTCTCAAATTGAGCTCTCTCTGGGTAGGCAAATACTTCAGACTTTTATGATCTGTGTATATGTAACATTTCTCACCATATAAGTAATGCCTCCATATTTTCAGTGCGAAGACTATGGCTGCAAGTTCCAGATCATGAATCGGATAGTTCAGCTCATGATTTTTCAGTTGTCTGGACGCATATGCAACCACCTTGCCTTCCTGCATCAATACACATCCCAAACCATGGTGTGAGGCATCACTATAAATCACATAGTCTTTACCTGAAACAGGCTGAATCAGGATTGGAGCCTCTACAAGCATTGCCTTCAATCGGTCAAAAGCTGTCTGGCATCTGTCAGTCCACTCAAATCTGACATTCTTATGCAGTAACTTGGTCAACGGACTTGCTATGGAGGAAAACCCCTTCACAAACCGTCGATAATAACCTGCCAAGCCTAGAAAGCTTCTGACTTCTGTCACATTTCTGGGAGGCTTCCATTCCACTATCGCTTCAATCTTTTTCGGATCTGCCTTAATACCCTCTGCTGACACAATGTGACCCAAGAATGCAATCTCAGGCAACCAGAACTCACACTTGCTCAGTTTTCCATACAGTTGCTTCTCCCTCAGAATCTGCAATACTACTCTGAGGTGTCTGTCATGGTCCTCAGCTGTCTGTGAGTACACCAGGATATCATCGATAAAGACTACTACAAACTGATCCAAGTATGGCCGGAATATTCTGTTCATCAGATCCATAAAGGCTGCAGGTGCATTAGTCAGCCCAAATGGCATCACTACAAATTCATAATGCCCATACCTGGTTCTGAAAGCAGTTTTCAGAATGTCTGAATCTTTTATCCTCAACTGATGATATCCCGATTTCAGGTCGATCTTTGAGAAGACACAGGCTCCTCTCAGTTGATCGAACAAATCGTCGATTCTAGGCAACGGATACTTGTTCTTCACAGTCAGTTTATTCAGCTGCCTGTAATCGATGCATAGTCTCAGGGACCCATCCTTCTTCTTTACAAACAGGACTGGGGCTCCCCAAGGAGATACACTAGGCCGAATGAAGCCCTTATCCAGCAATTCCTGTAACTGTATCTTCAATTCTTTTAGTTCTGCTGGTGCCATTCTATAGGGTGCTATCGATACTGGAGACGTACCTGGTACCACATCAATCACAAACTCTACTTCTCTCTGAGGTGGCAAACCAGGAAGCTCCTCTGGAAACACATCTGCAAAGTCACACACAGTGGGTATATTCTGTATTTCTGCATTCGCTTTTCTAGAATCAACCACCTGTGCCAAGTACGCTTCACACCCCTTTCTAATCAGTTTACAGGCTGCAGTGGCTGAAATGACATTGGAGAGAAAATCCCTCCTTTCACCCACCATTGTGATTTCTGAACCATCTACTGTTCTGAGGGTTACTCGCTTCAGTTCACAATCGATCACTACTCTATGCCGAGTTAACCAATCCATGCCTAGTATCACATCAAACTCATGGAATGGTAACTCCATCAAGTCTCCAGGAAAATCACACTCCTGTATCCGAATCGGACAATTTCTATATATACGATTCACTACCACACTCTGACCTATCGGATTACTGACTAATACATCAAATTCAGTAGGTTCAGTTTTCAAACTTCTTTGTTTCAACAATGCATTACAGATATATGAGTGTGTAGAACCTGGATCTATCAATGCAATAGCTCTAGTATCAAAAATAGAAACAATACCAGCTATCACATCCGGAGCATCTTTATCTTCTTGAGCTCGAACACCATAAACGCGTGCAGGAGCTCTACTATCAGGTCTCATCACTGATTCTGACGCTCCTCTGTGGCTACCACCTTCAGGCACTGCCTGACCAGGCCTCCTACCTCTGGAAGTAGTAGGGGCTGGTCTCTCTGGCTGCTGGGGTCCCATCTGTGGGCAATCCCTCACGAAATGATCATGGGAGCCACATTTCAGGCAGGCTCCTGTAAGCTTCCAGCATTCCCCAGGATGTCTTTTGCCACAATGATCACATACTGGAGGGGCTGGTCCCCTACCTACACTCCTAGGGGTACTGGCTACAGAAGTCGCAGATTGACCAGGCCTAACTGTATGTACAGGCCTCTGTGACTGCACTGGACCACTAGGCTGCGGTCCTTTAAATTTCTTGCTCGGGGACTGATATGAGCTGGATGGCCCTGCCCCTCTTCTCTGCTGCCCTCTGTCTCTTCTGGCCTGCTCTTCTTTCTTTATTCTCTCTACATTCAGAGCTGCCGAGACTAGTCTGGTAAAATCCTCGAATTCAAATGCAGCCACCTGTAACATTCCTCAATTAATTCACAGTCCAATTATATCAATATATCATAATCAATTACTTAGAAATTCAGAACGTTACACAACCTGTAGGCGGATGTAATCATTTAGTCCATCTTCAAATCGTCTACATTTATCCGCCTCAGTCGCCACCATCTCTTTCGCATACTTACTCAACCTAACAAACTCCCTCTCATATTCAGTCACAGTCATCTGCCTTTATTTCAGGTTGGTAAACTCCCTCTTCAGATTATCCAGATAAATGCGACCAATATATTTTCTCCGGAACTCCGTCTGAAAGAAGTCCCACGTTCTGTCCTCTGGTCGCACTGTCTGTATAATGGAGGTCCACCACTGGTAGGCATCCTCCTGCAGTAAGGATACTGCACATTCCAATCTCTCCTCAGGTGTGCAGTGCATCTGCTCCAATATTCTGTTCGTCCGTTCAAACCAATGTTCTGCGGCAGATGCATCCTCATCCTTCCTACCATGGAAATCAGTAGGTCTGTGTTTAGCCAGTCGCTCTATGGCTGATCTCCGTGGCGCTACTCTGGCCACATTTTGGAAGAACTCAGCCATTTGCTGCATAAACGCTGGCTGTACAGGGTCCGGTACTCTCGGACTCACTGATTCCCTCGATGCTCCCCCAGCCACGCTGGCGGGACTCTCGGGTCTATCACCACTTCCTTCCATTTCTTTATCCTATATCAGATAGAAGAGAGTTCTGCAGATTAGAGTCACACATTCCTATGGGTAGCTTTAGACAATGCATGCATATACAGACTCTTTGGTCCAGAAACGCCTAAATCGCGCTCTGATACCACTTAATTGTAGCACCCCCCAACCCGATCCGGCCGGACCGATCCGGGGCGCGCCACTCGCACTTTCACCTTCTTTTCAAAACTTCATTTTTTTTTTTTTTACACAATCGGAATACGATCGGAATACGATCGAAACGCGATCTAGCATAAAATCAGTTCGAAATCAATAATAAGTGCATCAATCATCAATTTTTCATATAACGCAAACACTTTTCATACCAAAAATCGAAATCGAAAACTATGAACGAATTCGAAAACGAAAATAAAAACGAGGAACGAAATCGAAAACTAAAATGAAAAAGTAAACGAAAGACAGCTCGAAACGATTTCGAAAACGAGAGTACACCTACTTGGAATCCGAGTTTTTCGTTCGAGAATCGCGGTTCCACGATTTCGTTTTCCCTTCCCTTTCCTTTCTCCTTCTTCCTCTTCTTCCTCTTTTTCTTTTCTTTTTTTTTTTTTCTTCTTCTCTCTTCTTCTTCTTCTTCCTTTTTCTTCTCTCTTTTCTCTCCTTTTCTCTCTTTTTCTCGGTGCTTTCTCTCTCTGTTCTGCTTTCTCGCTTCTGCGAGAAGCTTCTATTTTTTTTATATTTTTTTTTCACCATCGCGACCGCCGTCGCGACCTGTGGTGGCGCCACCAGGTCGCGGTGCTCACTGGAGTGCGCGCACCGCCTTCGTCGCGAGCGCGCCTTGGTCGCGCGAGAGCTCGCGCTGCTCACTGCCAATTTTTGACAATTTCGTCGCGAGCAGTCCATCGCGACCTGTGGTCGCGGTGGCTGGTCGCGTTGCTCACTGCCAGGTTTTGCTATTTTCATCGCGAGCGAGCTGTCGCGACCTGTGGTCGCGGTGACCAGGTCGCGATGCTCTCTGGTTCAGTTTTTCAATTTTTCATTTCTCATTCATTTTTCACTATTCAATCCGGTCCGCTGGAAATCATAAAATAAACATACATTTAATTACATTTACACCCCCTCAAATAGTAAAAATTTATTTTTCACATATTTCATATATAACAAAAATTCATCACCCGAAATCCGGGATGTTACAAACCTGCTCCACCGTTTTGACAATTTTTCTTAACGTGCCCAGATTGCCCACACGCCTAGCAAAATATTTTCTTCCTGGAGTTATTCTTCTTCCAATTGCTCCCATTGCTAGCTACCAATGCTGTGTCTTCTGATGGAGTACGACCTCCACCCTTCAGCCTTCTCTCCTCAGAAAGGAGTTTACCGGTAACTTCTGCAAAATTCAGAGTCTCCTTCCCATATACCAAAATAGGTTTTATATGTTCATAGGAAGATGGAAGAGACAATATAAGCCTTAATGCTTTATCTTCGTCTTCAATTTCAACTCCAATAGACTCCAGTTCAGAAACAATACCATTGAGAACACTCAGATGATCTGAGATTTTTGCACCTTCTTCCATACGCAGAGTATGAAACTGTTCCTTCAGGTACAACCGATTTGAGATGCCTTTTGCCTGATACAACCCTTCAAGCTTTTCCCAGAGTTCCTTGGCTGAATGTATTCCATGCACATTTGCAAGAACATTCTTGGCCAAACACAGACGAATCACACTTGCAGCTCTCAAATCCATTTCTTCCCAATCTTCATTGCTCATACTAGACTCACCTTTGCTGGAATCTTTTAAAACAGGGCCTGATTTCTCCTTTAATATCTTGTGTAAACCAGATTGTATTAACACATCCTTGACTTGCACTTGCCACAAGCCAAAATTAATCTTTCCATCAAATTTCTCTACACCAAACTTCAAAGAACTTGAAAATTTAGACATTCTAACCGTATACTGAAATAGTGCCCGTAGTCCGTGAACAGCACTCCAGGTAAGTTCCCAGGAAAGAGAGGTGGGTCACAATGGACACACTTAAATACCAAGTCTTTCCTAGCCAGAACCTTCCTTAGACAAGCACTTCCACAATACTACCACACTTAACTCCAGCAACCAAGAACAATTTAGACCAAGAACAATTCTTTTCTGATGTGGAAGATCAGACAATGCTGCAACCACAGAGCATACTAAGAATTTTCTAAAACCTCTGACACCTTAGCAACCAACCAGTCTCTGATACCACTTGTTGGGAAAATAAACCTCCCCAAAACCTCCCTAGAAATATGCTAAATATCGGAAATAACAAAAAAATAAAATAGAAAATAATAACAATCACCATAACACAATAATTTATGTGAAAAACTCCAAAACCAGGAGAAAAATCACGGCCCTCAGAAAGAAATTCACTATGTGATAAATTGTTACAATCACACAATACACTTCTCTCAAAACTACGACACCAATACACTCACACTCTCTCAAAGCATAAAATAATTCACACCTTTCTACACTCTAAAATAAGAGAAACAAGAAAGGAATTTAATTAGAATTAAATACAATGCTTTAAGTGTATTTAATTGGTGCAATTAGAAACTAAGGACTTGATCTCCTTATATAGCCTTGAGAAGCCTTGACATATTCTTATTTTTCCAATGTGGGATTCATATCCCTTCATTGCCTTCTCATTTGCTCTCACAATTTTGCCAATTTTTCAACAGTTTAGTTACAGTAAACTTTGTACTTACTGCATCTATATATTCTACTATCCTTGGACAGATTGCATTGTGTTTGAAACTAAGTCATGATTGTATTGCTGAGTGATTGCCAGCCCGCAGCACATAACACTACAAGAAAAAGTAGTTTTTCTAATGAACAATTTCTAACGGAGTCCAAATACGATCGGTAAAATTCGTATTTCCAACGGTAAAAATATAACCATCGGAAAAGTGTAAAAGAAATATTTATATTTTACAACAGAATAAATGCCCTTAAAAATAGTGTTGAAAGACGTCGGAAATACTATGAAAATTGTGCTAAGCTTTGGCGCCAACACTATTTCTGGCCATATGTATATAACCGTCGGAAAAAATAAATCTTTTTCGACCAAGACACTTGATCCTCGAAAATGTTATAAAATTTCTAACAATATGTAACTTGTCCTTAGAAAAAAAACAAAATATTTACGATCATGGTTTGATCCTTAGAAATATTATAAACTTTCGACAACGAGTAACTTGTTCTTAAAAAAAGTTAAAGTTTTCCAACCACAATTTTTTATTCTCGAGGCAAATATATTTATAACATATGTTTTAGCACATATTATCATTTTAACGAGGTAAATTTTATTTGATAATTTGAAATAATTATATGATACAACACATGCAATTCAAAAGAAACATGTAATTATGGTATGTTGCAATTAAATCATAATTACTTGATAATTACATAAACACGATCTCAAAATCATAAAAAAAAAAATGAAATAGAGACGCAAATCAAGGTTAAGTGGTGCTTGAAATTTGAATTACAAGTGGGATTACATTTACCAGAGAAACAAAAGCTTGTTGACAAGCTCTTTGCCGACTCGTGCGAGGCACGTTATTGACCTAGCAAAGGTTTTTAGTGGGTTTCCACTTAGTTTTGCTCTCCTCAGTCCTCTCTCTGACTCTGTCTCTCCCCCCTCTCTCGTGCGCACTCTTTGTAGTCTAAAAGCTGCTGTTGGCGGGAAGGGGAAATTGATTTTATTGCATGATCAAGGTTATTGCTGGTCGTGCACGTCAGATTTTGACCCACCGTTTCGGTCTCTATGTGTTATCAATGGTCCAGATTTAGTTAGAGAGCACCCTAAGATTATCAAAAACAATTAATGAATCATTAATTATTTGTACAACAATAATATCAAAAAATTTTATGTTTATTCATATTTTAGAGCATAATATCGCCACAATCTCATTAATTAATATGAATGTGAGTAATATATCATTAAATGTAAACCAATATTTATTCCTCTAAAATTAAGTTTCCAATAATTGTAAAATTGAAGTACGAATTATATTATTTAAAGGTAACTACCAACGTAAAAATCTCTGTAATAAAATAATTTACATATCTTAATAATTGCATTCTGTTTTTACATAGAAAGCATTGATAAAATTTATTTTTACAATGTTCTTATATTGTCTCATTTATAGATAAACACAAATTAAATTAATTTATTCACGGAAATTATTTGAATAAAAATGTATTCTACATTTTAGAATGTTTCTAATTTATAAATTTATAGTGGAAAATTTAATACAACTCCGGTATTATCACAACACATATTGGGATAATAACTTTAAACCAACAAGTGTAGAAAAATAATTTGATTGTTCGGGCATCTTGTTATATTAACTATGTGATCTATATATCGTGAATGATTAGTACGTGTTAATGGGAATTAAAATTAGAATGATGGTAAACAATATTACATTGTGCGTTATTTGTAAGACTAGTACAATTTTAATAAGTTGAGTTTTTTTAACACTAAAATAAAGAAATATCCATTTTATCTTTTACTTAAGTTAGTAAAGACAAATACAGGACTAATTGCTTTCTCTTTCTTATTCATCTAACTCTTCTCTCTCGTTTCTCAATTTAGAATACTTAGAAATTGTCAATTCAATAACTGAACATTCAAAAGCACTAAATCTATTACTTCATTTAAAAATATTTTCATTGTTTAAGACTTGGCTTTGCATTTTAGAACTCATTATTCAAGAGCTAATCCTCTTCCTTCATTGATTTATCTTACCAAAATCAAATTTAATATTTAGTTTATCAAAGTTAATATTGCTATGCCACAAGAAACTTTCTTACAAATCCTCTAGCTCCAGCATGGATGATCTGCCTTTATTGGACCAGGGAGATATATTAGTACAAAGTGTGTGTAAGCTAGCCCAAAACACCATCTGATCGCAATACAAAAATAAAAAAGTTAAGGTTGATGTCACCGAAATTGAACTTCTTTTGTAGATATCAAGCATTAACCTATGATCGATTATTAATTTCATTTAGCTAACTAGTAAATTAAACTCAATAATATTTACAAGAGTAGTGACAGAACATACTCTTTTTAGATATGTCCACTTAAAACAAATTAATAACATATAGTTATCTTGCTAATTTAATTGAACACAAAATAAACATGTATAAGATTTCAAAAAAAAGAAAAACATGTATAATATTTCGACTAAACTAAGAATTATAAACAGACATTTTCGTAATTCTGCATTTTACAATGCTAGACTAGGGTTTTGTGACACATATATAAACCTGCAAATGGAGTCTCTGGTTCTCCTTAGCGTTTCTCAGTTGTTGCAGTCTCTCCTCTTCACGGTGACTCTCCTTCTCTTTATGTTTATATATCCATTAAAACATTGGCTGTTTGTGTGTGTGTATATTATATATATATAACATGACTGTAAAAGTTTTTCTTTTGTAAATTACTTTAGATTCAAGTTGTTCAAACACTCGTTTACACACTTAATAACTTGGAACAAAAAATCTGTTTCTTTTGCATCGGAATATGCAATTCTATCCATGTAAGCTTTTAACTTTTTGTAAATCTAGAGTTGTTGCATATTTGAGTCTTGTGATGCGAAAATTGCATTTTTTTTTTTTAGAATGCTCTGAACCCGTTCGATGAAATTCCTCACTGAAAATTTGAATACAAAAGATGTTTGTTGAAATTGAAAGTCTGTACCCATTTGTCGTGATTCGTAGTTGAGTTGATTTATGATGTGAAATGGTACAATAGGCTTCATGTTTGAAATTTGATGGCCGAAATTTATCTTTTTTGGGTTCTCAGTTTTACTTTTACTGTTTCGAATGATAAGATGCTATATGTTTAATAAGCATTGGCTTGAATGATATGTTATGTTACATGTATAAGCTTTGGCTTGATTGGTTCTAAGGCTCATGTTTTGTTTTAACCATATCTTGAACCTGCAGTTATCTATTGTAAAATCGTGTTTTTGTTCACAGTGCCGGCTCTAGTAAGATGAAACCCCATAAATCAATTACGAGTTCAAGCAAGTCCAATCTTAAGGAATTCAAAAGAGAAGAACATGAAACTCCTTCGGCTCCTTCTTCAGAAGATAAGGGAGAGATAGAGCGTGAACTGGCAGAAGTCACGTTTGAAGACCTACAAGAGGCACTGTTTGATGGATCATACTTTGTATAGTTTAGCTTCTGCCAGTTGCTTTCGGACAACATTTGAACAAAACTTGATGGGAACTATTTAAATATTTACATAAAATTGCTTGAAGAATATTTAAATTTTGTATTTATATATTAAATGTTTTAATTGATAGTCATGGTAAGGAGAAAAAAGCGTTTTGCTAATACTTCCGCCGACCAACATGATTCTATTATAGTCATAATAAGCAGAAACAAGTGTGTTACTAGTGCTCCTCCGTACAATAATATTTCCGACTATAAATTTCATCAATAATGCATTATTTCCGAATTTAATGCTCATTGGTTATACATTATTTTCGATGGTCATTTTTCTTAATTTTATCTTATTTTTTACTAAAAAGCTCTTCAGTAATACAATAGTTCTGATAGTGAATCTCATCGAAAATATATTATTTCTGACTGTGATCCTCCTCGGTAATATATTATTTTTAATCGCAATATCTCACGGTAATATATTTTTTCTGACAGTGAAGCTCCTTGGAAATACAAGTTTTTGTGACCATAATAGTCGTCGGTGACATATATTACTTCCGACCAAAAAGTTCCTTAGTAATTACCGAACTATTTTTAATAATAAATACGGTCAAAAATATTATCTTTATAATTGGTTGTCATAACATTATTGAGGTATATTTTTATCATTTCTGACCACTATTTGCCTTCGGAAAAGTTATATTTCCGACGGTCCGTCAAAAAAATATTATTTCCAACCATACCATTTCTAACGAAGACTGACGAACTTTTTCCATCAGAAATGTGTATTTCTGATGGTCCAGAGTCATTACTGACAACTTTCAATCATTAGAAAAGACTATATTTCTTGTAGTGTAAGAAATCTTCTCAAGTAAGTTTTATGGATGCTGTAGCTGTGGTTTATTGTTCTGAGTTTCTCTTAGGAACTCTGTTCTTTTTGATACAGTTGCCTGTTATTTTGTAGCATCTTACGGGTTGTTAATGGCACTGTATTTTGAATTAATTTGTCTGGTGTAATTGTACAGTGGATTCTTGACTGACAGGTTTACCAGCAGACCTATATCTTTTCGGGACGCACATTTCATAAATAAAATCACCAGCAAATTATTTATGAAATATTAATTGTGGCACATAATTAACAATGCAAGCAATTGCTTTTGCACCTGTAACTTGACTTGAGAAAAATATTGTTCTGTGATTGAAGGTGATGGTGAAGAAAGCCACCTAAAATATATTACCAATTAGTAAATTGGATGTTTTGATTAAAATATTCCCGATATTTTTCATACCTTACTGGTTCCCATATAAAAATATATTCTTGAATATTTCCTATATTTTTAATATTTCTACTGAATTTTTTGAAAATGTAAACCTATGATAATTTCACTTCCTATATTTTTAATATTTCTACTGAATTTTTTGAAAATGTAAACCTATGATAATTTCACTAAAACTATAATTTCACTAAAACTAATCTTAATGTAAACCTATGATAATTTCACTTCCTATATTTTTAATATTTCTACTGAATTTTTTGAAAATGTAAACCTATGATAATTTCACTAAAACTATAATTTCACTAAAACTAATCTTTACTCTCTCTCTCTCTCTCTCTCTCTCTCTCTCTCTCTCTCTCTCTCTCTCTCTCTCTCTCTCTCTCTCTCTCTCTCTCTCTCTCTCTCTCTCTCTCTCTCTCTCTCTCTCTCTCTATATATATATATATATATATATTTGTATGGGGTCACCTTAGGTGCACTAGTGCATGATGCGCAGAGGCGGAACGAGAAAACGGAAATTGGAAGGGTCAGGTCCAGAATCTATTACTACATATTATTTAATTTTTTTTTATATTTAAATTTAATTTTATATTTAATTTTTTAAAATAAAAATTCTAGGTGGCCCTAAAGGGGTCCACTCCTATAATGCACTTTAAAGTAAGAACTAATTGCATCGACCTTTCCTGAAATTTTGTCAACTACAAATGGAGGTAACTTTATTATTTATTGACAAACACCTCCCCTACCCTTACTAAAATTTGGTCAAATATAACAGTTAACCATATGAGGTTTTTGCCAAAATACTCAAAAGTTGACTAAAAGATGGGAGATCTTTGTCAATAAACTCAAAAGTTGACCCGCCTATAATTGAACAAATTTTAAGAGAGGTAGGCACATATCATAATATTCTACAATAGGTCACCTTGTTTTGTCATCCCTTCCTTTATTTTTAAAAGTTTATTATATCTATAAATTGTAAATTTACAACATTATCTCTATTATTATATCAATTTGCTAAACTAATTCAATAAAGTTAATGTAAACATACACATTATCAAAATTTGTTTCTCAGTAATTTAAAATTTAAAGAAACATCCAACATTTACTTAAAATTAAGAAGAATAAAAAAAGAAAATATATATTACTAAGAGATGTATTCAAATATATAAAATTATCAAATCTAAGTTTTTTTTTTATTGCAATTTCATTTTTTTAAAAAAATTAACTTAGTAAAATAATATTAAATGCATTCTAAGTAATTACAAAAAAGAAAAAAAAAATTGAACACAACCAAGCAATTTCTTGATATCATGTCTTTTCAGTAATTTTTGTTTTTATTATGATATACGTATTTATGCATTAGTCCTCATTAAACACTTAGACAACTTGCACATATGCTCTCATCGTGTAACAATTTATCATCACTCTAATTGATATAAATAGTATCTCATACCAATCATGCATTGTTCAATTTTCAGATACTCCAAGTCCCTAATGTCTATTGGACATTAGGTCACGGGTAGTGTAAATATTATACCACGAATATTGTAATTTTATATTTCGATGTGCGTATTATATTGTAGAATAGCCCTAAAGATGTTGATTCTTCTTTCAACTACTTTTTATTAAGTTTATTATTAATTTCTAAAAGTTAATTATTAATTGACAATTACTAAAGTTGTAAGTTGTAAAATATAAATTGAAATTGAAAGGAAATATGAGGAAAAATATTTTTATATTAACTTTCCACAAAGTTAGAAAATTATATATTAAGATTCCTCAATATATTTTTTTTTTTAAACAAAGATCCAAATTATAGAAAGACAAACAAACCAACTATCCAGGAAAATCTTCCTGGACCAATCTCTTCATATCCAAAGTACAAGACTCAATTCAAAAGCAACCAGAATCTAAAGATAGAACGGTTTTGGCAAGTGTCAGCCACTTTGTTATCTACTATAGGAACAAAATTAAAACTTAAAACAAACAGACTAAACAAAATAAAAAGGATATCCGAAATCACAAGACCTAGATCCGAACAAGGGATCGAATGATCTTGAAGGAGCTTAATCACACCTTGAGCATGTTGATATGTCTTGAATTTGTCCAAGCCCATTTGCTAAGCCCAAGCCCATTTGCAAATTATTGGGCTGACCCAATAGAAATAGTATGTGCTACAGTAAAATGGCAAGCAGTGAAATGGATTATGAGGTATCTACGGGGTACTACTGATTATTGTTTGGAATTTGGAAGGAGTAAGGGACATTTGGTTGGTTATGTTGATTCAAATTATGCAGATGATCTCGACAGACGGAGATCCATTACTGGCTATGTATTTACTCTTGGTGATACTGCTATCAGTTGGAAAGCTACGTTACAGTCTATAGTAGCATTATCCACTACAGAGGCAGAGTACATGGCAGTTGTCGAGGCTATAAAAGAAGCCATTTGGATGAGAGGCTTGTTTGGTGAGCTCAGTTTGGATCATAAAGTGATTGTCGTCCATTGTGATAGCCAAAGTGCTATTCATTTAACTAAAGATCAAATGTTTCATGAAAGGACGAAACACATTGATGTGAAGTACCACTTTGTTCGTGATATTATTTCTCAAGGTGATATTTCTATTAAGAAAATTGGTACTGCAGACAATCCAGCTGATATGTTGACAAAGTCTCTTTCAGTAAGCAAGTTCAGGCATTGCTTGGACTTAGTTGGTATTTATCAAAACTGATTGCCTTAGGGGCATTTTTGGAGAAGATGATTGAAGAAATTCTTTAGCTAGCAAATTCAAGCCAAGGTGGAGATTTGTTGATATGTCTTGAATTTGTCCAAGCCCATTTGCTAAGCCCAAGTCCATTTGCAAATTATTAGGCTGACCCAATAGAAATAGTATGTGCTACAGTAAACGCGTGAACAGTGACGTAAGCAGTGACGTCAACAGTACATATGCGTAAGTAGTGACGTCAACAGTACCGCGTGAACAGTACCGTATACGCGTGAACAGTAACTGTGAATACTAACTAAAATTTTCCTATAAATACCTCCCTTCTCTTTATTTGTAAACCATCCAAGCAATTTGAGAATTCCTCAATTTGAGAGAATTCATTTGAGAGAAAAGTGAGCTTGTGATCTTGAGAGCCATTAGGAGTTACTCTAGTTTGAGAGTATCTATTGGGTGTATTGGGGCTTTGGGTTTTGAGATAAATTCTCTTGTCTTGTATTATCTCCATTTTAGTAAAATTTCTTTGATCGTCTTCGCCCGTGGATGTAGGCTTTAAGCCGAACCACGTAAATTTTGTGTCTCCACTATTCTATTTATTTCTCTATTTTGTCGTCATAATTATTCTTCCGCTGCGAAATTCCTAACAGAGCATCAGACTCAACATGGACATTAGAAAGCCCTGAATCCATAGCAAACCGGAGCCCATGCAACAAAGCCACAACCTCAGCTACTTGAGGAGAATAGAAAGCACCCACACGAACTGACCCAGCTGCCATGATCAAACCATTATGGTTTCTGATCATAAGCCCAAGCCCAACCACCTCTGGAAGAGAGCCAACACTAGCATCACAAGTAAGCTCAAATGAATCAAGATGAGGAGGAACCCAATAGAGAGTTGGAACAACTACAGAAATCACGGTACCGGCAGCTCTGTCCTCCTCTGAAGCCGCATGATACTCTGTCAAGAAGGAACAAGACCAGTCAGCTATATCTCCCGCTGGAAGAAGAACTTGGCCATGGATGCCCTTGTGTCGACGAAACTAGACCTGCCATAAAATCACTCTCAAAAGCTCAAAGTCAGCCCGCTTCAATTTGTGCTTAGCCACTGTCAAAAAATCCAGAAAATGAGATGGAGGTCCACTGACAAAATTCGTCCAGTTTCTAATACTTCGCAGAACAGGTTTAAGAAGGTGGCAGCCCCACAATACATGCCACGTCGTTTTCGGGGCACGATGGCACAAAGGACACAGCTCTCTCATTGCCATACCGTGATTAATTAGATTAACGTTGGTGGGAAGCCAGTTCGTCGCTGCACGCTACAAGAAAAACTTCACTTTTGGAGGGACCAAAATGCTCCAGATGAACTTCCACCAAGAGGCCAATGAACCCGAATTCGAACTGTTGGGGATCTCCTTCAAAGACAACGCCAATTTTATTAATCATTTAAAAGTATTTAATCCTTACTTGTTTATTAGAATTAGTATGCATTTTCAACTATTAAATTAAAAATAAATGCATGTTTGGATATTGCATTTAAAGGATATATAAGTTAATGTTGAAGTTGTTCCTAAAATTTTAAGTTTCCCTATGTAATGTTAAATTGTTCTTGGGAACAACATCGACGTTGCTCTGAACGTTGAAGTTGTTCCGAACAATAACTTATTCCCGCGAATAACTTTAAATTTTAAATTAATGTTGAAGTTGTTCCCAAAAGTCAGAGTTGTTCCCTTTATAACGTTAACTTGTTCTCGGGAACAACTTCGACGTCGGTTTGAACGTGAAAGTTGTTTTCAACGTTAACTTATTCCGGAAACAACTTTAACGTTTCTACCGATGTTGAAGTTGTTCACAAAAGTTAAAGTTGTTTCCCCTTATAACGTTAAGTTATTCTCACCTATGTCGAAGTTGTTCCCAATGTTAATTTAATCATATGTCGAAGTTATTTTTAATGTTAATTTAATCCTAGAAACGACTTAACGTTCTGACCAATGTTGAAGATTTTTTCCAAAGTTATTTTCTTTGTAACGTTAACTTGTACTCGAAAATACTTTCAATATTGGTGGTAGCAACTTCTGAATATTAAAGTTGTTTCCACCAACATTAAAATTGTTCTTTAAAACAAATTTAAATTTTAACAACGTTGAGGTTGTTCTCAAATGTTAAAATTGTTCTCAGGTCATGGTACCTGCTTAGCAGGTCGTACTGACCATCACAATGCCATCTGGTAAGAAAAAGCCATTATCATTAGACTCGATAAAAGTTTACATCAATGGTCTATATTAGTACACGTCATTGGTTCATTAAAGTTAGGTATTATAGCTTGGTGAGTTTTGTACTTCTGCGACTCTCATAATTGTGTGTATTTTCCTAAACAGTATTTTAATCTCTTTCTTGTGTATTTCGATTATTTCTTACATTGAACATATTAAATTGTTGTTCTTGGGGGAATTAAGTCATGATTATATTACCGCCGTCCAATATAGTTTGGCAATAAAAATACTCATTCAGTATAATAATAATTTAGATTCGACTTCCCAGCACCGCAAATGGTATATTAAAAAAAAAAAAGTCATAATCAACGGAAGAGGAAAAACAGAAGCAAAGATTCCCGTAGATGTGTTGTAACAGTTTGTTGATAATTAATCTAATAAATATTGATTTCTATTTGTTAATTATCATTTTGTTCATACATTTACTATGCAAAACACAAAAGCATCTATTGCTCTGTCTCAAAAATTAGCTTGTAATGGTTTGTTATTCACATTATTGTGCATTGGGAAGTCTGATTTTGAGATTGTTGGAAATTAGGGCATAGACGGTATAGGAAAAATTAACCAGTGCTGAGGCTAGCTGTTGTCACCAAAGTTTCTAATCAATTTGAAGTTCAATATTTCATTGCAAATGTTATGGAGCAATCGGAAAGAAGTAATAGATTGGTTCGTCTTTGAGAAAAAGTTCTTTCTAAAATTTTAGAGGAAGATTATGTGGACTTGGCACACCAAACATACCACAATATATCAAGGACAAGTTCAAACATAAAAAATTATCATTATTTTAGAGGATGTGAATACTTTGAAACAATTAGAAACTTTAGTAAAAGGGCTTGACGAATTTAATATAAATTTATTGAGGGGAAATTGGACTGTTTTGGTTTTCATTTTTAAAAAACCAACACTTTGCCTGTTCATTTCTGAACTAATCCGTTTTTACCAATATGTTAAAATTAAACAAGATAAAATTTTAATTAAGTACTGCACCCATGCTATGAATAGTAGCTAGTGGATGGGAAAATTAGCAAGTACAAAATATAATGTGTTTATACTTTTGCACATAGATCATGAAACACTAACCAGTCAGCTGTATTCTTAAATGAACTTATTACATTTATGAAGCTGGCAGCATAATGAAAGGAAGAAAATACTTGTCATTATACCTAGTGATGATGAGGATCGGGCGCTTCCGGGGATTCCCGGGCAGCACTGCTGTGGCGGTAGTGGCTTCCAACGACTTCTGATTTAAGTCCCCTAATTATGTGCCATTTTGGTAGGCCAGTACCGTTCTCTTCCACAACCAACTTCTTATTTGCTGCCACCTGATCATCACTACTCTTCTCTTCTACAGCAATTAACCATCCTGACCCATAACAAGTTGGTTATATAATTAAACAAAAACTACCTGTAAATAGTAATATACAAATATAGTAATTATCAAGCGTGGAATAGGTCCGTAAAGACTTTTACGAGCAATCGATAAAAGTCTCTACCTCAACGGATCAGTTCTTTTGCATGTAACAGAGAAAAAGAGAGGGAGAGACTCACTAGTTTTTGAGATGTTGCTTGGAGGCTCCGCAGAAGAAAAACAGGCCATCTTCGACGAGTACAAGAAGAGAATCAAAAGAGAGACAAGTACTAATGAGGGCTTGCCAGTGCTACCCATTTTTGTTGAAGACAGTGAGATTTTATTACTAAGCTATATGCCTATATATATACATATACATATGCCTATATATATACATATACATATATATATATAGATAAGTCCACAAGAAAAAGATTTGAAGGGAGTGAAATGCACTTAAATGGAATTAAGCCAACCTCAATTATCGTGTTCTTTTCTTTTCAAAAAAGTAAAAAATAAAAAATTTATCGTGTTCTTTAAGTTGTTTACTGTCAACAGTTTATGTATATTAAAAAAAAAAAAATTCCTCTGTTTGTAGATAAGTTGACTAGCCATAAAATTAACTTTACCTTTTATTAACCTAACATAAATAGATGATGCACTAAGTGGGTCTAAGACTATCATGGTCATAGGGTTTGCTTTTCTTAAATATTTATATAAATTGGTCAAGGAAAATAATCATTGTAGAGATAATGCTATTCAAAATAGAGTATCAATTATTAGGTCTAAGATGCTTTGAGGAATTGAAGCTTTGGTTTTCTAAGTCTTCTCCATGAGACTCATGTGGTTGTGGAGTAGATGATATTGAAGGGTTATAATAATACAATCTAGACCAGAAAAGATAGTTGAAAAAGTTGATAAGGCTAAGGGCAGCTGACAACCAGTAGAAAAGGTCTAGCCTATCCTTGTTGAGATCATTGTCGCTAAGCCAACCACTATAAGATGAGTTTGAGGTAATTTTGTTGGCTAGGGAAACGAGTAAGAGCAGTAAGTCATGGCTGTTAAAAAGGATTGCATCCCTTCCAGGGACTGTTTGTAGAAGAATTCTATTAGACCAATGTTGTGCCGAGGCTTGTTGAACAGATTTTAAAGGAGCTCTTATAAATTCTACTTTATTTTGCTCATCACTTTTGCTTCTTCTAGCCACTGCTAATTCCATTTCCAATCCTGACATTGCTTTATCAATTGACCTTTTTCCACACACAGAAACATGAAAAATAAATAAATATCAGAGATTGCATATATATAGAAATTCATATTAATAAATAAAAGTAATAATTAGGTGACTAGGTGAGAGATCCTGCACGTGATCCTATTTGAGTCCCTGCGTGTGAGAATTTTCCGTATAAAGAAAACAAGGGAATGGTTAAATTACTGAATAGCTTGGTGAGTCTTTGACACTTCTCCCATGATATCTACTGATTCTTCTTCAACCAATTTCTATATCCAAGTAGAAAAACAAAAAAGTTATATAGTTTAAATTTGATATTTACGCGGTCATAATTTATCATAATTATGTCATTCATCAGTTTTCGTTAGTATAAGTATTTTTGAAAAGCTATGGTAAAATGTATGTAATCGAATGAACATAAACAACTTACGCTTGTGATCACAATTAGTAATGATTTCAGCTAGGTTGGTGAAATGTTTAGGAATATTGTGATTATTATCTTTGCAGTGAGTCCATGTTCTGCTAGTAAAGAGTGTAAAGATTACAAAACCTAATCTAAACTGTATAAACACAAAATATAGAAGAAGAAGATTGAGAGAAAACTTTCATCTCACATTTCTGATTATCATTCCATACCAATCTAGAATAGTACAACTCATATTTATACCCTCAGATTGCACTTACACATGGCACAAAAGTATTGGTGTGTAATCTGCTTACATGGCAAAGGATAACAATTAAACACAATACAGGCAGACTTCAATTACAACCATACACCTCCAATCAATAAATTACAACTCAGCAAATATTAAACTCATAACAAATATAACACACACACATCAGCTATGAACAGTCCTAACATTCCCCCTCAAATGAGACTGATTTAAATCAGTGAATTTGAACTTGAGCTTAGTAAACTGTTCATTAGTAGCGTTGTCATTAACATCATGTGAACCAGCAGAATGCATAGCATGAGAAGATGAAATAAGCTCATTTTTCCCCCTCAAATGAAACTGATTTTGATCAGTAACAAGCTTGGTAGACATAAGGTGAAATCGAGCAATGGGAAGAGCCTTGGTAAATAGATCAGCAATTTGAGCTTAAGTGGGCACATAACGAATGTCAAGCTGAGAATTAGTGACCATATCACGCAGGAAGTAAAGGTCAATTTCAAGATGCTTCGTTCGAGAGTGATACACAGGGTTGCGAGCAATATAATTTGCCCCCACATTATCATAGCACAGAACAGTTGTAGGAGATACATCCAGCTGAAGTTCCTTAAATAGATTCTGGAACCAAATAATATTAGTAGCAGCCAAGGCAAGAGAGCGATACTCTGCCTCGGTGCTAGAGCGAGCAACAATGTGTTGCTTCCTAGAAGACCAGTTGATAAGATTGCCACCAAAATACAAACAATAACCCCTAGTTGACTTGCGATCATCTAGGCTGCTGGCCCAATCAGCATCAGCAAACCCTTCAATTTCAAGCTTAGAGGCAGCTGTAAATGAGAGACCATGAGATAAAGTACCACTTATAAACCTCAAGACCCGTTTGACAGCCTACCAGTGGACTTGAGAGGGAGCGGACAGAAACTGACTCAGTTTATTTACTGCAAATGCCAGATCAAGCCTAGTAAGAATAAGGTACTACAGAGCACCAACTGTTCTTCGCTAGAGAGTTGCATCCTCTAAAGGCTGACCATCAGCCGAGGACAACTTACTGCAGGAGCTAGAAGAGTTAGACAGTGTAACACCCCCTGATCACCCGACTAGATCGACCCAGGGAGCGTTACCGGGTTTTCAAATACTTTCTAAATTCACGTTTCTTATTTCAAACCATTTCAACTCATATCAATTTGTAATTTAAAAATATTTTTCTAGTGAGCCCATTGAACATACAGTTTTAAAAATTTCGGCAGAGTTCCCTCTGTTTTTCTAATTTCCAAAAACCTGTTACAAATAAAACTCAAATCACATAAAATACACAACACTTCAAATCTCATTTCATTCAAACGCGCACTTTGCCGTTTAGTGCGACTTTCAAACATTTTATAAAACAATTCATTAACTATAATTCCATTGAAAAATGCAAAACAAAAAGTATAACATAAAATAATTACAGCACATAATTATAAAACATCATTACAAAATCCTCTGTATATGCATGCATATCTAATTACATTATACAGAAATATTTATATAACTAACTACCCCAAAAGATGCTGTGACTCTGAACTCTCCTCTGCAGCTGGTACCTCTTCAGTCTTTTCCGTCCTCGGTATCTTTATTACCTACGTGTTAGAAATAAAACTAACGCGCTAAGCAAAGCTGCCTAGTGGGTGTACACTAAAATAAATGGTAATATAATATAAAACAGTATATGTAAGTTCAGAAATTCAAAAGTGTATATAAACAATAAAGCTTAAAACCAGTACTTTCAGAAATATAAATATCTATAGCAAACGTTTTACAATTACTGAAACTAAGTAAACAGACAGTAGTTCAAAACTTTCTGGAATTCAGTTCCATATCATTTCTTTGTTTTCCATAACATTTTCTAATCATAAATTCTCAATTTGGCCCGTGAGACACATAACAGGGTGTACAGGACTGGATTACGGGTTTTACAGTCGGGTTTCCCATCTCATATGAAATGGTATCCCTATATAAACAGTCGGTTTCCCATTTCACGAGGAAATGGTATCCGGGTATTCTCACAGTCGGTTTCCCATTTCACGAGGAAATGGTATCCATGATAAACATTCGGTTTCCCATTTCACGAGGAAATGGTATCCGTAATCAATAATCAGACATATTATACCTCACGGTGCAGTACTGCCATAAATTCACCCAATTGACATGTCAATCTCCTATATCCAAATATCCCTATACATATATCAGGGCCGTTAAGAATCATAACAAATCAATTCTTTGGTTTCAAAAATCAACGAATATCATTTTAAATCATAATCCAGAAATAGAAAAATCAAACAATAATTAGAGATCAGGTTTTGAAAACACACGTTTTCTTCGACTTTTCACAATAGTAAAATAATACACCAATAATCCAACAATATACAAGAAATGCAATTCGAGTATATAAACCAATCCATACGAATATATATATAAAATCCATAACTATATTTTCAAACGTACTAAACCAAAATATTTATCAAAAATAAATTCAGAAACGTGTGTACACCAACTTGGATACCGTTTTACCACTTCTACGTCTTTTTCCTTCTGAGTTTTCCTTTTTCCCTTTCTTTCCTTTCTTCCTCCTCTTTCCTTTCTCTTCCTATCTTTTTTCTTTTCTTTTCTTCTTATTTCCCTTCTCTTCTTCTTCCTTTCTTCTTCTTCTTCTTTTCTTCCTCTTATTCTTCTCTTCTTCCTCTTATTCTTCTTCTTTTCTTTTCTTTTCTTATTCCTTCGGTCTCTCCCTCTCTCTGTTTTTTTTTTCTTTCTTTTTCTCCTGGCTTCCTCGACAAGCTTCTTTTTTTTTAAAAAAAATTTTCGGTCGTTGCGACCGTCGTCGCGACCTGTGGTCGTGCCACTAGGTCGCGTTGCTCACTGGAGCAACTCTACCGCCTTCATCGCTAGCACACCTCGCGGTGCTCTGGTCGCGCTGATGGTCGCCATGCTCACTGCCCGAATTTGACATTTTCATCGTGAGCAGTTCATCACGATCTGTGGTCGCGGTGACTGGTCGCAATGCTCACTGCCAAAATCACCATTTTTCATCGCGAGCAGGTCATCGCGATCTGTGGTGGCGGTGGCCAGGTCGCGATACTCACTGCCTCGGTTTTTCAATCTTTAAGCATCATTTCTGAACCGTTCCATCTGGTCCACCTGGAAATCATAAAAATAAACATACTTTTAATTACATTTACACCCCTCAACTCTCAAATATTTATATTCATATGTTCAAAATTAATTATTCGAAATCCGGGATGTGACACGAATCCTTAGGAAGGTACATGTCTCTCTACCCCAGGACGAATCCGTGAGTAGGTACGTGTCTCCCTACCCCTGTACGAATCCATGAAGAGGTACATAATAAATCATCAATAGAAATGTCAATGTCGGTGCAGTACTGCTCACTGAACCCAGCTGGTATACCAACCTCCTATATCCATTTCTATGTCTAAGTATCCTAGGGCCGTTTCGATAAAACATTTTCAAATATTCACTGTAATTTACAAATCAACGGTCACTCAATAAATATACAATTCAAACAATATTCTTCGAATATACATAGGTTTTCATGGAAAATAAACAATATTCATACAAAAGTCTAAAATAAGTAATGTCAACGAAATCGTAATAATCGAAATACGATCTAAAATAAAATCATTTCAAGAAAAACAATAGAGACATATAATCAATAGGTTAGTTAAATAAATTGCAGATTCAGACTAAAAATACTTAATACTTTTTGTAAAGATTTCGAAAACGGGTGTACACCAACCTGGATACCGTTTTCTTTTCGACCAATCGCGTTTCTAGGTTTTCTTTTTCCTCTCCTTTCTCTTTCTCTTTTTCCTTTCCTTCCTTTTCTCTTCTTCTTCTTCTTCTTCTTCTTCTTCTTCCTCTTCTTTCTTTCTTCTTCTTTCTCTTCTTTCTTTCTCTCGGTCTCTCCCTCTCTATTCTTCTGCCTGTCTTTTTTAAGTGGCTTCCTCGACAAGCTTATTTTTTTTTTATAATCTTTCGGTCGTCGCGACCTGTGGTATCCTGGAGCAACTCCACCGCCTTCATCGCAGTATCCTGGTCGCAATGGTGGTCGCGATGCTCACTGCCAGGATTTTCACTTTTTATCGCGAGCCAGTCAACGCGATCTGTGGTCGCGGTGACCAGGTCACGTTGCTCACTGCCCGAAAATGCCATTTTTTGCCACGAGCAGCTCATCGCGATCTGTGGTCGCAGTACACACTGCCCCAGTTTTTTACTCTTTTTTCTTCATGCATCATTTCTGGACCGTTCCATCTGGTCCACCTGAAAACCATACAAATAAATTTTAATTACAAATAAAACCATACATTTAATTACATTTTCTACCCCTCAAATCATAAATTTTTATATCAATATATTCAAAATTAATGATTCGAAATTCGGGATGTTACAGACAGGGCTTTGAGTCACTCAAACCAGCCTTAACAATGAGATCCCAAGCATGCTTGGACTAAGTAAGAGTGATGCCATGACAGCTTCTATGAGCTTCAAACCCGAGGAAGAATTGGAGGGAACCAAGAGATTTGAGAGCAAAAGATAGATTCAAGTCATAAATTACTTTGGAAACAAGAGCACTGCTAGTCCTAGTAATTAAGATGTCATTAACATAGACAAGAAGCAGAAGAAAAGAAATTGCAGTCTTGTAGTAAAAGAGAGAAGAGTCAGCCTTGGAATTATAGAAACCCCAAGCAACAAGTACAGCCTTAAGTTTGTCATACCAGGCTTTAGGAGCCTGTTTAAGGCCATATAAAGATTTATGAAGTTTGCAGATAGCAGTAGAAGATGCAGCATTAATAAACCCCTCAGGCTGAGACATATAAACGTCCTCATTGAGCTCACAATTGAAAAAGACATTATTTACATCCACTTGCTGAATATCTCACTTAAAAGTGACAGCCAAAGTGAGTATAATCCTACTAGTGGAGCTTTTAACAACAGGACTGAAAGTTTTAGAGTAATCTAAATCAGGAGATTGAGTAAACCCCTTTGCTACGAGTCTGGCCTTATGTCTATCTATGCTACCATCAGCTTTGAACTTTCTATAAAACAACCATTTACAATCCACAATATTCAAACCCTCCTTAAAAGGAACCAAACTCCATGTCCCATCTTTTGCAAGGGATCAAATTCTGCCTGCATGGCCTGCTACCAAACTGGTTGCTGCAAAGCCTCAGTGACATTGGAAGGAACAGATACAGCAGTGAAAACAGTAAGAGTGGGTACTGTAGAGATAAGATACTGGTAGACTTTGGGTTTGAAAATCTCTCTTTTAGATCTAGTAACCATAGAGTGAGTGTTTAGAGGAGCATGAGAGGGCTAAACAGGAAGAGATGAATGTTCAATAGGAAGTGAAGAAGAAGAATGTTCTATCATAGAGGGCTGGATAGTAGAAGGAGAAGCATAAATATGAGAAGGAAGAGACACTGAGGAAATAGAATCTGTACCAGACTACAAAAAAGAGTATTTGGGACAATTTGACACAGTGGAGAAAGGAAGACTATAAGAGGATGATTGAGATTTTTGAGTGGAAAAGAGAGATGAGTAAGGAAATCCACTCCCATTAAACAGAACATGAGGAGTAATATAGACCTTACCAGTAGGACTAAGACATTTATAACCCTTGTATTGATCACAAAAACCTAAGAATAAGCATTTAACAGAATGAAAGTCAAACTTGTGTTTGTTATAAGCCCTAATATTAGGAAAATAAGAACAACCAAATACCTTAGATGAGAGATAATCTGGTTGTTTGTTATAAAGAACAGAAAAAAGAGATTTATATTGCAGAATAGGAGTGGGAAGCCTATTATAGTGAACACAGCTGTATGAAAAGCTACCCACCAAAAATGAAGAGGTAGTTTAGCTTGAGCTAGAAAACTAAGACCAACCTCAACTATACTTCTATATTTTCGCTCAGCTAAACCATTCAGTTGGTGAACATAGGGACAACTAAACCTATGGTGGATTCCATGAGATACAAGATAAGATTGAAGAGCCCTAAATTCCCCACCATTATCACTTTGAATACATTTTAGCTTGGTATTGAATTGATATTCAACAGATTTATGAAACTGAATAAAGATGGATTTAACTTGAGATTTGAGTGTAAGAGGAAAAATCCAGCAAAACCGAGAGAATTGATCTATGAAACTAACATAATATCTATAACCTTGAAAAGATTGTATGGGGGCTGGTCCCCATACATCAGAACATACTAATTCAATAGAGGTAATCACTCTTGAAGAAGTATGAGTGAAAGGCAGTTTATGACCTTTGCCTAATTGACAAGCATCATAAAACACTTGATTTTAAAACCGAGCAACATCAATATTTAAAGATTTCAACATAGTAGACAAAACATCAAAAGAAGGATGCCCCAATTTATTATGCCAATCATTTACAAGTTGCTGTTTAGGAGCTGGAAGTAAACCAGACTGAACAGTAAAAGTATTACATTGAGGCTTATGTAAAGAACCAAACTGAGACATATGAACAGGAGTAGAAGAGGACAAGTAAGAAAATTTAGAATTAACAGTAGGTACAGAACACTTGACCTCTAAGGAAGCTCTAGTATGATGTAGATGAAGCTGGTACATATCATCTTTCAGAGTGCCTTGGAGAAGAACCTGGTTCGAGAACTTGTCCTTAATAAGACAACAGTGATTAACAAACTGAACAATTAAATTGTTATCTTTAAGAAGTTGAGAAATACTTAACAGGTTCTTAGTAATAGTAGAAACAAACAGAATATTATTAAGTAAAATTGCAGGATGAGAGGAGTTGAAAGAGTGAAAATAGGAATTACCAACATGAGATATGGGTAGTGTTTGACCATTACCTACTGCTAGTAACTCATTCTCTTTGTAGGCACTGCTGTGAATAGACAGATTCCCAATGTCATAGGTGATACGATTGGTTGCCTCAATGTCAATATACCAGTGAGGATCCTGCACAGTAGAGGAAGTAGCAATCAAGGCATTCACATCAGGAGATGGAATCTGATATGCAGGAGCAGAAGGATATGTCACTTGTTATTGATAGGTAGAAGTAGGAGGATAAGTCACATGCTGCTTCAAATAAGTAGGGTTAGAGGAGAATGTGACATTCTGCTTCTGATAAGGAGAAGTAGAGTAATCTCTATATTGTTGAGCAATATTAGCTTGCAAAGGCAGTGGTGACTCCTGTTGTCTACCAAAATTACCAGTAGACTGATCATATCTATGATAACAGACTGTAGCAAAATGCCCTGTCTTGCCACACAACTGACATGTAGGTGTGTGATTGGAGAATCTACCACTACGACCTCTGCCACGACCCCGAAATCTGCCTCTAAAATTCTAATTCTCTCACAGAAAATTCTCAAGTAGTTCACCTTTATGTATTCTATGAAGTACATTAGTTGAGGTAGTAGGTAAATCAAGGGTGGTGTGAAAAGTAAATTGCTCCAGACGAGCTTCAAAGCTCATTAAAAGAAACTGAGCCTCCTGAAGAGTAATATCCTCTTTCTTAGCAGTAACAGTAGCTATAATAGGATCAAACTCCTAACCTAGACCTCCTAGAATATAAGCCACTAGGTCAACTTCAGGTATTATCTGACCAGCTGCTGTGAGGGAATCAACTATCCCCTTCATTTTGACTACAAATTCAGTAATGCTTAGTGCACCTTTCTTGAGGTTTTGCAACTAAGACCTAATGTGCATGATACATGCCATGGAGTGTGTAGAATACAATTGAACTAACAGACTCCATACTTCACATGCAGTGACACAACTAGTGACTTGCCCTAGTACAGATGGACTAAGAGTGGAAAACAACCAAGACACTACCAGTTGATCAATCTTCTTCCAATTCAGGCATTCATCGTTGTAATTAAGAGTGATCTTACCAGATATAGAGTCGGTGATCTGAACAAACTTGTCAGGACATTTGGTTGGACCGAAAATGAACTCCTCCATGTCAAAAGCTCGCACCACTGGTAGGATCTAAGTCTTCCAGTAGATGAAATTAGTTTGATCCAGCTTGATCGGAAGGTTGTAGTTGAGATTCTTCGAGATCAACTGATATTGAACCTCTATTTGCTTCTTCGTTAAAGCTGGAGATGGAAGATTGACACCAGAATACATGACCGCTGGAGTTGGAGCTTGAGCAGAGGTAGAAGAATAATCCATGGCCGCTGATCGCAGCTTTAATACCATGTAAAGATTACAAAACCTAATCTAAACTGTATAAACACAAAATATAAAAGAAGAAGATTGAGAGAAAATTTTTATCTCACATTTCTGATTATCATTCCATACCAATCTAGAACATTACAGCTCATATTTATACCCTCAGATTGCACTTACACATGGCACAAAAGTATTAGTGTGTAATTTGCTTCCATGGCAAAGGATAACAATTAAACACAATACAAGCAGACTTCAATTACAACCATACACCTCCAATCAATGAATTACAACTCAGCAAATATTAAACTCATAACAAATACAACACACACACATCAGCTATGAACAGTCCTAACAAAGAGTGACCCTGCAAGTAGGGGTGGGCGTCGGTTGGATCGGATCACTTTTTGTATGATCCGAACCGATCCGACAATTAATCGGTTTTTCAAAAAATGATCCGATCCAATCGAAAGTCTAAAGTGATCCGAACCAATCCGAATCGTATTGGACCGGTTCGATCCGATTCGGTTTGTCGGTTCGATGGACTTAATGTTATTATTCATATTTTAAGCCTATTAATTTAAGTCTCAAGTCCTAAACTGTACAAAAATTGTATAATAATACAAATTACATTACAAATAACAAATTATAAATATAAATATGTTCAAAATTCAAATAACATTTTAAGTCCTTAATATAAACCTATTCAAAATTCAAATAACATTTCATGTCCTCAATATAAATAACAAACATAATAGTTAACAATCCATTAATAACAGTCCACAAAAACTATTAAATAATATATAAAAATCCAAATATCAATCTGTAACATCCCGGATTTCGGGTAATGAATTTTTGATATATGTGAAATATGTGAAAATAAATTTTACTATTTGAGGGGGTGTAAATGTAATTAAATGATTTCCAGCGGACCGGATTGAATAGTGAAAAATGAAAAATGAAAATTGGAAAACTGGACCAGAGAGCATCGCGACCTGGTCAACGCGACCACAGGTCGCGATGGCTCGCTCGCGGTGAAAAACGCAATTTCGGGCAGTGAGCATCGCGACCAGTCACCGCGACCACAGGTCACGATTGCTTGCTCGCGATGAAAATGGCAAAACCTGGCAGTGAGCATCGCGACCAGCCACCGCGACCACAGGTCGCGATGGACTGCTCGCGATGAAATTGTCAAAAACGGTCAGAGAGCAGCGCGACCACTCGCGCGACCAAGGCGCGCTCGCGAGGAAGGCGGTGCGCGCACTCCAGTGAGCATCGCGACCTGGTGCCGCGACCACAGGTCGCGACGGCGGTCGCGGTAGCGAAAAAAATATAAAAAAAAAGAAGAAACTTCTCGCAGAAGCCAGAAACAGCGAGAAAGAGAGAGTGACCGAGAAGAGAAAGAAAAGGGAGAAGAAAAAGAAGAGAGAAGAAGAAGAAAGAAAAGAAAAGAAAAAGAGGAAGAAGAGGAAGAAGGAAAGGAAAGACGAAATCGTAGAACCGCAGATTCTCGAACGAAAAACGGTACCGAGGTAGGTATACGTTTGTTTTCGAAATCGTTACGAAAAGTTTCTCGTTATTGTTTTCGTTTCCGTTTTTGTTTCCGTTTCCGTTTTTGATTTCGTTGGAAGATTTCGTTTTCGATTATTCGTATGAAAAGTGTTTATTTTATATGTAAAAATTGATGATTGGTAGATCTATGGTTAATTTCGAACCGCTTTTATGATAGATCATATTTCGAATGTATTTTCGAACATTTCGACTTCGTTAAAAATATTTGATTGAGATTTTCGTAAAACTATTGATTATGTTTCTTGATGAATACTATGTGATTTGGATGTATATTGAATAATTATTGTTATTGATTAACTACTGCGACATTTACTGTGAGTATAGTTTATCCGAAACGGCCCTAGGATATGTAAACATAGAAATGGATATAGGAGGTTGGTATACCAGCTGGGTTTTACTGAGCAGTACTGCGCCGTTATTATTGTGTGATTGTTGTTGCGGGGCAATCTCGGACAATCACACCGATTTTAGTGATCGTTGTTGCGGGGCAATCTCGGACGATCACAATGATACTAGTGATTGTTGTTACGAGGCAATCTCGGACAATCACGCTGATATCAGTGACTGTTGTTGCGGGGCAACCCCGGACGTCACATTGACCCATATTCCAGTCCTAGAATGTTTAGTATTCTAGTGGGCCAGAAATGATTTGAATTGAAACTGAACTGAATGATTTGATGGATCGAATTCATAAGTTGATTTCATTATTAATTTAATTGTTTTGAAAGTGATTTAGAAATGAAATTCATATTGTGGTTTATTGCTTCTTTAAAGAACAATTATATTGTGAGTTATTTAATTGAGTTTTTAGTACACCCACTAAGCTTTATGCTTAGCGCGTTAGTTTTGTTTCTAACGCGTAGGTACCAGGAATCCGGACGAAGCTAAGGACTGAAGGAAGAACGAGTTGCAGACCGAGTCACAGAGATTGTACAGTTGGGTAGCTATATTTTTGTTATGTGTATATATATTCTGAAAGCATGCATATACAGGGAATTTGTAAATACGTTTTGTAAAATGTTTTGTAATTAATTAGTTTATGATTTATGTCTTTTATTATAAAAAAATGTTTGTAAATATCAAAGTCTGATTTGTTTTTATTTTATAAACTATCTGTGAAAGTCGCACTAAACGGCAGAGTGCGCAACTGATTGAAATTGTTATAGAAGTGTTTGTGAAAAGGTAATGTGATTTGATTTGTGGAAAACAGGTTTTGGAAAGTCCGAAAAACAAACGGTACTCTGCCGAATTTTCGTAAAAAGTTTAATTATTGTTATGGGCTCACTTGAAAAGGATTTCTAAACTGTTTTATGGGCTCACAATGATTTTGAAATGTAAAATGAAGTTTTGAAAAGTTTTGAAAGTCCATGTAGCGCTCACCGGGTCGTTCCGGCCGGATCGGGTCGGGGGGTGCTACACAATCCATAAATAATAATAAAAATTTCAAATAAACAATAAAACTTGTCTATTCTTGAATCTTGATCTTGATGGTGCTCTGTCAACGTTCAACTCTTCAAATCATTCTTCATTACTCAAAACCATAAATCTACACATTTAAAACAAATAATTATACACATATTTTTATGCTTTAAAGAATAATAAGTAATTATAATATTTAAAAATAGTTACCACTTACCGTTAAAGTGATTAAAATAAATTAAATTAACTTATTAGACCATCTACATAAATTAAATCACAACAACTAATTAAAATAAATCACAGCCATACTCGTATATATAAATAGCAATATATAAAACAACAATGTATATCCAGTTTACCAATTTAATAAAAAATAAAGGAGAAATTACGCTGAACCTACCTGAGGTTTGCAATTCTAAAGTTAGAAACAACTTTATCAAAAATTGACAGCAAACCCCCCTCCAGTTAACTTTGACCGTTAAATATTGACAGTTGACCAACTTGAACAGTGAAAAGACGAAAATACCCCTAGAAAAAGACAAGGTCAGGGGTATTTTTGTCTTTTTAGATTTTTTAAATTTAATTTTATTAAATAATAATTAAAAAAATTAAGAAAAAATATCATCCCTCCATCTTTAAAATAACGGACGGTTAAGATTTATTTAAAAAATTAAAATAATAATAATAAAATTAATTAAAAATAAAAAATTAATTATAATTAAATAAATCTATTTTTCAGATTGAATCTCAATCGTCCATCAAGATTAGTGGACGGTGGAGATCCAATCTAAAAAATAGATCTAAAAAAAAAAAAAAAAAAAAAATTTTTTTTTTGAAGAACCCATCTGGGTTCTTCAAAAAAAAAATTTTTTTTTTTTTTTTTTTTTTTTTTTTTTTTTTTTTTTTTTACTAATTCGAACCCTTCTGGGTTCGTTCGACGAACCCAGAAGGGTTCTTCGAAGAACCCAGTTTCTGGGTTCTTCAAGAACCCAGAAACTGGGTTCTTCAATTTCTTTTTTTTTTTTTTTAATTCGAACCCTTCTGGGTTCGTCGAACGAACCCAGAAGGGTTCGAATTAGTAAAAAAAAAAAAAAAAAAAAAAAAAATTTTTTTTTGAAGAACCCAGAAAATGGGTTCTTCGAAGAACCCTTCTGGGTTCGTCGAACGAACCCAGAAGGGTTCGAATGATTCGAACCCTTCTGGGTTCGTTCGACGAACCCAGAAGGGTTCTTCGAAGAACCCATTTTCTGGGTTCTTCGAAGAACCCAGATGGGTTCTTCAAAAAAAATTAATTTTAATTTTTTTTTTTTAGATCTATTTTTTAGATTGGATCTCCACCGTCCACTAATCTTGATGGACGATTGAGATTCAATCTGAAAAATAGATTTATTTAATTATAATTAATTTTTTATTTTTAATTAATTTTATTATTATTATTTTAATTTTTTAAATAAATCTTAACCGTCCGTTATTTTAAAGATGGAGGGATGAGATTTTTTCTTAATTTTTTTAATTATTATTTAATAAAATTAAATTTAAAAAATCTAAAAAGACAAAAATACCCCTGACCTTGTCTTTTTCTAGGGGTATTTTCGTCTTTTCACTGTTCAAGTTGGTCAACTGTCAATATTTAACGGTCAAAGTTAACTGGAGGGGGGTTTGCTGTCAATTTTTAATAAAGTTGTTTCTAGCTGTAGAATTGCAAACCTCAGGTAGGTTCAGCGTAATTTCTCCAAAAATAAATTAAATTGAATTGTTAGACATAAACATAAATTAAATCAATAAAATTTATAAATATAAATTAAATTGTTAGAAAATAAAGAAAATCTAAAGCAAAAAGAAAATACCCAGCACCACATTTTTGACCATTATGAGTTTTTGACCAAACAAGATCAAAGCAAAATGAATAAAATCTGAAGCAATGAACAAATTAAATCTGAATCACAATGAATAGAAAATAAACAAATTCTAAAGTAAAAAGAAGAGAACCAGCACCATCTTTTTGACCAAACAAAATCTAAAGCAAAATGAATAGAATCAGTATCAACAAAATCTGAACAAACCGATAGGCGACAACAAAATATGAGCAAAACAAACCAGTTCACCACTTTGACCAATAACTAAAAAAAACAATGAAGATTGAAGAGTAAATGGACCTGTGAGATCGATAGCAACACAAAGGGTGCTCTGCTCTGCGACTAAGGGAGGGCTGAAGAGTGGAGGCAGTAACACAGGTGATGCTTTGCAAATTGAGGGAGGCAAAGAAGATACTACTCTGTAAATGAGGGCAGCTGGAGAGTGGAGGCAGATCTAGAGAATGGAGGCAGTGGCTGGAGTGGAGAGTGGAGGCTGCATATTAGGTTTTTTTTTAATTTATATACTGGGTTAGCTGATCGGTTCACGGATCCTAAAATAGATCCGCAAACCGATCCGGTAATGACGGATCCTAAAAAAATGATCCGAATCGATCCGTTAAAAAATTGGATCCAACTAAAATCCAGTTCGGATCACTGATTCGAATCGGATCGCCAGATTTTTACCCACCCCTACCTGTAAGAAAACTAGCAATGCGTAGTACAAAAATGGCTTTCCCTGAAAGCGCTTTTCCTGACCGCATTTTCCTGTACTCGTTGTCAAGCTGCTTCTGCTTCCACAGCCACACTGCATGCATCGGAGGCCACAATCATTTGCCAAGCTTCTTTTTTGATGAAAAGCAGCAGCTTATTTTTTCTTGTGCCCTTGGAAAAGTGCTTCATGAAACCAAATAGAAATGAGATGCTTGGTTTAATAAGATGATGAGTATACTAGAATTTATAAAATTTTGAAATAATTGGAAATTAGTTTGAAATATGATGATGTTAATGAACATGTCATGTGAAGAAATTAATTAATTAACTAACCAAATAAATTGATGAACAGGAACTCTTTGAAAGAAAATTGTACTTCTAATTAACAGCATTAATATTAATTGGGTTGAAGAAGAAGAAGATTCATGTTAATTCAACATGAAATTAGAGAAAATAAATTGATTAGTTAAGCAAATTTGGTTTATTTTTAGCCATCTATGACTATGATACCTTCATATACCAAATTTTTTGAGAAATTCCACTTGATATCATATGTGATGATGCACTAACTTTACCTTTTAATGGTGACTAGCCATAAAAAAAAAATTCCTCTGTCAACAGTTTATATCAAAAGATAAGTTGAAGGAAAGATAAAAGGGCTAACTATACTAATATCCTCTGTTTTTTTTCCTTTTTTGCACCGTCGGGTAACTTTACCTTTTATTATATAAATATTTTCTGAAAAAAGTTGACTAAACCGTTGACTAGCCATAAAATTAACGGAATGTTACAGATAATTCCAAAACCTCTAAGCATGAAAACAACAATATTGACTATAAATTTAATTAGTATAAAAATTATATCATTAGAAATATTTTTTAGAGATCTTTAAGTGAGTATAATATTGACTATATTTTAATTATTTTAAAATTTTTATTTATCATATCTATTTATTAATCAATAATCTAATAATTATTTTATTTTAAAATAAATTATTTTAAAACTTCAATATATATATAATTAACATTTAATATAATAATTAACTGAAAATAATTTATAAAATAAAAGTAATTACATTAATATCTACAAATGAACACATTAGGTGTAAAATTAGGTGAGAAAAATTAGGTAGATGAAAGAATTTTTTAATTATATTTAAAATAGCTAGGTGTAAATATATTATGTGAGTAAATTATTATCTACGTAAATTATTATCTAAAATAATTAAAAGAAAGTTAAAAAAATAATTTATGAAGTAAAAAGATAATAAGATTTTATTATTTTGAGATTCTAAAATGGAAAATGGTTGGACTATGGAAGACAAATTAGAGATGGGACTAAATAAGCCCAACTTTTGAATGAGATTAAAAAGCGAAGGAAAGTGGATGTTTTTTGTGAGCGCAGGACTGTTTAGTCCCATTTAAAATAGTCCACTGACACATCAAACATGTGACTAAGATTTAGTCCAGTTCAGTTCAAGCCAATCTCATGTATCAAACGTACCCAAAGTGTTTCATGAATGTAAGACTCCATTAATGGAGCTTTTGAGAGAATATTATTATTGATCATTCTCTTATGTAAACATGAATACATCACAATAATGATTATACAAAATATATACACAAGCTGGTTCACAAACACACGCATTGCATGCAAACAATAATCAGAACAATATTTTTATTCTGGGCTTAATATTTGTATTCCCCGGTCCCATAGTTTTTATATACTTGACTTAATATTAATTAAAAAATAAAATTAACAATGGGCTTGGATTTACAATCCCAGGCCCAACTTATAGGAGGGGCACTCAATATACTCCGGGTTCAATGTTTTTTGTCCAGGGCTCCAAAAAATTATGGGCCGGCCCTGATGCACATATATATACAAGGCGCGAAACCCATGGGGGCAAGGCGGACCCTGACACCCCTCCATAAATTTTTTTTAAAAAAAATTATATATTAAATTTAAATATAAAAAAATAAATTATGTATAGTAATATATTTAGAACTTGGACTCCGTTCCAATTTCTCTCTTCTCGTTCCATCCTTACATATATCTCTCTCTCTCACACACACACACACATATATATATACACATATATATATATATATATATACATATATATATATATATATATATATTAACAATCATTTTTTATTATAAATCAAAAGAACCTCGCAAGTCAGAGGAAAGTGAATAGAATGAGATAAGAACTTATATGGAAGACTTGACTAGTAAGAAAAATAGTTAAAATACCAACCACATCTCTCTCTTTCTCTCGCTCTCTCTATATAAATATTTATTAACAGTCATTTTTTTTATTATAAATGAAATATATAGAGAGAGAGAGAGAAGTTGGTATTTTAGCTATTTTTCTACTTACTAGTCAAGTCTTCCATGTTATTGCCTCCGTCTATTCACTTTTTTGTGACTTGCCAACATGTTTTTACCTCCTTGACTCTTAGGGATGGCAAAAATTTCCGATTCGTCCCGATCCGGTGGGGTTCTGATCCGTTTGGGGCCGGTTTGAAGCAATTAAAATGGGACTCTGGTCGGGTTTGAGTCAAACTTTTGTGATCCAATTTTTTAGTGAGTCAGGTTTGAATCAAATCATTATGTCCCAATCCGTCCCGTTTAACTCGATATTTATTTAATTATTTTTTAAAATATTAAAAATATAAAAGAAGAAACAAATATCTTTTTACTTAATATTTTATATTTAAAATTTACATGTTACTTGAAAAGCTTCTATGACTTTTACAACCCTCGAGACGCAGATCATGAAGGTTGTTGAGATGCTGAATAGAGGAGCTAATGTCAAGCAAGTTTTTGCAATCTATAAGATCTATAACCTCAAGATATTGAAAACCTGAGAGATCTGGGATCCTAGTCAAGTGTCGAGACAGTTCAAGAATAAGCCTTCTTAACATCGGGACATCCTGTAACAAAATATAGTAACATGATTGGAATAGGTAATTAATTATATGTTAACTACACAAAATATATATTCAAAGAATGAAGTTTATACTATTATGTAAAATTTATCTGTTTGCCTTCCCACAGTTGTTCAACATTGCTATCAAAAAGATTGAGTTCAATTAGGTGATCCAGACTTAATTTCGATGGTAGTACTTTCAAAGGATACCCACGCCAATGGAAATACCTCAATCCATTCGGAAGATGGTCTAGACCATAGGGAAGTTGCACTTTGGAGACATTTGTGGGTCGCCAATGCCTTGATTCCAATCGTAGAGATTGAGAAATCTAAGATTGTACATTTTCTCAAAGGCTTGGGCACTCAGATCTATATTCTTTATTTTAGACATATCTAGGAGTATGCCTTATATTGATTCAGTTCCCTTACAGCCAAAAAGTTAAGAATAAGTTATGAAATGTTATAATATTAAAGCTTCCTAAAATTTATGACATCTAATACAAGAAACAAAACCAAATATATTAGGCACTTACAGTATTTCTCCTTAGTACGCGTCAAACATCCTCATGTTTGTGCAACCTAGTACGTTCCCCTGGACTGTTGAATGATTCTTGACGAACAATTTCCCAACATATTTCTTGCAATAAATTATGCATTTCAATTTTGATGAGTGTGATTGTTATCAGAGACTTATCAACAAGGACACTGAGTCCAACTTGGGCAGATAAGTAACAAGCATTTAGTATTTATATTACATAAATTGTCTTTTGTCCTTTAAAGAAACAAGCGATGCCAAGTAATATATTCTTCTCCTCGCGATCTAATCCATCATAACTGATTCTCAATATATTATAAATTTCAAGGTTAGAAATCTTATTCAACCTATGAAATGCACTTTCCCAATCTTGTTCGCTCTTTCAATACAGGGACGAACCCAACACCTTAAGAGCTAAAGGATTGCCTTTGGCATAATCTACTGCCCTGTGAACGAACACCATAAGATATTTTGGAATATGATCTTTGAAGGCACAATTACAAAAAAGTTGAAGAGCTTCACGCTTGTCCAGGGCCTCAGCATCATATATGTTATATGTTGCCACAAAATTAAGTAATTGTTTATCTCTAGTTGTTATGATAATTCTACTTTTGGGACCAAATCGATGAAGCCCTCTTGCCAAGATTTTCAGTTATTTCCAACTATTCACATCATCAAGAACGATGAAAACCTTTTTGCTTTGGAGCCTTCGCTTAACTAATGGGGGCATATTGGGAGTGCCGAAGTTTAGATCTTCTCCTAATATTTGAGAAACAACTTTATCTCTCATACGAATTAATCCGCCACAATTTTGAGATTCTTCCCTAACATTTGCAACGAAACAACAACCATCAAACAGCTCCAGCTATGGTTGTTTTACCTATACCACCCATGCCCCAAATTCCTACAACTCGGAAGTCTAACGTTTCCATGACTAATAATGATTTAACTTTCTCAATGTGCGAATCTACTCCAACTAGACCTCTGAAATCAGTTGAGGCAAACATATCATTCAATTTCTTCAAAACATCTTTGACAATTTCGTCTACAAGTCTGGATTCAGGCCTATACCAAATGCAAACAACAAACAATCTTATAGTGTCTTATTTACATGATAGTTAGCAAAATTAGAAATTTTGAGACCTGTAGTAATATTAGAACAGAATTGTATTTTCCTAGTTACAGAGGAATCCCACCCAGATACATTGGATGCTTCCGTCAAAGCTTCTCTCCATGTCTGCAACTCTTCTTTAGATACTTGCTTATAATGCTTAGCAAAAGCATCCTTAAAGTTCCCAGTCTGATTCCGTACATCTGATGGATTAACTTGGTAGAATACAGGTATGACAATCTTCTTGTTCATTTTCTTGTACTTGATAATCTCTGCGAGCTCACGCAAGCACCCTTTTGAAGAAGCATAGTCTTTCGAGAAAATGACCACAGAAATCTTTGATTCTTCAATTACTCTCGAAAGGGCGGGTGAGGTTTCGTCTCCTCTCTTGAGTCTGTCATCATCGTCAGCAACGAAGGTCTCAATGTGTTTTCGAGACAAAGCACCACACAGATGGTTCTTGAAACTGTCACTAGCACTATCTTCACCTCTGAAACTGAGGAACACATCGTGCTTTCTTCCATGGTTGTTGGTAGGGGTGCACGATGAACAAGTTGACGATGAAGCACCCTTTGATCAGACCAAATACAAGACTTGATTTGTGCAGCAAAATTACAGGACTGAACATGAGAGTTTCTTTTTGTTGGTGAACAGTGAACAGACAAAAAGACGACAAATTTTGCTTACGTGGATTTCCATGTGATAGAGAATCCTCTCTTAGTTTCATTTTCCACGTGATAGACAAATTTTGGATCATGACTGCCAACTGTTCACGCATGTGGAATAGTTCTTGAGAAAGTCTTTCAATACTAGGTAGACTGTGACAAATTGGCAGAGATTTTGAAAATATACTTTTCCTTTTTTGAACGCAAGTCTTTTTGAGAGTGTTGGATGTTTTCGTAGAAAAATTTTTAAGTTTTAAAAGTTGTTTCAAGTAAAGCCAAAATATATAACTTCTATAGAAAGAGTTTTCAAAAAATCAAAAATCCAGAGTAAAAGTCTATCAAACAGGATCTAACTCAAGTTAAACGTAAACGGTTAAGGCTCGGTAAGATATTACATCCGCGGACCTACTAAAATTAGCCACTGTATGTGTAATTTAAATTTTTTATCCCACAACCGAGAGAAACAGGTAGAGGTTACGTACTACATACGTGGACTTGCTCTTATCAAGTACTAAATGTTTGGCTAGTAAGATAAACTATTACATGTATAACCTACTCAAATATAATATATTCCCATAAACGGAAAAAATGGACGGCCCAAATATTTATTCACATATTTATAAAATATTTGATTTTACAAGTTGCTAAATATAAATAGTAAAACTTGAATTTTCAAACCCAATTACACAATTGTTCTTTTAAAATTATTAGTTTGATGGACCTAAACGGTAACTATATCTTTCAAGGAAGGTGAGGAAGTTCAAATCTCTCCTCCCAAGTCAAACAAGAAAAATCATTATGTGGGACTCTAAAAGATCGAAATTCAACACTTACAATATTTAACGAATTGAAGCTAACTTACTGGTCGGGCATGAGTGGGTATTGTCATATTCGTACCTCATACTCACGTCTCATTTTAATATCCGGATGTAAATTATAAGGGATTTATCCGCAGATATTACCTATATCCATACTTACCAGTATATTCGTCAATTTATAAATAAAATAAAAAATTAACAAGCAATTTAAAAACTTGTTCATTAGATGAAAACACAAATTTAGAAACTTCAAATAATCTTCCAATTTTAATAACAATAATAAAAAAAAAATTCAAAGTTCCACCACAAAAATAAAAATAAAATATAAATAGAGAGTTCCACCAACTTAAAAAAGTAAAAATTAAAATCCAAATGGGGTCAAAAACTTATGAACCTGTAGTAAAAACTTGAGAGGAACCCGAGTGAGACATCAAACGGAAAGATTTTAGACGAGTCTCAATCAATAATTTATAGATAGCAACAGAGATAATAGGTAGAGGTGAACAATGAAGCATAAAGCTACTGAGATTAATTGTTTGTAATGAAATTTTATAACTTTTCGTACATGTAGATGGATTACAAAACAACAAGTATACTAATTTATTCTAGACTTCTTGCAACTATTTACATTTCAATAATTAAACTCCTCCCTATATCCTAGCAAAGGTTCCTTATTACTTCAAAATCGGTTCAATGTAAGAAAGTTGATCAACTCCATCATCAAAAAGACACATAAGTTACAATACTTAAAAGTACTTGAACATATATTTGATGCAGCATTATAAAAACAACATAGATGCAGAAGAACCCCTGATAGAACCGTAAACTCCATCCCCAATAAGTACCGTAGAATACAACATCGTTCAACAATTTAATCAAAAATCAAAGTTGTGATTATATGTAACAGTTGATTACGTCATTCAACTGAAAAATTGTATACTACAGAAATTGTTTACAAATAGCATAAAACGAAACAATCTGACCTATCTTAGCTTGAAAGAACAAGCTTGTTATACCCATGAAGGGCTTGAAAGAACAAGCTTGTTATACCCATGGACTAAGCCATTCAATAGACTAAGTAACAAATCTGGATCAGTGACAGTTTGTCCAGCAGATCTCAAGCCATTTCCATAGATTTTGACTTTAAGAATGAATTCACTATTCTTAAGGTCGCCAACATCACTCTTCAATAGAATCCACACCATAAAACTTCCATGCAGCTTGATCACCATCGACTTCACACTGAGCAAGCTCCTACTACACACCGTTTTCGTGGTCTTGACCACCACGATCGCTATGATGTTCCCTTTCTTCAATGCCGTTCTGGGTGTTCTTGGCTCCATGACTCCATGACTCCATCTCCTTCTGGCCACTTACTATATATTTCCCTCTCAACATGTACTTGACTTTAAGAATGCCGTTCTGGGTGTTCTTGTTTCAACTGTAAAATCTTTGCAAGTGATTCACAAGAGATAAAGTCTCCAAAATTCACCAAAACTCAAGAGAAAATTGACATTCAGTGACTTCTCCAATTAAACCTTCACTAACTGTGGTCATTAGCCAACCCAAAAGTAACTGATCTGCTCTTCTCCACTCCACAAGCTCTTCATTTACAACAGTTTCTTTAACAAGACCATCAGTAGAAAGCAATTCAACAAACTTATTTGGACACAGCTTACCTCCATTGATGTTCTTCGAGCTCAAGAGCTCTTATAGCTGGCAGAATCTGTGCTCTCCAATGTATATTATTGTCTCCAGTCAGCTTCACAGAAAACTGAAGTTGAGCCTTCGAGATTGATGCAAACTCAACTTGCCTTGTAGAAGATGACATGTTGTTATTTGTTGGTTGAGAACCTGAGCTTGACTGTAAGCCATTTGTAGCTTCTGTACCATAAAAAGCCTGTGAACACGGGCGTTTGATTAAAATAGAAGAGTGTTCGATGAAATGCTTGAAAGAACAAGTTTGTTATCTCAGGACACTCCGATCAAGTAACAATGGAGATAAAATGAGCTGATTCTTGTTAATGAAGAAACGTTTACAAAAGAGCTTTTATACACAAATCTGGAAAGGCTATGATCCAATGATTCTCTAACTAACGTTTAATGAGATGAATTTGCATGTATAGAATCCATAAAAACAACTTTTGATTTGAGAACGTAAAAGAGGATCACCTGTCTCGATAAATTGAAAGAATATTGGTGAATGTCAGGTTTGATAAATCTATAAAAATGAAGGCTGACAGTTTTCTAGTAGAAGACAACATGCTTCTGCAGCACTAATAGTTGGATTATCTGCCATTTTCAATCTATCAACAAAAGTGTTCATTTCAGGTACTCTATCGCTCAGATTCTTTTGACCGGCAACAATAAAAAGGAAAAAAATTTAAAATACTAAAATTGGATAAAAACTTAAAATTCTATTAAACTTTAGGATAAGAAATCCTAACATGTGATAAAAGATAAGAAACTGAAACACTAAATAATGAATTTCTACTAGATAACAATTAAATACTAGATATTCAATCAAACATATATAAACAATTAAATTTTGATAATTGATCACTTGATGTTGCCTGAATGACTTACTCTGGAAATATCACGAAGTCCGCCACAGAAATGTAGAACCATAAGCCAATAGTAGCATGGAAAAATCGATTTTTGATGGAGAGCTTCGATTTGCCTCGGTGCAAATTCTTTTAGAATGTGGCTCCACTGTCTCCTCACGATCATCAGATATGCCACTTCTCCTTCCACATGTTTTCCCAATTATTTTAGTGGACTCTAAATATATTGGATGCACCCCACAATATTTCACTTTGCAACCTTTTAATGGTTCTCCAAGAGAATCTTGAACTTTGAACTTGAATGAGATAACCGCAAGTGAAACTACACCGTTTTTATCAAAACCACACTAACTCAGCCTTAACTAGAGTTACACGCACTAACTCTCTCTCCTAGTCAATTAACTCTCTCCAGATATTTCTTCTCTCTCTCAGGTCAAACTTATCAAAGGTAAAGTTTCTCTTCTCTCACTTCGTTTTCTCTCTTTCTTTACAGACCTAATCTCTCATTTTCTTTTCTTGTTTTGACAGATCTCTAATGGAGATTTGAAGCTGGATGATCATGCAAGAAGAAGAAGATACAAGAAGAATAAGATCGTCATTGTTGCTGTTGATAAGTACTCTGTATTTTTTGTTTTTAATTTTTCTTCAACAACAGAAAATGAGAGATTAGCTCTCTACTTATACACATAAAATTAGCTCTCAGATTTGTAACTAAATTAGTTACAAATCTGTTACAGTTTGTTATTCTTGTTAGAGATTTATGCTAAAAATACAAACTGTTATTTATGAACATTATTCTTTAATAGATTTGTGGCTTGATGCTGTGATCTTTGATACTGTGACCTGTGCAAACCTTGCTGGGTTTGCACACGATTTGTTTGTTGTGATCCTTCTGTTGTTTGCTCTGTTGTTGATTGTGAACCTTTTGATGTTCTTCGATTAGCTTTTTGATCTTGATTAATACATACCTTCACATCCCCCCTCAAACTTAACGATGGTGAATGAACCAAGTTAAGTTTGGAACACATAAACTGAAAACGTAGGGTAGTCAGCCCTTTAGTGAGTATGTCTGCGACCTGAAACTCAGTAGGGACATACCTAGGTTCAATTTCCTTAGATGCAACCTTTTCACGAATAAAGTGAACATCAATCTCCACATGTTTGGTCCGAGAATGATAAACCGGATTAAGAGCCAAAGCATTAGCCCCCATATTGTCACACCAAACCACCGCTGGAGAAGAAATAGGAAACCCCAATTTGGCTAATAGGGATTTTAACCAGATAACATCAGTAACAACTTGAGACATAGAGCGATATTCCGCTTCAGTACTTGACCGAGCAACAACAGGTTGCTTCTTTGAACTCCAACAAACTAGGTTGCCACCAAGAAATAAACAGTTACCACTAGTAGACCTTCTGTCATCAAGACAGCTTGCCCAATCGGCATCAGTGTATGCTTCAATAGTGAGAACTGCTGCACCAGGCTTAAACCTCAGCCCTCTAGTAATAGACCCCTTTAGGTATCTCAACACTCTTTTACAAGCAAGCCAATGCACTTGAGTAGGGGCTACAAGAAATTGACTGAGCTTATTAACAACAAAAGAGATATCAGGCCGAGTGTGAGATAGATATTGAAGGACACCAATAACACTCCTATAGAGAGTAGGCTCAGAAAAAGGTTCACCAGAAGCTAACACTAGCTTTGTCCCTGCACTTAGAGGATTATCACAAGGCTTACAAGCAAGCATATTAGTTTTCTTAAGTAGATTACTAATATACTTAGTTTGAGTAAGAAACAACCCCGAAACATCTCGGTGAGCCTCAAAACCGAGGAAATAACTCACAGAACCCAAATTCTTAAGAGCAAACGTAGAATGCAATTTGGCAATGAGCTGCTGAATATCTCTAGAGTCTGTCCCTGTCAAGAGTATATCATCAACATATACCAAAAGAAAAATAACCTTGCTGCCATAGCGACGAATAAAGAGGGAAACATCACTTGTAGAGTTAACAAAATCCCAAGAAATGAGGGCTGCTCGCAGCTTGTGAAACCAGCTGTGAGGAGCTTGTTTGAGCCCATAGAGGGCCTTATGTAGCCTGCACACATAAGATGGGTGAGCTGAACTCTTAAAACCTTTAAGTTGTCTCATGTAGATAACTTCTTATAAATCACCATTAAGAAAAGCATTGTTGATATCAACTTGCTTAATATCCCAACCTTACTGGACAGCTATAGTAAACATAACACGAATAGTGGCAGCCTTTACAACTGGACTAAAAGTCTCCTCAAAATCAAGGCCAGGGGTTTGATGAAACCCTTTGGCCACTAACCGAGCCTTATGCTTGAGAATTGTTCCATCAGGATTAAACTTGGTCCTAAAAACCCACTTACAGTCAACAATGTTCATAGATAAAGTTGCTGGAACCAATGACCAGGTCTTATTACGAATAAGAGCTAAGTATTCATCATTCATGGCCAACTGCCAGGCTGGAATAGACAGGGCTTCTTTAACAGTTCGAGGCTCAGTCCCAGCTAAGAAAACTGCAGGTAATTGCCACGTAGAGGTATAAGCCTTAGGTTTGTAAATACCATTTTTAGATCGAGTCACCATAGGATGCACATTAATCTGAGATGAAGGAGGACTAGATGGTTGTGCAGCAGTTTCAGTAATTTGATCTGCATTAATAGAACTAAAATCTGAGGCAGCAACTGTTTGATGCCGGTCTGGAGTAGAATTAAGAGAACCCCATGAATTTTCAGAAGATGCATGTTGAGACTACTGTATAGGAGTCATAAGATCAACAATGGAGTGAATAGGCACCGAGGGAACTGCATTAGAACTAGAAGCAGTAGTTGAGGAAAATAGCTGCATATAAGGAAAATCTACCTCATTAAATTCAGCATGACGAGTAATAAAAACCTTGCCACTAGGATGAAGACAACAATATCCTTTGTGATTGAGGCTATATCCGATAAACACACACTTAGAGGTATGAAAATCAAGCTTATTCCTAGAGTAATCCCATAGATAAGGAAAGACTGAACAGCTAAAAGTATGCAGAAAATTGTAATTAGGTGCCTTGTTGAAAAGCTTCTCAAATGGAGCTTGAAACTATAGAATAGAGGATGGAAGATTATTCACTAGAAAACAGGCTGTGGAGAATGCTTCAAACCAGAATTTGAGAGGCATTTTTGCATGAGCCAACAATGTTAGGCCTGTTTCAACTAAATGTCTATGCTTCCTTTCAACTACACCATTTTGAGCATGAATGTAAGCACAAGAAAACCTTACTTATACCTCTTGATGAGAGAGATATGGCACAAATGGCAAATACTCTCCTCCCATATCAATTTGTAGACATTTGATTTTTACACCTAGCTGCAATTCAACTTGTTTTTGAAAAGAAATAAAAACATGTAATGCATCCAATTTCAACTTCAAAGGAAAAAGCCATGTATAACGAGTAAAAGCATCAACAAATGCTATATAGTAACGATATCCTTCTGTAGATACAATAGAAGCTGGTCCTCAAAGGTCGCTATAGACAAGTTCTAATGGACCCCTAGCAGAGATAGGAGACCGAGAAAAAGGTAGTCTATGTAGCTTGCCCATTTTGCAAGAGTCACAAAAATCAAGTGTAGCAATGTTACAATGCAAGTGTAACTTCTGCATTATTTTCTTTAGAACCAAAGGGGCTGGATGTCCCAACCGTGCATGCCAAAGGGAAGAATGAACCTTGGCTGCATAAGCACCAGGCTGAGGTAACCCATTATTGAAGTTGCTGGAAACATAATTGCAAGTAGAACCAGAGAACTGCATACTAGGATCTGAAACTGTATGAAAAACTGAGGTCTGCAGGCCTTGCTTAGATGGAAAAGCTGAGTCAACAAGTCTCAATTGGTATAGCCCATCTCTAACAGTTCCTTGGAGAAGAGTCATGCCAATTGTTGTCTCTTGTTAGTCTAGATATACTTAAAAGATTCTTAGTGATTGTAGGCACATGCAATAAATTTGTGAGATTTAGTCTCCTAGATACATTGGTATGAGAATGAACAAGAGAACTACCAACATTAGAAATAGGAAGAAGCTGCCCATTACCTACAGCCAACCTGTCACAACCTTTATACTCAGACTTTAAGAATAGATTGTTGAGGTCTGCTGTTATATGGTTTGTTGCTCCACTATCAACAAACCAAGCTGAATCTGTCCCTTCTCCTTGAGCTCCCAAATATGCTTGAGGTTGATTGAAATTAGCTTGTGACTGATTGAAATTGACAGGAGGAGAAGTGTCTTGATGAATACCTGAGTGAATTGCTTGATTCCCTTAACCAATAGATTGGGAAGTCTGTCCAGACTGCTGTGAAGTCTGTCCAGTATAAGCTTGATGTCCAGCATGTTGTTGAGAGTTATTATACTGAGGAGATTGTGGTCTCACAAACTGCTGATCAAAACGATGATAACACTGAAAAGCATGATGCCCAGGCTTTGTGCAGAGCTGACAGTAAAGCTTTCTGCCACCAAAGCGACCTCCTCTTCCTCTACCTCTAGAACCATGTCTGTTGAAACCTCCAGGACTTCCTCCTCTAGTATTATCAGCTGCATAATTGGCAGCAGGTCCTCCAAAATTGTTTGGAGAGTTTAACTCCTCAATTCTTTGCTCATACATGAGCAGTAGGAACTGAGCTTCCTCCAAGCTCATGGTGCTTCGTTGAGATGAAATGAGCACTACAACTGCATCATACTCATGCCCAACTCCATGCATAAGACTCAATAATAGATCACGTTCCGAAACTTCTTCTCCTGCTACTGAGAGCGTCTCCAATGTGTCACGTTCAGAATGTGATCCTTTCTTAATAGTTTGCAATTGCTGTCTTAGATTCAGTATTTTTGCTATAGATTTCTGAGAATACAGGTTTTGGAGTTTTGTCCATGCTTCAAGAGAGGACTTACATTTTGTAACCTGTCCTACAACCTTCTGACTTAGTGTAGAAATTAACCAAAACAATAGAATTTGATCTGACTTTTTCCACTTTTGATACTCAGGATTAAGTTGTTGTTATATTCTAACACCTCAATTACCATTGCTGACTTGAACATCAATAAATTGACTTGGTGGAACTGCAGTCTCATCAATAAAACTCTCAAGATCTAAAGCATTCACAGCAGGTAAAATTTGTGTTTTCCAATATATGTAATTACTTTCATCAAGCTTAATAGGAAGATTAAAGTGTAGTGTTTTAGCTAGAAAGCCGAAATCCATACTTGATAACTGTTGAGTTTGTTGAAACTGCTGAGTCTACTCAGTTTGCTGTGTTTGTTGATTTGTTGGATAGGTATTGGAAGAGGAAGCCATTGACGTTGGTCTGAAGCTCTGATACCAAGTGAAACTACATCGTTTTTATCAAAACCACACTAACTCAGTTTTAACTAGAGTTACACGCACTAACTCTCTCTCCTAGTCAATTAACTCTCTCCAGATATTTCTTCTCTCTCTCAGATCAAACTTATCAAAGGTAAAGTTTCTCTTCTCTCACTTCGTTTTCTCTCTTTCTTCACAGACCTAATCTCTCATTTTCTTTTCTTGTTTTTACAGATCTCTAATGGAGATTTGAAGCTGGATGATCATGCAAGAAGAAGAAGATACAAGAAGAATAAGATCGTCACTGTTGCTGTTGATAAGTACTCTGTATTTTCTGTTTTTAATTTTTCTTCAACAATAGAAAATGAGAGATTAGCTCTCTACTTATACACATAAAATTAGCTCTCAGATTTGTAACTAAATTAGTTACAAATCTGTTACAGTTTGTTATTCTTGTTAGAGATTTATGCTAAAAATACAAACTGTTATTTATGAACATTATTCTTTAATAGATTTGTGCCTTGATGCTGTGATCTTTGATACTGTGACCTGTGCAAACCTTGCTGGGTTTGCACACGATTTGTTTGTTGTGATCCTTCTGTTGTTTGCTCTGTTGTTGACTGTGAACCTTTTGATGTTCTTCGATTAGCTTCTTGATCTTGATTAATACATACCTTCACACCGCATAGTCATAGTCAAACCTAAGTAGCTTAGCAAATGGTTGAGAAGATAAAACATACCCTAATAAGATGTGATCTGAGTCAATGAGTATTCTCTAGTCATCATCTTGCCAATTACACAAAGTGAAATCCTGGCCTGTAAATTTTACTGAACGATAACCATCACTGGTTTCAAAATGATAATCATAATGGACACCAAGACCTTGATAATCATTATAATATTCCTCAAATCCAATAACAACAGATAGCGCCAATCCCATGTAGCCCCTTGCTTCATCCCAATTATGCCGAAGCACTTGAACGTTTACCAAAGATCCAGAATTTTGATAGCTAAACCATTCGGGAATTTCACTTCCAGGAAAACAAATGCCGATTTGAATTGGTTTTTCATATCTCTGTAACACAAATATCATTGTTATTTCTAATGTGCAAGAGAGGAAAAGGAAGAATGGATAAGATTTAAGAGAGAAATAACCTATTTTGCTGCTGACATTATTAGTAGTGACTCTGCAAAAATGTTGCTGACTGCTTTATGATCAAGCTTCAAGCAATTAGTAAATATGACTCTTAAACATCCACCTCCATCAATGCAATGCTTAAATTCAGATGCATCAGGTAATGATTGGCACAGCTGCTTGCAATTCATTGCTTCCAAATATTGTATACTTAAGGGAAGCTCTTTTAATGATTGAAGCATACTGCAATTGTTTAATGTCAGATATCTCAACTTGGAAAGTTGCTTGATGCTTTTGGGTAGACTCTCAAAAACGTTTCCGCATAGCCCTAACTCTTCCAATGAGGATAAACAACCAATATCTTCTGGAATTTCCATTAAAGTGAAGTTATTTAAACTTAGGTCTCTTAAAGAGCATAAGCCTGATAAAGAAGGTAACATTGTCAAACCTCTGCATCCAGAACAATTTAAGACTTCAAGGTTCTCCAAAGATGCTATGGAGTCTGGTAATTGACATAAAGCAGATCCGTTTACTAAGAGCCAAATCAAAGATTTTAAATTATCCAAGTCCTCCGACAATTTGTCCAAATTTGAGCAATTCAAAAGTTTGAGACAAATTAGAGATCTGAGATTACATATATTATTTGGAAGCATCTCAAGGTTTTCACAATGAGACAACGACAATCTTTTAAGCCCTTTCAGACGATCAATTGAAGTGGGTAGCTCCTTAATTGCAGTACCAGATAAACAATGAAGTTTAGACATTCCATTGTCTCCAAGATTTCCGGAAAACTCTCAAGTTTATAGCAATCAAGAAGTTTAAGCTCATCAAGATATTTCAATTTACAATGCTGGTTGAAATACGCTTGAGCCTTGTGCATTCTGATATACCTAACTCAACAAGCTAGTTTAGACTCTGAATTGATGAGGGAACTTCTTCTACTCCTGTCCGATGTAAAAATAACCTCCTTATATTTTCGAAAATCTGTGGAAACTTTGTGAGATTAATACAGTCACTGAGATCAAGACTTTCAAGAGCTTCAAAATGAATATTGCTCGGAAAGCTCTCAAGTTTGGAGCAATCCTTAAGATTTAGATATTTAAGACACTTCAATTTACAAATGCTGGTCGAAATACACCTGAGCCTTCTGCATTGTGACATGTCTACAACAACAAGTCTCATTAGACTTTGAATTGATGAAGGAACTTCTTCTACTCCAGTTCGACATAAGTATAACCCCCTTATTTTCCCTGAAATCAATGGAAACTTTGTGAGATTAATGCAATTACTGAGATCAAGACTTTCAAGAGCTTCAAAATGAATATTGCTCGGAAAGCTCTCAAGTTTGGAGCAATCCTTAAGATTTAGATGTATAAGAGACTTCAATTTACAAATGCTGGTTGAAATACACTTGAGACTTCTGTATTGTGACATGTCTAACACAACAAGCCTCATTAGACTCTGAACTGATAAGGGAACTTCTTCTACTCCAGTCCGACATAAGCATAACCTCCTTATATTCCCTGAAATCAGTGGAAACCTTCTCAGATTAATGCAGTCACTGAGATCAAGACTTTCAAGAGCTTCAAGTTGAATATTGCTTAGAAAGCTCCTAAGATTTACACATCCCCTTGCATTCAAATAACAAAGGTTATTGAGACATTGGATTAATGAGTGAATTTCAAGCAAGCTTATGCAATTTTCAAGATCTATCTTCTCAACCAATGGGATGTCTGAGAAGTCCGGGATCTTAGTAAGGTGTTGAGAGTGAGAAAGAATAAGCCACTTCAATTTTGGGGCATGCTGTAACAGAAGAAAGTAAAATGATTGGAATAAGTCAATAGTTTTTTTATTCGAACTACACAAAAGAATGAAACCTATGATTAAAGATTAAATTATACCTTTGTTCCTTCCCAAAGTTGTTCAACATTGCTATGAGAAAGGTCAAGTTCAACCAGCTTATCTGGATTGAAATGCAGTACTTTCAAAGGACATCCATGCCATTGGAAAGACCTTAATTCATTGGAAAGATAATTTAGGTCATTCGGAAAATGCACTTTAGAGATATATACAGAGTCTCTAAAATCTTGGATTTTCGGATCATAGAATTTGAGGAATCTAAGATTGTACATTTTCTCAAAGGCTTGAGACTTCAATTGTACATCTTTTATTTCGGACATATCTAGTAATATCCCTTGAATTGCATCCACTACAAAAAAAATTAACATCCACTACAGGTTATTGACTACAGGCAACAAGGGCCCGTTTTAGATAACATTATCCACTACGGGCTTTTAAAGGCCCATAGTGGATAATAAATTAACCACTACGGGCACTCTAGGCCTGAAATAAATGACACTATCCACTACGGGCCCTAAATTGGCCCGTAGTGTATATTATTTTATTCACTACGGGCGCTTATAGGCCCGTAGTGGATACTTATTTATCCACTACGGGCGCTTTAGGCCCGTAGTTGTTGACTGAATCTAGTACGGGCCCTCCAAAGGCCCGTAGTGGATATCAGCGTTTTTTACTCCCCCTGATCATTTTGGAGCCCTAGCCCCCAATTGAAAAAAATGAAACCTCTTGCTCGTGTGCCTTCTTGGTCGCCGCTGTTGCCTCCTCGCCGCCTCTTCCTCCTCGTCGCTACTGCCTCCTCGCCCCCACTGCCTCCTCGCACCGCGCCTATCGTCGCTGCACTTCTTCTCGCAACCTCACGTGTCCTCTTCTTCTTCCTCTGCTTGCCGCCGCAATCTGCACCTCTCCTCTTCTTCCTCCTCACCGCCACAGTCCGCACCTCTTCTCCAATCGTCGCTACTTTCGGTATGGAATTTTTTTTTTTGCTACATAAATTGTGATTTAAGCATCAAAATTTATTTGTTTGTTTATGGGTAGGAAATTGCTTCTGGGCTTCACTTTGCACCTATCTCCAAAATAGTTTTGATACTTTGTACGTACTGATAAAGCAGATAGTGAAACTTTCTTTATAACAAGTATTGATAAAGCAGACAGTGAAATTGATATTATATATAAACTCGATCACTTCCAAGTCTGGTAAGTGCTAACACCTTATACGCTTAAAATATTCTTTCATGATTCAGATCCACTATAAAGTGGAACTTTCAAAGGTCTTTGATTTATTTTTATTTTTTATTCTTGTTTTATCTCACTCGACGTCAATCACAGAAATTCCAGATTCTTACCAAAAAAGTTCAAAAATTTTGGTATCCACTCTCAAAAAGGTAAGCTCCCTCTATCTCTTTTTCTGTGTTCGTATAATGAATTTTCACAGTTTTGAATTCATTCTTTTGGTTACGTGAAGACTGTATTGGTTTGTATGTCTTCTGGGTATACCTCTAATTTCTCATGTTCTTTATTCAATGTGTATGTGTTTTGGTAGTAGTAGTTGTTGATGAGAATCCTGAAATTAGTGTCCTGGTGTGTAAAGTAAAAGACTTATTATATTGTAATATTGTTCTGCTCTTTTAATGATTACTCAAAACCTTTGGTTGCTGCATTATGGAGGAGAATGATTAAATTGAGTTTAGTGTAATTATTCATACAATAACTTTTAACAAAATTATTGCCTTCTTTTCAAAAAAAATAAAAAAATAAAATTATTGCCTTGGTGATGATGTGTTTGATGATTTGATCAGCTACTTTATAGAGTAGAAGTCCATTGTTATTGATTTGAGGCTTATTTTGATTTATCAACAATTTGAGCCTAGCCGTAGCCTCATCAGGCTGACCCATAACTACTCCTCTCAAACACCAAAAACCAATTGCAAATTAAGTCAGCAATATAATTATTGAATTCACAAAATATAAGCCTAAACCAGTAAAAAGCAGAACAGAGAACATGAAAATTGTTGATAAATCAAAATAAGCCTCAAATCAATAACAATGGACTTCTACTCTATAAAGTAGCTGATCAAATCATCAAACACATCATCACCAAGGCAATAATTTTATTTTTTTATTTTTTTTGAAAAGAAGGCAATAATTTTGTTAAAAGTTATTGTATGAATAATTACACTAAACTCAATTTAATCATTCTCCTCCATAATGCAGCAACCAAAGGTTTTGAGTAATCATTAAATGAGCAGAACAATATTACAATATAATAAGTCTTTTACTTTACACACCAGGACACTAATTTCAGGATTCTCATCAACAACTACTACTACCAAAACACATACACATTGAATAAAGAACATGAGAAATTAGAGGTATACCCAGAAGACATACAAACCAATACAGTCTTCACGTAACCAAAAAAATGAATTCAAAACTGTGAAAATTCATTATACGAACACAGAAAAAGAGATAGAGGGAGCTTACCTTTTTGAGAGTGGATACCAAAATTTTTGAACTTTTTTGGTAAGAATCTGGAATTTCTGTGATTGACGTCGAGTGAGATAAAACAAGAATAAAAAATAAAAATAAATCAAAGACCTTTGAAAGTTCCACTTTATAGTGGATCTGAATCATGAAAGAATATTTTAAGCGTATAAGGTGTTAGCACTTACCAGACTTGGAAGTGATCGAGTTTATATATAATATCAATTTCACTGTCTGCTTTATCAATACTTGTTATAAAGAAAGTTTCACTATCTGCTTTATCAGTACGTACAAAGTATCAAAACTATTTTGGAGATAGGTGCAAAGTGAAGCCCATAAGCAATTTCCTACCCATAAACAAACAAATAAATTTTGATGCTTAAATCACAATTTATGTAGCAAAAAAAAAATTCCATACCGAAAGTCGCGACGATTGGAGAAGAGGTGCGGACTGTGGCGGTGAGGAGGAAGAAGAGGAGAGGTGCAGATTGCGGCGGCAAGGAGAGGAAGAAGAAGAGGACACGTGAGGCTGCGAGAAGAAGTGCAGCGACGATAGGTGCGGTGCGAGGAGGCAGTGGGGGCGAGGAGGCAGCGGCGACGAGGAGGAAGAGGCGGCGAGGAGGCAACAGTGGCGAGCAAGAAGGCGCACGAGCAAGAGGTTTCATTTTTTTCAATTGGGGGCTAGGGCTCCAAAATGATCAGGGGGAGTAAAAAACGCTGATATCCACTACGGGCCTTTGGAGGGCTCGTACTAGATTCAGTCAACAACTACGGGCCTAAAGCGCCCGTAGTGGATAAATGAGTATCCACTACGGGCCCATAAGCGCCCGTAGTGAATAAATGAGTATCCACTACGGGCCAATTTAGGGCCCGTAGTGGATAGTGTCATTTATTTCGGGCCTAGAGTGCCCGTAGTGGTTAATTTATTATCCACTATGGACCTTTAAAAGCCAGTAGTGGATAATGTTATCTAAAACGGGCCCTTGTTGCCCGTAGTCAATAACCTGTAGTGGATGTTAATTTTTTTTGTAGTGACAACTGTAAAAGCAATACAAAATAATTAGAGACTCTCATTATCATTCTTCAGCATGCAGAGAACATCTTCTTGTCTCCACAACCTGCTGCGATTACCTGGCTTATTCGGAGATTCTTTACGAACAATTTCCTTACCCATTTCTTGTAGTAAATCATGCATTTGTATCCTATCCTTTGATATTGTTATTAGTGACTTGGCAATGAGGACACTCAACGGATAGTAATAGTCGCCTAGTATTTTTGCTACATAATCTCTATCTTCTCCTTTAAAGAAACAAGCAATATCAAGAAAAATATCTTTCTCTTCATCATCCAGTCCATCATAACTAATTTTCAGTACATCAAGAATTTCAGGGTTTAAAATTCTTTGTAATTTGTCTAATGCACTTTCCCACTCTTGTTTTCTCTTTCCATTCAAAGACAAACGTAACACTTTAAGAGCTAATGGATTGCCTTTAGCATAATCTACTACCCTTTTAGCCAACAACATAAGATCTTTAGGAGGACAGTCTTGTTTGAAGGCACATTTACAAAAGAGTTGAAGAGATTCCTGGTACATCAATGCCTCAACTTTGTATATGTGACACGCTCAAACGCGTGGGAATAATATCCCAAGTGCAGGATGTGTCGAAGTAATATATTCCCGTGAGTACGGGGTCGAATCCACAAGGAAGAGGTGGTTACCAATACTTAACTAAAGATGTTGTAAAAGTTCAGAAATTGAAATCAATGATTTTTAGAATGATGTTGGTGAAATTAAATTCAACAAGGCAATGAGTAACGAAGGAATGTATTCAAATGTGGGGAAGTGTTACGCGGTCGAATGGAAACCTTCATGAGTGTCACTGGTGTAATTGACTTATTGAAGCTTAATATATATTTAACATAGAAGTCTTTTCGAACATTGGCTCATCAAATTATTGTCATGCATTGATGATTCGAATTCAATAACTTCACCCAATCGTCATCAAGTGATGCAATCAAACACCCAAATCTAGTTGCACTTCTTTAGGTCAATTAGCACTTTCGTGGCTCAATCAACTTAATGATTATTGCTAGACTATTACTAAACTCATTCATGCCCTAATGATTTCTCATAGAGATAATAATTTCCATATTAATAATAAATCAAAATTCATGCAGACACTTTCGTAATGCAAACAATAAGATTCATGTACTAATAGATTAAATTCTCTAGCAACATATCTCTAAATATATATACATAGAAATGTTCAGTCAATTACACCATTAAATCTCAATCTTGGTCCATTGACCACATAACTAGAAAATTAGTTCAACATAATAATCAATACTACAACAAGAAGAGAGAAGAGATTGATGAAACCCATTATGATGCCACCCAAGGACTAGCAAGTGTTGAAAGAGATGAGCTCTAGACCCCTTCAAGACTATTTTCGAGCTGCTGGAAAAATTCCTCCCTTTTAGGGTTTTCAAACACTATTTATAGGTGCTGACTTTAGGTCAGAATTTCTGCCGTCGCGATCGAGCTGTCGCGACCAAAGCTCGCAATGGCTCGGTCGCGACACTCCCTGGTTCATTTGTCATTATCGTCGCGATCGAGGTTTCGCGACCCAAGCTCGCGATGGCTCGGTCGCCACACTCTCTGGAGCAATTGTTGCTATCATCGCGATCACCTCCTCGCGCCGCGAGCAGATCCTAGCTAGGCGCGCGAGCAATTCCTAGCGAGGCACCCTCGCGATGGCTCGGTCGCCACACTCCCTGGAGACTTGGCCACTTTCGTCGCGAGCGATCTGTCGCGACCAAAGCTCGCGATGGATCGGTCGCCACACTCTCTGGAGCAATTGTTGCTATCATCGCGAGCACCTCCTCGCGCCGCGAGCAGATCCTAGCTAGGCGCGCGAGCAATTCCTAGCGAGGCACCCTCGCGATGGCTCGGTCGCCACACTCCCTGGAGACTTGGCCACTTTCGTCGCGAGCGATCTGTCGCGACCAAAGATCGCGATGGATCGGTCGCGATGGTAGTGAAAATTTATTTAGTGAAGTTTCCTCATCCAGAATTGCACGGTTTCAGCCCGACACTTCCATCTTTCGTATAACACCAATATAAACACCTAAAATCTGCGCAAGCTCAATAAACACATCAAAAACGCAAAATTCACTCAAAATCCGATCAAAAGATAAAGTCTAAGGGTCGTAAATATGTAACAAATATTGATCGATCAAATACCCCCAAACCTATCTTTTGCTTGTCCTCAAGCAAATTGGCACACACACCACAACGAAAAGCAAAACAACAACAAAACTAAAACATAACAAACAAAAACAACTAAGCTATGTCCATTTTCGTAGGATGAAACGATGGCACTTAGCATGTACCACAAGCCTTTAAACCCCTAGGTGACCCTAATGGACGAGTTATAGTCTCGTGAGGGTTTACCAGCTACGATACCCACAAACGCCCTAAGCTAACCACATACAACGCTAAACAACAAATTAAGTATATACACAAATACAAATGCATACGAATAGCACAAAATCAGAAATCCAAAATTTTGTCAATTAGTCTAATACACCTTATATCATACAGGACACTGACATGCAACACATTTACAATAGTGAATCCTTCCATACCAATAAACCACTGATGTAATTCGCCTCGACTCTAGTCTCACCAGTTTTCACTCAATGACACTCAGAACCTAGGCAATCACACTTTCAACTGCATACGACTGGAATTTATGAGCAAAGAATTTCAAAGTTTGTCGTATGCATCAATAATTAGAAAGAACACACATATTAAGCAAAGGACCTCACGAAAGATATCAAATGCCAAGAACAGAAAAATCAGTCTACATACACATCAAATATTACAATTAAGTTTCCTAAGGAGATCAACAGGACTTTTTCAGGTTGTAATGGAGCTTTTGGGTGGTTGGCTCAAAAAGAATGGAAATCGGGTTCAACTCACTTGGAAACCTATTGAGAGACTTCAACAAATTTTCAATTTGTGCATTTTCTCTCACGACTACCAATTCATTCAACTTTTCTTCCAAATCTTTTTCTCGCCTTTCTCCTTCAACTTCTTTTCGAACCCTTTTTTCAATTTTTACTTTGTGCATCATATTTCTTTTCACATTTAGCCAACTCTTTTCATACATGTATATATATATATATATATATATATATATATATATATATTTTTTTTTTTTTTTTTTTTTTTTTTTTTTTTTTTATTTTCTGTTGGCTATTTGATTTTTCTGCACATTTCCACATCCATTTCATCTTTTCTATTCCACTCCTTTTTCTCACTCGACACTTACACATTCCCTCTTTAATTGTCTCTAGTTTCCAAGCATCAAAGGTAACATTTTACATGTAGATCATACAATAAAAAGCTAATATGTGAGTGTTTGGCCATAAATGGGATAGGGAGCACACAATTTAAGGACAGGAAATCAAGCTATTTAGGAATTCACACACAATGCCTGGATCATATCTCCAAAATCTACTAAACTGAACATTCAAAACATACATACAAGATTTTTATAATGCAGTTCATTAACATCCAATGCAAACCTATAGAGATCAATCTAGTGACAATAAAGCTCAAGAAAGTGTTTTAAGAGTAGAAACAAAAATTCCCTCAGAATGAATATACAATAAGCTCAAAACTCACTAAGGGTAGTCTCCACTATTAATCAGGACTACTAATTAAAAGTTTTCACATATTACAATGCAAATATGTCAGACATATATGTTTAGATGCAAAGACACTACCGACATTATTCTAGTTAACAACTTTGTACACTCAAATGACCTAAGCATTTACATATTATTACTCAATTATCTATAAAGCGTGCATATGATTTGCTATCCTAAAATAAATAAACAAAACATGAAAAATACAATAAAAGACTCAAAATTGGTGTACGTGGCATTGTTATACCTAAGTCTTCCAAACGCAATGCGTATGAGGAAAGTCTAGGTTTCCAGCCTATATACACCAACAAGACTCAAAAGCACACAAAAGACAAAAATAGAAAATACCCCCAAACCTAAGATAAACATTGTCCTCAATGTTTAAAATCCTGGATTCAAAGGACACAACAAAAACTCACAAAACATGAACACAGAACAACAGTCCTAGTATCCACAACTAACAATCCTAAATATCCACAACTATCACTTCATCCAACCTCACTCCCCCGTACTTCGTTTTCTCAACACAAGGCAAAGCACTTCTATTGGCAAAGCGAAATTGAATGAAAATGATAAAAACACAAATGAAAAATAAAAAGAACTAGAAAATAATGGAAAAGAAAACAAAAAATATAAAGGTTACTGACACTAAGATAATCCATGTGCAAAGTAAAGAAAGAGTTCACAACAGAATATAAAAAGAAAAAGTAAAAACAAAGTTCATAAAACAGTCACATGGAGAAATAATGGAGTCATGCTGGCGGTGGTGGCTGCGGCTGCTGACTCGAGGACTCGGACTCAGAACGCACCCTCTTTCGCTGGTATGTCTGCACTAGCAACCCCTTCTTGTTCAAATCCGAGGTTAGTGTCTCAAGGCCACTACTAATGTCGTCGATGACTGCATCCTGTCGATCCATACGCTGATCAAAGTGCAGCTGCATATCGGTCAACCGACTCTGAATGTCCTGCAAGGCCCCCATAACCTGGCCCCACTGAGAGCTCTCCCCCTCTCCCTCTGTTCGTGCTCGGGATCTGCCTGCTCTGGTCGGCCTATTAGCCCGGGCGGCTACTCCGGGTGAATCCTGGATATCGTCCTCCCCCTCATCAAAGGCTGCAATAGCTGCAAGCACGTCATCCATAGGGTCATCCTCTGCCAAAGGCTGGGGTTCTGGTACTCCAAGTAGTGGCAGCCCTCTCCGTCTCGCCAGGTCATTATAAGTCGTCCTGTTCATGTTTGGGAACGGGACGTGGAGGTGCCGTACCTCTGCCTCAGCATAAACATCGAGGCCGTGTGAAGCGCAGATGTGAGTAATCAAACATGGAAATGGCAACACACCCCGCAAGCGCCGGCCCGCATGGAGTATCTCATCGCGAATCAGGACCCCTATGTCTAAAGCTAGACCCGCCCGGATACAGTGAACCAACCGAGCGGTCTCCATGATAAGTGTCGTGCGATGCTTAGTTGGCCTCAAGGAAAAATCAGCGAATACCTGCCAAAATGCTGCATCAATGTGCAGCTGCCTATGCCTGATAGAATCATCGCCTTCGTGCCACACCCCCTCTCCTGACATCCTTAAACTAGCGGCCAACTCTGAGTTGTGATCTGAAAATAGTGGTAGCTCTGGATACCCTAGGCGGAGATGTGGCTGCTGGACTGTGCCGAAATGCTGATTAATAATCTCTGGGGTGATCCGAATCTGAACCCCCCTAACTGGCACTATCCCAAGGTTATGGAAATGAGGCGGGTACATGGCCGCATAAAACTCACGAACCACATTCTCATTTGCCCGGTTCGGTAGTCTCACAAAGTTGCCCCACCCCTGCTGAGCAACATGGTTGGCAACGAATGTGGTGGACAATTCTTCCACATTAATGCCCAGCTCCAGGAGAATCTGCCGGTGTGCCTGGGCCTTCAACCGGGCTGGAAATTCGGGGTTCGGATCACCCACATTCCGCGGTTTTGGAGGTTCGGGGGCCTTCTTTTTGCCCTTGGTACCCCCCTGCTTTTGTTTACCCTTCCCTTTTGAAGATGACGAAGCATAGCGGTGCGGGTACTCTTCATTGAAATCCTTGAGTCTTGCCATACCCTCCAAGTCACGAAACCGTTGCAAAACAATTCCCCTAAAACAAATACACAAAACCAATACGAACACAAGACTACACTAGCACACTACTGGCAATAAATACTTCTCAACTCCACAAAACACAATAACCGAACATATATCACTTCACAACTCCACAAAACACATAAACCAACCCACAACACTCCTAGGCACTAAATCACTCCTAAAGCCAACCATGGAAGTTCATATTGCTTTAAGAAAATCTTAACTATGGAAGAATGGAAAGCAATACCTTGCAAAGAGTCTCAAAAACCCAAGTTGGAGATGAAGAAGATGAAGAGATTCGGCCACTTTGCATTCGCGAGTGCTACAGATGAAATGGTGGGCTGTCGCGCAAGCTAGGGATTTAAACACAATTTGTCATCGCGAGCTCACTGTCGCGACCAACGGTCGCGAAACCTTGATCGCGAGACCTCTTCCTTGGTTGAAACGCCGCCGTTTGATTAAGTGAGGCTGCCTCGCGAGGAACCATGGCGAACAGTGGTCGCTAGACTCGCTCGCGAAGCACTTTGTTCGTGGCAGGCAGTGAGTATCGCGATCGCTCATCGCGACCAACGGTCGCGAAGAGAGATCGCGCTGCTCACTGGGAAGTTTTGCCAAAAAAATTGATTGTGGTGGCAGTGAGTATCGCGATCGCTCATCGCGACCAACGGTCGCGAAGAGAGATCGCGCTGCTCACTGGGAAGATTTTTGGCTTAAAAGTATTTTTGAGTTTTTTGGGCCAGTGAGTAGCGCGAGGGATCATCGCGACCAACGGTCGCGAAGATCGGTCGCGATGCTCACTGAAATATTTTTTTTTTTTTATTTTATATATGTTCCCTGGAGCACCACAAAAACACAACACACATAAAAGAAAACCTGAACTTAAATAAAATAAAATAAAATAAATAACACAAAAGCCATCTAAATATTAGACAATTTGAAATGCAAAACTAAAAACAATCAACTTGCAATAAATAAAACTTACATGGGTGGGTTACCTCCCACCAAGTGCACGATTTAACGTCTAGGCAAGACAGTGCGTTCCCTCAAGGGACATCGACTGGCTCAATGAAATGGACAACGGTCCTCGGAGGAATCTCACCATGGTATTGCTTCAAACGTTGTCCATTCACTTTGAATGAGGTTCCATTCTTCTCATCTTCCACTTCTATAGCTCCATGTGGAAAAATTTCTTTTATGCGAAACGGTCCGGACCATCTGGATTTAAGCTTGCCAGGAAACAATCGGAGCCGGGAATTGAACAAGAGTACTCTCATACCGACCTCAAACACTCTGAGGTGAATCCTCCGGTCATGGTAAGCTTTCGTTCGCTCTTTGTATAGCTTTGCGTTCTCATACGCATGTAGCCTCAATTCTTCTAACTCTGTTAGTTGTAGTTTCCGCTCCTCACCAGCTTTATCCGTATCAAAATTGAACTTCTTAATAGCCCAATACGCTCGATGTTCCAACTCAACTGGCAAGTGACACGCTTTACCAAAGACCAACCTGTAAGGACTCATTCCAATTGGTGTTTTGAATGCAGTTCGGTAAGCCCATAAAGCATCATTCAACTTGCTGGCCCAGTCCTTGCGTGTTGAATTCACCATCTTCTCAAGTATCTACTTGATTTGACGATTACTCACCTCAACTTGACCTGATGTCTGCGGATGATATGGAGTTGCCACCTTGTGAGAGATGTTGTATTTTTTTAGTAATGTCGCAAAGGATCTATTGCAAAAATGACTCCCCCCATCACTAATAATAGCCCTAGGAGTGCCAAACCTAGCAAAAATCATCTCCCTCAGAAAACTGACAACCGTGGCGCTATCATTTGTCCGTGTCGCCAATGCCTCCACCCATTTAGAGACATAATCAACCGCTACCAAGATGTAGTTGTACCCAAATGAGGTGGGAAAAGGTCCCATGAAGTCTATCCCCCATACATCAAACAATTCCACTACCAAGTTGTTAGTAAGTGGCATCTCATCCTTTTTGCTAATTCCGCCCAGACGTTGACACCTATCACATGTTGAACAATAACTGTAGGCATCTTTGAACAACGTGGGCCAATAGAATCCAGACTGCAGAATTTTCAGAGCTGTCTTCTTAGCCCCAAAATGCCCTCCACAGTGCCCATCGTGACAGAATTGTAGCACACTTGTCTGCTCAGACTCTGGAACACATCGCCGCACAATCTGATCTGCTCCGAGTCTGAAAAGATATGGCTCGTCCCAATAGTAATACCGGGCAGATGCATAGAGACGCTTCCTTTGCTGTGATGACATATCTGCAGGCAAAATACGGTTAGATATATAATTAACAAGATCGGCATACCAGGGTTCCTCCGTGTGCACTTCGTATAGCTGCTCGTCTGGAAAACTCTCTTGTATTGGTATAGCAGCATCTCTTGCTTGGTTGTCATCACAGTCCATAAGTCGAGACAAATGGTCTGCTACCACATTCTCGCTTCCGTTTTTGTCCCTGATTTCTATATTAAATTCTTGCAGCAAAAGGATCCAACGGATTAATCTCGGTTTCGCTTCCTTCTTTGTCAGTAAATACTTCAATGCACTATGATCAGAATATATGATGACTTCAGACCCAATGAGATATGATCTAAATTTTTCTAATGCATGCACCACCGCTAATAACTCTTTTTCAGTAGTTGAATAATTCATTTGGGCGGCATTCAAGGTGCGACTAGTGTAGTAAATGACATGTGGAAGCTTGTCAACACGCTGTCCTAAAACAGCCCCTACAGCATAATCTGATGCATCACACATAATCTCAAAAGGTAAAGACCAATCAGGGGCCATGAGAATAGGGGCAGTGATTAGTTTGGCTTTCAATGTATTAAAAGCAACTAAACATGATTGATCAAAATTAAAAACAACATCCTTGGACAATAAATCACACATGGGTTTGCTAATTTTTGAGAAATCTTTAATAAATCGCCTGTAAAACCCTGCGTGCCCAAGGAAACTCCTAATTCCCTTCACCGAAGTGGGTGGGGGAAGTTTCTCAATCACATCAGTCTTTGCCTTATCTACCTCTATACCCCTATTAGAGATAACATGTCCTAGAACAATGCCCTGCTTAACCATAAAATGGCTTTTCTCCCAACTCAATGTCAAATTAGTCTTTACACATCGCTCTAACACCGATGATAAATGCACTAAACACGAGTCAAAAGAATTACCAAAAACAGAGAAGTCATCCATAAATACCTCCATGTACCTCTCTATCATGTCGGAGAAGATGGACATCATGCACCGTTGGAATGTGGCAGGTGCATTGCATAGTCCGAATGGCATCCGTCGGTAAGCATATGTCCCAAACGGACAAGTAAAGGTGGTCTTCTCTTGATCTTCAGGGGCTATAGGTATTTGATTGTACCCCGAGAAACCATCTAGCAAGCAATAGTAAGCATGGCCTGCAAGTCGCTCAAGCATTTGATCAACGAAAGGTAAAGGAAAGTGATCCTTCTTTGTTGCTTTGTTGAGCTTCCTGTAGTCTATGCAGACTCGCCACCCAGTAGTCATTCTTGTTGGTATCAATTCATTCTTATCATTCTCGACCACCGTGATACCTGACTTCTTTGGAACCAAGTGAATCGGACTTACCCACTTGCTGTCAGAGATTGGGTATATGATACCAACATTGAGCAACGTTAGTATCTCCTCTCTCACCACCTCTTTTAAGTTGGGGTTGAGTCTCCTCTGGGAGTCTCTGAATGACTTGGCCTCATCTTCTAACAGGATTTTGTGCATGCAGACTGTAGGGCTGATCCCCTTTATATCCGCTATTGACCATCCAATAGCTGCCTTGTATTTCTTGAGCACTTCTATCAGTCTGCTTTCTTCGAGGTCATTCAGATCTGAGGCAATGATGACTGGTAGAGTCTCCATCTCGCCCAAAAAGGTGTATTTTAAATTGGAAGGTAGTTGTTTTAGCTCCAACTTTGGTGGATTTATAGTTGAAGGCAGTACAGCAGTTTCCCATTTCTCTGTATGGTCTATGCCCAATTCCGCTTCAAGTTCTGCTTCATCAGCTTCCTCCCAATTTTCCTCTGCTTCCAACTCTCTCTCTAACTCCATAAGCTCCTCTAGCTCCTCTTCAGTGAATTCCTCATCGACCATTGAATCTACAATATCAATTTGAAAACAATCATGAGAACCCACAGGATAAGGTAAAGAATCAAATACCTTAAATTCGACTGTTTCATCCAGGACTGTCATAGACAGTTTTCCATTTTGCACGTCGATAATTGTTTTGGCAGTCGCCATGAATGGTCTCCCCAAGAGAATTGGAAGGTCCCTCTCTGTTGCCCTCTCATCATCCATGTCGAGGATGACGAAGTCAGCAGGAATAATTAGTTTGTCGACCTGAATGAGGATATCTTCAATAATCCCCCGCGGATGTCGTGTAGAACGATCCGCCAGTAGTAATGACATAGATGTGGGTTTCAAATCATGCAAACCCAACTGCACGTAGACTGAATAAGGCATCAAATTGATACTAGCCCAAGTGCAGGATGTGTCGAAGTAATATATTCCCAAGTGCAGGATGTGTCGAAGTAATATATTCCCAAGTGCAGTAATGACATATATGTGACACGCTCAAACGCGTGGGAATAATATCCCAAGTGCAGGATGTGTCGAAGTAATATATTCCCGTGAGTACGGGGTCGAATCCACAAGGAAGAGGTGGTTACCAATACTTAACTAAAGATGTTGTAAAAGTTCAGAAATTGAAATCAATGATTTTTAGAATGATGTTGGTGAAATTAAATTCAACAAGGCAATGAGTAACGAAGGAATGTATTCAAATGTGGGGAAGTGTTACGCGGTCGAATGGAAACCTTCATGAGTGTCACTGGTGTAATTGACTTATTGAAGCTTAATATATATTTAACATAGAAGTCTTTTCGAACATTGGCTCATCAAATTATTGTCATGCATTGATGATTCGAATTCAATAACTTCACCCAATCGTCATCAAGTGATGCAATCAAACACCCAAATCTAGTTGCACTTCTTTAGGTCAATTAGCACTTTCGTGGCTCAATCAACTTAATGATTATTGCTAGACTATTACTAAACTCATTCATGCCCTAATGATTTCTCATAGAGATAATAATTTCCATATTAATAATAAATCAAAATTCATGCAGACACTTTCGTAATGCAAACAATAAGATTCATGTACTAATAGATTAAATTCTCTAGCAACATATCTCTAAATATATATACATAGAAATGTTCAGTCAATTACACCATTAAATCTCAATCTTGGTCCATTGACCACATAACTAGAAAATTAGTTCAACATAATAATCAATACTACAACAAGAAGAGAGAAGAGATTGATGAAACCCATTATGATGCCACCCAAGGACTAGCAAGTGTTGAAAGAGATGAGCTCTAGACCCCTTCAAGACTATTTTCGAGCTGCTGGAAAAATTCCTCCCTTTTAGGGTTTTCAAACACTATTTATAGGTGCTGACTTTAGGTCAGAATTTCTGCCGTCGCGATCGAGCTGTCGCGACCAAAGCTCGCAATGGCTCGGTCGCGACACTCCCTGGTTCATTTGTCATTATCGTCGCGATCGAGGTTTCGCGACCCAAGCTCGCGATGGCTCGGTCGCCACACTCTCTGGAGCAATTGTTGCTATCATCGCGATCACCTCCTCGCGCCGCGAGCAGATCCTAGCTAGGCGCGCGAGCAATTCCTAGCGAGGCACCCTCGCGATGGCTCGGTCGCCACACTCCCTGGAGACTTGGCCACTTTCGTCGCGAGCGATCTGTCGCGACCAAAGATCGCGATGGATCGGTCGCGATGGTAGTGAAAATTTATTTAGTGAAGTTTCCTCATCCAGAATTGCACGGTTTCAGCCCGACACTTCCATCTTTCGTATAACACCAATATAAACACCTAAAATCTGCGCAAGCTCAATAAACACATCAAAAACGCAAAATTCACTCAAAATCCGATCAAAAGATAAAGTCTAAGGGTCGTAAATATGTAACAAATATTGATCGATCAATATGTTACCCACTCCACAATTACAAAGTAATTATTTATCTCTAGTTGTTATAATGACTCTACTTCCTAGACCAAATCGATCAAGCCCTCCAGCCAAAATTTCTAATTGTTTCAAGTTATTCACATCATCAAGAACAATGAAGACCTTTTTCTTTTGGAGCCTACGCTTAACAAACATGGGTATATTGGGAGTGCCCAAGTTCAAAATTTCTTCTTCTAATATTTTACAAAGAATTTCTCTTTGCAAACGAACCAACCCACCACATTTTTCTGACTCTTCCCTAACATTTGCTAGGAAACAACAACCTTCAAATTGACTGGAAATTTGGTCGAAAACAGCTGCAGCAATGGTTGTTTTACCCATACCACCCATGCCCCAAATTCCTACAACTCGAAAATCTAACATTCCAATGCATAATAATGACTTAACTTCCTCGACACGTGAATAAATTCCAACTAGGCCTTCAGAATCACTTGAGGGTGATATATCATTCAACTTTTTTAAAACATCTTTGACAATTTCATCTATAAGTCTGGATTCAGGCCTACCAAATATAAAGAACAAACAACCGCTATTAATATACTGAAATGAATCACAAATTGAGCAAATTAAATAGGAGAAATTACGCTGAACCCACCTAGGGTTTGCAATTCTACAGCTAGAAACAACTTTACCAAAAATTGACAGCAAACCCCCCTCCAGTTATCTTTGACCGTTAAAAGTTGACAGTTGACCAACTTAAACAGTAAAAAGACAAAAATACCCCTAGAAAAAGACAAGGTCAGGGGTATTTTTGTCTTTTTGGACTTTTTAATTTAATTTTATTAAATAAAAATTTAAAAAATTAAGAAAAAATCCCATCCCTCCATCTTTAAAATAACGGACGGTTAAGATTTATTTAAAAAATTAAAATAATAATAAAAAAAAATTAATTAAAAATAAAAAATTGATTATAATTATGTAAATTCATTTTTCAGATTGAATCTCAATCGTCCATCAAGATTAGTGGACGGTGGAGATCCAATCTGAAAAATGGATCTCCACCCAAAAAAGAAAAAAAAAAAATTTTTTTTGGGATCTTCGAAGAACCCAAGGGTTCAAACGAATCGAACCCTTCTGGGTTCGTTTGACGAACCCAGAAGGGTTCGAATGGTTCGAACCCTTCTGGGTTCATCGAACGAACCCAGAAGGGTTCTTCGAAGAACCCATTTTTCTGGGTTCTGGGTTATTCGAAGAACCCTTCTGGGAACCCAGAAGGGTTCGAACCATTCAAACCCTTCTGGGTTCGATTCGTTCGAACCTTTGGGTTCTTCGAAGAACCCTCACTGGGTTCTTCGAAGAAACCAAAAAAAATTATTATTATTTTTTTTTTTTGGTGGAGATCCATTTTTCAGATTGGATCTCCACCGTCCACTAATCTTGATGGACGATTGAGATTCAATCTGAAAAATGAATGTACATAATTATAATCAATTTTTTATTTTTAATTAATTTTTTTATTATTATTATTTTAATTTTTTACATAAATCTTAACCGTCCGTTATTTTAAAGATGAAGGGATGAGATTTTTTCTTAATTTTTTTAATTTTTATTTAATAAAATTAAATTTAAAAAGTCCAAAAAGACAAAAATACCCCTGACCTTGTCTTTTTCTAGGGGTATTTTCATCTTTTCACTGTTTAAGTTGGTCAACTGTCAACTTTTAACGGTCAAAGATAACTGGAGGGGGATTTGCTGTCAATTTTTGGTAAAGTTGTTTCTGTGTAGAATTGCAAACCCCAGGTAGGTTCAGCGTAATTTCTCCAATTAAATAACATAATATGACAAATCTTTTCCTTTCTAGATCTTTTCTTTTTCAGTTTTCTCATGGATGATTGAAAAGAAACTGTAATCACAATTTATAATTAGATTTCAACACAAAACTATTGTTATTTGTTAACAAAATTTGCACAAGACAAGACACTACACAGACTTAGCTTCTTGAAAAGTAGAGATTATAAGTCAACTCTGTCATAGTCTTGATTTACATGGAGAGCTTAGAGCAAGCTAGCATGCGAAATGATCCAAGTAGTAGATAATATTAATAACATGATATTAGTTATCGACAATAAAACAACACTTGTAATTTGTGTTACCTAGTTACAGAAGAATGCCATCCGGATAGATTGGATGCTTCAGTCAACGCAGTTCTCCATATCTGTTTCTCTTCTTCTGATACATTGTCATGGTTGACTAAAGCATCCTGAAAACTCCCAGTTTGTTTACGCACATCGGATGGATTTACTTGATAGAAGACAGGTATAACAATTTGCCCATTTGTTTCCTTGCATTCAAGAATCTTAACAAGTTCACGCAAGCACCATTTGGAAGAAGCGTAGTCTTTCGAGAAAATGATTACCGAAATCTTTGATTCTTCAATAGCTCTCGAAGCTAATGAAGACATCACACTTTCCTCCATTGGTGGTGGTCGTGGAGGATAACAAAGTTGATGATGAAGCGCCCATTGATAGGGAAAAAAAATGACAAGAAGAGATTGATTTTGACAGTAGTTGTAAGAGAAAACTGCACGTAAAGTTTATCATATATGTGTCTATATATGCATACAGCGAGAGAGGAAAGTGACTGGTATTTTAACTATTTTTCTACTTACTGGTTATGTCTTCTATACACGTTCTTGCCTCCTTCCATTCACTTTCCCGTGACCTTGGACTATTTATTAGGATTTTTGGATACTTATTTTTTATTTTTTGAGCCCAAAAATTTTTTTAAAAATATTTAGGTATTTTTATAGAAGTACATTAAAAACTCTTTCAATTAAAATTAAAATATATAATTTTAACAGGAATAACTTTCAAGAAGTTAAAAGTCTAAAATAAAAATTCTGTCAAACAGGACCTTACACCATATTCTTATTTTTCTGTTTTCCTAAGTTGTTTCATTGTAATAATATTTTTATAAATAAATAATACTTAAACTATATAAAATTTATTAAATTATATTCAAAATTAAAATTTATAGAAATTCACACTAAATTCTTCTAACGTTAAAAAGTAGATGCAGTTAATTCAATTTATGGTAGATTCACTATTGATTTATCTCTTCTTCTTTTATTTTATTTTTTTAACTATTAAACTTAAGGATAAGAAACTTAAATATGAATTTTTACAATTTAATTTTAGAGTGTAATTTAATAAAATTTATATAAATTCAGTATTATTTATTCTAATTTTATGCATGGCTATTCCTAACATTTTGTATATTTAATTTTTTTTTTTTTATCATGGATCTTACCCATCTATCATCCTTTTTATTTTCTCGATGTCAATTCATATGTTAATTTAATTTAAAATCATAAATTATTGGGTAATGGAATGTTATTAAACAAAAGCTGAAAATGTTATTGAAGATTGAACTTTTTCTGCACGCCTAACTTTGCCATTTTCCTCTTTCTTCCTCGTTTCCTTGTGGAAAGATAAAGTTTAATATTGCTACGAGTCACAATCATTATTTCATAGGTTCTCCGAAATGGGGATATTAAATTAAGGAAGTGCTTTTAAAAGTTGTTTTTTGATTTTTTTGGTTCAAAAGTTATTTTAGAAATATTTAGGTATTTCATTAAAAAAAAATTTAAATTTTAAAAGCTCGTTAAATCAGAATCAAAATATATTACTATTTTTCAAAATTTAAAGAGAAAATAAAAAATATTTTAAAAATATGAATAAAATTAGAGGTACATATGTCAAAATATAATATAATAGCACGTCATAAATTAGGAAGGCAAAATATATCTTTTTAACATCAATATCAAATTACTAAAGCTATCTCTAATCGTATTCTATTTTTTTCATTAAAATAGAGATTCAAAATAGAATATTTCAAGAATATTCCATCTCTATAAATTCATAACTCCAATTATACTCCATTTTACAATCTCTAAGTAATAAAATATTATTATATTTTACTTTATAAATTATATTTTTTTCTAACTTTCTTAATAATTTACTCTCATAATATATTTATACCTAACTATTTTACATGTGACAATTTTAATTTAAATATTTTAATAATTAAATCTTTCATCTACCTAATTTTAATAATTAGTTTTATTAAATTATTTTCAGTTAATTATTATATTAAATAATAATTATATATATTTATTGAAGCTTTCAAATAATTTAATTTTAAATAAAATAATTATTAGGTTATTGATTAATAAATAGATTTGATAAATGAAAATTTTAAAAATAATTAAAATATAATCAATATTATACTCACTTGAAAGATCTCAATAAAATATTTCTAATAATATAATTTTGATGCTAATTACATTTATAAATAAAAAGTTATAATAAGTTAATTAAGTTTAATTAAAAATTTAAAAAGGATATGGGAGTAATGAAATTTGTTTAAAGAATTGATAGAAGGGTAATAATGGAATATATAATGTTGAAAAAGTAATAGAGATTGGAATAGTAGATTTCCAAATTGGGTGATTCATTTGCCAATCTCCATTTGATATTTTTTGAAAACAACAATTTAGAGTGTGATTAGAGAGGTTTTGACTTTTGATCTTCAAATTAAATAATTAGAGTGTGATTGGAAATGGTCTAATGGTAAAAAGTCATTTTAACTATTTTTCTACTTAATGTTGAACAATGGAGTCTCCACAATGGTTAATGGAGTCTCCACAATGTTCAATGTAGTCTCCACTATATTCAATGGAGTATCCATTAAGCTAATGGAGCACTAAAATGGTCCACACATGTTAGTGACAATCAATGTGTGATCAAGTCTTGGTCAAGTGTTTGATGGAAACCTTGGCCAAACTTGGCTATAAATACCTTTGGTCCCCAAGCTCGAAACTCATTCAATTTCTAAAGATTACACCATCAATTTTGAGTTTTTAGAGTGTTGGAAGAACCAAAGGCAGAGGAAAAACCAATGATAAAGCTTTTGTTCCATCAATGGCAGGAGGTAAGTTTTTCTGGGTATTATTGAGTTATCGATCCTTATTCAAGTCTTAATTCCGCATTTAGGATCGAATATAGCTAACATTTGGTATCAGAGCGTGGTTAAATTCTTGCCTTGATGTGTTTTGCAACATGCTTTTCCATCTCTGTTTTATTTTTTTCTGTCGAAAGTTTCAAAAATATTGGACTTTATGTTTTAGTTGTTTTTGATGCACAAACTCATTACAAATCATTAGTATATTGATTTTCTATGAATTTTGTGATTAAAAACAATAAATTCGGTTGCCGGTTGGAGGTTGAAGATGACCCAAAACGCAGCATGTTCTGTCGTTTTGGATCATAATACTGTGCCATTTTATAAAACAGTCCTTCAGGTGTTCAAGATTTACGAATATTAGCTTAATTACTGCCAGTTTTGCAAAAATACCCTTCTTTCATTTAGTTTTGCAAAATGCGATTTTTATGAACAATTTTTGCATAATTTAATTCTTGGGCTTTTATTTGTGTTATGCCTATTATAAATTTTGCATATGTTATTTTATATATATTTATGATAATATATGTAATATTAGGATGAATTAAATTGTGAAAATTTATTAATTATATATAACAATAACATGATTGTTTTAGTTATTTTTATGATATTATGTCATTATTTTATGCTTGAATTATTGTTTTTGCATAATATTAAGTTTAAATTATGTAATTGTTAAGTTTTATTATGAGAATAGTTAAATGTATAAAATTAACATAATATACAGTAAATTATGATTAAATCATACAATATAGGAATATTCTCATAAAACTTAATATATATATATATATATATATATATATATATATATATATATTTGAGCATAAAAGAAAATAATGTCTAAGTGATCCATATAATTTTGTTAATTAGAGATTAGCCACAGCATCTTTAATTAAATAAAATTATATATTACGATTAATTAGGATCACATAAAGAAAAATTTAGACATTAATTGTAATTAATTATTCTTAATATAATAAATTTTATCCCACAGGAATTTTTATTATATTTAGAAAATTAATTAGGATAAAGTATCAAGTTATTCGTAATTTACCCACAGGAATTATGAATTAAATAACTTGATAGTTTTATTATAAAGTTTAGTCAAATAGAAAATATTAAATTATAATCATAATGTATCCTTGAACTTATGAATTAAGTAAATAATTTAATTAATTCTATTATAAAGTATAATGAATCTTATTGAATTAAAAATTTAGCCCACAGGCAATTTTTATGTCATTTAGATTCAATTTTTAAGCATGATTTACATTGGTAAAACATGAACTTTATTTAGTTCTCAATTTAACATAAGCATATAAACTTTATGCAGCATCACAACCTACAAATTTTTCTGATATCCGATGTGATATTCCCGAATTAAAGGGTGATAACTATAAAGTATGG